>CM034157.1:200998577-202226472 GCA_019776745.2 Taxus chinensis
CAATCATGCTTAGCTGAAATTACACCCAACAGGAAAAAACATTAAAAACCAATCCACAAAAAAACACCATACAACTAAACATCAAAATACACCAGCCTTATGTACAAACTAAACCTCCCCACAAAAACATACACACAAACCAAACAACAAAAAATACCACCTTCTAAACACTTACGGCGTAATCTTGCTCCACTAGGAGCGACCACTAGTAAATATAATATAGACACATTCTAATTAATGGCCGTAAACAATCAAAAGGAAGAATATATATATATATATATATATATATATATATATATATATATATATATTTGACATATGTAGATCATTACTGATAATAAAATAACTCAAAAGGAATTAACGTGTCGCTATATATATATATTACTGACTAATAAAATAACTCGAAACATATTCTTATGTCACTATTTGAGTAAACCATGATATTTTAAAAATGTCTATTGCATTTGCTTGACTAATGGCTTACCTCGATTGACAAATTGCTCAAAATACTAATGTCTTCTCATGGAATATGGGAATAATAGGTCAAAGAAGATGGGCTTTCTTAAGAGTCTATTATCAAAATGCATTATGGGATTTTATTGTTTTCAAAGCCAATATCTTAGGCTGTGCGAACTTTGAGTTAAACATCCTATACTTATGGGTTTACATGGTTGAGGCTTCTTGGCTAATTTGCTCATAAGAGTGCTTGAGGAAACTATAGAGTTTATTAACAAAATACCAACTAAATTCGTGCTGGCATCATCAAGAAAATACTATGCTTTTTAAAATGTAGAAATTAACATTCACAATATAAGAATATAATTCATGTTACTAAGTCATCCACAAATTCAGCCCATAGAGGCATATTTGATGTCGTTCCTCACAAATGGTACAGTTTATGTTTTTCTATTACAAATTCTAGCACAAAGGTACGTATTAGGGTTGCCCATTGAAAAGGTATGTTAAATTCTATCCATGAAGACTCGTTTATGTCACCCACAAAGATCGCTGGAAGTACGTCGGCCCCGTAAGTTCATAATTTAAGGGGCCTTAAGCATTGTCGTAGTGTTTTTTTAAACCCAATACAGGAGTTAATGTACCGAGTGACCTAGCGCACTTCTTGGCGCGATCTAATGCATAGTTAGAAAAGTCCTTCCAACCGGATGTGTAAATGATAGCAGAGGGTATTTTCTAGATCCCCTGGGGACTTGGGGATTTAGAACTTGGATGGGTGGCTGGCAAGCACTCAGATGTTTCCACCATCAAGGCACACCCTTGCAAACATTCCTAATATTGCAAATCTAGTGTTACGAAGTCATATAATATATATATTTTAAAGGTGAACTTAACAGCTAAAACAAAATAAAGTTGCTTTAAGGAGATGAAAATTGTTTGAGCTACAGAACAAATAATAAATTACATAGTTTACTATGTTTAACCAATAGTAATCCATTAAGTAAACACAATGTAAGTTGGACTAGTGTTAGTTGTAAGGACTAACTAAGATGAATTCTGAAATATTTTTACTCGTACTTTTTAATTTTAATATGTATTCAGACAATGAGATATGTGCAACTTAAGACATTCCTGAAAACCATAGGAAGCTTAATGTCTTACTTAAACATAGTCAACCTATAAATCGTAGTATTGTTGTTCTAACTTGCCTATTGTATGCAATCATCTGAAACTATTTATCTAGTACATTATGCTAGTAAAATGAAGAGGCTCGTTCAACAAGCCTCATTTCAATGCTCTTCTATTTCCATAGGTATAAAATGATTGCACTAGGAATGTGTTTGGCAGCATGACTAATGGGATAAAATCATCATGGGAAGACGTAGAAACGTTGCGAAAATATAGAACCCTCATTGCGAGAAGAGTCATGTGAGTACGCTCATATTTTAGTTAATCCATTTCATAACTATTATAGGCCAACCCAACGAGCCTCTTGAATTATGTTCTACACCACGATTACTTGGAGAGTATTCATAGAAGGAGATGAATGATGCAATTATACACGTTATATACATCATTTGTCAACGATCATTGAGATTTGGTTCAATTCTTGCACTGTAAAACATTGACAACAAATTGAATCCAGTTGCATTTATCATTCCAAAATTCGTTTGCAACATTCTGGGATCGTTGTGGCAATAAGTCATGGCATGCATGGAGGAAGAGAAGATTGTATTGTATCTAGAAACATTGTATCTAATTCAGCAGCAAATATAACAGACTTAGGGTTTGAAGAATGCACAAAAAATGTAAAATAATAATTGAAATTCTGTATACACTCGATCTTTTATAGGCCCAAAATGGACGCTGCACATTTCTTTATTTTTTTACAAAACATGAATAAAACATGCAAGAGAAATAAGCATTTCTCTTTTATTTTGGTAGGAAGCTTTAAAATCCTTTCCAATGGAGAGTCTAACACCCAACTTGGAGCGTTCCGATGCGGCCTCCCAGGAAAAAAAAACCCCTCAACACACACTGAATCCTGCCATTGTCGAAGGCACATGCCCCTACGTGCTGTAGTGGAAGAGTGAATGCAGAAGATAGTTTCTGTTATGGAACATATTCAATATCCAGATATTATGAATGGTCAACTTCACCTAGAAATTGAAGAATTTACGAAAATGTAAAAGGCAACACATTCGCAGTGTAACACAAATTGAACAATCAATTTTACTTTGAGACCCAAGAGTTAATGGGATTGCAAAAGTAAGATATTCACACTTAAACTAATAAACATAGATAGAAGTAAACAATCAACACGTAAACTAATAAACACAGATAGAAGTGATCAACTTTACCTAGTAATCAGAGAGTTGATGAAAATGTAAAAGTAACATGCTCACACTTAAATTATAAAGATGTTCAAGAAAGTAAGAGGTCAATTTAAGATAGACAAATGTAGGGTATCAAAATGGAATAAACGCTAACCCTCTTTCAAGGTCATCTCATCCACGTCCATTAGCTAGATTGGATCTACTATGGCCTAAGCTTCCTATTCTCGGATTATTTTGTCTTAGCACCAATGCTAATGGAAAGTATTTTGCTTTGTTTCTCTTTAGACAGTGTTGAATAGTCTAGCAAGCTCAATTAAATTCCCTTTCTTGTTAGACTTAGTGCTATTAGGAAGAAAAGAAAAATAAAAAATACCTCAGAATTTATCTTTACAGTTTAGCTGTATTTGAATATTTTTTTTTTCCAAACAACGTGTATGTTTTCCCATTTGAACAAGTTCAACTTGAGGCATAGTGTAAAAAATTGTGCAGGCTTATGATCAGAAGCGGGATTATGGAAATTTCCATGTTAAAAATATGAATCCTAAACAAAATAGGACCTATTCATTAATTCTGCAGCGCTATCTATTCGGATGTAGATGTTCTTCTTGTCATACTTATAGCTACAGTAATCTTTCCTGGGTTTTTGATTTCAGTGATTGAGAAATATCACACTTATCTTTATATTTGAGCTTATCCTGAATTGAAACAAAACACACTAAAGTCTCCCATACATCTGATTTCGAGGAATGTATCCTAGTCCACATGCATAGCTACAGGGTATTACAAACCCTAAACCCCCATTTTTTTTAGTTTGTGAGCATGTTCATATTTTATTGCATCTTCGCAGCTATCGTAGGCCAACCCAAATCCTCTTGAATTAGGACCACCTGTACGAAACTTAGAGAGATAAAGAGGACTTGAAGGAAGCATTTAGAGGCATTCTCTGACTAGTTCAATGATCATTGGCTTTGGCGGCTTTGGTTTCCTGTAGTGTAGGACGTTAACAACAAATTGAATCTGGTGGAATTTATTTTCTCTTTGCAAGTGTGGAGTGGTGAATGTCACACCATGTGGAGGAAGAGCAATTATATTTCTTGTCTTTTAAAAATATTTCTTAGGGACGTACTTAGTTTAGGTTGAAGCATCAGATTTTTTTTACCAATTTTAGCCATGGAATCCATGAAGAAAAGAATCAACAGAGATGCATAAGTGGAAAAGTTTTGAACTTCAAGAATGTTGGATCTAAATGAAGTCCCAAAGAGAAATAATACAAAACAACGATGGCAGGGAAAAAGATAGGTAGAAGGGTTTAATTGATTGTCCACAAGCTTCACTCCAATTCTTCTTTTTTATCTCTTCTTCTTTAATCTCTAACTACGACACAAATTGATACTTTGGAATATGCTGTGTTGTTTTCCCAAATAATGACCAAGGCACAAATGAACAAGATGTGGAGCTTGCAATCTCATTATATATTGGTGGAGACATGCCTTTTAACATTAAGCTAATGGCAGAGATCTAGTTTTTTGTTTTGTATTTGAAGATTGAAAACTCTAAAGGCTTCAAAGTCATCAACATGCCTAATTGGTTTTCTCCTTTCATGGTGGGGTCTGACATCTACTAGAGGAATAATTCTCCATAATGAATGATTTTATTTGGTTTTTAAAGTAGCCCCCTCCAATTTTAGTAAATAGGCCAAACAACCATTGGATCTCTTTAGCATATTTGTTGAACAATACATTTCAACTATAAAGCAATATATAACTATTGCATGATGTTGATTTCTTCAAACCCACCATGCCTCCTACATTCCATTGAAAAATATTGATGGAAAATTACAAGAGAAAAAAGAAAAGGGTATGTCAACATTTTTCTTCTAAAATATGTGTATGAAACGCTAGTTTCTCCTTACCAATATGTCTAATTGGGTTTGGTTTGTGTTTCGTGTTTTATAGTATTCATGGCCAAAGTTGGTTGCTAGGAAATGGGTTAACATAAAGACCAAAACACCATGAAAATGAAAATTTTAAAGGTAAACCCATATTAGTTTTATAATGGTTTAGTTATGGTCGTCTTACATTGTTTTTTATTCTCTGTTATTGAAAACATGCTCATATTGCAATGTTAATGAATTCCTGAATGGAGAATATGCAATTTATTTTCTACTGAAATCATGTAGTGGACATCTCTTTTGACCACATAATAAAATGTAGATAATTTAGTTGAAAGATGAAGGACCTTGTCGCATAAGAATTACTTACTTTCAAGAAAAGGATTACTAGGTGCATGTTCCATTCAAATAATTAACTAAGTTTATATTTGATGAAATATTCAACATTGATGCAACCTAGAATTTAGGGACACAAACCTAATGAAACCCTATGCACACTGGCATATCACTCAGCCTAGAATGAGTGCTCACCCAAAGCGTGTAATGGTACCATGTCCCTCTTTAGGGTTGTTGTAACAAGATGTTAGCATGACAAAGACTTAACATATATAGTTCTATTACTAGCACATCATTCTACAGAGCATACCAGATCTATATCCAAGGAAAAATAGAACTAAGTACTAACCATGATGAGATCAAAAAGCATACTAGATTCAAATACTCATAGAACTAATACTTAGATTCAGTCAATATCCTCCATTATATTCAATTCATTAAGTTATAGAAGCTTCATTACAATATCAAAAGTATGCGTGTAGTGACATAACACTGTATGTCTCGATCTCATCACCTCTCTGTCACGACCTCCTCTATATATTTTTTCTATTACACAGTCTACTATACTACATATACACATAAGGGTGGGGACTTTCCCTTCACTGCTTATCCTTCCCAAAATAGGTCACATGCTATTCTTAGCCATGCGCCTTTACAAAACTATCCATACATGCAAGTGTGCTAACAATAGACTACTACTAGCTAACTGACAGTAGTAGATCTATTTCTGGCTTGTGTCCATGCAAAGTGCTTTGTATCCAATCCTCCAAAAATAGCCAATGTGTGGCACACACATCTCTGCCTCATTTGTGTGCTCTACACGCCATCTCTAAAAATAGACCTTTATGAATGAAAATGGCTAAGTCTTGAAAACTGAACTTCTGTTCTGCCCGCGGGTCCTCCCTATCCATTCGTGCCTTTGCGTATGACTTGCTTTCCCGTGAGGATTTCTTGTGTGCTTTCTTTGTCAAGTGTTCTTTGATCAACATTACCCCACACTAATTTCATTGTTGCCTCGACAATGGTCATCTCCAACAACTAAGAAGAATAAAGAATAGAAGAATGGAAAAAATGGAAAGAATGTTTTACCCTGCAGTCTCCTCTTCATCCTAAACAACTAATTCAGGATATTCCTGTTTTATTTCAGCCTCCAAGGTCTGCCATTCAATAAGTGCTTCCTCTAATTTTTCTGGAATGTCCACAACAATGGACTCCAATTCATCCCTCGCAATCTCCCCTTTTTCATTTTGCAAGACTAACACAATGCTGGACATTGAGGTCATTCTTCTCTCTAGTAAATCCATCTTCTGCACAATGAGCTTCCCAAGCTCTTCCAGCCAAGTCTTGTGTGGCTCTTGTGCTGCTGCCAGGGCCTTGCGCTTCTACTTAACCATTGATAATATTTCTGTGTGGCCCAATGTTTCGTCCTTCATTTCTCTCTGGACCTCATTGTTCTCTTCTAGGGTCTTTATGTTGATAAGCACCTCTGGAGCTGTGTAGATGTTCAAGGCTTGGTCTGCTTTCTTCAATTCTTCTTGTAGTGCTTGCAATAGTCCTTCATAGGATGCAATCTTCCACATCACTGAAGCCTTCTCTCATTCTGCCTCTTTTTCTGGATCCTTTGGCGCTGGCATGCACAGAGGCTCATCTTCAAGTACTAGGTCCACCAACTTTCCTACATAATGTATTGCTGAAGGAAATGTCTGTGGTACCTTTGGCTCCAAGTGTGGCCTAGCTCTTATGACATTGTCACCAATTTCCTCTGCGATGCTGATAAATACAACATTCTTCTTCTGCGCTAAGTCCCTCTCTTGCGTTAGGTGTGCTATTTCTCCATCCTTAGTTTTAATCTCCTCCCTGAGTGCCCTAATTGTGGCAGCCTTGTCCATATTCCGCCTTGCCACCTCTGTTGAGACTTTGACCAATGCATTACTCACCTGTTCATCTGACATGACAGTAGGCTTTACTGTCATGTGTCTGGCCTGAGGTGTCTTCTTCAACCTCCTTGATACACATGACTCCTCACATACATCAAAATCTAGCTCATCCATGTGTGTGTGCATGGACCATGACAACTGCTTCCTCGTGTGCACTGTGGCCATATCTTCATCCATTAGCTCCCAGCCATATAATTCCTTTTATGCCAGCGTGCTTTGGAAACGGGTGCAGACAATTTTACCTGCGTCCTCTGCATAACCCATAGCTGGTGGAATGTGTCTCCACTTGTTCTTTTATGAGTTGTTGTCTTAGGAACTTGAGCTTCCAAATTTGGGACTTGAAAAATGTATTCCATGTCTTGCCTAAGTAGTCATTAGCTGTCTCTGGTTCCCTTCTTCCTCTATCCTTCCTTCAATTAAACTCATTCTCTAGAGGTAACAGGTGCACTTTCTTATGACTCTTCCACTTCCTCATTCAACTTCAATTTCCTTCTACTTTGATTTGTCTCCTTCTCTAGAGAGATCTTCTGGGTGATTTGCAACTGTTTTGGAGTATCACTTGGGTTCTTGTCTTAAATACTCTTAAATTTTGCCTCCTTTGACTATCCAGGTCCTTTCATAGACCTTCTCCTGAGTTTACTTGGTCCACATTCAAGCTTAACTTCCTATTCTTGGATGGATTTATTGCAATAAATATCCTACGCTCATCCTACTTGACTACATTGGCCCCTTAGGGATGTGGAGAATATTTCTACAACTCATATGCTTTCCCTTTGAACACAAAGTGGGAGAGTACTTATTCATCATTCCTCATACTATTCATCCATTTGGGCTTCTTAAAACATGGAGAGAAAATAGGAGGCTCTAAGTCCATGACTTTGAATTCTTCTTGGAATGTGTACATGCATTCATGACTTTAATTATGCACACATGTTTGGATCATATTTCTTGTGTGTGGATGACAATGGAATCCAAGAGTCAGTGGTTGAATAGTTCGGTGCTCCTATTACTGAAACCTTATTGCTGGAACAAACCAAAATACTTTCACCTGGGCGTTGCTTTAGCTCGTGTGAATTAGTCCGTACTATACATTTTGGTAGCTGTAGTGAAAGAACTTTTCCATATGCACCAAAGACAATTTTGTATGTTCCAATCTACGAACTTGGACAGTGTATGACCTTTTTTCATTTACACACTGTTGCACTTCCAATTTTTCTTAGATGAAATTCAAGAAATAACAACAATTAGCTTGCAAATAGATTTCTACATGAGATGATAAGATAAATCCTATATTCTACCTTGTCCAATATGATCTCCATATCCAGTTATTAAAACTACATCTAAATTCACTTGAAATCTTCATTGATTGTTTAGACAAGTATAAAATGTTATTTGTGACTATAATGAGACATACACCTCATTGTGCTCTCCACTCGTTCTTCTAGACCTGTTGCTTAGGAACTTTAGCTTATAAATTTGGGACTTATGTCTCCATGTCCTGAGTAGTCTCTGTAGCTGTCTCCTCTATTCCCTTTTCCTCCTCTCCTCTTTCCTTCAAGATTCCTCATCTTTTTGTTCTTCTATGTTCTTTGGAAGTGTAGGATAATTAGGTGTGCTTTCCTCTGAATCTTCCGCCTCCTCATTCAACTTTAGTTTCTTCCTTCTTTGCATGGTTGTCTCCTTCTATGGAGAGAGTCTGGGTGATCTTGCACTATTTGTGGAGTAGCACCTTGGGTCCTTGTTCTCCTAAACACCCTCTTAAATCTATGCTCTCCTTGGACTGCATTCAAGTCCTCATCATCCCCCTCTTGTGGCATAGGTGGTGTAGTGGCGTGCTCAGCTTCATCCTTATTCATAGGATGTCTTCTACCTCTATGCTCCAAACCACCACTATCTTCGCACTCATCCTCCTCATCCTCCACTTCAATTGGCTCTGTGGGCTTAGGTACTGGGATGTTCTCCATCGTGTGCTTACCCTTTGGTGGTGCTGGAAGTGCTAACTCATCTTCCACATACTTGTTATTCTCCATCTTGGGTTTTAGTTGAAGATACACCAATGCTGCTCCAATGTCTCCCACAACCAAACTTATTGGTTTAATGCTCAATACATCTGAAATGAGTCTTTCAACATATGCACCCCACCCTGGATACACATATTTCTTCCTTAGTGTGTGGTAGTTCACAATCTACCTTATCCACATTGAATGTCAGTCACCACGTGCACATCTGTGAACATGTGTACTGATGCCTAGAAGTACCTTGCTGTGAAGGCATATGGAAATTTACACCAAGGACTCCATGCTCCATCCTTCATGGTGAACTGTGCTATACAGAAATGTTGGTATATAGTGAACTGAAATACCTTTCCAACCACTAAAGGCAAGTCTTTGGGGATGCACCATTCTTCCTCAAAAGCCACGTAGAGCCTATCATACCACTTCTCAGCCCTTTGCTTAACCTACTCTGTCATGGATCCCTCACACAAGTACTTCTTGAAGCATTCTACAGGTGATTTGTGTTCCATTGGATACTCCCATACCTTCTCCTTTGGTCCATCAGGTACTCTGATCTCCATGAACACCAGTGATAACAAAACAACTCCAAAGCTGATCTTTCCTCCTACGTGTGCTTCCTCAATGATTGTTTCTGTAATATAACATGAAATGTTGTAGACTACTCCTTCAGACATATTTTTGGCAATGTGCAGCCACATGGTGTTCACTTGTGACCACCTTTCCTGGTCATTTAACTTTGTAACAAGATGCGTGGCCGCTTGCACAACTGGATACTTCTTCAGTTTGTCGATGTCCATACCGCAGACCCTTTGTGTACCCCAACTCCTTTCTGGTCTCCAATATTGTGGTCTTGTCTATCAGATCATCTCACAAATCGTCTCCTGTGCCTTTCAACCCCGTTACCATGGAGATGAGCGTGGCTGAAATTCTGACTCTGCGACCTACAAAGTAGAAAAAATCCTCGTGCACTCTACTCATGAGCCATTGGTACAAGGGCTCATATTTCCCAAAGTAAGGGAGCTCATATAGCTGGTAAACTCCTATCTTCTGCAAGAGCTTCTCACCAGCATCGTCATACACTGGCATGTCTTCCACCATGCATTTATTTGTCTTTGTGTTCAGCAACGCGTCAAGCTCCTTCTTATTCTCTGTGGTATGGTGATTGTACTCACTCACCTTACTTTTCCTTATGTGAGAATCCCACTCCTGGCTGACGATAACCCCTTCTGGATATTGCATCTCAGAAAATTTGCTTTCAGGAGCCATCTCCTCTTCTTCTTCTACCACCTTCTTCTTTCCCTTCACTCCTGCTACAACTACTTTCTTGGGTGCCATTTCTACCTTGCAATCCTTTGTAGATCCTTTCCTCTTGAATTCTGAAATGTGTGAAGCAAACCCTAGCTTGATTCAGTGTGCCCTAGGTGAAATCACGTGCCCTAGCTCCTCTCTATCACCTTGCTTCACTCAAACCCTTCACCACCAGGGACACAAGCTCTTTCTGTGCACAAATCTCTTTGTCACGACTGGTTACACACCTCTCGCACCTTAATACGATCACTCGGCTCTTCGCACTTGGCTCCTTTTCAAATACTCTTAATCACAATGGTAAAAATGAACTCGCATCCCATCCTTATATAGATTTTCAAATTTTTGATGCATTCATTGCTCCTTCACCTACCAAATATCCTCTCATTAATTGACCAATTCCATCCTTTCCGCATGTTACATCCTCATGCCTCAACTATAACCTTCTAGTGTGCCTTCCTACCCTCTGGTCACAGACTTCTCTTCAGCGTGCTTCCTTGCACCTGAGTACCTCATCACTGCACCTTCTACTGGTAGTTGTTATGGCCTCTGCTTACCTCGCGTTATATTGTTTCTTCATTTATCTTCATCTTTGGTCACTTTTTAGAAGCAATCCTTTGACTTGAAGAACACCCGTAGCAGCTTATTCTTTTCACCTTTCAATTCCCACAATCTTGTACCTGGATATCAACAACCACCCCACACTAAAAGGATGTGCAGTCCTCTGTGCATAAACATGCTTCATGTAGTAATTAGCTTCATGCGTGCAAGCACACTTATTTCACAACACACCAACTAAATTGAAAAAGCATAATGACAAAGAAGGAAACACATTAAGGAAATACAAAATTGAAAACCTAATCTAAATGGCAATACTGCCTTATTACAAACACCAAGAAGACTTATTTATAGTAGGGCTTCAGCCTACTCCCGTTGAAGTAACCAGGTAGCCGTGTTCCATCAAGTGCTTCTAACTGGAAAGCCTATGTTTCAAGGATGTAAGTGATAACATATGGCCCCAACCAATGTACCTTAAGTTTTCCTGGATGGCACAAGAACTTAGAGTCATAAAGAAGTACCATTTGTCCAATCTCAAATTTCTTATCCCTTATGTTTCTGTCATGCCATGCTTTCTACCTGGCCTTTTCTTGCTTCTGACTCCAACGTGCTATGGCTCATCGCTCATCCAGCTGAATTATCTTCTCAATCCATTCTTCTAAAGCTTGTTCATCAGCTAGACCTCCAGCATGCGCAATACACAAAGAAGGTAACATAAACTCCATAGGAAGAATGAATTCTGTGCCAAACACTAACTGAAATGGTGTGGCTTTGTTCAACCTTTTATATGTTGTTGATATGCCCAAAGTACTGCAGATACTTTATCATCCCAATCCTTTCTTCCAACATCACATATTTTTGTTAATGTCTGGCCCAAAATTTTGTTGAAAGCCTCAGCAGTCCCATTTTCCTGAGGATGATAGGGTGTAGTCTTATGGTGTGCAATCATGAACTCATCCAATAAAATTCTGATTGTCTCATTAAGAAAATGTGTGCCCCTATCACTGGTCAAACTCAAAGGACATCCATACCTTGTAATAATATGTTCCCATAGAAACTGAGCTGTTGTAGCCACTGTACAGTCCTTGGTAGGTGTTGCTTCTTCCCACCATGTCAGATAGTCTTTGCAAGTTATAATATAGCATGATCCATTTCTGTGTGCAGCTGGGGAAATAGGACCCACAAAATCTATAGCCCATTTCTCAAATGGTTCTGTGCTGGTAATAGGTCTAAGAGGCATTTCATCTCACTGACCTGGTCTTCCAAGATGTTGACAATGATCACATGCCTTACAAAATTCCTTACAATCTTTATAGAGGGTCTCCCACCATAATCCAATGAGAAGAATTTTGCATGTTGTGGCATCACCTGCATAGTGGCCTCCTACAATTCCACCATGAGCTTCTTCCATAATGCCCATGTGCTCATGTTCCAATACACAATGGCACAATATTTCATCCTGACCCATTTTGTACAAGTCACCACTAATTAACATATAAGGTGCAACGCGTATAGCAAGTTGTTTCTTCTCCAAGGATTTCATTCCTTCTGGTGCCATCCCTATGTGTAAAAAGATAGCAATGTCCTCTAGTTCTGATGGCGTGCATTGTAACCTGTATAATTGTGCATCTGGCATGGTATCCTCAATTGCCTGTGCTTCTTCTCTTGACTGTATTCTTGATAGATGGTCTGGTCCAGAATTACTTTTTCCTAGTTTTACCACAACTGTGAAATCAAACTCTTGAAATAGGAGCACCCATCGACATATGCGCCCTTGTAAAACAGGCTTATTTACCAAATACTTCAATGCCATGTGATCTGTATAAAAGATGAATGGTGTAGCTAGTAGGTACTGACAAAATTTATGCAATGCATAGATCATGGACAAAGCTTCGTGCTCTGTAGTTGTGTAATTTTGTTCTGCAGGAGTCAGCTTTCTACTAGCAAAACAGATAGGATGATCTACAATACCTTCTCTAGGTTGAGCCAACACCATGCCAATGGCCATGCCAGAGGTGTCAACATGTACATGGAATGGTTTGTCCCATGAAGGAAAATGTAGAATGGGCACGGTAGTAAGTTTCTCCTTCAATGTCTTGAATGCGCATTGTTTTTGCTCGCCCCAGTAGAATGTACCTTTCTCTTTCAGTAACTCTTCTAAAGGTGCAGCAACTTTAGCATAGCCTTTGATAAATTTTCTGTAATATCCTGTATGTCCCAAAAATCCATGCACCTCACTTTGACTGGTAGGCTCCCCTAGGCCTATAATGACTGCAACCTTCGCTGGGTCAACCAACAAACCCTCCTTGAATATTATGTGTCCTAAAAGTATCCCAAATGGTGTAGCAAATATGCACTTCTTGATGTTCATACTCAACTGTCTACACCATTCAAACATTAAGCACAGATTGTCACAGTGGTCCTTAACTAATCCATACACCATCCAATCGTCTAAATATACCTGTAAGAAGTTGTGAATAAATTCTTTGAATGCTTGGATGACTATGCATGAAAATACAACAGGCACATTTTTCAGACCAAAAGGCATGACAGTATAGGTGAAGCTACCCCATTCAGTAGTAAATGTAGTCTTTTCTTGATCCTCCTGGGTAATTCTAACCTGATGATACCCAGAGAACCCATCTGTAAATGAATATATTTCGTGCCCTGCAACTCCTTCTAGTATTTCCTCAGTAAATGGCATAGGGAATGGATCTGTTACACATGCAACATTCAGCTCCCTGTAGTCCACACATATTCTAATTCATCCATCCTTCTTGATACTGATCACCATTGGACTAACCCATTCTGACTCATCAAGGGGCTTGATAATTCCAGATTTCAACATGTTATCAATCTCTTCTTTGACCTTTTTGTGCAAATTGGGGTTCATTCTGTAAGGCCTTTTCCTAACTGGGTGCACCCCCTCTTTAAGCTTTATCTTCATCTCCCCTAATGACTCATGCATGCCTTTAAGTTCATGGTACCCCCTAGGAAATAGGTCCTGGTAGTCCCTTAATAACTCAATGATTTTTTCCACTTCAGAGTCTGACCAATAATCTCCAATTATAGCTTCCTTAGGCTCAGTATCTGTTCCAATATTCACTCACTTTGTCTTCATAGGTTCATGATAGGTGCGCGTGGTCTTATCCACACTGTCCAATACCTCACGCCTTCCTGTTGAATGGTTTACATCTAGATTATCTACTTCTTCATCATCTACTAAGTAGACCATTTTTCCTTTCTCTTTCTCAAGGCAAGCGTGTTGAAGTAATATTGCATCAGCCTCTGGTTCTTTATCAAGATGCGCTCCTGAGTCCTCTTTATCTAATAATTCCTGGAGGAGTTCTTCAGCCTTGGCACTATCCCCCATAGTTAAGCACTTGATAACTTTCAATGCTTCTTCTACCAGAGGTTTTGTAGAGAAGAAGTCAAATGTCTGTGCCATTCCTGCAACTAAATTCTGCCAATTTCTAGTTTCTCTATGGAGTTCTGCATATACATACCAAGCACGCGCAACCTTGTAAAGTGGAATAAAACTGGTGCACCCATAATGAAGGTGGTAAAGCTTCCTGCCCTTCTGTCCAGAGTCTCTCACACTTCTGAACATGGTGTTGAACAGGTTGATCACCGTGATAATTGCATATTTGTGTAGGTGCATTGCTCCTAAAGAACCTAGTAGCAAGAGCAACCCCAATTTCATTCCATTTGACCAGATTATCCCTGTGGACCACCCACCAGTGTGCTGCTGTCCCATGTAGTGTATATGCTAGCATATTTCTCCTCTCAAGTGGGTCTATCCATTTTTCTTCCATGGCACAGGAATACCATGGGATCCCCTTCTCCTGTGTAACAAGGTACCGAGTTGTTACCTATCCTCCTTACATAACATGGTTTAGTGCCTTGAGGGGATATGCTCTTTACTTCATGCCCTACCAACTCATAAGTGTTGTGAGCCCAATTATCACAAGCAACACTTGTAGTATCACTAATAGACTGTGCATCCTCCCACTGAATTAGTCCTTCTTTGGTTGGTTCAATCATCTCTGGATCTCGGATGGTGCGTACATAAATCCTATTCAGATCTTCTTCACTTAAGGGCTCAACATAGGGCATGGAATTTCCATCTGTTAAAGGGATAATGACCCTTTCCTCTTTATTTTCAAAACTGATATAGCCCTTGTTGAACCAAAGATCAACATTATTTGCATAGCACCAAGGATGCCCTAATAGAGCTGGGAAACTATCTGATTCTGCCAGTGCTAAAACTTCAAAGTCTCCAGTGAACTTTTCTCCTTCTATGGTAATGGATGCATCTTTTAAAACTCCTATGGGAGTGGCCTTAGTCTGATTAGCCATGAATAATACATTAGAGGATGGTTGCAATGGGGGTCTACCCATTTGTACCCATGCATCCAAGGTAAGAACATTGACTTCCATGCCTGTATCAATCAGTATATTACTCAACAGCCACCCATCCACAACAACATTCAGAGTAATTTCCTTGTCATAATCTAGGCTATGAGGAGGGAGATTTGCATGCAGGATCTGTCGTCTGGTCTCAATACTTGCGCGTGGAGTGTTCCCTTTCAACCAACTTCCTAACAGTGGAATTATGTTCTCCTGGTGCAACATTTTGCACACTTCTCTCAAGTCATCTATATCAGTTTGGACTGTCTCTGATGCTTTCTTCTGCTCCTTTAAATATTGTATCTCACCCTGAAGATTCCTTAGCACTTCCATGGTATCCTGATAAACCTCCTTCTGATAGGCAGGATCTGGGTACCATGCATGAAGAACCTCATCCTTAGTGATGGTAGGTTTTTGCTGTAATGCCTCCCTGGCACGTGTTGCCTCAGCGTGAGTCGTGATCTTCACTTGTAGTGCCTCAGATTCTACTCCCATCTTGGGCATCCATTGATTGTCCACAGTGCATTGTATCCTAACCATCCCTGCGCCTTTGTTTTCTTGTTTATGTTGCTTACTCAGGTGCTCATATAAGTCTGGGCACTCTTCATAGCTATGGTTCTTCCCACAGAAAGAACATGCAATATTCTGAGGACACTCGTGCCTATAGTGGTCAGGAGATCCACATGTATAACATGTTCCATGAGGAAACTCACTTCTTCCACTACCACGGTCTCATCCTTTGAATCCACCATGGTATCCTCGACCTCTACCATGTTGCCTTCAAAATGCCCCTCATTCCGATCATAGCATGCTTGATTGTGCTCCCGGTCCTGATGCTCATTCTTTCCCTTAGAGTTATCTGAAACTCCTGTCTGTCGTACACCAATATCAATAGCATCATGGATCTGTCCAATCAGCCGGCAGTCCTCCATGTCATGTGTTGTGGACCTACAGATTTTACAGTAGCTTGAAACGTTCTTCCTTATCACGTGTTGCAATAATGGGCAACTAGCATCATGGTTTAAGTGGCATATCTCACAATCCATCAACAATGAGCGTACTATTCTATGAGGACAACTATCCTTTGTGTGACCCTCTACTTCACAATCTGTACACCAAATTCCTGAGTGTTTCATGGGCTGAATTCACTGATAATTTCTCTAGTTGTTTTTCCATAGCTGCAATCTGTGCCTCTAAGAATGGGCTAATGCCAGTGTCAATACTCCCAACTACCTCAGCATGTAGGGCTGCTTCCAATGCCTTGCGTGGATCAGTATATGTCTTATGTGACAATGCCCTCCTAAATGGTGTAATCAATCCCCCAACAAACCATTGTGCATGTTGGCTTGCATGTATGTCATAAGAAAGCTTTGATAACAATGTTTTAAACCATGCATCATACTCTCTAACACTTTCAGTAGTGCCTTGCTTAATATCCTTGAGGGCACTTATACTCTTCTGCTCAAACTCAGGGATATGAAACTCTTTTAAGAATGCATCCTTAAATGCTGCATAATCCACACAAGTCTGATCAGGGTCAAACTTCCTGTACCAGCTGTGTGCGTGCCCTTGTAACGTAGTAGCAAATTGGCTTGCCCTATGCTCAGAAGCTGTGATTCCTTTTGCGTGCCACAATATTTCACACATATGCACATGTTCAGCAACATCTTCTATGCCCCTATACTCTGGAAGATGTAGAGACATTTCCATATAAATATTCTGGGGTTGGGGTGGACCTTGCCCACCTGATCCAGAACCTCCAGTGTTTCCCCTACCTCCAGAACCTCCAGATCCACCTGAACCAGAACTTCCCATGCCTCCTGATCCTGAACCTGTAGCTGGAATAGGTCCTGTAGACGTACTCCCATGTGCTCTGACAAGTAGTACTATACTGAACCCCTACGGTTTGTGAAGTAGTTCCACTTCCAGAAGTGAATCCAACATTTGGTGTGCTCATATTCTGTGTGGACGATGCACCTGAAAACACACCTCCAAATAGCAATGAAGCCATTTGTCCTGCCATTGATGTACTTTCTCTCTTACTTCCCAAACTTGCTTGCTGATTACTTGTCATACTAGATACTGGAAAACCAAGCACAAGGGCTAGGTTACCAGGTGGATTCAGATGCGTGCCCATGGCCCAGGTCATCTCTACTGGCGTGCTCCCTTGTGAGGCCGAGGAGGGTTCCCTGTCATGCTTTCCCAGATGGGGGAGTTCCTGATGCTCTGGCTCCATGTCTTCTACGTGAGCTCCAAATCCCTCACGAGCCATCTCTCTCCTCAACTCCATCCATGCTGCAACATCACGCTGCTTCTCTATCTCCCTCTCGCGTGCCTCATTATACTTAAGCCACCTTTCTTCTCTTTTCCTTGCCACTGCTAAGTCTGCCATCCTTCACCAATCCTGTCCCCACCCCCATGCGTGGTGGGGTTTAGTTAGCCATTGGTTTACTCTCCAGGTTCAAAGTTACCATCAGGATCTTGATCGCCAGCAGAATGCCTTGTAGATAAGCTCCCCGTGGATGTCGTAAGAACTGGAATTCAGCTACCTCTGGACATGAATAAGTGGAAATTGAGTATTCCAAGATATAACTGTTCAAGACACCATGAAACCACGTTTCCATGGCTCGAGTCCAAATCAGATCAGCATCATAAAGGGAATGGAATTCTTCCTGCATCTAGACAAGTGTGCAATACCTCCAATTCCATTTAGATGCGTAAGCAACCAACCATTTGTACAGTTCTACTGGAAAGATAGTGAAAAAGCTCTCATATAAGCTATGATACAGATTCTGTTCTACCCAAGTGTGTGCATTCAACTTAGATCCAGTGCTAAACCGCCATATGTATTCTTTTTCCAGATCATGTATCCATTCTTCAATACTTGCTAAGGTCAACCGGTATGTCTTCATTGTGAACCATCCTGAAAACAACTGAAAAAGAGGTCCTGACAACAGAACCAATGATGCAGCCTAGAATTCAGTGACACAAACCCAATGAAACCCTATGTGCACTGGCACATCACTCAGCCTAGACTGAGTGCTCACCTGAAGCACGTAATGGTACCAGGTCCCTCTTTAGGGTTGTTGTAGCAGGATGTTAGCATGATGAAGACTTAACATATATAGTTCTATTACTAGCACATCACTCTACAGAGCATACCAGATCTATATCCAAGGAAAAACAGAACTAAGTACTAACCATGATGAGATCAAAAGCATACTAGATTCAGATACTCATAGAACTAATACTTAGATTCAGTCAATATCCTCCATTATATTCAATGCATTAAGTTACAGAAGCTTCATTACAATATCAAAAGTATGTGCGTAGCAGCATAACACTGTATGTCTCGATCTCATCACCTCTCTGTCACGATCTCCTCTATATATTATTTCTATTACACAGTCTACTACATATATATAAGGGTGGGGACTTTCCCTTCACCACTTATCCTTTCCAATAATAGGTCGCATGCTATTCTTAACCACACGCCTTTACAAAACTAGCCACACATGCAAGTGTGCTAACAATAGATTACTACTAGCTAACTGACAGTAGCAGATCTATTTCCAGCCTGTGTCCATGCAAAGTGCTTCATATCCAATCCTCCAAAAATAGCCAATGCATGGTGTGCACGTCTCTACCTCATTTGTGTGCTCTGCACGCCATCTCTAAAAATAGACCTTTATGAGTGAAAACTGAATTGATTTTGATAAGAAGCAGGCTTTAAAAGATAGCTTAGAAAAAATGGACTATTATTATGCTTTTAGATTGCATGGAATTTGTAGTGACATGGAATGTGGGAGGCAAAGCACATTACAATGGCCTCAAGTTGGATTAATGACTACATGATGTACATATACATATGAATTTCTCCATGTTTCATATCTCTAATTCATTGACATGAAAATAATTGCAAAAGGATTATTCAAGTTTTTGGTTTTCAAAGAAAAAAATCATAGGTTGTTCTTATTTTTAGAAATATAAATAAGATGTTTGACAATTTTGATGATGGTCTCCATAGCGCCTAGTTTGATGTGATTTCACATTTTATTTTTTGAGGTTTCATGAAATTTTACCTTTAAATGTAGGGAATGACCTAGGTGCCAAGACAATGCTCCCGTGGTGAAATGGCTTTCCTTTTTTCATCAAACAACGAACAAAAAATCCAATGGAGTATTTTACCACCTAACATGTATGGGTCAAGAGATGCATTGCAAGAAATTTACAATTTACAATTTAATTTTGAAGGATCTAAATTACATAATAATTATGTTCCTTTGTAGATAAAATCCTTTGAGATTTCCAAATTGCTTTCCATTTTCCATTAAAACTTAAATGTAGGATCACCCTGGCTGAACATATCTTTTTGGTAAGACTGATTGATAGAGAAGGATTCAAAGGATATTTTACATCAATATCATAGGATGAAAGTGGTTTGAGTCTATCCAATAATGTCATCCAATCCCCTATCAAATAGATGCACCTCAAAAGAGATGATGAATAAATTAAATTCAAGTTAGCCAAATTATTGTTTGTCAGCTAGCAAGTAGATTCTTGGCATATTACTTTGTGTTTGGGTGTGTAGTGATCTAATATTTCCTTCAAATATTGTTTACCTGATTATTACTTCGATATGAAACCTAACAATATATATATCCTTCCCTTACTTCACTATCAACATAGCTATCACTTCTCTTTTTGATATAATTATTAGGTATATTAGACCTCGAAGAAAATACCCACTTTATGATGTCACCTTCTTTCCCCAATAAAATTTATTATTCAAAACATTATGGCCCAACTTTACATTTGATTTACCAAGACTTGATCCCTGGTAGGCTAAATGAGAGCCAACATCATCACCAATAGGATAAGGTCCCTTCGACATGCAATAACTTATTGAATTTAAATTATTAATGAGATGGCTAGGAATTAACTCTCTGCCCCATTACCAAACATGAATACCTCCTGATTACGCATGAAATTAATTTAATGGTATAAAAATGAATGAATTGTTTTGAGATTGTACAAGAGGCGCGTGATGAAATGGCCGACAGAGCCAATTATGTGAGGGATGGAAGTCGAGCCTAGTTCAAGTACTTGAGGTGACAAATCAAGAGTTGTTGTTTGGGAAGACGAAATGAGTTGCAACTTATTAATAGTGACCCTATGATTTTGTCTCTGTTTCCAATCATAATGGAGTGGGCCATAGGGGAACAGTTGGGAGGGATTCCCCTTGATTTAAATTTCTCTATTCTATGTTTTTTTAAATTAATTTAAAGATGATTTAAATATACATGGGTAATATTTTAATTATAATTGTATATATTAATTTAAAATATTTATTTATATAAAAATGAAATGCATATGTGAAAGTAGGGTTTGAATTCACTTGAAAGTGGGGCTCAAATTTATGATTTCATTTGAAAGTATGGATAGATTTACGATATATGTGAAAGTAGGGATAAAATTTAATAATTATATATTAATAATAGTTATTTAATTATTCAAAAATGAAATGTATTTGTGAAGGTAGGGGTTGATTTCACTTGAAAATGCATTTGTCTATTCTTTAGTATCTCAATCATAAAATATTTGAGTGATAGAAGTTTTGCATTTCCCAAAGCAATGTTTTGCATAACAATAATTCTTACATCAAAAGGTGTTTCCCAATAGGAGTTAGTTTCCTGCATCTGACATGTATCATAAGATGGGTGGCTAGGATATGCAAAGGATAGATGTTGACATATGACCTCTCTAGAATCGTTGATCTACCAAAACCCTAAATTGGCCATTAAATTTCGTTGTGGCTGTTAGTGCTCTTAGAGGTGGCAAGGTGGTCGTCATTGAGAAATTTTATTGTGCTTATGGGATTCTAATATTTTGTATCATTTTTTTATTTTATTGGAAATATCCCTTTTGAAAATGATGTGACCTCTTGTCCCAAGGTACATTTGTGAGTGTATATTTCCCCCTTTGATCTATTTCATAAATGAGGTGGGGTATAACACAAAAAATTAAGATGAGATGGGTTTTTTTTTAACATTATGATTCTTTTTTTATTGTGGGCTTAGTATGGTGCCTTAGATAAGATCTTGGAAATTTTGATCAAAGGGAAGCTTCAATAGACTTTGTGGAAGGTTCGATAGGATGATTTCAAAAGTTCATGATTATTTGATTGATTTGACTAATTTATTAATGGACTTCTTAATTATTGACTAATGAATTTTCATAAGATTGAAAATCAAAGGATGTGGGTTCAGTGTTACCAAAAAATGAAAGTTCGTGTGTTCTAGCTTGCCTAAGCCAGGTGTAGGATAAAAAGTTATAATTGATAATTATAGAAACAAATTTGTGGATAAGGAAAGTGAGTGTGTGGACATATGTGCCCCACATCTATGATGGAAAATAATTGTAGGTGAAAAGTAGGCATGCAACAAAAATTCATTGGGTATTATTTTAATATCTCTCCATACCATGTTCTAAAAATATTGTTATTTCAAAAACATGAATTAAATTAAGACCCTTATGGTTTAGTGAAACTTACATCCAATGACAACAAGATAAAAAATGAACATAAATGATTAGTGCACTATAACTCGGTGAAGACAAAAGAGTTCCTTAGATAGCTTGGGTAATTTTAGTTAGACCCACTAGTGCCAACAATATATTTGAACACAACATTATAATCCTAAAAAATAAATAGGCATGGTGGATGACAAGGAGGAGGAGACATGATAACACTCAAAAAATTCTTGAAGAAAACCACTGACTGATTACCAAAATATAGAAAGTACTCTAAATTTATGAAACTTAATGACTCCTCTTCATCAACCTATCACATCACATGCCATGTCCATCATCTTCAATGTGTGAATCCTACTTGATCACCCTCCTTTTGGCCACTTTCCTTTCTCCTATTTTACTTGAGTCTTTCTTTCTCTCTCCATTTCACTCTTTGACATTATTATCATATCTCGTTTAATTGTTTATTTCCATTTATACTCCTCATTTACATTGTTCCTTATTTTTCCTCATCTCGCAAGTCCTCCCTCACTCCTTTAATCATCACTCTATTTATTCTCTAATCCTCCCATATTTCCACCCATGTTCCCCACCCCTTATTATTTTTTATTGTCCCCTAATATTATTTTGTTATCATCTACTCTTTCCTCTTTCACTCTCTTTTTCATTCTCCTCCTCCTCAACCCTACCCATTTTTGTACTTTCCTACTCACCTCCGCATCCTACATTCTTCATTACCAATATATTTATTGTCTCCATCCCCTGTTCTTTGTCTTTTTCACCTTCACACTTTTTTTTATCCTCATCTTAAGCTTACCCATCATTATTTGCACCACGTTTTGTTCCTCCTTTCTTTATTTTTGCATTCCTGATGCTTCACACTCCCATCTAACTATCATCATGCTCTCGAATCCCTTTCCATCCATCATTTCTCCTCTCTCCCTCTCCTTTCTCGCATTTTTCTCATTGTCCTTCTTGACTACTCACTCTACCACTTTTGTCCATCTCTTTTCCTTACCACCACCATCCAAAATAATTTCTCCACTGTCTCTTGGTTAATTACCTCTCTCCTCATGTTATCCTCCTTTGTTTGCTTTGTCATATTTTTACACTTCCATTCTTCATCTTCCTCATCCCTTCCCTCATCCTCCATAAGCATCTCCATGTGGTCTATTCCATATTCCTATCTCTTATGGATGCTATCTATGTTATATGGTATTATCTTTTTCACCATTTCCTTTTCCCTCCTTCTCTCCCATTGTCATCTTTCCCCACTTGTTTCCTCTATACTTCTTCTTCTCTAAATATCCATTTTTTATTTATCTGCACTCTCATATTTTAATTATTCATCTTCCTCAAGCCACCCTTCCCCACTATTATGATCCGCTACTTGCCTCATTTTTCATTATTCATTTATAATCCCTTTACCATTTGTCGTCCTCTTTTTTAATTGTCTCCTTTCTTCTCTCTATCTATTCTCCCTATTATTATCATTCTCTTCATCCTTATTTCCTCATCATTTCCTTTCCTCTTTATTCCTCCCATGTTTCTCCATCATTTCTCTCCCTTTATCTCCCACATGCATCTCCATGCAGTTTGTTCCATCATATTTTATGTGCATGCTCTTCATAATCCCCATACCCCATATATCCTTCACCTTTCAATTATTTTCCTCATCAACTAAGAACTTACCTTTCAAATGCTCATAATATTTATCTTATCTTTTTGAGAAACTAGTTGTTCCATTTTTAATCTCCATCCAACTCATCTCAAATCATGTCCACTGACGTCTATTTAATCCCTCAACACATCATCACTCCTCACATTCAAGGGCTTCAACTTGAACTTATTTCCCCCTTTTTGCACCCATGTTACTCCATTCCCCACCACCCAATTTTCATCCTCATCTACTATCCATTCATCCTCACTTTCCCATCCTGACACTCACTACAGTACAACCCTTATTCTCTTTCCATTCCCTTCATAATCCCTTAAGCCCTTATACCCTCGAATCCTTCTGATATCTATCCCATCTTTTCAAGATATCTGTTTTATCTTCTATCCTCACCATCCCTCTTGAGGGGGCATCATCATATCCATGTTTCATCACCCTATCCATGGTATTTTTTTTTAGAGGATACCATCATCAACCATAATCTATTCTCACAAGCAAGATTTCTATCCTAATTTTTGCTTAGAGAATGTTCTTTTCTTCCTCCAAAAATTCTCAAATGTAACAATCAATTTTACATTGAGAAGAATCTCAATCACCAATTACGCCTCATGGGGAATATTTATTCATTTTTTGTACTTTATTTAAAAGGGCATTACTATCATAACACCCTTCCAAAGAGGGGAAAATGTATACAACTCAATATCACCACCTCATCAATCAATTTATTCCTCACATCATTCCCATAAAATCTATAAAAAATTAATTGATATCAATCAATTAATTTAAACCTTCACCATTGTCTAATTAAATCTTCCACCTCACTCCCCACATGCCACATAAATTCTCACCATGAACCACTTTAAAATTAAATATTTCGAATCAAATCCTCCTCCATCCTCCATGATCCCCCACTTTTGAATTAAATATTTGAATTAAATCCTCCTCCATCCTCCATGTCCCCCACTTTTGAATTAAATATTCGAATCAAATCCTCCTCCATCCTCCATGTCCCCCAATTTCAAATGAAATATTAAAAAAAAAATCCTCCTCCATCTTCTATGTCCCCCACTTTCAAATTAAATATTCAATTCAATTCTCCATCTTCAAAACACATGAATTTTCTACAAACCACAATGAATTACGTTTTCTTAATTAATCCCACTCCAAAAGGTTATAAATAGAGCCTCTACCCTTCTTCCAAAGGGAGAGGAGGGTATCAGCTAAGTGATATTTTATTTTGTTCTTGTGTGCAATCCTCTTGCTTAGCATTGCTGTAATGTCTACATGAACCTTTAATCCAGATGTCCCTAATCCATCCCTCTTCCCTAATTTGGTAAAATTCAAGGCCAATTTGTTAGATCGATCATGCGGTGAAGCTCTACCATGTTGCAAGTACCTACATTATAAACTGACTTTGGGCTCATCCATGTCTTTTACCCAATTTGAGAGATTCAACAAGCTTGGTGCTTCATTCCAAGCTTCCGCTAATCTCATCCGAGGTGACAAGGAGCTACTTGGGAAGGTTTACATTTATTTATTTGTGTGTTTATTTCTATGCTAAGTATTTTCTCTTGTTCACACCAATTCCCTTTTATACTTTATGTCTATATATACAAAATTAGGCTTGGATCCATATGCAATGGTGTGGTTTGTGGGGTTACAGAAACTATCAAAGAATCTAAATTATTTGTAGGTAATCTTTCCTATCCTATTTAAAAGGGGAAGATATTAAGGTTACTAATTTTTTTGATATCCTATCTTCCTTCACGGGGTGCTTTAGTACCTTTCTCTTTTTCTCTCTCTACCTTTTATTTGGTGTTGGGATGCATGAACTCGATACTCTAGTTTATCTTTTAGAACAATTAGGGAGCAATCACCCCCAATTATTTGGCAAGTTTAGCAATACAATCTAAATCTCCAAATCCAAGAAAATAACGAGAGATATTTCCTCCATAGAAAAAACATGTATATTCCTTCCATGTTTTACATATCTTTGTTTCAATTTATGTAAGTTCCAAAATTATACATTTATATTTGAGTTATAATTCAAATTCTACTATAGACGTTGACCAAACTCTATGTTTCACATTTCACTATGGAGCATGTTAACACCAATGCATTTGGACATCAAAAACTCTGATAAAATAAAAAGTGTGTCTACACACTTAAGTATCTTTTCATTTTATACTTAAAGGAGAGGGAAATGTAAACAATCAGATTTGGTAATTTATTCTTTTACCGTTTTTGGTTTTGAATATGATCCTTTTCTAATACAAATATCCACATCCTATCCCTGATCATTGCATCTTACCATCTCTCTCAAAATTTGCTTATTCCTACACATTGATGTGTCATAAAATTTGGAATTTAAATCTATAACATCAGTACTTGACATCTTGTTATCATGATGTAACTTCCATATTTCACTCACCATCACCCTATCCAAAATCATACAATAGTGTTAGGATGTAATTTATGGTCTTGGACATACACATCCTCAAACATTGATTTCAATTTGATTATCTTTATTGGGTATTTTTATCCTCCAGGGATGGACTTTGCATAAAAATTTACCTTCAAAACCCTATGTAATAAATTTAACATCACCTCATTTACTTACTTGTCAATCACTTAGCACTCTCATTACAAATATTAGCACGAAAGGAACTGAAGGGTCCTTAAACCTTCCCAAATTAGATTTACATCCACTAGGATAATCACTTCTACAGTTCTGAAGCACTCTACTAGGTGAAGGAGTTTAATTCCCTTATTTCTAAGCACTCAAGGATCCCAAGTCAATATCTTAAAAAAAGAACAATAATTTCAATCAGGGTAAAATCAATTCAACTTTCCAACTAGTTGCATTCATATAAATATTACATGTTAGTTAGAGAACTACCTATGCTTTGAGGCCTCTTCGACATAGTGTCTATGTAGGAAATACATGGATTACACTTCAACCCAAAAAATAAAATTCTTGCAAATTCTTCCACCCATGGTTAGGGTTTGAGTTTGATTCATTTTATTTTAGATGGTTTAGGGATAGTATGAAACTTGAAGTTTGATAATGACATACATTTTTAGACCACTGAAGGGGATAGAAAGTTACAAAACCTCACATCGTTACATAACCTCACACCAAGTAGGTCCAAGACCATACAATAGGTCTAAGGCTAGACACCTGATCCTAGAAGAACTATATGATTCTATACTAGGTCAATCAATAGTGGAATTATTAGGAATGAAACATCTTCATGTCCGGTACTCCTAGAATCTCTAATTTGTGCATGTAAATCTCTTGTGTATCACTCTATATAGCTAAGTCTACCTTTCCTCTTGTATTTTTGATCTTATAACATATAATTATCAATAGTCGCAAGTATTAACTCATTATTTTGATATTGCATGATTAATTTTGGAAGTTAATTAATCAAAATAACTCTAAATAATAAAGCTTACATTCATTTTTTTGGTTCATTCTTGTTACATATATAAATGTTAAAAAGGGTGTAAATAACTACTACAAATGAGTGGAGTATCCTCTTCATATTTTTATGGTTTCTTAGGGATGGTAGTTCCATTAGGGATCCATATATGTATGTAATAAACATAATTTTTTTGCCTTATTATATTTCCAAATTTGGCAGTAGTTATAAAATCGAGAGCCTAAGTACTTGACCCAATGTTATTTTTGATTGAAGGTGAAATATTAGAGGCATGTTTTCAAACATTTTTTGACATATTTTTGGGTGATATTTGAAGATATTTTTCACTTGTTTCTCTATTCTTATAAATAATTCTATCTAGGAATGGTGTATAAAATTTGATTCATGATTAAAGATAATAAAAGCATGATTTCTTACACGAAGCAAAAAATTTGGTCAATTTTTTTTGAAAATGGTGGAAGAGGTGTAAAAGTGATTAAGTAACATAAATTGACATATTTGGAGAGGTGATCTACCACCACCAATATGCGATTTTCCCTAATTTTTAGGAAGGCCTTTAATGAGATCTATTGACATATTTGTTCAAGTCCTTATATAATGGGGATTGGTTGTAGCAAGTTAGGAATTTCCATCATTTCTCCCCTATATCATTGATAAGTATCACGTTCTTTAATAGAATTATTTATTTACTTCTTAATTTTGTTCCTAAATAAGTTCAAAATAACCCAATCACATGCTTTAAAAACACTAGATGAGTAGCTAAGGTGATATGTTTAGTTCAATATTTTTTGTAGATTAGATTTGGGAATTGAAACCACACAATATTTATACCTTATATAATATCTACACCAAGATTATTTGGGCAATATAGTCACAAAATCACGCACTTACTATTAAAATTATACCGCCAAGTATGTTGTTTTTATGTATGGATCTTGCGTAATAAAAGTATTCACTATTGACCCATCCCCTAGTCCTATAATCATTTAGTTGGTCATTTTCGTCATTTTTATTGCATAGTCGTAAATTGTTCACACAGTTCTAGTCATCTCTCAGGGAGTCTTAGGTGCCATTATTTGGTCACTTATCATCTCTAATATTTGAATAGGGCACCTGGGGTAGGATTAGGGTGCCCACGGGCACCCCAGTCCCCGTAGCACTTGGGTCTAATTTAGATTTTTTAGGTCAGTCTTTATAATTTTCCCTCTCATTCCCCCGGGTACTAGTCGACATGTTAGGTTATTACTATCAAAATTTGACCAAGATATCCCTATATAAACATAAGATACTATCTTATGCGCAGAGTATCTACTACTAAGGGCTATCTATCTACTAAGGTAAGGTATTGAATGTGGGCATCATTGCATCACACACACTGCATAGGAAAGGGAAGTCTATTATATTCCATCCACCATTTTGCATTTTATCTAGCTATTTCCCTTAGCTCCACGTCATTGGCACTAGGGCACCCTAGGAACATCATTGCACAAAAAAAGCACACGAAACTACATTGGCTCTAGAATTTAGTGCATCGCTTAGTTGTAAGTCCACCATTGTGGCTACTAAGGACAGTTTGACCCCTTCATATGTATCTTTATTTTTAGCGGTTTAATGCTTTGTATGGGGTTTCATAGGTGAATCTTCATTGCAGGTTCATGACATCATTAGTGAAGTTACTATGACAATCACACGACAAAGATTGAGACATTGCAAAGATCTCATGACACTTCTAGATTCAAGTCCTGAGTTGTTCTGTAGACTAGATCGTCCAAACTGCAGACTAGGGTGCCCATATGTGCCTTGATGCTCTTCTAGATGCCCTAGTCTAGTCAAATCTTCTTTTGCTGCAATTTCTTGGGTTGTACCATCATACTCTTCTCCTTCCACACATCATCCTATTCAGTCTCCAAGCTCAGTGAGGTAAGTAATTTTTAGGTTAGTACCTTATCCCTCCTATTTCAATTATTTCATTTCATTTAAATATCAAATAAAATTACTTAGCATTCATATTTAAGTTCATATCAGTTATTATGTGTTATACTTGCTTAAATTAACTTAGATAGATAGAATAATTTCACAATTTAGTTAATCATTTTGGTGAACCCATAATTTAAAATATTTTCCCCTAGGATCCGTATCAAACCCTGATGGCTAAGGATAGTTCATCTTCTTCACCCATCATGTCTCATTTTAGTGCTAACCCTATCTATGATGAGGTTTTCATTGTTGAGCTCATGGCTCTCTGTGATAATCCTACTCCTATGCCGGATCATATCAAACAAAAAATTCTAGATGGTCAACAATATGTGCCTACTCATTTTGAAGATTATCCCATTGGCATTAGTATTGTTGAGGATCTGTTAGCCTTCACTTGTTGTACACCATGTTATATGACTACTTTTGATCCTCCTTTTGATCTTTCTAAGGAATTTTTAGACAATTCTCTCATTGATTATATGGCTGGTATTGATCATCATTCATATGTAAATGTTGATTCTCCTTCAACTCAGAACACCTCTATAGTTTCATCTCATGATTCCCTTACTTCAGATATTTCTTCTTGTAGACACCTAAATTCTACTTTTGTAATATTATTGCTAAATGCACACAAATCACTCTCATTCTGGCCAATTCTGTATTACTTAGTGATCTTTACTAATTAACTAACGTTTCTTGCCACTTTGGTCGGTTAATAAGCACTCTGATGATCACCAAACCTATTTTGCATTGAGGATGCCACTTTATGACGAATCGTAAGTCAAAATCCTCTTCTAAACAGTTAATTAGCATTTATAAGCTAATTAAGCCTATTTTCCCCTTGATCTAGTCAATATGCCCTAATGTTGACGTAAACCCCTCTTCCAACCACTCAAAATCACCCCATTCACCTCCACAACATCTCAACAAGCTTCAAAAACTTATCCTAGCCTCTTACTTGACCCTAGGCGGTTGATTAAGGCTCCTCACATCTTAATCACTTGATAAATCACTAATTGTGATTAACAAGGCCTAATCATGATTAACAATTATAATCTAATTTGGGGCTTTTAGTCCCACATGTACCAAAATATTAGTCTTCCTCAAAGTGAAAACTATAAAAACAACTCACCTCATTCCTTTATACTTTACACCATGCTTTGATTTGGATCTCATATAATAAATATGATATATATCCAAGTTCAATCCTTGCCTAAAGCCTTCAACAAGGTTAATAGATGAATATCTAAAGTGAATTAACAAGTCATTCTCTTCCTCCAAAGTTGTCATGATGAAATGGTACCTAAGTTGTATATGCTTCATCCTAGAGTGGAAAGCAAAGTTTTTAGCTAGGTGTATAACACTTTGACTATCACTATGTAACTTCCCTTCCTCCTGCTTATGCCCCAACTCCTCAAGAAAATTCTATACCCAAATCATCTCTTTACTTTCCTCTGTGGCAACAACATGCTCAGCCTTCGTGGTTGACAAAGCCACCAGATTCTGTAGTCATGAAATCCACCTCACTATTGTCCCAACTACAGTGTAAATATAACTTGTTGTGCTCCTCCTGATGTCTACATCTCTAGCTATATCTGAATCTACATAACCACACAAAGTGGTGTCTAGTCCACTGTAGCATAAAACTATCCCCATGGTCCATCTCAAATACCAAAGAATCCACTTTACTGCCTGCCAGTGATCTCTACTTGGATCACTCATAAATCTACTCACCACTCCCACTGCATGGGCAATATCAGGCCTGGCACACACCATGACATACATCAAACTACCAATTGCTAATGAGTAAGGTACCTTGGACATCTGGTTTCTATCCTGCTCTGTCTTGGGACACTGCTAATTTGATAACTTGAAATGGCATGCCAAAGGAGTCTCAATTGGTTTAACATCCTGCAAATTAAACCTCTCCAAGACCTTCTAAATGTACTCTTCCTGTGATAAAGTCAATTTCCATTCCTTCCTATCCTGAGATATCCTCATACCAAGGATTTTTTTGGCTGCCCCCAAATCCTTCATAGCAAAGGAGTCACTTAGCTGTTTCTTGAGTACTTTTATTTACTACATGTTTTTACCTGCAACCAACATGTCATCCACATACAAACATAGGATAATATAACTTCCATCCTCAAATTTCTTTGTATACACGCAATGGTCAGAATGACATATAATATAACCTTGCTCCATCATGAAGCTATCAAATTTCTTATACCATTGATGTGGAGCTTGTTTCAAGCCATACAAGCTCTTCTTCAGTTTGCACACCATCTCCTCTTTACCTTTGACCTCATAGCCCTCTAGTTGCTGCATATATAGATCCTCCTTTAAATCACCATGGAGAAATGTAGTCTTTACATCAAGCTACTCTAAGTGCAAGTCTTCTGTTGCAACTATTCCAAGAACAATTCTAATAGAATTCATTTTTACTACAGGAGAAAAAATCTCATCAAAATCTATACCTTTTTTCTATGCAAACCCCTTGACCACCAACCGGGCCTTGTATCTTTTCTTTCCTCCTCCTTCCTCTTTGACTCTGTACACCCACTTGTTCTATAATGCTCTTTTTCCTTTGGGTATCTTCACCAAATCCCATGTTTGGTTCTCCATGAGAGCCCGATGCTCCTTCATCCATGGCTTGCTCCCACTTCTTCCTGACATCTACCTGCATTGCTTCATCAAAGCTCTCTGGCTCTCCACTATTAGTGAGTAATAAATAATAAAGAGAAGGAGAAAAATGTTTAGGTTCTCTTCTTACCCTAGAAGACCTCCTCAATATAGGAGTTTGGGGTTCATGTTGAGGAGGTTCCTGAACTGATTCATGTGTCACTTTCCCATCCGGAAGATCCTCTACCACTGCATATTCTTTCTTGGATTCTTCCCTATTTTCCTGTAACTGTTGCTTATACATGAATTTCTCATTAAAGACCACATCCCTAGATCGAATGATTTTTTGTCCTTAATACTCCAACATTTATATCCAAAGTCATCACCACCATAACCAATGAAAGTACATTTTTTTGATTTAGCCTCTAGCTTGGTCCTATCATCCTTGTCTATATGGAAAAACACCTCACATCCAAAGAATCTAAGAAATGAATAATCAACTTTCTTACCATACCAAGCCTCCTCAGGTATGCCTCCATCTAAGGCACTTGAGGGTCCTATATTTATCAAGTACACAGTTGTGCTCACCGCTTCTACCCAAAAAGAAAGAGGCAATCCTGCATGTAACCTCATGCTCCTAACATGTTCCATTATTGTTCTGTTCATCCTTTCTGACACCCCATTCTGCTACAGAGTTCTTGGAACTATATTTTTCCTACAGATTCCATTCTTAGAACAATAATCATCAAATTCATTACCGCAATACTCCCCTCCATTATCTAACCTTTTAGACATGTTTCATTCTCTACCAAGGCTTTCCATTTAACAAAAGTGTCAAATACATCAGATTTGTTTCTAATACAATAAACCCAAACTTTCCTTGTTGCATCATCAATCAAAGTAACATAATAACTTGAACCCCCAAGAGATGATACCTGAGCCGACCCCCACACATTAGAATGCACCAGCTCTAACTTACTCTCTTTCTTTGTAGGTCTAACCTTTAGAAACCTTATTCATTTTTGTTTCCCATATATGTAGTCCTCACAGAACTCCAAATCTGTTTCTGTATATCCTAGGAAAATCCTTCTTTATGATCTCCATGCCCTTATGGCTCATATGACCTAGCCTATAGTGCCACAATGTTGTATTTTCTTCTAAAGCCACAATATTACAAACATTAGTGCTATAAGTGGTTAAATACAAGGTTCCAACCTTCTTACCTCTTGCCACCACAAGAGCACCCTTGGTAACCTTCCAAGAGTTTGTTGTAAATATCACAGTATAACCATCACTTCCCAACTACCCTACTGATATCAAATTTTGTCTTAATGTAGGCACATGTCTGACATCCTTCAATAGCCAAGTATTCCCATTTTTCATCTTAACTCGAACATAACCTTTTCCAACTATGCTGCAAGGCTCATCCTCACCAAGAAAAAAAATCCCAAAATCTCCTTGAACATAATCAACAAAATAATGCCTATGTGGAGTAGCATGGAAAGAAGCCCTTGAATCTAAAACCCAAGATTCAGTAATATTATGCAAAGAAAGAATCAAAGCATCCTGACATACATTACCCATTGCCACATTTGCCTCCTTGTTTTCTTCTTGTTGTTTCTTCTTGTCCGAAAGCTCCCAACAGTCCTTCTTTGCATGCCTAGACTTTCCACAATGCTAACATACTATCTTGCTTTTGGATTTTGACCTTGCCCGATCCTTCAATTTTCCATGGCTTCCTCTATTCTTCTATCTCCCTCTAGTTTCCACTGTCAAAGCATTCCCTGAAGTAGAAGATTCCCCAGAGATTTTTCTTCACATTTCCTTGCTTAGAATCACCCCTACAACATCCTCAAACTTCAACTTTGAGTTAGCTGGAACCGAGTTTCTTACTGCCATTACCAGGCTATTCCAACTCTCAGGTAAAGAGCAAGAATTAATAAATCCCTAACTTCTTCATCAAATTCTATTGTAACCGAAGCTAACATATTTACAACTGTATTAAAATCATTTAAATGATCTGCTACTGAACCATTCTTAGAAATCTTCATATTAAACAACTTTTTCATTAAAAATATATTATTAGAGGCAAAGAGTTTTTCATACAACTTCCCTAATGCATCCATCAGTTCTTTTGTAGTCTTTTCCTTTGAAACATTAAATAATAACGAAGATGAAAGACACAACTAGATTGTCCCAAGTGCCTTCCTATCTAGCAAACCTCATTCTGCATCCGTCATGATCGAGGGTTTTTCACCTTCTCAGACAATGAAATATAAAGATCCTTGTGATAAAGGTAATCTTCCATCTGCATCTTCTAAAGACTGAAAATTCTTCCCGTTGAATTTATCAACCCTTGATCTTCCATCATCTTCCATAGCTCCCACTCAAGCTAAAAAATTTCCTTGCGATTCAACACTTTAACAAACCAAACCAGGATCTGATACCAATTTTTAGGAAATGAGGGATAAAATATGCAGAACAATCCCTCATAGAATCGCAATAGTAGAAACTAATATGCAGAAAATATTACAGATCTCTATTAAAAGTGTAGAGTAAAAATAACACAACATAAAGAAAATGCATTTAACATGGTTCACCCAATTTGGGCTACGTCCACCAAGAATCACTTGCTCAGATTTTATTACAAGCCACCGCTCTCTCAATACAATACCTAGAACTGTTTAGAGCTATGCTCAAAAAACTCTACAAAATTCACACCCGAGTTCAAAAACATCTGCAATGTTACATCAACCCTCCCATATGCACAAAACCAAATAAGTAGATAACTGCTTAAGCAGTTTTACAAAACCATGGGTATCAAAACCATGGGCCAAAACTGTCCCATAAACCTATGTGTCAAAAATCCCGCCCATATGAGAAAAACATGTTTTTCAAGGCCAAAAATTGATCAACATTCTTAATCCCTATTTAGATTAGTGAGATAAATAATAAAGAAACAAAAAAACCTCGAATGATGGAGGGTTTAAGGTACCTCAAATGTGATATGGTAGATACGAGTGCTAAAGTGACTAATCTCTGCTACGAGCTGGATGAACCTGCTAAACAGAGGTAACTAAGAAGAACACAAATTATATGGTATATGTGGGGGTTTCTCGATGAAGTCAGTTCCAAGAAGCATGAGCTTCTTTATGCATATCTCAACCCCCGTTTGATAAGATAAAATTATATAAATGAACAAAAAATGGATAACATGTATAAACTAATAAACAATAGAACTTGAAAATGCTGATATATAGAAGAGCTACTGATTTAACCAAAGTGAATGCAAAACAAACCAAGCTAAGAGATTAAAAAAAGCAGAAGGATGGTATTATGGTGATTCAAGTGGCATTACAAGGGAACTGTGATGATATTATGATAATCAAGAGGCTATAATGTCAGAGGTTTTCTATCACTCTTCACTTGTTCGAAAGAGGGGGGAAGGCCTGTATTTATAGCCTAGAGATGGGGTTAGTCTAGGAGTTATCAAGTAATCAAGGTTGGACAAAGTAACCCTGGTTAAGTGAGTGGGGGGACATGATTTGAGGGAGTAGGTAGAAGTTTGGATTTGATTTGATTCAGTGGGGTTCATGATTTGAGTGGTTTTTTGGATTATTTAATTATGAGATGGGATGATATAACCTGATTGGAATAATTGATTAGTTAGGATATAATGAGGTTCAAGTATGTAAAATGGAATCAATTAAGTAATAAGATTAATTAATTGAGCTTTTATTTTTGGTGGGAATTGGGATTTGTTCAAATTGAGGGGGAAAATAAAGGCTGGCAAATGCGGGGTGAAGGAGAGTAGCTACACCAAAAAATGGTGTGTACAACTGGCTCAAACAAATGGGCATGATCACCCGTAATATCATCCACACGCTAAAGTATACCTCCACCAAGTTCATCTGTCAGCACATTCGACGTTAAGGGGAAGATGGGTGTCAACTATTAGGGACCAATACGCATCACCTATAAAAAAAATAACAAAACGTGTTAGATAATCACCACTATAACATAGGAAAACAACAAATTACACAACAAAACTTTCTAAACTGTACTCATGCTCAGCTACAACTACCACTACATTTTCAAGGGCATGGGCTTCCCCCTCTCCTCCTCCTCCATGCGATAACCCTATTGGACCCGTAAATAATGGGGACAACAATACCCACCGGTATGCCACCCACCATGCATGATACTCCTCTGTAAAACCCACATCATCTAATTCTATCGACTCTATCACTGCATCTACCTCATCTGGCCCAAGAAGTACTAGCTACTCTCATATGGGCCCTAGTCTAGCTTCGGCCATCCTTAGTGCTCTGATAGATCTCAACCATATATATGGCTCTAGGGGCACATCTTGAGCCATGTCGAACTGTCGTGATACTCTCTCCACCTGGAAAAGCTCGGCCATGCCTAGAAATCGATCCTCCAACCACATAGTCCTCTGAGTACACCACAACTCTACAACATACTCGGACCATCCTCCATAGTCGTGGTATGGCCTCCATGTAACTTCCTCGGGTCCAATCCTATCTGTTAGTGCCTTGTAGGTATCTGTGTCCATCCTACGCCTACGAATATTAACCCACCTCCTCACATAGATATCTAGCCTAGTCCACTCTCTTCGTGGCCCTCCAACTAGTCATAACATGGCTATATTCTCAGAAGTCCATATGTACAATAATGTAGAAGCTCATATCCCACCACCATGCTCATCATGAGTAATCCAATATAGGTCTCTATATAGGTGGGTCAACACACACCGTGCCCACACATATCTAGTACCCTCCTCCTCTATCCACTGAAATATATCATGCATCTTATACAAGATGCTTACACCTCCTCCCTCCAATGCTATAGATGAAGCAATCACAACTGTTATGAACTTCGGCAAGTGTGGAACCCCAGACCATAAAATAACATCCAGACTGATATGGGCCTTGGAAGGTACTCGAGTCCCCGCAAAATACCATCTAACATCTCGCATCTATCTCTCCATATCCTCTAATGGCATCACCTTTGCTCTCTCTCCAACAACTAGAAATCACAATATGCGATACACATCCTCCAATGTAATTGTCATCTCACATGTAGGCAACTAAAATGTACACGTATCCGCACACAACCTCTCACATAGTACAATCAACATAGGCATATTGTGGGGCACATCCCCCATCCGTGCTATGTACCATAGGCCAACATGGTCCATAACATCCCAATCATCATTTGACAATCCTAGTCCAAGAAAATTATTCATGTGATGCCCACCGCATAACTCCCTCAAATGAATATCCCTCTATACACCACAAAGTGACAACAAACACGACATTAGGACACTATACAAGCCTAGATACAATTTCTTATCATTTTATTATACATTGGAAATCTTATTTTCACCATTATACACCAAATGCACATATTCTGGACCAGGGCGCCCAGGAGCAGGACACTAGCGCCTAGTTCTGGGCGCTCTTGTCTCAGGTGTCACTAGCACCTTCACTGCTATTTTCCAAGTCTAAAATTTCAAGAAAATTAAATTCTCAAATTTTCAAAAATTAAATAGAAATGAATACCTCACCATACATTTTTTGAAAAACAATGCACTTACCAACTTTGCAGTCGTGCATGACGCAACGACACTTGCCACCCTCTCAAACTGAATAGGACATGCTTCTCTCACTTGCGGCATTTTCACTCACTTCACGCTCAATCTCACCATCACATAAATAAAAAATGAAGTGACTAAAAACTTTTTCACTTCACTATTTATAGTTACTTTTTCATCACCTACTTTACTATAGTCATTACTTTGCGCTTATTCTCACAACTAATACACACCACACCATTTTTGTCATATCTTGAGCGGTTCTACTTTGATTTACACCCTGTTTATGGAATTATTTTTAGAATTATTACTACCACCGTAACATACACATTACACATTCATTAGGTCTCCTTGACTATGTCTTCCATCCAATTCATAAACATTTTTGTGATTTCTATCACTTTCTCTCTATTTTGTGCTTACTTTTGGCTTAGTGTGTGTTCTTGTCATCACTTCAATTTTTTCCGAAAGGCGGGCATACCATTAGGGTCATCCTATAATTACCCTTACATTACCATGTAATTAATCAACATTACCAATCCATCATTTTCAAACATTTACTAATTCACTGCACGACATCTCACCATCAATTCCCCCTAATGACCTAACCTGGGGGCAACAAACATAAAATTTTTCTATGCAACATTTCATCACTTCCCCTAATGACCTAACTTAGGGGAAACAAGTGATTAAAAATATTTCCATGTGATATTTCACCAATTTCTATCGATTCCCCCTAATGACCTAACCTGGGGGCAACTAGCGTAAAATATCTCTACGAGTAATCAAAAATCAATCAATCAATAATGTGTTAAATATAACAATCAAAATCACAATTCAACGGCCTCCCAATGACCTAACTTGGGAGACCTAACCTTAAGGAGATTACATCCATTGCTTTCCCAGATGACCTAACTTGGGAAGTTATTCTATCCATTTGGTGTTTTCTTCTAGATGACCTAACTTAGAAGCCATCATACATTTCACGTTTGCTTCCAGATGACCTAACTTGGAAGCCATCACATTGTGGCGACACCCATGGAGTGGGGGCAAGAGTGCCTTTCCTATACCACTCCTATATGGAAATTATTTGGATCCAAAAACCACAAATGTTTGATGTAAGTCCATTTGCAGTGGCTAGATCTTGAGGATGTAGTTAGAGATTGGAGAATAATACACTTTTCTCCCTACACTCTTCCTTTGGCGGTAAAAAACCCAAATCCTCAGGTTAATTATTCGTATACGTGCATTCAAGTTGGGAAATGATCACTCCGTACCCCATCTCATCGTCATCACACGCATTCGAAATCATCAATCATCTAACATTACAATTATCACTCTCATTTAGTGTACTTCATCACGATACTACGCTTTTTGTTATGTTGCATGGATCAACACGTTGATCCATGGTTTGCACACTATATGGATTTTACAATTTTCTACCACATATACGCATTCTACTACAACATGGGATTCTATGGACTTCTCTCAGGTATGCATCTCTATCTACTTTATGTTACCGAGCTTTCCGCTCACCAACATAAAGTGGGGGAAAATGTAGTCACAAAATCACACACTTACTATTAAAATTATACCGCCAAGTATGTTGTTTTATATATGGATCTTGCATAATAAAAGTATTCACTAATGACCCATCCCCTAGTCCTATCGTTAGTTAGTTGGTCATCGTCGTTTTATTTGTCTTACACAGTCATCAGTTTTTTACACAGAGTTTTAGTCGTCTCTCAGGGAGTCTAAGGTGTTGTTATTTGGTCATTTTTAGTCTCTAGTCTTTGACTGGGGCATCTAGGGTAGGATTAGGGTGCCCATGGGTGCCCGGTCCTTATTTTAGGCGCCTTGGTCCCCATAGCACTTGGGTCTAATTTAAAGTTTTGAGGTCGGTCTTCATAATTTTCCCTCTCATTCCCTTAGTTACTAGTCAGCATGTTGGGTCATTAGTGTCAAATTTGAGCAAGAGATCCCTATATAAACATAAAATAATTACTATCTTATGGGTGGACTATCTCTACTAAGGGATAGCTATCCACTAAGGAAAGGGACTGCATTTGGGCATCATCGCATCACACACATTGCATAGGAAAGGGAAGTCTATTCTATTCCATCCACCATTTTGCATTTTATCTAGCTATTACCCCCTATCTCTATGTCATTGGCATTAGGGCACCCTAGGCACATCATTGCACACACAAAGCACACATAACTACATTGGGTCTAGAATGTAGTGCAACACTTAGTTGTAAGTCCACCATTGTGGCCGCTAAGGACAATCTGACCCCTTCATATGCATCTTTATTTTTTAGGGGTTTGATGCTTTGTATGGGGTTTTGCAGGTGAATATTCATTGCAGGTTTACAGCATTATCAGCAAAGTTACTGTGACACACAACAAAGATCAAGACATTGCGAAGATCTAGTGACACTTCCAGATTCAGCTCCTGAGTTGTTCTGCTAGACTAGAGTGCCCATATTGCAGACCTAGGGCCCACAAGTTCCCTGATCCTCTTCCAGGCACCCCTAGTCTGGTCAAATCTCCATTTTTTTAATTTTCTTGGGTTGTACCATCATACTTCCTCCTTCCACACATCATCCTGTTGAGTCCCGAACAGCGAGGTAAGTCATTTCAGGTCAGTACCTTATCCCTCCTTTTTCAATTATTTAATTTCATTTAAATATCAAATAAAATTACTTAGCATTCATATTTCAGTTTATATCAGTTATTATATTTATTGTACTTGCTTAGATTAACTTAGATAGATATATAATTTCATATTTTAGCCACTGATAGAGAACATCTACAACCACATTCTCCTTTTCATTATTTTATGTGATTTCATAATCATACCCCATGAGTTTGGTGTACACTTTTCTACTTATATAACAAGATTACCCATTATTCTAGGAAATATTTCAGACCATGACAATCTATTTTGATGTAAAAAAATATTGTCCTACCAAGTATGGATGCCACTTGTTTACTACTATTAAATGTATTAGCCATAATTTATTTTTCATAGGTGGAACACACCCAAATTCACCTAGAGAGGGATTCACCTTGATGAAATAAATGTGGTAAACTTCATGCACGAGAAAATATTTATAGGAATAGTCCTCATATGCAAACATTGCTTAGGTTAGTAATACATTTTGAGCTCTTCACATTAGATTACGATAATTAATGTATTAGTGTATGACTAATAAGTGGAGTTAATAAAACAATGTAAGTGGTTGTTACATGATAACAACCACACTAGAATAGGAATAATACATAGTGAAAACTAACATTCATGTAACATTCACATTAAAATAGGAGTTGGTAGATACTTAGAGATGTAGGATTGAGTGATTTAGGGAGAATTTGAGAAATTTTGGAATATTCCTAAAATGATATTTGATTCCTTAATTTTAGGAATCATATATATATATATATATAATGTATTATCCCTTATTGGGTATAAACATGTTGACTGAATTAAAACTTTGGCATAATTTATTTTCCACATGTGAGGATGAACTTACCCACTAGAAGCATTGAGTTCATTACCACATGCATCACATTCAATAATGAATGTATTAGGGAAATACCAAAATGATAAAACATGTTCACTACACATATTTTTTTTAGTACATTAAAGGAATGTTTACAGACATATGTCCACTAAAAATAATCCTATTTAGCATGGAAGACAATGGAGAAACGATCTTACCATAGTCCTTAATAAATTTTGTGTAGTATGAAGTGAGAAAAAAAAATCTTGTAAAGTATTTATGGAGTGTCTTTGGATTTTTTTCCAATTTTTCATGGAATTAATTTTCAATTTGCGTTGAATTTGACTCATGTTATAGAGACAATATGCCTAAATGTACTCAATAGTAATTTATAACTAGAGGAGTAATTGGAGAGTTCGGAATATAATTGATTATTTGAAATAAGTTAAATGTCAGGTCAATGAAATGTATTTATACTCTGACCACATATTTGCTACAAGTGAAATGTTATCATAAAAGAATAACAATATGAATTGGAAAAGAAATGGTTAAAATTATATTTTTCATCAATCTACAAAATGTTGATGGGGCATATGGTCAAACCTAAAGGACATGCCCATAATTCATAGCGACCATTATTAGTACAAAATATTATTTTATGGTGATACTCATATTCATTGATGTGAAACAAGTGACAATCGGGGTGTAAATATAATTTGGAAACATTTTATCCATCATAAATCTCATCTAGTAGTCCATCAATCATTGGAATGGGAAATTTGTCTTTGAAAAGGATTTTGTTCAAATCCCAAAAATTGAAGCATAGTAGCCAATACTCTTTTTTGTGAACAAAGAGAACATGAAAAGAATAGGGTTTTTTGTTTAAATGAATTACTCCTTCCTTAAGGAGTTACAATACCAAAATTTTAAAATTTGTTATTTAAAGGAACATATATTGATATGGGAGAATGTTGGGTGGTAAAATCCTTGAAATAAGATGAATGTGATGGTCCTTAAGATGTTGAGAAGGTAAAAATTTTGACTCCTAAAATACTATAACATGCTTTACTAAATTTCTTTTTAACCCCCAAATGTGCTGGAATCTAAAGATGGGATGAGATGTATGAAACATAGTTGAGAAATGACCCCAAAGAGATCCCTTATTAAGGATATTTTCCATCTGAGATGTGCTTATAATTTTATTATACCTAGCAATTATGTCCTTTAATATTAAATTTTACATATTATCAGATAATTGCATCTATATTTTAGATTGGGACTTAGGGTATACATCCATTAAACCCTAAAAACTACATCATCTTCTCCCAAAGGAAACATGAACACGTGTGATTAGAAATTCTAGTCCCCATGAGCTATGAAAATTACAACATTTTAATTTAGAAAGATATTTTATGCCATTAGAAATTATAACTTCAAAGATGGAACATGTATAAGAAACAAATCAGCTTTTTTGGTTAGCCAATGGTTAAGCAAATTATGTTTTCTACATGAGCCGATTAGAATAGTGAGAGGGATATTCTTAAAATGACCTTTGATTTTAATATTCTAAGGGGTAGTTACTCATGCCAATACATGAATTGAAATTTTTGGGAGGGAATACATGTGATTGGAATTTTTGGCATCCTTTTATTCTTCTTGAAAATATTGAGCATCTTCCCAATTATCTGTATTAGGAGGTGACTAAACATCTAGTAGATTTAGCTTATGTTCTAAAAATTTGCATCCTTATGTGAATTTTTTTCATCATATTTATAACATAAATCCACTTTTTGACATGTTTAAATTTTAGCATTTGTAAGGAATTCAATGGGGTTATTTTTTTGGGTTAGGTTTTGAGATTATGTTGGGTATAGATTTCTTGAATCCAGAGCAAAATTTGAAAAATAAAACTAAGTAGTGAGTTTGTCAACTATTAACTTGGCCAATCCTAGAGATTCCATCATATCTTTAGGATTGAATATTTTGATCTCAACGCGAAGCATATCCTTATTGACACTCATGAAATAAAGTTCTTGAAAAAGTAATTAGATAATTCTTGAGTTTGGGTAGCCATTTTTAAAAAATTCATTTGATATTCTTAAACCATTCCTAATTTGTGGAGTTTGGTGTGGGATCTAGTGAAATCATCATAGACACTAGGGCCAAAGAGAACTAGTAATAATTTTAGAATTTTATTTCCAATTAGGTTTATCTAGAGATTTCATGTTCCACCGATACAATTGGATGGATTATTTTACCATGTGGAAAGAGGAAATAGGTACATTATTCACCATATAAATATTGTGGAAACTAAAATATAATTCTTCCTTATAAATCCAATTGATAGGTTTGTGCCATCAAATTATGGAAGTATAAATTTGGACCACATGGTATGCTATTCAATGAAAAAACACTTTAAGAGTGGGTTTCATTGTTGATTTTGTTAGAGAGTTATATGTTATGTACATTGAGGCAATGTACCATTTTCTTCATATAAGTGATTTGGGATCATAGATCATAAAGTTATTGCTCCATGTTCTTAGTTCTAGATTGATTCATCATGACCATCACAAAATGGGGTCTTGGGGGTCCAAAAAATATTTCAAGAGTAATATGTCAAAACAATCATCTGGATGAGATGATCACAACAATATAATTATCCCAAGATTGAAAAATCATGAAGTTTTTAGAAATGTTGAGCTACAGGATATGGGTTAAAATTCAATTATAATTGTTATATATGTCACTATTTAGAAAATAACTAGCCTTGAATATTCTTCAACACCTCTATAATTCTCATTTGTTGACACTGTTAAAGAAACTTTGCAAAAGTTATATATTTATTATCTAATCTATGGAAATTGATTTCAATTGTTACTATTTGGAATAGATCATCTAAAGGTGGTTTATGCTTACTCCAAGTTTTAGGGTTACACATTCAAGTGAAAATGGTAGGAACTACTAGGTGTGTCTAGTTTTATGGGCTTGTAATCATACTTATCCTATTTGTATATAGTGTCATCCTAACATTTTGTAGATCTAACTACAAAGTATTTACAATAGCCATAGTCTATTATCCCATCTTTGAGGTCGATTACAAATAACTTATGTGATAATTGCTTACAAATACACACAAAATATAAATGGCCAATGACTTCCTATGGATAGTATTTGAAATATAACAAGGGGGTATTTTGATATACTTGAAGTTATGTGGAAGCTAAAATTAGTGTACATTGATACTATCTAATATCTTGTGTATTAGGGCATAACCCTCACTCTATGGAACTAGTCAAAACTTATAATAGTTTACCCTAGAACAAAAACTTTATGGGAACAAATGTTTGATATTCTCATAGTCCGTGATATGCTAACAAGGCTTCTGTGAGTTTTAAAATTATTAGAACACATTCTATCACCTAAGAAGAGAATAAAATTATAATTTTAAGGAAAAAAAATAGTGCCACAAATTCTTTCGTCATTTTTTGATCACCCACATTTTCTAATGTAGGATGAGAGTATATAATGGATACTTGTAGGGTGTACTAAATGGATGATGTTGCAGAAAATACAACCCTCATAAGATCTTTGATACTAGATGACATATAAATTATCGTAAATAGATTAACCCAATACGAAATATAAAGAAAATATGTTCCAAAAATGAAATAAAAATTACAATTGTATTGCATTAAAGAGATCACAATTGCATTACATATCATGTGTCTCCTCAAGGGACAACCTCCTCTGAGAAATATCAATACAATATAATTCATGCATACCTTTACATGACTAGCCTAATTTATGCTAATTCTATTCTAGCTAGCTACTGCTTCCCATATATGTGGGATTATTCATAATAGCTCAAGGGATGAATTTTTACATCATATGCATCCATATTTTTTATAATATAGATCATAAAGAAAGAATTAGGATGAATGAATATTTTCTTGTTGTGATACACGTCAGAGGGTATGCTTTTCACATAATTTCTAACTTAAATGGTTTTTATATCAATAAATTTATAAATAACATAAATATTATGAAATTAGTATCTAAATGATTTTAAATTATATTATATTTTTACTTAATATATGTGTATCCTGCATAAAACTGAAACTAGATTCAAGACAATATAACGTAAAGATACGTACATGTATTTATAGGCTTATTGGCCTATCCCTACACACTTATTTGTTATAAAAAATTATAAGAAGGGATTTCCCGACGGGCCTATATTTTTGTGTTCCTATTGACCATTCACAAGCACCTTAAGGTGCTGATTTTCGTAGATTAAAACCTAAAGTTGAGTGTTCAATACAATACTTGCATTTTATTATTAATGTAGAAAGTGGTTTTACATTAACAATCTAATGTAAGTAACAACATCGCATTGCAATCATGCCTAAAAACATAGAGCTCAATAAATCAAGCTTGGTGCATTAATTAATAATATTATATAAGAATATAGGAAAATATAAATAACACCAATACTTGGGAAAAGGTGATTTGAAAATGATATTGGTTTTTCCATAATTATGGAGATATTCATTAGAAACAAATAGTGCAAAGATTGGCTGAGACAACAAGAAGTAGACCAAACAATTAATGTGAATAGGAAACCTCAACTAGAAACATAGTATTCTTTAAAAAATATGGTCATTGTTGTAGGAGTCCATTCCTGGTAATGATCATTTATGGTGAATTTGATTGCACAACCCTATTCATCTACATCAATGTTCTAAAAATATCACTCTTTTCTATAATTCACTATGGATGATAAGAAATTTCTCTCTTTCCTTAGAAGCCTAATGTGATTGTAACACCTTAAAAACTATAAAAAGTTGAGGGAGTTAGTGGGGGTATGTTTTATCCTGTCATTATTATCACACCACTTTGATTTTGAACAATTTGGAAAACTATGCACCAAGTGTCATGTAGTTGAATATAATGTAAGTTCCTCAACACTTATCACTTTCAAGTATGTTCTAATCAATGCAAAAAGTAAATGCTAGATGTTCTTCTCTAAAGGTTGAAATTTACAATTGGCACGGGGATGTTCTTGAAAGACTTTTTTTCTTATCAAAATTCAATAATTGTTTCTCTTATATGTGTATGATTGTCATATGTATATTTATATACTCATATATTCATTGAATTCAAATTAAGACTCTATTAACATGCATACATACGTCCAAGAACATTGACAAAAAAATGACCAAATACTCTATGGAACCTAAATAAAGATCAAAAGAAAATTGAAAAACAAATTAGAAAGGTGTACAATAACTTAATTTTAGTGAAGAAGAATGATAACAATATATTTATAACCATCATGAATTCGACAAAAAATTGAAAAATAAAAGATATAGAGAAGAAAAACAAAAACTAACAAAATAAGAAAATAAATAGAATTGTAAAAAATAAACAGACGGAAACACCAACAACATACATTAACAGGCATACCAAATAACTAATCTCATAAGAAAATTAAATATCCATAATAGTATGTCATAAGCTAACCGAATTATAAATGGGTCGAAATTCTTAACAAAACATTTGAAAATAAAATATAAGGTACAACTTCAACATGGACTAACTCATAAAGCAAATATGAGCTGGGATATTGCAGGATCATGGTATATTGAGGTTTATAGTGTTGAACATATTGGCAACAAAGCCTAGGAATCAACCGAATTAGGGATTACCAAGGACATTTTAATGAATGAGGATGTTAAAAGTCATAAAAGCAATTCCAATATGTATAGAAAGGCATATCCGAGTTGGTGTGGAAAGGCATGTATTTTAGAAACAACTAGACATGACTTTTTTATTTGTATAATAATTCTACAATAGAGAAGATGGGAACATTGAGTAAGATAATATACTCAACCACAACCAATCAACTATTATGTTTGGAGAAGGGCCGCCTAGAATGTGGTGCCACCCGTGTTGGCATAAGGATCATATTAATATTTATGAGAAGAAATAGATGAACCCTATGATTTTTTTTTATATAAAAAATTGTAATATACAATTCCACCTAAAAAATAAACCCTCACAAATTTTGAATTGAAGTTATCGTTAGGTTGAAATTTCAAACCAACATGAATATTTTTTCTTGATTTGGAAATAGCAAGGTTGTATGGGTGTGCAGGTGCAAGGGTACACAAGGTGTAGGTTCCCAAAACTTGGGTGTACAAGTTCGCGGATGCAAGGGTATGCAAGGTGAAATGATGCGAGTGTATGCAATGTACAATCCCCTTAAAACTTGGCTATGCTAGATACACTCATTAGTCATTGTTGAATTAATGAATTATTAAACATTAATGATAAAACATGAGATTATCTCGAAACTTTGCAAAGCTCAAATAAATTAAACTCAAATTTCAAAGTCAAACATTGATATATCAAATCCCGTTATTGGCATGTCTATGCCTCGCAAGTCTAAAACAACCTCTTGAGAGAGGCTATCATAAATGTGTCGTGAAAATTTGGAAGTGCCTTACCAAGCACCTCGTTTTGGTGTTTTGGCGCGGACTTACATTTACAAGTTAATTGACTTGAGATCAAATCTTGTTATTGGCATGTTTATGCCACAAAAGTCTAAAACCTTTGCTTGAGAGAGGCTATCATGAATATGTCATGAAAATTTGTAATTGCCTTACCAAGCACCCCAATTTGGTGTTTTGGCGTGGACTTACATTTACAAGTTAATTGACCCGAGATCAAATCATATTACTGGCATGTCTATGCCACACAAGTCTAAAACCTCTGCTTGAGAGAGGCTATCATAAATATGTCATGAAATTTTGTAAGTGCCTTACCAAGCACCCCGGTTTGGTGTTTTGGTGTGGACGTACATTTACAAGTTAATTGACCCAATATCAAATCTTGTTACTGGTATGTCTATGCCATGCAAGTCTAAAACCTCCGCTTGAGAGAGGCTATCATAAATATGTCATGAAAATCTGTAAGTGCCTTACCAAGCACCCCGGTTTGGTGTTTTGGTGTGGACTTACATTTACAAGTTAATTGACTTGAGATCAAATCTTGTTACTGGCATGTCTATGCCACACAAGTCTAAAACCTCCGCTTGAGAGAAGCTATCATAAATATGTCACGAAAATTTGTAAGTGCCTTACCAAGCACCCCAGTTTGGCGTTTTGGTGTGGACTTACATTTACAAGTTAATTGACTCGAGATCAAATCCATTGCTAGTCTAAAACCTCCGCTGTGAGAGAGGCTGTCATGAAAATTTGTAAGTGCCTTACCAAGCACCCCGGTTTGGTGTTTTGTTGTGGACTTTACATTTACAAGTTAATTGACCCGAGATCAAATCCCGTTACAAGTCTAAAACCTCTGCTTTACCAAGCACCCCAGTTTGGTGTGGACTTACATTTACAAGTTAATTGACCCAAGATCAAACCCTGTAACTGACATGTCTATGCCACGCAAGTCTAAAACCTCCGCTTGAGAGAGGCTATCATATGTCATGAAAATTTGTAAGTGCCTTACAAAGCACCTCTGTTTGGCGTTTTGGTGTAGACTTACATTTACAAATTAATTGACCCCAAGATCAAATCCCATGTATTGGCATGTCTATGCCACACAAGTCTAAAACCTCCGCTTGAGAGAGGCTATCATAAGTATGTCATCAAAATTTGTAAGTGCCTTACCAAGCACCCCGGTTTGGTGTTTTGGTGTGGGACTTACATTTACAAGTTAATGTGGCTAAGGAGTGTTGGTGCTGCCTTGAATAACTCCATAGCTCTTCGGGGGATTTGATTGCGGAGATGGTGGATTTTCTCCATGTTTTAGTGTTGTCTGGAATAACTCCACAGCTTCTTTGTCTGCTATTAAACTTGGCTTCAAATCCCTATTTGCCTTCACTGCAACCGAAAAAAAAAAACCCAACTTCCATCGGTCACCATACACAAGAAAAAGAATAAATTATAAAAAGATTGGACAACAAAACTGTACCTGTGTTAACTGAAACGATCATAAATGCCATTAACACACAGCATATAATCTTCTTTATATGTATCCCATCCATATCTGCAAGAAATGTGGATACAAATATCATGTTTTTGAGGAGGTTATTATAGCCCAGAAGTTTCACTGTAATAGTTACTGTATTTTTGCTTTTGTTTGATTAGATTTGCCTCCAGTAGTGGGACTAAACCTTTGGCCAATTGTCTATTTATTCAAATTTACATTGACACCCATTACCACACAATAATTATTACCACCCATTAACACATAATAATGATTGTAATAGACAAGATTTAAGTGGATCACTCACTGTAATGATAAATTTCAAAATGTATATCATTCATGGGCGGTTTAGTTATGTTGATGACCAGCTAACCAACTGAAAGTCTACAAGTTAATGACAACATTTAGTAGATTTTATTGCAACTGATTTGATGTTATTTTCAAAATTATTGAAGTTCTTCCTGATGGTTATTACAATTTTTCCCACGCAGGTTGTTGTTGATGTTGAAGAAAAAGACCTCTCGGGTTTTGGTTGGGAAGTGACAGACTCTGGCAAAGACCTTCTTGGTCCTGGTTGGCCAGATACTCATGACCCCCTCTTTTTTTGCGGCAGCTGCTTAGGTTGGGTGTTTCTTAAGTTGTTTTGGTTGTATTCCTAAACATGGCCTAGTGCGCTCGTGGCTTTGAGACGTGCTCTCATACCCCCAACTTTTTTAAAAAAAAATTGTCTTATATCATATTTCTTTTAGTATAATATTATATCTTTTCCACCAAATTTTTTTATTAAAGTTATCACACCCTAACTTTTGGTGGAGGTTTACATGGTTGAAACTTAATCTCTCATGAAATTACTATTCATCTCCTTAAAATTATTTACTTTGGCATCGTCATGTCGTTGGATATGAAGTGGGGGACCCGATCTTCCACGTTTCCTAGATATGACAAACAAGTACCTTTTAATTTTTAATAGTCAAGAAAACCTTTGATACTCTCGCTTGAGACATTGCTTCAAATTTCAAATGGTTAAGTGTCATACTTTTAATGGATTTCTTTGTGAGTTTTATAAAGTTATTAGATTTTTTTGGGTAGAAAGTTATTTGGGGGTTAAGAGAGGCTTTGTAGACCAATTCATGACGAAACATTAATTTTACTCTTAAATCAAGACATGTAGATTTTAGTATCAATTGGAGGTCTCTCACCTCAAGTTGAATGTATGGTTATAATATTATTTTTAAATCTCTTGTGTCCCATTTATGATACCTTCTTTTTAAAACTGTTAGACGTAAGCATATAAATTTCATTGCTGGTAGATAAATCGTTGATAACATTAATGTTGTTTGCGAGGGTATGGAGTAGTGTCAAGCCTCCACATAATGTATTTTTATTTTCAAATTGCATTTTGGAAAATCTTTGACCACCATAGAATGGTTGCTCATTTTAGTGATATTGAAATGTTTATGGTTTGGAGATTTCTTTCTCTCCAATATTGAAACCCATTTTGCACATGTCTCGACTTGTTTAACTATAAACGATCACATGTGTGATAGATTTGGTCTTTTGAGCTCAATCAGATAGGTTTCCCTTCATCCGAGCTTTATATGTTTTGGATGCATAAACCTTTGACTGATTTTTTTTTTTTTTAAGAAATCCAAAAATGAATTATTAGGGGTATTGCTTTCTCTATAAAACATGTCAACTTCTTAATAGTCATTTTTTGATGAATCATTTCTCACCTTAGTAAAGAATGAATATTTATTCTATAAAGCTATAGCATCCATAGACACCTTAAATAAATACGAAATGAAGTAAAAATCAATGCTATCCATAGCGTATGATTTCAATTTCTGACTGAATTGACAACTTTAACTATAAGTGGATTGAAAAAGGGGACATGTTTAACTTCCTTGGAATTCCTTATACATTTGAAGCATTATTGGCTTGCTTTTGATAGTGTTTTCTACAACGGGTCAAAAAGAAGATTATGAACTACATTGTCAATCCTTTCTCCTTAGATGGTAAGTTTCATATTTGTATAAAGATTCTTGGGGTGACACATTATATCTATTATTTATTTGTTGGCTCTATCCAAGATGTTTTATTACAAGTTTTCAAAACTACTTATAGAATTCCTTTAATTCCTATGGGATAATGCCAAAACAGACTTACACATTTCACAAAATTTCTTTGGAAATCCATTTTTTCCCTCATGATAAAGAAGGTTTGGGCATTATTTATGTCCACAGATAGAGTATTGTATTTTGTGTTAAGTGGATTATTTTAATTATTGAGAGATTAGAGCCATGAAAACTTCTTTCATAACACTATTATTAGTTCTCTTTATGGGACAAAAATATGAAATGATATTGGTCTTTGCACTCTATTTATCACCACCACCCTAGAAAAGATTGAAGGCACATTTGTGTCTCACAATAAGAAACTATTTGATTTGGTTAAATAATTTATCAAGTGGAATGGAGATGCATTCAAATCATGCATTTTTTTTAATGACCATAATATTTAATGGTGTCCCATCATCTTCAACAATAGCCTCTACTTGCAAAAAAAACTTAAATAATTAAAATTTTAAGGATAATCAAGATAGTCATTCACATTGTTTGTGATATCTTTCTTCATGATATTAGACTCCATGACCCATCTTATAGATGAAATATAATATTCTTACCGTTGATATACCATGTATATTTCATATTTATAAATTGTGATTGATTTTATGATACATAAGTTGGGTCTTCAATCACTTGTGGCATGATGAAAACATTTGTGTTTGAATTGTGATATTACCTTCAAGAATTACTATCCTAGAATTTTTTAGGGAATAATATATTGGATCTTAACAAACAAAATAGATAGTGGAGGATGAATTCCTTGCCTCATACATGGATTTCTTTCCTTAACCATATATGGTAGGCTAATATCAAATTACATATTTCAAGTGGGGGTTATCATTGGGAATATGGATATACACCTTGGTATTCCTTATCTAAAATGTTTTGATGGTAATAACTAAGCTACCTTTAAAATTTTATTCTATACTTTTCATTATGTCAAATGTGTTTGGAACTTCATTTATGGCCCATTCTTACTTTTCCATCATGAGGCCATATCTTGTAGGATCTATTTTTTAGAGGTTATACTTAGTGATTGTATTACAATATTTTCATTTGGAATTTATTCAAAGCTTGCTATTCTTTTTTATCTTTGGAAATCTATAAACTCTTTTATCTTTAATATTTAGATTATTTCATAACATATTTTATTAACAAAAAGTGTTTATCCTCACTATTATAATATTTTAGATATAGAAATAAGACGAAAAAGTTGCATTAGATTTTTGACACCTACATGACCTGATTAATTTTTAGGGGAGTGTTACTTGCACTACATGAACATAATCTTTCCTAACATCTCATAATAAAGCTCTCATTCGCTAGCACCACATTGATGGTAGTCTATCTCATATTCACTTCCCTGCCCCTTCTCCTTAACAAGGGGATTATAATTCATCTTCTTGTGGTTATATCAGTGATGGGACTTCATGGTGATTGTCACTTGTGTATGATGTGGATATGAGTTTGATTTTCCTCCTCCATTTATGTGGGAAGTTCTAATGCCTTTTTCTATTTAGGATGGTCAGGGTGGTTGTGGGGCACTACATATATCGACATGGAGCCCTCTCCTAGGGATTCTATCACTCCTTGGGATGACTGGAATCCTCCTTTATTTAATATTTTTGTATGTGTATAGTGTGGTTTTGTCATGTTTTGGTCCATGTTTAGCTTTTATTTCATGCTTTGAGCCAATCATTTTTTTTGAAATTTCCATACCAAATGACAACATTTTATTGAAAACTATTTGAATAATTTATACCTAAAATTATTTTAATTAATAAACATGAAAATAGAGGTCTAATAAATACATGTATATTAATTAGATTAAGGTTTAAATATGGTATAAACGAAAAAGTAAAATAAATGTTAGTAGTTGACCATGTGTAATTTAATTTCCCTTTAAAATTTCAAGACATGTAATTTCTAAGAAACTATGGAAGATAGTATGAATCACCTTAAAAATAAACTTATATGCTTTAAATGTACCCAAAAATAATTTTTAAATCTGACTACTAAATAAATCTTTAAAAATACTATGAAAGATTAAAAAATTCAGGTAAATTGCGGATGTCATACACCTTGGTATATTTAAGCTCTTAAAAATACATGTTTGGTCATTTTACATGTGTTTGGTCATGTTTTGGTTCTGGGAAATATTTTAATGAAGGCACAAAAAGTGCAAAAAAGGGACACATATACTTGAAGCCAAAAGTATATGCTTTAAATGTATATTTTAAGTAAAATTTTAATCATCTAAATTTGTTTGCACTTAGAAATTCCATACACTAACCAAAATATAAGGAGGTAATCATTCCTAAATAAATATATTACAAGCTCTACATAGGTAATTGAATATTCTATGAATATAATTATCGTAGGAATATTTTAAAATTCTAGAAATATTAAAAGTGATTGGAAAAACTATAGAAATATATATTTTAGGATAGTAATTTATTTGTCTCTAATATGAAGACATACGAAAGGTTTAGATAACAAGGTACATGCCCAATTAGAACAACAACGTATAGTCATCGTTGCCATAACCATACAAGTATAGTTTTTTTCTCTATCATAATCATAAGAGTGTGGAAATGTATATCTCTTACAACTAGTAAATTGATCTAAACAATTTAATCTTCTACTTCATTTCTCTATTAATCTCACTCATGTTTCCATAATTTACATTGACTGACTAGAAAAATTCTCTCCTTCTTGCAAATCCTAATATGGACTCAACACCTTGTAATACCCATAAAAATGGAGGGTGCTAATGAGGGCTTGTGTTGTCTCATGATTATTATCAATGCCCTCATTTTTTGAAAAATTTGGAAATAAACACTCGATGCAAATCAACAAGAAACTATTTCTATGCAAGTGCCCCTACAGTTATTCTTTCAAATGGATTGACTAAGTAGTAAAGGTTATATGTTCTCTATTACCAAAATAAGCACCCTGATTATTTTTTGGCCATCATTTACCCAAAAAAATAATATTTGTGGGCCTTAATGTTATTCATTCAGTTTTTCACCTTGATGTTTCAAAGCTCATTCATATTACTTATGTGGATCAAAGGAGTACACAAGTCTAAAAATCATACAAAGGGTAAAATCTACACAAGTTCAAAAGCCACACACATAGTAAGCTGCAAATAAAAGGAGTAGTATACTAAAGAAAAGTGGATCCTCGTAATGAAGGAAAATGGATCTGCACACCAAAGAAAATTTGATCCGCACACTAAAGAAAAGTGGATCTACACACTAAATAAAAGTGGATCCACACACTAAAGAAAAGTGGATCCACAAAAAGAAATAAAATGGATCTATACAATGAAGGAAACTGAATCTACACTACAAAGGATTTGAAAATCCGCACTATAAAGGATTTTTTAATTATGATGGTAATCTTTGAACTGCCATAATTTTTTATCGGGTCCACCAAATTGAGAAAAATTAGTATCGTTGGAAAGTTATTGAAAATAACTACACATTATATGTGGTTTTGGGTCATGATAAAACCTGTTTTATGATCAAAAACCAAATTAGGGTCCATAGCCATTGATCAGGGGATCATTTTTGATATCAAAAGTTCCCTAAACATCCCTAAATTATGTCAGTGTAGAAGATATTTTTGAGAGCTTTTTGATGACTATGAGAACGTGAAAAATGGACATTGGGAGCTCTAGTTATGTCTGGTCAAAGTTCAGTCAATGGGAAAGTCAACTCTGGTCAACAGGTCAATATTGGACCAATGGCACTATGACACGTGGCAAAAAGGAAAAGGGATTCATTTGTTGGTTTTTGATCTCCGGTCTTCGATAGGTCGTAAAAAATATAGCTGGTGGGAGCAAGAGGCTCAAATTTTTTAACGAGGGGAGCCCGACCGCCGTGTGGACTATGGTATTATTGCCGATGTGGTGGGTCCACAAGCCACCACGTGGCTTGCCACCACTTAGAATCATATTTCAATTTTGAATATCATAGTATTATATGGTGGAATTTTATATTATTCACCATGTTAGTTATGTTATTTCAACCACAATGTATTGAGAATTGACTGATTTCTATTATACTTGGTGGTATTATTTCCACTAGCTTGCGAGTTACCTTTTCATACCTAAGTTGATCAAAGTTGGCATGCTACAACTATTGGGATATGTATTATTTAATGGCCCCAATGCCATTAAACAAGTGGTAATGTATTCAACCCACAATAACCGCCAAAACGAGGATGCTATACATAAATCCACGTGGTGGTAGTGGGAAGACGGTTACAACTCATGCAGGCCACCACATGGTGGAAGCTCCATGTGAGGACCAACAAAGCCTCAAGTGAACCTTTGAACACTAGGTCAGCCAAAGAAAACCATACCAAAAAGGATAACATGACTGAGGCCACAACCAGAATGTGGGATATGGAACCCATTAAAACATCCAGCCCCCCCTTCACAAGATCAATGTGGGATTTCCCACCAAACATGATGGATATTTATCCCATTTTTCATGTATGAACCCGCCCTCTATGGGATAATATCCCAACCATGGCCAGTGAGTAGGTTAATATTAGCCTTAGATAAGGCCTTAAACATTATTTTAGGGTCTTATTTTAGTATAAATAGGGGACCCCTCTTCATTGTAAACACACACAACTTGGAAGCTCAAAGACAAGAGCTTGAGGAATAGAGTTAGAGCAAGAAGGAGCAGTTTTAGTTTTGATAAGACCTATTTATTAGGCTTATTATAAAGTTGTGAAGACCTATTTATTTAAATAGGCATTATTGTGACTAGGAGTTATTAATACTACCTAGTCGGCCCATAGCGCCACACTAAATTATTGTGAAGCCTGGAATATCGACCGGAGTGCCATAGGGTGTTACGAAGCGTCTGGAAGGCCGATCGAGATCTGGAGGATTCCGAACAGTGGAGCTGGTGCCATAGAGCTTGCTGAATACGCCAGGAAAGGGGAAGTCGGGTGCTATTTTTCACCCTTGTCATCTGAAGGTCTGGATATTCTTCTAAGCAAGTTCTTAATAGTTTCCATTAGGTTTTCTTGTGAAAGTACTATTGTAACTTACAAGTTTTGACTAGTGGAATGGTTCGATAAGAACCTGGAGACGTAGGCAATTGCCGAACTCCGTAATCAATCATTTTGCAATTTGTCATTATATCTTGCATTAATTTTAAATTGATTACTTAAAATGAGAAAATTAATGGCAAATAAAATAACCCTATAGGGGTCCGATATCAAGTGAATAAAAACTTGATAATTTTCAGATCAAGTTTGGTATCAGAGTTGGTTTTGCAGAAATGGATCTATACATCTTCTTCTAGTTGCTAGTTATGCTTGCCTTATTAGGCACCATGGTGCGAGTGATGATCACTCGACATCGAGAACATGATCACCAGATCATGGAGTTACAAACCCACCTGGCTACTGTTCGAGAGTGTCAGTGAGCAACAACAATGCATCACAGAGTTGCAAAGAAGCTTGGATGCTCCACTTGGGAAGGTGGCTGAAGCCAGTCAGCTTCGGAAGCGCCGCTTGGAGAGGCAACCATCACCAGACTTGGGCATGTGTCATCATTGTGGAAAAGGGCATGATACCGAGTGATGTTGGGATTTGTACCCAGAGAGAAGGCCTAAGTGGATGCAGAAGAAGGGCAAGGCTATTGCCGGACCCAGCACTGGCTAGTCAGTGGCACCATTGGCATGGAGAGCACCAGTGGAACATCCAGATATTATACTATGACATGCGAGTGCCTCGAGACAATGGATTCCAATGGTTGCACGAGGACAGTTAGTGACCCTTATTTTTGATTGGACTATCAGAGTAGGGTACGTAACTATCAATGTGGTGCACTGACTAGGACTTCCCATGACACCACTTCCTCGTACCAAGATAGTTGGTACAGAAGATGGTACTCTGCATGGAGTGTCTACCAGTTATTACATCTTGAGCTTCATTGTTGGGAGATGAGTTTCTGACAATATCACTCTCGACATCATCCCTTTGGAGATGGATGAAGTGGTATTAGGAAACTTCTACCTGACTGCTCGTCAAGGTTATCTGACTGATGACAGGAGCGGAGTGGAGCTTCACATTGGGCACAGCTGGAGGATCGAGTTCACGATAGGTCATGTTGATCATCTTGCACAAGGTGAAAATAGTGAGCCTTCAGACTCATATGTACCTGGGGATCATGCAGATCCTAGTGCAGAGTCGAGCTCATATGTCCCTACTGATCATCCAGATCCTGACACTGAGGTCACATACATTCCAATAGACCATGAGGATCCATATGCAGAGGAGTGAGAGCCCAAGGATCCACAGGACACCTATTGAGGTATCCTAGATAGACACTGAGGATTCTACATTTGGTAAGAAATCTAAGGTGCAAATAAAGTTGACTTGTTCAGCTATTGTATTTGGTTTTTTTGAGCATTATTTATTGCTCTTATTGTAATAAAACCATAAACTTTTGTGTTAGGTAGAATGTATGAATAAGACCTTGTATGGTCAATTTTTGTATACATCTAACCGAACAGGACACATTAGTCAAAGTCCCAATTCTGGGCAATGTTTGTACTCTTATATACTTGCATTAGTAAGACCCCTTAGAGGGAAATTATTTTGGTAAAATTGTTAATACCAAGATATGCAGTATGTTTTGGTCCTTGTTGAGTTATTTGTGCAGCAGGGAAGAGACAAACAAGGTCAAACTACGATTGTGATGCAGTGGAGAAGACCAAGTCCAAAGGCCACCAAGTAGGAGAAATTTTCACGTCATGTTATCATGTGAAAATTATTTTCCTATAAATTGGTAACTAAGCTTATTGTACCAAGACTCCAAAAATGGAGCATTTTAACAACTAGTTTTGCATGATGTATTAGGATATAATTTCCTACACTATGTTTGAAAGTTGTATAAAGACCCTTTTAAGGGAACCTGTCTCCTAATCAGTTTGTGAGTACCTATTATAGCTTGGATACTGATTTGACTCATATAAAGCTTGGAGATTGATCTGCCATTTGTGTAGATAGTAGAGTTCGCAGGAGTCATCTCAGAACTTCATTCTGTGTAGAGGCATTGTGACCATGCAGCAAAATGGTAGTTGAATCACCATTGGCATTGACGTCGGGTTGGAACTTCATTCTGTGAAGAGGCCATCATGGGCATCTAGCAGAATGGTACCTGATATTGTTTGTCAACAAAAGGAGCTCTCAAAAGATTAGCTCAGAATGTCATTCGGAGTCAAGGCATTGCGACCACACATTCGAATGGTAGTTGATCATCAGACTTAGCATCGTGAAGCAGAGGCATTGAGGTCTGCCACTTTGCACAACAGAGGGTCTGTCTAAAAGAGACTTAGCACTGCACAACAGAGGCATTGAGGTCTGCAAGAGACTTAGCACTGCACAATGGAGGCATTGAGGTCTGCAAGAGACTTAGCACTACACAGTGGAGGTGTTGAGGTCTGCAAGAGACTTAGCACTGCACAATGGAGGTGTTGAGGTCTGAAAAGGGACAAGTCATTGTCCATCATCGACATCGGATCAATCATAGCTCTAAGTAGCATGGAGTTCCTTCAAACCAGTTTGGATTCTGCAGAATCAACTCGGAGCCAGGAGCTGTGTTATAGAGTAAAAGAAGATCCTTGTTGTCAGATATCTAGAAGCTTAGCACCGCACAATAGGAGCGTTGAGGTTTCATTCAGAAACTTAGCACCATACAACGGAGGCGTGGAGGTCTTCTTCGGATATCAGAGTGGCACAATGGAAGCATCGTGGGCCCATAACCCACAGGTCCCAGGATCAGAAAAAAATTATCGAAGTGAGGAGGTTGTAGGGGAAGAGACCAAAGGGTCTACTACAACAACACTTCCAAGGTGGCAGCAGAGTTTCTAGATTCAGGACAGGATGGAAAAATGTTCCAATATAAGCTTTTTGGGACAAAAAGCCTTTCTCAGTGGGGAGGTGTGATCAGGGGATCATTTTTGATATCAAAATTTCCCTAAACATCCCTAAATGTGTCAGTGTAGAATATATTTTTGAGAGCTTTCCGACGACTATGAGAACGTGACAAATGGACATTGGGAGCTCTAGTTATGTCCGGTCAAAGTTCAGTCAACGGGAAAGTCAACTCTGGTCAACAGGTCAATATTGGACCAATGGCACTATGACACGTGGCAAAAAGGAAAAGGGATTCGTTTGTTGGTTTTCAATCTCCGGTCTTCGACGGGTCGTAAAATGATATGCTGGTGGGAGCAAGAGGTTCAACTTTTTTAACGAAGGGGAGCCTGACCGCCGTGTGGAATATGGTATTATCACCGACATGATTGGTCCACAAGCCACCATGTGGCTTGCCACGACTTATCCATATTTCATTTTGAATATCATAGTATTATATGGTTGAATTTTATATTATTCACCATGTTACTATGTTATTTCAATTTGATAATATTGAGAATTGATGGGAGTTCTATTATACTTGGTATTATTTCCACTAGCTCATGAGTTACCTTTTTACTAATTAATTCACCAAGTTGAGCTTATTTACATGACTTGGCCCACACAATGCCATGTATTATACAACTTCAGCCTATGTATTATATCCCACAACATCCCCAAAGCCCCATACATATGCTAAATCCACGTGGTGGATAAGTGGTGAAGCCCCAAACTCAAGGCCATGCGGTGGAAGCTTCCACATGAAAGGAGGAGGCTAAGGTTAAGCCTCAAACCCACATGACCACCAATTATTCATGTGCACAAAACCACAATAATAAAGCGTGACTGAGGCCGCACCAAATGTGGGATATTAACCCAATTAAAACATGTCCCCCCCCTACCGTGTCAACTAATGTGGGATTTCCCAACATGGGTATTTATCCCATTTTTTATGTAAGTTTGCCCACTATGGGATTAATATCCCAACCATGCTACGAGCTAGGTTAATATTAGCCGATAAATATTAAACATTATTTTAGGGCTTATTTTAGTATAAATAGGGAACCCCTTTCATTGTAAACACACAACAACTTGGAAGCTCATTCCAAGAGCTTGAAAAGGAATATTTCCCGAGCAAGAGGAGAGAGATATATTTTTTTTTATAAGACCTATTTATTTAGGCATTATTATAAAGTTGTGAAGACCTATTTATTTAGGCAAAATATTAAAATTATTGTGACTAGGAGTTTTAATACTACCTAGTCGGCCCATAGCGCCACACTAAATTATTGTGAAGCCTGGAATATCGACCGGAGTGCCATAGGGCGTTACGAAGCGTCTGGAAGGCCGATCGAGATCTGGAGGATTCCGAACAGTGGAGTTGGTGCCATAGAGCTTGCCGAATATGCCAGGAAAGGGGAAGTCGGGTGCTATTTTTCACCCTTGTCATCTGAAGGTCTGGATATTCTTCTAAGCAAGTTCTTAATAGTTTCCATTAGGTTTTCTTGTGAAAGTACTATTGTAACTTACAAGTTTTGACTAGTGGAACGGTTCGATAAGAACCCGGAGATGTAGGCAATTCTCATCCACATATAAAATATATGAAGGTTTTCTTGCAAACGAATGCACCCCCCATGGGTTTAGATCATCATAAGACTAGATATTACCTTCTGAGCCAATTTTGGGGTAGTTTGGAAGGGTCAAACAGGTTAAGCATCTCCCATGGCATCTTCAAAAACCTTCTCATCACTTCTCCTTCTATAAATGTAATGTATTTTATAATTGAAACTATCCTCTTTTGAATTTAAAGAAACTTTTCTCAATTGTTTTTGAGTGTTCTAAGTTTATGTGGACCCTTGTGTTGAACTATGTAATACATTCACTACCTTCTCAATGACTATGAGAGATTGTGTATTTATTAAACAATAACATCTAGTGTATTGTGATTCATATCTATCCTTTGGCTTATGTTATTGCATATCAATTTTATTTGTTGTTATTGTATATTGTGTATGAATTATAGCTACATAATTCTAGTCCATTATGTCATTTATATAGAGGATTAAAGGTTGTTAGAATGTAGTGTGGATTGTGGCTCATATTTTCTCCTTTATCAATTTTTCTTCCCTTTTTCCTTGATATCAAGGAGAGTGATCCCTTCATACTCTGGTGTATCACTATTCTTATCGAATTTCAGTACTCTTTCGGCCTTAACATTGTAGAGTTTTTTAATTTCTATTAGAGTATTGGTTAATCTAGATCTTTTAAGGAAAGGAGCCAACCTTAATTTGGAGGTTTATATCAAGGGTTACCACACCTTAGAGATACTCACATTTTTGTTGTAGAGACCTTCAAACACTTGAATAGCTTCCTAAATAAGAAGGGTGGACATAATTCTTTGCCAATAGTTTTTGGCATGCCCAGTGGGACATTATTTCCATATTTTTTCACATCTTATGAGGATTCTCAGTATTCTCCTAGATGTTCTTGTAAAACATAACTAAGTTTTGGTGTTTTATTAGCTCTTGTTTGATTTTTAACCTATTTTGTTAAACACACAGTGAATATATAAGCTCTGATTTATAAATTCCAATTTCCCTTGGATTATGAGAAGGATTAACACAAGAAGTAGTGGTTCTAAACAACCTAGTGAGATCTTACAATTGTCTCCCAAAAAATGTAGGATAAAGTCTCTATAAAGATTTGAGAAAATCCCTAAGTCTAAGATATTCCTCTCCACTCCCCTCCCTAGTTTTCATTCACAAATCCTGCAAAGAAAACTTCAAACCCTAAATACCATGGATCATCCAAGGAATCATGTCTTTCCAACCTTCAATGTTGGTATCTCACTGAATTTAAATGTTTGGAATGACCTCCTAAGTGATAATCTCAAAATATTTCCCTATTTCATAAATGAGAAACATGTTAATCATGTTGATCATCTTAGGGACATCACCCACTTGTGTTCATTACACCACATAACCCAAATAGACATTGCAATGAGAATCTTGATAGTTTTCTTAAAAGGAAAAGCCTTGATATGGTATGTGAGCCTTCCTCCCAATTCTATTCACACATGGGATGAATTTGGAGAAAGATTGGTGAGACAAATTTCAAAAAAGAGTGACCACTTGTCACTTATGGAGTAGATGATACCAATAAAGAGAGAATCTATTAAGGATATTTCCATATTCAACTACAAATTCTAGAAGTCTTGTGATAGAATCTCACTTTTGGTAAGGCCTTATTACATTCAATTTTCTTGTACTATCTTAGGGTACTGAGTTCTGATATTTTTGTTATGATCCAATCTATGAGAGTGTAAGCCTTCCTAACACAATAAATATTGCAATCTCAACTATGAATATCTTGTTTCAACCTAGTAAGCTAGCTCTAAGGCCCCTTATGCCATTATTCCAACAGTAAAACCACATTCCTTCATTTCATCCCCAACCTGTTATCGTACGACTATTGGCAATCATCCCCAAAACCTTAGCTAATGAGATATATGAGTTTAAGGTCATGTTAAGGAAGGTGGAAAATGAAGTGAATACGATAAAGAGACAACAATATTAAATAGCTCAAAATATTTAACATCTATATAACCCAACCTACCAACCCATTAGAGTATAACCGCAAAACCAAATAATTCCTACAAGGCCTATAAATCAGAAAAACTCAACTTCTACTAATCCTAATATAACAATTATACATATGTAGAACAACATGGATAAGGATATGAGATGTTGTTATCCTTTCTCTTGACCCCATGATTCTAACATTTTCCCTCATGAAGAATAGACATGAGCCTTGGTAGTTCAAAATTATTTTGTACAATCCAATTAAATGAATGATCTAGCATAACCATCTACTTCAACAACTGGTGAGAGTCCAGTCTACTGGAAAGAGGAATATTTCTTGTGCCACCAATCAAGTTGAGGGAACTCAAAAACAAAAAGTGTGTGATGATTATAATACAAAATCAAATAAAATAATCTTAGAGACAAGAGTTCAGGCATTTAGAGATCATGTGAAATTTGTTTCAAGAGGAGAAATCTCAAAACTAGTAGATGTTTCACCTCAATTGCCTGGGAAAAATAAGGTTTTTGCAATTCCACATTATCTTGTCATTGAGAAACCAAAGAAAGTTATGGATGCTAACAATTCACAAAGACCTACAGTAAAACCCCTTGATATTGTTGAGAAAATGAAGAGAAAAAATATTCATGTCTTCCTATAAGATGATTTGGAAATTTTAGGGTAGATGGATCTAGTGCAAAAAGGATTAAGTAGGAAATTTTTTAAGAAATCCATGAAAAAAACCCATAGATATTACTCAAAAAATGTGTGGAAATGATTTTCAAAATCATGAAGAATTAAAAGGAAGTGGGTTTTAAATAGCTTGTGAATTATTTGATAATGTTGTCATTCGACATATGTTATCAACCGACAACAACTGTCAGTAAACAACATATGTTATCAGTCGATAGCATATGAATTCTTTCAAAAAACATTTTTTGACAATAGTAGTTAAAATGATCATCTTGATGATAAATTTGTCCTTGCAAAAATGGCATAAACAAAAAAAAATGAGTTTTTTTTCCAAAAATACTGATTTTGCCAATTTTGTATGGGAAAAATCATTTTTTTGATGTTAGCAGTTAAAAAAATCATCTCGATGAGAAATATTTTCTCGCAAAATATCGCGCAAGTAAAAAAATTTATTGGAATTTTTTTTCTGTAGCATAATGATGTCGACCAGTAGTATAGATTATGCTACCAGCTAGTAACACAATATATATTACTAGTCAATAAAAAAATGTATGTTGTACTGGTTAATAACATGCATTGTACTACTGGACAGTATATGATACCATCTAGTAGTATAGTATATAATATTGAGTGATAGCACAATAGTGTTGCCAGCCAGTAGCGTATATTGTGCCACTGACTGATAGCACAACATATGGTACTGGTCGGTAGCATACACTTTTCTACCAGACGGTGGCATATATTGTGGTACTGGTTGGTAGCATGTATTGATGTACTAGCCACTAATACAATGTATACTACCAATCGGTAACATATATTATTAGCAATAAACAATACTAAACAAAAGAGTTAATAACAATATCAATTTATAAGGTGAGAAAACGTAAAATATTACAAATGGGACCAACACATACAAATTCTCCCAGGGTATTTCTGTATAACATAACTAGTGAGTGACAACAAACTCCCCCGAAAGGCCGTTGCCGGCTTCAATTCTTCCTTCTTGTGAACGCTTAAATTCCCTTTTTCCTGCCCGTCCCTATATATATATTCTATCTAGAGATCTCATATTGATTCGAGAAATTGGTAAGGTGATCATACCTAACTTCACATACTCAATTAATTACAAGGTAACAACAAGGTGAGGATGGGGTCATGGCAAGGGGGAAGTGAGGAGGTAAATATTGAGGATTAAAGGACCCCAAGCCTGACCAAGGAGCAGATAGAAGAGGCTGCGAAGAGGGAAGTAGTGGGCATAATCAAGGATTTGGTGGAGCGCAACTATGACAAGGTGCTCAAGGAGATAGAAGAGGAAAGTGTAGGGAAATAATATAAGAGCATGGGTGAGTTTACTATTACATTGAGGCAGTGTATATGCCACATGTCACTATTTCGTGTCCCCGTGTCTTACATAGAAGTATTGATATCCTACATGAAGAATATTTTTCATCCTTTGGGTGGTAAACTAATAGTTATGTCGATCTTGTCTTCCTATCTTACACACCGCTCACATTTCCTTGTCTTGTGCGTACTATGTATTTTATTTAACTTTAGTTGACTCCTAGTTCCATTTGTACCATTCATCTTATCCTTCATACAACCCTCCATCCTTTGCATGTACTTGCTACTTTCTCTTATGCCTACCTCTTTGACTTTATCCTCTATTATTCCACGCGCAAGCTTATCTTCATGTTTTACTATAGGTGCACACAGAATTATCATCAATCTTCAAAATGGTTTATGTGTCAAAATTGAGTCCAAAAGACTTATCCAAAATTATATGTATATTTCCTTATACAAAATTGGGATCGATAATTAAGAAAGATGTAAAACAACATTCTTAGTATGAAGGCAAAGAGAGAAGTTGTAGAAACAACTATAAGCCTATTAAATTCCTTTGGATATGTTGCAAATCATAACAACTGTGAAAACATGCAAACAACTACTCTTAACTCTTTTTAGTTGATGTAAAGTGCTTATGAACCTACGTGCTTCTACGTCATTTTTTTGAAATTGAATGTGATCTCTAAAAATTACATGCGGTCTCTTTGAAACCATATGAAATATCTTTGAATCTATATGTAAACCCTACAAATGTGTCTCTAAACTATGTAAATGTGTATGCTCTCATTGACAATATCTGATTCTTTGAAATAATGTAATTGTATGTACCCTTTTGAGACGAGGGAATGCGGTTGTATATAACTCATCTCAAAAGAAAGTGGTAAATGCACAATATGTAAAGTTTATGTAAATCATGAGCTAAGATAATCATGTGAAGCATGTATACAAACATGGTAGGATATGTTAAGATAAAAAAATGTAATCATATGAGTGTGTAACATGTAATAAAAGGTGTGAACATAGTTTATATTACTAGCATATAAGATTTCATCATAAAATTTAACTAAATATATAGATCAATGTGAGCAATACATAACAATGAGTGTGATATGAATTACAAAACCAAATATAGAGTAACATGTAGTATAATAAAGCATAAGAAAGTAAAAATGTAGCAAATGATGTAGTGAGAAGATGTAACAAGTACCATGATCAAGAAGCATATAAAAAATAGAATTTGATGGTTGATATGGCATAAACAAGAGGATTCTTAGACACAATAACCCATAACACATAATTCAAGAGAAAAGATAAGTGAAAACATGGATCAATCAATGTAAATATAAATAAGCATAAGCATAAAGTAATCTATATAAGTACACATGACCAAGCAATGTCATGATCATGTACAACAAAATATAATATTTGTCTACATAAACAATATAAGTAATATAGGAAAGATGTATGTGTATGTGTATATGTAGCTCACTAGGGGAGTCCCCGATATACCTTGCGGTACGTGGGGCCCAAGTATTTGTCACAAGGATGTTGTCTGAGGATTGGTTATTGGGATGTGAAATCCCCTCACTTCACGTTACTCTTAAAGAAAACAAGCACTTATACAATAACGACTGATGTCCTTGAATTTATATACACCACCGAAACATGAGGTGTGTCTACGTGCATGGAGATGAAGGACATGGTCACAAGACCCCTAGGAATATGAAAAGTGCGTGGATATCACTTCCACGTCACATTTCCCAAACAAAATAAAAAATGGAATGCTATCCACTTTTGATCCTCAAGAGCGTCCTACGACGCGAGAGGAGAGCATACATGATTTCACCTTCGGGATGAACAAACAACAAAGTAAAAACACACAAATGATGATAAATGGAAGATAACTATATGCTAGATGATATAATTAAATGAAAAAGATTAGTAGTTCGATGATTGGGTCTTCATGAGGAGGACCTATAAAACTAAGGTTAGAAGTTTGATTTTAAAACCCAATTTCTTGGACTAAACGAGATAAAAAATGAAAGAATTAGTAGTTTTAGATTGACTTTTATCTTTGTTAAACGTAGGAAGTTGCACACAAAGTGTTAATAGTTTTTAACAATAAAATGTAGATTCTATTTTTTGGTCACCCTATCATATATGGTCCATTTTTGGTTCGTAAGGGTATAATTTATTTACAAAGTAGTCAACATGCATGGAAATTGTGTAGTCTCTTTATGTCTTTCATTTTGTATAAGCAAGCTGACATCACTCTGTGCCACATTCGGTAGTTAGCTAGTGGCCATTTGTTAAGATAACACTACTATCAAATGTTTTGTTATAGTTGTGTATTCACATTATAGGTATGAATAAAAATTAGCTAATGTTTCAAAAATTCATAAAAATTTTTGTAAACACATAATAAATAACAACATATATAAATTCATTTGCGAGTTATTCATGTACGCTCTACATTATAAAAGTAAATTCAAATACATATGTTTTACAAATGCAAATATTTTCCTCCTCCTCCTCCTCTGACCACCAGGTTTGCTTCTGCTATTAAATTTGTCATGCTTGTGACTTTTTCTAATCTTTTCATTTAGTTTTTGGTTCTCGTGGCACTTGTGTCAGGTGTGATGCTATCTCAGGTGTGTAATATCCACCCATTTTTTGATGTGAATCCGCAATGTACTTTTCATGATTATATCAATATAAAATTGTGCTTGCAATAAAAAAAACAACCCCACGTCTTTCTATTAAAAATGAAATCATTTATTTCTGTATAAAGTCATGGTGACTTGTAACCAATCACATACCTTTTTTTAATTTTTAAATTTTTTTTTGTAACTCACGGGTTTGATATCCCAAGAACCCAAAGATGTGGAAATATAACCCCATGACAATAGTGTTGGAGTGAAATTTGACGTCTATATGAGTGTCGCATACAGGTGCAAGACAAATCATAGTTTTAAATGCTCATAATGTTTGATAAAAGGGCTTAGTTTTGGGTAATAATTATATATGTTTGGAAATATCTCAGTGATACCTTTCTATTGATATAATATTCATATCATTTTGTGGCATTTGTAAATATCTAAATGCATATGAATATTTTGGGAATCTTTAGGAATTTTTCAATTCAAAAGGAAATCATTTAGGAGCATGAAATGGAGACATATGGACTAACCATATACATTTAAATCTATAATATATAAATATATTCTATAGTGCCTAAGAGGGAAAATGACATGGATCTCAAAGACATGGAATACAATTTTTGGTACGTATAAGTGTCATGTACATATATGGCATAAAAGGTAGATTATCAAACACTTATGACTTTTGATAAAGAGCTCAATATTTGAAAAATATGTACACATTTTAAAGATCTCGATGAGTAATATCCATCGATAGAACATTTAGATCATTTGGTGTATGTATGGAAAGAAGTAAATTTTTGAATATTTTGTGATTTGTGTATACGAGAGACTATATTTTTTAATTTGATCTCGAATTGGGTTTAATTAGAATGGAACTCATAGTTGACATGAGATACCAATGTTTTGTTAGGAATATTATTATGTGAGAAAATAATTTATGGAGTATAATAATGTTGCATAAGTGAATTTTGTGCAAACAACTCACATATAAATTCATGTGAGAGAGTGTAGGGAAGGTTAGTAGTTGGGAGAGAATCTATGTTGTTATAATAACCATCCTAGATTAGTGAGTGATATTAGGAATTAGAATAGGCATCTTATTCTATAGGAAATATATGGCTTATATAATTTTACTCTAGTTTATTGAATTTATGATCAATGAATAATTATTATTCTCACACTCTCTTAAATATGGGTAAAACACACATTTGGTATCAAAGTAGGTTCTCTAAATAGGACTCTCTATTTTTCACTCCATCCATGTTTTAGTTGTTAGATAGAATTAGGGAATGGGTGAGCAGCTATCACAAACCTCTTAGCTATCCCATTAACTTTTTCCATGTCCATCTATTTGTTGTAATGTCAAGCAGTGAAAACAAAGGACTAGTGGATACCACGAATCTAAGATGAAATCTTGATTTTCTATCGTTCACTTTTCTTGCATTTTGTTAGCAGTAGTAATAGATACCATGGACCTCATGTGTATTTTTTGGCATATGCCACTCATTTGCATCATCTATTATCTTCTACTATGTCTATTCTATCCATAGTTTTCACTCATCATATTCATTGTGATCATGCTTAGATTAGGTTAGATAAGTTAAAATAATAAAATAATCTAGTAGACACATGTTGACAAGACCATACAAAGTTATACAAGATAGATATGAGGACTAGAGTTTGACAATTCAATTTTTATAAATCTCTATTTGTGAAATGAAGGGTTACAAATTTGTTTTACATGTTAGGATCCTTTGATCAATTTACACTTTACGACAAGGTAAATTTTAGTGGTGAATATTTTTTAATTCATGAATATTCCTTTTTTGAAATTTGCATTTGGTGAATTTTTAGGCATATGGATTAGTATTGGATCACCTATATTTTATGGGTTCAATTAACTTTTAAGGGTTGGTTCACCTAGCATTTAAACCAATAGATGATTTTTTGAATTCACATCGCCTTTAGCACAAAATTGAAATTTATCTTTCATATATATATATATATATATAAATTAATTCCAAATTTGAATTTTGAACATCAAGTACATATCAAATTTTATTCGCAATTATTTTCCCCATGTTCATGGTCCCATGGGCATTGACGATCAAGATCGACTACATATTACAATGCCCTAACATCAAGTTATTTTAATTGTTCAATTGATATTATCTTGAAATCATATGTTGTAAAATGTCATAAATGCTACTAGCTGGTAGCACAATATATGCTACCAGTCAGTAGCACAATATATGCAATGGGTCAGTAGTATACACTGTGCTACCGACCGGTAGAATAGTATATGCTACTGGATGGTAGCACACCATATTCTACCATTTGGTAGAAATGTGTATGCTACCAACCGGTAACATATATTGTGTTATCGGTTAGTAGCACAATATATGCTACCATCTGGTAGCACTATTGTGCTATCGGTCAGTAGCATATACTGTACTACTAGATGGTATCATATACCAGCTAGTAGTACAATGTATGATATTAACAGGTAACATATATTTTTCTACTGACTGGTAATATATACTTGCTACTGGTCGATAGCATAATATATGCTATCCGTCAACAACATTATGCTGCAGAAAAAAGTTTAAGAATTTTTTTTACTTGCGCAATATTTTTTGAGGAAAATTTTCTCATGGAGATGATTGTTTTAACTAATAACATAAAAAAATCAAAAACATGATCTTTCCCATAAAAAATTGGCAAAATCAACAATTTTTGAAAAAAAATACTTTTTTTTTTGTTTACACCATATTTTGTGAGGAAATTTTTTCTCATCAAGATGGTCATTTTAACTACTACTATCAAAAAATCATTTTTGAAATATTTTATATGCCACCGACCAACAACATATGTTGTCCACTGAAGTATCTATTGGCCGATAGCATATATTGGCCAACAACATTATCAAATAATTTTCAATTCATTTGAAACCATTTACTTCTGATTTGACATGATTTTGAAAATCATTTCCACACATTTTATGAGTAATATCTATGGGTGTTTTTCAAGAAGTTCTTAAAATTTTCCCTACTTCATCCTTCTTGCACTAGATCCATCTGCCCTAAAATTTCCAAATCATCCCATATGGAAACATGAATATTTGATCTATTCATTTTTTCAATAGTATTAAGGGGTTCTCCTATAAGTCTTTGTGAATTTTGAGCATCCAAAACTTTCGTTTGTTTCTCAATGGCAGGATAATGTGGAATTGCAAACACCTTGTTTGTGTCAGGTAGGTAAGGTGAAACCTCTACTAGTTTTGATATTTATCCTCTTGAAACAGTTGTGTCTTGATCTCTATATGCATGAACTCCTATCTCTAAGAGGATATTCTTTGATCTTGTATCATAATCATCACACACTTGTGGTTGTTGAGTTCCCTCAACTTGATTGGTGGCACTAAAATTTTCCTCTTGCTATTAGACTATATTCTCATCAGTTGTTGAAGTAGATGGCTATGCTGGATCATTCATTTAATTAGGTTGTACAAACTAATTTTGATTTTTCAAGGCTTGTATAACTTCTCCACAAGGGAAAATTTTAGAGTCATGGGCGTGAGAAAAAGGATAACGCCATCTCATATCCTCATCCACGTTATTTTGCATATGCACAACTGCTCTATTAGGATCAGTAGGAGCTGATTTTGTTTGATTTATAGGCCTTGTAGGGCTGATTTGATTTTAGGGTTTTGATCTAATAGGCTAGTAGGCTGGGTTATATGGTTTCCAAAGCTTTTGATCTATGTAATATTGTTGTCTCTTGATGGTACTAACTTCATTTTCCACCTTCCTTAACATGACCTTAAACTCGTATAAATCATTAGCTGATGTATTGGGGATGATTTCCAATGGTTGTACAATAAGAAGTTAGGGATGAAATGAAGGAATGGGGTTTTACTATGGGAATAATGGCATAAGGGGCCTTGTAGATAGCTTACAAGGTTGAATCAAGTTGTTCTTAGTTGATATTTCAATATTAATTACATCATGAAGGCCTACATTCTCATAGATTGGAACATAACAATAATATCAAAATTCAGAGCCCGAAGATAATACAAGAAAAATGATTGTGAATAAGGCCTTACCAAAAGTGGGATTCTATCCCAAGACCTGTAGAATTTGTAGTTAAATTTGGAAACATCCTCAATAGATGCTCTCTTTATTATTATCATCTGCTCCATAAATGACAAGTGGTCACTCTTGTCTGAAAATTGTCTCACTAATCTTTCTCCAAATTCATCCCATGTGCAAATATAATTGGGAGGAAGGCTCCCATATCATGTCAAGGATTTTCCTTTCAAGGAAACTACCAAGAGTCTCATTGCAATGTCTATTTGGCTTATGTGGTGAACTGAGAACAAGTGAGTGATGTCCCTAAGATGATCAGTAGGATTAGCATGTTTCTCAATTGTGAAATAGGGAAGTCGTTTGAGATCAGCACCTGGGAGGCCATTCCACACATTTAAATTCGGTGAGATACCAACATCGAAGGTTGGAAAAACATGATTCCTTAGATGATCCATGGTATTTAAGGGTTGAATGTTTCTTTGGAGGATTTGTGAATGAAAAAGAGGTAGGGGAGTTGAGAGTAATCTCTTAGACTTAGGGATTTTCTCAAATCTGTGTGGATACTTTATACTACCCTTTTTGGGAGACAATTGTAAGATCTCATTAGGCTGTTTAGCACCACTACTTCTTGCGTTAATCCTTATCATAAGCCGAGGGAAATTAGAATTTTTAAATCATAGCTTATAGAGTCACTGGGTGTTTAATAAAATAGGTTAAAAACCAAATAAGGGATAAGACAACACTAAAACATAGTTACATTTTACAAGAACATCTATCCTAGAATATTGAGAAACCTCATAAGATGTAAAATATATGGAAATAACGTACCAACGAGTGAGCCAAAACTTGTTGGCAAATAATTATGTGCACCCTTCTAATTTAGGAAGTTATTCAAGAGTTTAAAGGTTTGTACAACAACATTGAGAGTATCTCTAAGGTGTGGGACATTAACCCTTGAGATAAACCTCTAGAATAAGGTTGGCTCCTTTCCTTAAAAGCTCTAGATTGACCATTACTCTAATCTAACTGAAAAATTCTACAATATTAAGGTCAAAAACGTACTGAAATTTGACAAGAATAGTAATACACCAGATTATGAAGGGATCAATCTCATTGAGATCAGGGAAAAAGGGAAGAAAAACTAATAAATGGGAAAATATGAGCCATATTCCATAGTACATTCTAGCAACCTTTGATCCTCTATATAACTCCCACAATGGACTATAATTATGTAGATATAATTCATACACATCATATAATAACAAAAGAGAAAATTAATATGTAATAACATAAGCCAACGAATAGATATGAATCACAATCAACTAGATGTTATTGCTTAATAAATTACCAATATCTCAAAGTCATTGAGAAGGTAGTGAATGTATTACACAGTTCAACACAAGGGTCTGCACAGACTCAGAACATTCATAAACCAAGTGAGAAAAGTTTCTTTGCACTCAAGAGAGGATAGTTTCACTTATAAAACTCATTACATTTATAGAAGGAGAAGCGAGGAGAAGGTTTTTGAAAATGCCATGGGAGATGCTTAACTTGATTAACCCTTCCAAATTGTCCCCAAACTTGCTCAGAAGGTAATCTCTAGTCTCATGATGATCCACACCCATGGGGGGTGCCTTCATATGCAAGAAAACCTTCATATATTTTCTATGTGGATGAGCTCTAACTTAGATCAATGAATTCCCATGAAATCAACATAGATAGATGAAAAGTGAGCTGACAAATGCCTAATTTTGGTCATAATTATGCTTTAGACGATTGATAACAACTTATTTCTTGTTAAACAAACTATTCAACTCATTATCTTCATTTTTATGGGGGAATGAGGATAATATACCTTCCAAAAAGCATCATGAGGCAAAAAGAATCAAATAAAAGCATCTGTAACTGATTTGGGCATCAATGATTGAGAAAATAACATAAAACAACCTAAAATGATGCCATTAAATTTTCCCAAATATCTCTACCATTTCCTCTAAAATTGATCTCTAAGTGAATCCCTCTAAAATGATTTTAATGAAACTAGTCTCATGTCAAATAAAGCTCTGGATCAAAGATATGAAAAAAAATCAATCTCGTGTTTGAGTCCATATCTAGAAATGGATATGGGACCCTAATTTGGTTATTTGATCACAAAATATACTTTATCATGACCAAATTAAACCACATCCAATGTGTAGTTATTTTCAATACCTTTTCGATGATACCAATTTTCCTCAATTTCCTAAGGATTCACAAAGAAATCCATCAAATGTATGACACTTTACCATTGGAAATTTGAAGCAAAGGCATATCAAATGCAACGAAGTATTAATGGTCTTGTTGACTCTATTAAAAGTTAAAAGGAACTTGTTTGTCATATTATCTAAGAAAAGTGGAAGTGCAGGTCCACCACTTATACCCAAATAGCAGCATACAACGGACATATTGAGATTTATCATTAGAGTGAGTGATCCACTTAAATTTTGTCTAGTACAATCATTATAATGTGTTAATGGGTGTCAATGTAAACGTAACTAATGCAACCACGTCCATCCAAATTGGAATAATAGACAATTGGCCAAAGGTTTAGTCCCAATAATGGAGGCAAATCTAATCAAACAAAAGCAAAAATACAGTGACTATTACAGTGAAAATTCTGGGCTATAATAAGCTCCTCCAGGATAAGATAGTTGTATGCACATTTCTTGCAGATCATATGGATGGGATACATATAAAGCAGATCATATGCTGTGTATTAATGGCATTTATGATCGTTTCAGTTAACACAGGCACAGTTTTGTTGTACAATCTTTTTACAATTTATTCTTTTTCTTGTGTATGGTGGCTGATAGAAGTTGGTTTTTTTGTTTTTGGTTGCAGTGAAGGCAAATAGGGATTTGCAGCCAAGTTTAATAGCAGACAAAGAAGGTTCAAAACGTCCACAATATCCACCATCTCCACAATCGAATCCCGGGACGAGCTATGGAGTTATTCCAGGCAGCACCAACACTCCTTAGCCACTGTATAATATAGTTCGCTGATTATAAGATTTTATCTTGAGATGTCATTGGTTGTATTAATGAGAAGATACTCGTGTTTTAGGTAGTTGCCTAGTTTTTTAGGGTCTAACCGGTTTAGTTGGTGGTAATTTATGTAAATTTTGTAAGAGTTTATATTGGCCGAAAGTTACTCTTTTTACACACTTCATATATTTAATGATATTTATTTAGTAACTAGCATATTTATATTAGATAAATATATGTAAAAGATGTTGCTTTTATAAAAAAAATTGTAAGAGTTTATATTGGTGGAAAGTTGCTCTTTTTACACACTTTATATATTTAATTTAGTAACTAGCATATTTATATTAGATAAATATATGTAAGCATGTCTACAATGTAATGTGAAAGTCGAACGCTATATGTTATTTATTTTTTAGGGATAGTTATTATTTTTGTATATGATTATGTTTAATCTATGGGTGATTTATTTTGTAAGTGTAGAAATATAGATGAACCACTTCATTTAAAAAGCACAAACATGAGGTCTAACCCTTAAAACAATTCAAAATGCAAAAAAGTGATATAATGTACAAAGCTTTGGATGGAAACAACTATAAATTACATGATTCTTTCTCGGCATTTTAAAACTATAGGTATTTGTATGCATATATAATGAAGAAGACATTAAAAATGCGTTGTTGTTGGTTTTCATTAAAAAAAAAAGAGCAATAGTAAAAAAGGAAAAATTGAACATGTATGTTGAAAAGTGTAATTTTGTAAGTGTAGAAATATAGACGAACCACTTCATTTGAAGGTATCATCTCTTCATTTCAAACTTGTTATAAATTCGTACATATACATTTACAAATCTCATATCATGAGTGGTAGTGTTTTGCAGACTATTTTATTTGAACTTAACATGAATACATGAAGACTTTCGTGCATGTGCAAACTTTATATCATGAGTGGTATCGTTTTGTGGCCAATTTTTTCACTCTAAACATGAATACATTTGATACCATTTTGGATAGTTACTTTTGTGTAATTGTGTTAGTGTTGCATCGGTTGTTTTGTTGGTATTTTGTTGAAAAAACATTTTTTGTACACTCGATAAGGCGTGTGATTGATAGTAGTAGTCCATCTTTTTGAAAATAGTATTTTGCACTCCATTTTTCTGTTTCAAGTTTGTCTTCAACTGAAAAGAGTAATGTACACAATTCAAGTAGAATTTTACAAAAGTGCAGAGTAGAAATCATAATACCATTTTCTATGAAATAAAATTATCTGGGTGGTGCCAATATATTGCCACTGAAGGTGCTAAATGCATGAAACTGAATTCCCTGCTTGCTACCCTGATAATCAAACCTTGTTTTGGTCAGGGAAAACTTTTTATTTCATCTGGGCTATACGACTTTACAAATTCATCTTCTCAAAAGCTTAAGGTCATCATATTGATAAGAATATGCAATGAAACTTTCTTGAGGTTTTCCCCTGATATTAATTAAACAATTGCATTCATGTGAATAAGAGCATTGCATGAAGGAAGACAAAATAGTCCTGGTGTTGTTCCTTGTACAATCCAAGAACTCTTTTGGCAAGTTGCCTTAGATAACACTTCAACCTTCACCTTTACATGGAGCATGGTCAAAGTTTGATTGCTATGCCTGCAATATTTTCTTGTACATCGACCGAAAAGGTTTACAGACCCTTCTCCAAAATGATACATACTCCTATCTTCATTTTCATAGTATGTTGTTGTACATTTTTTCAGGATCATACCTTTATTCATTACAAGATGTGGTTTAAAATCACGTACATGGCTAACCTTTCTGGTATTGGTTTAGTCTTTCAATTCAAATGGATGCACATGGAGGAGTGTATATTGAGACCTTGAGGGAGGTTGTGGTGAGAGATTTCAATGAAGCAATTCAGTGGTACCACATAGGCTTCCGAGGAAGATCTACTACATGGACCAATGCCAATGAAGCTTTAAGTAGATCACATTGGTGAGTTGTAGTAAATTTTATTATATTTTCCTTTTCTTCCCTTTTGGATTAACATATCAAAATATCAAAGAATAAGTTCAGTATATTTTATGACACATTTTTACTTTCAGAATGAAAGTATCAATATAATCTAAAGGAATGGATTGCAGTATATTTTAGGAGGATTTATTTATAGATATCTAAACAGATGTCCATAACATGCAAGATTGAAGACACTGATAACATCAATAGTCTTAGCAAGAATTGTGTGCATGTGCTTCACCAGAACAAGTAACAAGATTATTATAATTAACTTGACAAATTTCACAGTATGGGGATTTTGAAGACGAAGAAAGAGGACACTTCCATATAAGGAGACAATGCTTCATAGATTAAAAATTGTATTATGGTGCTCAGTATGTAAAATCCTGAATCTTTTGTGCTCTTTGCCGAAACAAGCTTATTAAATATTCCACACACTTGACTCAATCACCATTCTTGACTTTGTTCTTGGGGAGAATTTTGTAAATATGCTTGCAATAGTTGTCCAAGAGGAGGAATATCGGCTTTATTTTTCTAGGTTTCAGAGAAAATAAAATTCTAAAAATGTAGCATGTAAGTTGGAAGAAGAGGAGTCGGGTTTATCTCAATAAGCTGAGCCAATAAATGAAATGTGTATGGTACAAAGCTGGTCACATTGTGAACCAAAACAATTTGTAAAATACGACACAAATTTGCTTCAAAACTGGCTCTCTTTCCCAGGATCTTCTGATAAAATGGAAACTGACTTGAACAAAAAATATCGAAAATAGGGTTTTTAGGATTCTTACAAACTTCATTAAGAATTGTTATTAATCCTGTGAGACAAACAATTCTCAGTTCTCTAACAAGTTATGCAATTCCAAAAACCCTCATTATACATTTCATTACATAGGCATTCTCTTGGGAATTTGGAAATTTAAGTGCATTGAACATAGTAGTCATAAGAGGTTGCACAAATGGATTGATGTCTCTTGAAGTATACCGAAGTTGGTTGTCTTCCTTAAAAATCAACAATTTCTCAATGCAATTAGCAACATAAGAATGGATAATTCAGATAAAATAAATCTCATTAAATGTAGAATCAAAATCAGAACAATGGCCTTGAGAATCTAGTAGTGGAAAGATGTGATAAACTTAAAGACATCCATTTTGAACAATTGTTGTGAATCAAGGTTTTTGTTTTTAACTCTAGCATCATCATATAGACATAACAAAGTGTTTGAAATTTAATTAACAAGATCAGTACTTATGAAGCTCTAGGAGCTTGTTTAGTTGACAGGAAAATCACCAATTATATAGCACAATTCTTCTCTTTCGGGTTGAGAACAAGATTAGTTACATGCATGCTCTGTATATGCATTGAGATCATAGCCATCACATGCTCCCTATAATGAGTTACAAGTATTTTTACTATGTCACAAGTAATTTGCATTGTCATATCAAGATAAGTGCCCTTAATATCTCTTCTAATACTTTCCACATGGTTAATCTCGAAGAACTCCTTGTCCTCCTCCCTGATGATGACATTGGATGCCACAATACTCTCAAAATCTATCACAAAATATCCATGCCACTAAACAATGTATGATGCACACTCTTTTTGACCATTGTCAAGAACTTGATGACAGCTACAACCAATTTAGCTTGAGTAGGAATGATGGCTATATTAATCAGAAAACCCCAAACAACAGAAGAAAAATCATTCGAGGATACCTCAAACTCCTCTTCACTCTTTTCCATGGATGGCCACTCTTAGATTGTTGACAACTCTACCCTCCTTTTCAACAAACCCATTTTGAGCATATCATACAATCATTACAGTCCATGAGACCACATTTTTTTCAGGCATTTTGTAGAACACCTCACATTCACTTGGTAGATATTTACGGAAATTTTGGAATTGTGCATTTGGTGTGTGAATTTCTCAACTAGATGCCTGAAATAAATGTGGTTTCATTTTCTACACATAAAATACAACCTCAACACTGGAATGTATTGTGGGTTGATAGCCTTATGGGACTGTATATGCCATTACCCAATTGTAATTTAGTATATTCATGCCCTCACAATTGAGATTGAGAGAGCATAATTGTTCTCCAATCCCATGCAATGCTAGTTCTATGCTGTCACAATTAACATCGCCCATGATATTCTCAAACATTTTCAAATTTATGTGACTTGAGGGCACCCTCTCTGCTGTCGCACATGGGTTACCATTGTTTCTCATGGGTGGTTGTTGTTTATCATTGGAATATTGAGAACATGGACATGAGGGATGCTGCAAAGCCTCCATAATGTCCTTCAACAAGTGAATTAAGATTGAATTTCTGTTCATTTCTGCTATTCCTCGTCCACCCTGCGATTCCAAAATGCAATGTATAGTTATACCGTTCGGCGTTCACAATGCAATGTACTAAATTTAAATGGAATCAACAGAATGCACTCTATTCTAGATTAAACACCTACTTTATAAGTTACTAACTGATTTGTTTTAGAAGGAAAACCTTCTATTCCCTTGAACAAAACAACTAAATATTTGTTTTCTATGTTTTTGTTTCCTCTTGCTCTGAGTAACGCCTCCTCTGCAAGAATCCTAAGGGCATCATTTTAAAAAGACCCATTTTCATGGTTCAATCAAAATGGCTTAAGGCATCTACGTGGAAGTTGAAATCAAAATCAAAGGCATGATTTTGATGTGCCCCTTTTTCGGCATAGAAGAGTGGAATCCATCAGAAAATGTGGATATGACGGACACAGTGTGGAGAATTTCCCTACCACTATTACGATCAAAATCAATGATATATATAACCTAAAATCATGTCCATCTCATCCCATAATCATCAATATAATCATCTCTAAACCATGTAAAATTTCTATAACATGGATAAGAAATGAATGTCAAAAATAGTGTTTTATCAAGTGTTTTATCATAACCAACATGATGATAAAGCATAAAAGTATCTAAATTAAAACTAGCATAATCAAGTGTCCAATGTCTCCATATGAAATAATAATATGATCATAATGAGTCAACAAAAAATAAGGAAGGGAGAAAATTGGTGGGCACTACATCCCCCTCCCCTAGAATAAGACTTCCTCCTAGAAGTCACTGGAAAAGGTAGGGATATCTAGCCCTCAATGGTGTCACATCCTCTCAAGTGGCTACTTTCTCATCATATATATCCCACTAGATACTAACTTGGTCTAGTTTTCACCCTAAAAGGTACAACCTCTATTTCTATAGTATATAGATGGGCTCCAGTGTCCACTATCCGTAGGCCTCCACATGTAAGTTTGACCAATCTAAGAAACGAGAACTATCAGGTACATATTTTTAAAAAATTAAAACATGAAACACATCATGGGTGTGGGCTAGGAGTGGTGGAAAATCTAGATGATAAGAAACTAGAAAAATGACCTCCAATATCTCAAAAGAACTAACGAAGTGAGGGGATATCTTGGATCCCTTTCTGTAACAGATTGGACTCTTGTTGCAGGAACACTCTCAAGAAGAACTTGTCACCTACAGAGAAGTGATGCCCAACCCTCTTTGTGTTTACATACGCCTTCCACCATACTTTTTCCTACTCAAGAAGCTACCTAATCAGAGTAACTTTCCGCTCCATATCCTGAAGAAAAGTTAGACCCAATAATAACCCTGTCATCCAATCTATCCCAACTCAATGGTGTCCTACAAGGTCTCCCATACAAGACTTGGTAAGGTGTTATACCAATCAAGCTATGCTAACTATTTTTATATGAAAAACTCGACCAGATACACATATTCTTCCCATTTCATCTGTTGATCCATAACATACTTCCTCAGCATGTCCTTGAATACCTAGTTTACCTTGTCAATTTTTCCATCTATCTCGGGGTGATCAGTTGAACTAAAGTTAATATGCTTACCAAGAGTGGCCTGGAAGGATATCCATAAATCTGAAGTATAAATAGTATCTCGATCACTAATGATATTTTTCAAAATCCCATGTAGCCTCACAATATCATCAAGAAAACCTCTAGCAATGGTGACTGCATTGTAAGTGACCTTGTTTGGTGAGAAATGGGAAAATTTGGTCAACTTGTCCACCATTACCATGATGGCATCATGGTGATACAATGAAGTAGGAAGAACAAAAATGAAATCCATAGAAATTATGTCCTGCTTCCACTTGTGAATATCACGGGGGAAAAGAATTCGTGCTGGATGAGAGTGTTTGGCCTTAACCCTCTAGCACTTGAGACAACGTGCTATGAAATATGCAATGTCCTAACATAAACCTACCCAATTGTCAATTGTCTCAAATATGTGTGCATCTTCTTCACTCCTGGGATGGGCTGCGTATGGGGCTCGATGAGCCTCATAAGAGGATAAAATTATGCAAATTTCCTACCTTGGGAACATAAATGTTCCTCTAAAAATGAAGAAGCCATCTTCCTCTAAAATACATCTTGCGTATCTGCCCTCCAAAGAACCATGTGACTCAAACATCTGCCTAACTCCCTCATAAAATGTGTCACCCAAAAGGTGCTACAATATCCCGCCTCATAGGTCAGAACAAAGAGTCAAATCAAAAATCTCATGGCGTCGTCTACTCAAGGCATCAATAATAAAGTTCTCCTTTCCCTTAATTTACTATATATCCATATCATCTTCACAGAAAAACTCCATCCGATGCCATGGATGGGCGTTAAGATTAAGCTGTGAGAAGATGTGTTGTAAGCTCAAATGATCGGTCCTCAAAATAAAAGTTCTACCCAAAAGAAAATGTCTCTAACGGACTAGGGCGTGAACAAAAACTGCAAGCTCAAGGTTGTGGGTAGGATAATTAAGCTCCTAATCCTTGACCTTTCATGACTCAAATGCAATAACACACCACTCCTGCATGAGGACTTCCCCAAGCCCCTCTAAGGAAGCATCAGTGTCAAACCAAAAACTCTCCCAATGAGATTAGGTACTTTAAGAATAGGTGTTATAGTCAAATGCTCCTTGAGAAGTTGAAAAGTCCTAGTTCACACTTCTCTGACCAGACGAACTTCTTCCCTTTGCGCTGAAGGGAAGTGATAGGATGGGAAATCCTAGAGAAATCCTGCACAAATATGCGATAATAGCTTTCCAGTTCCATGAAGCTCCTAACCTCTGTCACTGTAGTGGGTCTTGGCCAATCTAAGATGACACAAATCTTTGAGGGATCTATAGAGATACCCTTTCCAGATGGTGTGTCCCAAATATTGAATCTTATTTCTGGAAGAAAGAACACTTCTCTAAATTCCCAAAAAGTTTATGCTCCCTCAAAACCTACAGAACTTGTCTCAAATGCTCCTCGTGCTCCTTCTCTAAGAGGGAATATATAAGAATGTCATCAAGAAACACTAAGATGAACCGATCTAAGAATGTCCTAAAAACCCCATTCATGAGGCTCATGAAGACTGTAGGAGCATTAGTCAAACCAAATGGAACCATGGTGAACTTGTAGTTTCTATAACAGCATTTGAAAGGCTATTTTGTGAATATCCACTTCTGCAATACGTAACTGATGATACCCTGACTTAATATAAACCTTAGAGAACACTCTGGCTCCCCACATTTGTTCAAATAAGTCATCAATCCTTGGAAGGGGATAATGGTTCTTCATCATTACCTTGTTCTAGCTTCCTGAAATCAACACACAAATAAAGGAATTTGTCCTTCACAAATATCACCCGTGCACCCCATGGAGACACACTAGGTCAAACAAGACCCTTCTATAGAAAATCCTCTAACTGGATCTTGAGCTCATGGAACTCAAGATTTGTCATCCTATATGGTGCCTGAGAAACTTGAGCTACACACGATACCAATTATATAGTAAAATCCACCTCTATGCATGGTGGTAAACCAGGAAATCACTAGGAAAAACATATGCAAAATCTCTCAAAATAGGGTGCTCATCAAGAGGTGAACTCATTGGGGCATCCTATTATCAATCACTAATTATGGTCACATACATCTAAAAAACCTTGTGCATGCTCTATTTGAGCTTCTTAGGATAGATCATGTGCAAGGAAATAGGTATTTGAATACCATAGTTAATCATATATGAAACACCCAAGTCATCCTAACACTCAATAGTCTTATTTCGACCATCCACCTTGGCCTGATGAAACTCAAGCCAATCCATACCCAAAACTACCTCGTATGGCCCCAACAGAAGAACACGAAGGTCTAAAGTAGTGGAGAACACTCCCAAATCAAGTACGCAACCCTCCACATAATTGTTAATGGAAAGTTTTTCTGCAAAGTGGCCAACTTAACTTGCCATCTATCTAACTTCCTAGATGCCACCATCCCACACTGACCCACGATAGAAGGTGAAATAAATGAATCAAAAGCTCCAGAGTCAAGTAACACAGATATATATACCCCTGATAGTACATATGGTCTTAATAACCATGGCATGGTGCTCAGCCTGATGAAGTTATCTACTACTGCATAGACATGGTGAGTGCATCCCACATATTCTATTTTATACTTGAGATATAGGTTCCTTATATCTATCATCAAAATAAGGTTTATGTAGAAAGGATAGCATAGTGATCATGGGTCCCACATATGTAACATCATTGGTGAATCTCTCTATGTGGGAGTCCCACATGTACTATGGTGTAATGAACCTATGGGTCTAACCCTAACAGATTGTTGTGTACATGTTGGTTATACCTGTTGAATTCCCTATTCTCCTATCCTTACCAAAACCAAATCCTCCTCATCCTCTAGCTCTTTTTATGTATCATGTAGCTCTAGTCCTCTAATGTTCCTGTGTATGGTGATGTGAATGTTGTTGTGGGTGCAACGGAGGTCTTGGGGCTATCTGTGGAGGTCTACAACCTCCTCTTGGTAGTGGGGTTGCACCTCATAACCTATTATCCTATAATGAATGAATATGCTCATGTATCCTAATATTGTTCATATCATGGTACTTATTGGGCCTTGCCCATTATTCCCCTCTGTTACTTAAGATTTCTCCACCAAATTTTCCAAGGTTGAAGGAGATAACATCCTAACTCCCTAGCTAGATCTATATTCAGACCCCTGATGAAAGTGTTTCACCTACAACTTCTCATCCTGTAAATAATCCACATACTACAAGAGGTCTAAGAAATGATACTCATGTTGTGCCACAATGCCTGATCCCTAACAAAGGTTGTGGACCTCATCAAACCTCTTCTAAATAAAGTACTCAGACATATACTTGGCCCAAAAACACTCCTCAAACATCTCCCAAGTAACAGTCTTTCATGTCATATGGAGTTTTTTCTCCTCATTCCTCCACAAAATGCCTATAGTGTCTCATAGGAGGTGAATAGCTAGCCATTTTTTAACATTTCTCTCATAGGGGTGAAGTCAAAAGAAACTACAAAGACTCAGGATCCATGAATTGGCTCCAAAAATAGCATTTATCCCTCCATGAGTAGGTGGTTATAAATGGAGGAGATCCTTGATAATACTACCAGTGTCACGTTCCTTCCAATGATGCTCAACCATCTCTCTAATAGGTAAATATGACCAATATGACCCTTGTGGCCCCACAATGTTGTGATAATAGCTTCAGTGATGTATGAAAACCCTCTTGAATTGGATGGAAGGGGTACGATACCTTACCCATCTCTAAGTCTATTGTTTTTGTGTCGCTGAGTGTGCACCCTCAACTAGATGAGTGAATTCCTCTGGATCAATGACCTTCTCGTTCAACTCTCGATATATAGGAAGGAGATCATGTAACAACCCCATCATTTGTTGTAAGGATTCTAGTATTTGTGGTCTAAACTCTAATGCACATGGCTCTGGTGTAGGTGACCTACATCCTTGAATCCTAGTGGATCGACACGGTATACCTCGTTCAAACATCCTATGAGTGAAGCAAAAAGAAAATATTTAGGTTTAAAATGTGGTAGCAGAAATTAGTATTTGAAAGGGCTTAGTTAATTAATTCAATATAATTAGTTTTTTTTTTTTGTAGTCCCCAGAGTGTTCGGTGTTAAAAATGAGCTCTGATACTAACTATCGTGCCCCAAAATTAACCCCAAAAATCTACCATAGTTGATCAATTAGAAACTTTTTATAAAGGTGATAAAAAATTTGTTTACTCTCTGTCACCAAACTTCTTAAACTGGTATAACAATTTATCAATAAGTCATTACGGTGAATATAATTACTTTATTACTATGTTTGCTAATGGATCATTGTGTTAACAAATGATAGTATTAAAATTGACAAATTAAAACTTTCTTATTTAATTTTTCCGCACTAGGGAAATTACTAGGTCTGCAAAAATCAAATTTCATTTCCTAAGATATATTAAATTTGTACAATTATTAAGTCACTCCTTTAACCAAGTTTAATTTAATTGAATGGATTTGTAAAAATTATCCCTAATGGTTAAGTGAATGGGTCCCCAAGACTCGTGCATGTTTAAATTAATAAAATTCATTTTATTTCAACAAAGGAATTATTCAAATTCCAATTATCCACTTGTAAGTGGGAATATCCCGCCATAAGACCCACTTCCAAGTGCAAAATCTAGGTTCAAGGAAATCCTTTTGTTGAAAAGGTTGTCCACCTTAGATCTTAGTGTGGGTTAGGTCACCCTAAGTTTCCTTATGGGAGGTTATATCCTTCTCATTTTAATTTTATTAACCCCTTTTTCCACTTTTTCTCCTCTCCTTCTATTTTTGGTTTGTTACAAGTTGCATATAGAGCTTTCTTGGATAAAGGAGGCACATCCAATACTACAAAATTTCCTCCTAACTAAGCATTTCATGTTTATTCGTTTCATTTGAAGGTTAGAAAAATTCTTCTTATTAGGAGGTTTTTGTGTTTATATATACATATATGGTATATATGTATATATGTATATATGTATGTATGTATATAATCTCTGTGTGTGTGTGTGTAACCCCTTTTCATGGCATATAATCTAAGATTTATATACACACACAATTTCATTTGGTTAAATGAAGCAATAACAAGTCAAGTTTTTATTTATTATGGTGGATCGACAAATTGTTGCATGTGGCGGCTTGTATTATAATGGTAAAAGGGGGTATGGCTTGGGTAGGGGTAACGAACATAGCTGCAACCCCTCCCCAACCCTTTTCCCAAATGCGTTGGGGCTGAGTTTAGGTAGGGGTTTCGGCCATGGTTGTGGCCCCTCCCCAAACCATATCCCCTCTTTAATAGAACAATGTTCAAAACCATAAGGGTTCGGCCCCAACGTTAAAAGTGAATTTCTAAACTCAAATTTTTAAAATGTATTTCCTAAGTTTGATATTATATCATTTTTCAATTTTAAAAAATACCTTTTCATATATATTTATATATAACTACAAATAAGGATAATAATGAGAATATTTCAAGGGATTTATTTACATATTGTATTTTCCTGATTAAATTTGTAAATAAAAAATGTACCTAGTAAAGATGAAATCAAAGGCTTATATATGACTAAGTAACATTCATTTTTATGTACGAAGACACACACACACACACACACACACACACACACACACACACACACACACACACACACACACACACACACACACACACACACACACACACTTGTGCACACACACACACACACACACACACACACACACACACACACATGTATGAATATCATAAAAAAAATGTATGAATATCATAAAAGCAAGAACTATGTTGCAAGAATGAAATCATTTACATTATAACTATGCTTAGCATGCCTTCCATTAAACTTTATTTTTCAAATGCATTATAAATACAAGTTGGAAAGAGATAGTATTTCTCAAATAGATCTAAATTTCTTTAAGTTGGAAATGCACTACCATAACAAGTATTTTTCATACACATTTAAAATCAGCAAGATCTACAATCTTTTTATTCACCCAAAACATGATTTTTAATATCTTAACCCAACTCACAAAGCTATAGTTTACTTAATATTTCTCATTTGTTCAAACAAGAGGTGATACCATACAAAATGAATGTTTCCATAGAGTAAAAATGAATATAAAACCCTTATATGGATAATAAATAACAGTTGGCTTAAAACATTAAGATAGTAATTTCAACCCTTACATCAATTCTCCAAGATATCAAGGAAACACATATTTAATTTTAAGAAAGTACAAGACAAAAACACTAATAAAATCCATGTTTACTGGGAACAACATCCTCAAAATTTAAACTTTTAAATAACTCTTAAACAATCCAAGTGTGCCTCCAAACTTAGCTTCAACTCTAACATGGAAATGCTCCAAACACCACAAGAAGAAGGCTTGAAAACCTCCTAATCATAGGTATGAGATCCCATCTTATGAGTAAGATTTCCTAAAGCAGCGCGCACATGAGGAAAAAGTGTGGTAACAACACAAGAGTAGGGGATGAGTTACATAAATGATCCAAATAAGGTATTGTGCGCGGGCTTCCAGAGTACCGTGCCTACAGACCAACTCCTTACACGGTCTTCACTCGAAGAAGAAGGCATATACCCTCGTACGAGGAAGATGTTATCTTGGGATTTTGAGTCCCATATCAATGAACCCAAGCTCAAGTTCAGCCAATGATAACTGATGAAGGTACCAGAGAACAAAGGAATAAACCCACTGGTAAATGATTAATAGTTATCAGATGAGAAAGTATGCAATGCACTCACTAAGGTATCGATTGAGGTTGAGGTGAGACTTTTTGGAAGAAATGACAGGGTAAGGTTCCTAGAGGAAGAATAGGAGAAGAAGAAGGAGGAACTTGTTGAGAAGGGCAAGGATCTACAGCAGGAAGATCTAATCAGCGCAAACTAAGGGAGGGAAAGGTGAAGGTGTGAGATGTGTACAATAAAATTGAAATGATCACGGATGCCATTATCTTGAAACACCCATACCTAACAATGCCTAAGAATAAATATGAGTCAACCTCGCAATGCTTGGAAGACTTAACACACATACTCACCAAGGAAAGGCGATCACTCACACTAGAATAAGCAAAAGATATTTTGGCGTGCCAGAAGGAAGAAGAAAATTAGAATATCGGGGAGACAATCGCTCGATATTCCAAACTCCTTGTCATTGTATAGACCATCGTGTGCATGGTTGAGGCCATGTATGATAACTACACCGATAGGGATAGGGTAGAAAGTATATTAGTTGATACACATGAGGTGCATCTGAAATAATTCCAAGAAAAGAACAAAGGAAACAGGGCAGAGCGGGATAAGATCCTGGCCAAGGTTGAAAATAAAATAGAAGCAATCAAAACCTTGTGAGGTTTGGTCAAAAATCATCTCAAGGATTTGTACCCCCAGGTTACATGAAGGATGGATGTGCTTGATGACCTTAGTAAGAAACTGGAAGGGATTATTGATACATTGAATGCTAGGAGCGATGAACTGAGTTTTGAAGAGGTGAGCACTCTAGTGGGTGACCTACTCCAGTAGGTGCAGGGTGAAGTAGATGCATGGGAGAAAATTGACATGAAAATGATGAAGGAATTCCCACTTCTCTTGTAGTAGTAACAGATTTCTTCATTCTTCAATTTCCCATTCTTCATTCCTTCATTATTTATTCAAACTATCCATGTCCTGCCATTATTTATTCTTTGAATAGACAATATGTTTCCGAGGATAGAGAACAAGCTTAGTGTGGGGTGATGTCAGGCCTCAAAATACTGGCTAAGTGCTAAAGGGTGTATGCACACGTGGGGCTAGAAAGAAGAAGGGCACGCGGGGGAAAAGTGCACATGCCAAGGGTTTAAGAAGGGTTTAGGAGAAACCAGGGTGCACATACAAGGCATGACAACAAGATCTAAGGAATTAGCCATATTCGGCATTCAAGAGGCGCTTAAGGAAAACCGTGACCCAACTAGGCATGCTGAGTGGATAAGGTGCCAACCTAGAGACTTGGTGGTCAAGAAAAGAATATTCCATGCATGGAAGGTTCCCAAAAGACATCATTGTAGAAAGGGGAGAGCTTAGATCTGAATGAGCATGCTCCATTGGAGGACCACCAAGACACTTGGCATCCGATCTTCTCCTAGAGGAATGCATGGTGGTGGGTGCTAAACCTATTTATAGAGATACTCTAGAGCAATAAAGACATGCTTGAATGGAGAAGAAGATGACAGATAGTAGGTACGAAATAATAAGGGAATGCATCAAGAGTATGATGTTGCAGTAAGGCTCGGATTTAGATCATTAGTGCTAAGGGGTATAATGGATGTATTAGTCCTCTATATGGCATTAGAATCTGTAGTTAAGGGATGAACTGGGAGCACATAATTATGATATCTCACCATGGAAGATCTACAAGAGATAAGTTTGAAATCTCTTGTTATGTATAGTCTGTTATGACCCTTTTGAGTTTAATGTGGTTACTAATATTATGATCAATATGAATATATGGCTCTATTTTGAAATATCTATGGTTCATGGGTACAAACCCTAGTGTCATCTTCTTTATGTTATGAATCATATATGTTCTTTATATAATTTTTCTCTTGTTATTTGCATGGGTATATAGATGTAATAACTCATCCGATGCTTTCAGAATGAGTGTATGAACATTTACTTTCTCAAACATCTAATCTTCTATCAATAAGAAATATCTTCTCAAGACATGCTCATATAAAGGAGGGGCTCGGATGCCAATCATGCATGCCTTATGGTGAGCACCTAGCTCCCACTGGGTGATAGGTCAGATTTTATGTATGATACTTTATATCAAATATGTATTCGACAGTCCCTAAAAATGGCTTGGATAGACAAGCCAACAATGTGTAGGGCATAGCCCCTCTTTGAGACAGCAAAGTGAAACTGGTTTATTGCTATTCTACCAGCAGGAATCTGTGCAAGTCTTACAATATTCTACCTTCAAGGGGGTTTGGGATCTCATCCCAGTAGAGTTAGTTCCGAAGAAGAACAGAAAGGAATGAAGGAAGGAATAGAAGAAAGGTGGATCTGAAGGGAGAAAAGAAATGAATTCCAAAGTAGAAAGGTCAGAGGGTTTATGTTTTAGGCTGGTAGTAAACAGAGCCAAACTTACTCACATAAACAAACAAAGCAATACTGATAAACAAATGACAAAATCATAGGTGAATCCAACAGAATAAGCATGCAGATCTAACTTAAGAAAGATCTAACACATAACACAAGAATTCAGCACAAAGTCTCAATTTTGTATTAATAATGTTCTGTTACAAGAAAGCTCAAAGTCTTTCTCTCCTCACTTCTATTTTTCATACAAATTTGCTCACACTTGAATACTACAAGTATCCAAGTATTTATAGAAGGAGAAGGAGAAAGAAGACAAAAAGGAGCCAACAACTATTTACAAAATATCTAAAAGTCAAATGTTGACTTTAGGGAAATTTTGTGGATGACAACATCTCATGGATGCAACATGGATGATGTCATCATTTGTGCCAACATTCTTTTAAATATTTTACAAAAATGGGATAAATCCCAGGAGGAAGAAGCCTATTCATCGTCATCCCTTAGCTGGAAAGGAGTGTCCTGCTTCTGCTCAGGAGAGGAAATGTGAAATTGAGCTCGATACTCCATGAACTTGCTGACCATCGTTTGAAGTTGATCCTGAGCGGGACCCTTGGTGTGATCCCCGATGACTTCGCAAGTCTCCCGTTCATCTCTGAGTCTTTCCAGGAGTTTGAAGTATTCATTACCTGCCTCCATCAGGTATCCAACAAAGTCACGGCAGGCCAGAAGGTTGTTGATAGATTCTATATCAAAAGTGGCCTCTGACGCTAAACCCTGCGACACGATTTCCTTGAAAAGCCTGAATAGTATCATCTACCTTCCTCAAGGTGTATGATGGGGTGAGAAAACCTAGAGACATCCTTAAGATGATCTGCTCCATTTGATGCATTGCATCCAAGGCTTCCTCCTTGATTTTGTCTATTTTCTCCAAGACAAACTCCATTTGGTCAACCTGATAGTCTAGAGCAGCAAGGACTTTGTTGGGTGCTCTCGGGTGATCAAAGACACCGAATTTCACCAAGTCATCGACTGGGTAGTCGAGCATCTTCTGGAATGTCTCGTGTTGCAACCTGGCATGGTCCAACTCTTCGGAGATAGGTCCTGCTATTGCCTGGAGTTCCTTGTTAGCTTGATCTATATTTTGATACAGCTCTGTGAACTTTGTAATCACTTCCTCACTATCTTTGAGGATCTACTCTCTCCAGGTGGACACTGCTACACCTTGCTCACCAATCTTGGTGTACTCATTTATCTTCTCCTGACTAAGGGCTTCAGGAGTTTCGGTGACAGCTCACAGGAGGTGCATTGCCCATCTTTTGCAGGGCTTGGAGAAGATGCTTGTTTTGTTCTTTCAATATTCTCTTCTCTTCCTTTGCTTCTTGAAGCTTTTTGCAAAGGGCATCCACTGCACGGATAAGGCCTCTCCTTGCAGGCTCTCTGATGATGTTCCCATTGTGACCTGAGTCACTGTAAAATCTGTAGGAGACAGATCTTTTTTCTCCTTTGTGGGATCAGGGTATGCGATCTCCATAACTCTTTCACCTGAAGCGCTAGCCTTTTGCTTCTTAGCCCCTTTAGTTGGAATAACGGAGAAGTCCATAGGTGCAATAGGGACTTTCCTTTTGTGCTGGACTCAGGTGTTTGGAGATCCATTCTAGACTTAAGGGAGTGGGACCAGAGGAAGAAGAGGAAACAGGGGTGGAAGAAGGAGCAACTACAGTGGACATGGGGAAATGTGTCGAGACACTTGGTGGTGGCATTGAGAAAGAAGCCAACCCTCCAATGCTCATGGGGTAGGAGTCACTGTAGGAGAGGAAACCATGGGGGTGGAAGGGATCTGTGAGATGAGGGAAGAAATGTTGGGGGACAGATCCATGAGGGAAGAGAAGATGGAGGAAGAGGAAGGGGGAATGGTAGAAGATGGGGGAGAAGACACAACCAAAGGAGTGGTTGGTTGAGTGACATGAGGAGGGGAAGGAGGAGTGGGAGATGGGATGGTGGGAACCTCACCAGTTGTAGTAGTGGCAACATCCTGAGTGGATGTGCCCATTGGAGCACTTACCACTTCTTCTTCTTCTGGGGATATCAGGCTTACTACCTACTCCTCGGTGGCAGAAGGAGGGCTCTCAGGAATTTCCTCTTGAGTAGTGCTTGTCTCTCCCTCTTTATCTTTTCCTTTGCCTTTAGGAAAGTGCTTTGGCTTGGTGGGTGCATTACCCAAAGGAGACGTGGTAAAGTCTACTCCAAGGTAGATGAGACCATTTTTCTTGCACCAATGCTCAGTGCGCTGCAAAGTGCCTTTGACCCTTTCCTCAATAGTCTGAGGTGCCTTGTTTCTATCAATTTCAGCAAATGGCCAATTGTCCCCATCCATGTCTAGATAAACCTGATCAACTTCTTGATCAGTTGCTTGGAAACCCTTTGGGATGATGGCCACACCATATTGAATGATCTCTACCAGGGCCAGGCAGGAGTGATCCTTTCGTCTGAGCTCGATTTCGTGATATAGATCAATGTAGATATCTTTGATCTGAGGGATGTGAATTGGATCGAGCTTTTCCCTTGGAAGGCAATCACGAGGATCAAAGGTTGGCCTTGCCAGGAAATTATGCTTTAAGTTGAGCAATTCAAGCTCTGCAAACATCTCCCAGGCTTTTCTCTGTGAAGTGCAGGTGTACCTACCCACTGTGAGGGGGAATGGAGTTCCACCCTTCTTCCTTTTTAAACACTTCTCATGGTATGTGATGAGCTGTCTAGATAGCTCCAATAGGATCAGCTTGGGTCCCGCATACCTCGGCAATTTGGTGGGCTCTCCCAAGAAGTTGGCGGCTCTGAGATAGGTGAAAGTGGGGAATTGCGTGAATAACACTCCCCACTTCTCTGTGGTAGTTACCATGCTTTTGGTCATCTGACCGTGAGTCATATTGGGCCTCAAGAGGTAGATGACGCCATAGAAGAAGGCATCATTGACTTTGCTGAATTGGGCTATGCTATTTTCCAGTCTTAACTCTGGATAGTACTCGTATATTCTGACCTGGGGCCATACCCCACATCGATTCAATGCTGGGTAGTCCCTCTCTGAGGTAGCAGCATATACCACATAGGAGTTCATATAGAACCTCCCAGTTATTGAAAGTTGTTGAAGCTGCTCGGAGATTGTGCTGCTGATAATCTCCCCATTCAAAACGTTGATCAGGAACATTTTTTCTCATTGTTTCTAAATATCTGAGCATCCACTTGTGAAAGTAATGGGCATCAGGAAGCCCAAACACCCTACTCAGGAAGGTGATGGTGTCACTCAGCTCCTTCTGAAAAGTCACTGCGATGAATGACTTGTGGCCACCTACTTACCACCTTCTTGTTTTTGAGGTACACCTCATTCATCAGCTGCATGCATTTGTCTTCATTTTCATTCCATGTCTTCATGCAGTCCTCTTGGCTTACTGCTACAAAATGTTGGTGGTGAGGGATACCCAACATGATCTCAAAATGCCAGGCAGTGAGGTTGATTATTACCTCGCCCTTCTCATTTTTGACACATCTTGTGTCCTTATTGTAACAACGGCCCACCAACATCATGAACTCATTGTTGATTGCGCTCACGGGAATCCCTGCAGCAAAGTGTAGACCACTACCAACCAATTTATCCATCCATGGGCTACCTGTGACCTTCTTGGTTCTGGCCCAGAAGTCCTCCATGTCAATGTGCCCGAGTTCTAAATCTCTGATATCTAGGTCACACTCTGCAAGGGAATCAGGCATCCTGACCCTTTGGTATTTATATCTCATTTCTTCTTCTGTTAGCTTGGCCTTACCCTTGGACTTAGTTGGCTTCTTACTCGATGAAGACATGTGTGAATCTGAGTTCAGCTGTTGATCGGCAAGAAGAATCAGGGAAGTCCATCGCAGAAGAGTCATGTTAGCTATTAAGTCATCCATCAAAGCTTACAGAATGAAAAGTTATCAATTTATGAGTCTCTGGGTGCAAGGCGCAGCTCTACTGTAGGCTACAGGGTCTTCAGAAAAGCAAGGCACACTTTGGGAAAGTGTTGCATGGGAGAAAACAATGCCAAAAGGGGCGCAGGGTGTGGAAAGGCTACACACAACATTCAGATGTTGGTGTCAATGGATGTGCGCTTGCGCCATATGAAGGGTTTTAACTGGGCACAGATTTATTTGGTGTAGCAAGGTCTCAGGGTGCGCCATTGGTAGATGTGGTAGTAGATGCAAATAAGGTGAGGTGCGCCAAAGGTGAGATTGCAGATGTTGTTGCAACTGTTTAAGGTACAGGTGCCCTTTAGGAATTTTAAGCTTTGCAAGGCGTGGGAAGGTTTATGCACAACATGCCTGTTGTTGTTTAGTTGTATGTGCGCTTGCGCCTGAAGGCTTGTGCTTTAGGAATTTGTGGAAAGGAAGGTGCGGGAAAAGCTAATGTTTTCGGGGACTCTTTTGCTTGATTTTGATGGCAAGGAGGGAAAACCTTATGCAAAGTAGGGACAATGCACCTTTTGAGTATTGTTTTGTGGCAGCAGGGAATCTTCCAGATTTGTAGATCTGGAAGGAGGACGGAGAACGGTTTGAAGTGGGTTTTATTTTGCAAAAGGTTGGGATTGCATTACTCTTCTTAGGTTCATTGTTGTTTTTAACAACACTAACCACCTAAACCAACATAAAAAACCACAACAAATCCACAAGCAAGGGCCACTTACCAAGGAATATATAACGATAAAGGAGATGATGTGGGTCCATGAATGTGACAAATGGCAACACACAGGGCTGACAGGAATGCTAAAAGTACAGAGGAATAACTTTTTCACATGTTTTTTGAATTGTGAAAATGACAGGTGAATGCACCTATATATAGCAAAAGGTGTAATAAATGTTGCCACCAAATTTTTAATAACACCTTAGGGAATGTCGACCTAAACCAAGGGATTTGCACCATAGGCACAACTTTGGAAGTGTCAACACTGTTTTCAGCGCCTTGGCACACCATTAGGAGGCACAACATTTGGAATGTTAACAAGATGCGCATGCACCTTGGTCCATGAATTTGACACAACATCTGAGGTACAACACTGAAAAGAGGTGCAACATTTGGAGTGTTGACACTCCCTAGAATGTGCCAAAGGAAAGGATGTTGGGTGCATAGTTTTGGTTGATGTAACATGAAAGAAAACTGCACGCCCAACCCAAAAAGGTTGAAAATGACCAATTTATAAAAACTAGATTTTCTGGAAAGGGATTTTATGCCATTCTGAACGTTTAAGAGACCTCAAAGGGGGGACCAAAAATGGAAATTTTGGTATGGTTACCCGCCAAATTGCTCTTGTCAATTTTACAGGATAACAGCTGGCTCTTTATGGGGACTAACTTTGAGTGAAGCTTAAGGGTAGAGAATCCCAGATCTACATGTGCCTATCCATTGGGTTACAGAGTCAAAAACAAGGGTGAAAAAAAAGAAAGGAAAACACACAACCAACAGAAAACAAACACATGACAAAAACAAACACACAACTAAAGCAAACTGTACAAAGAAGAGAGCAAGCTCTACTTCCTGAATATTTTGAGATGTTGCCCGCTATAGGGAAGCGGGAGCTCAGTTCCATCCAGATATGAGAGATAGAAGCTATTCTCTCCATTGAGCTGCTTGATCTTGAAAGGCCCTCTCCAAAGAGAGTCGAATTTCCCGTGCATGCCCTTTGGCTCTCTTCGCTTGTCCCATAAAAGGATGAGATCTCCCACCTAGAAATCCCTCTACTTAGCCTTTTTATCGAACAGTCTCTTGACTTGATTCTGATGTTCGGTGATCCTGTCGACCACCCTTACTCTCTTTTCTTCAAGTTCTGTTAGATACATGATCCTCTTTTCAAGAGAATTCTGGAAAGTCTCATCTTCGATCGCTTGTGCCAAGCGTAGAGCAGGGAGTTCCACGGAAATAGGGAGCACAACATCGATTCCATATAAAACTTAAAAATGTGACATACCGAGAGACCTCTTCGGAGTAATACGGTCTGCCCACAAAGCATCATACAATGACTTGTGCCAGGACCACTGATTCTCATCGACTAGCTTCCGTATGATGGTCACTAGGTTCTTATTACTGGATTCTACCTGACCATTTCCCTGGGGGTAATAATCTGAGGCATGGGCCAAGGTTATCCCGTATTCATAGAAAAAACTGATAACTTCCCATGAGGAGAAGTTGGAAGCATTATCAGCAACTATCTTGTGTGGGATGCCAAATCTCACGATGATATTTTCTTTGATGAAGTTACAAACAACTTCAGAGGTGGCATTCTTAACAGGTATGGCCTCCACCCATTTGGTGAAGTAATCTGTTGCTGTTAGGACATAACTATGTCTGGCACTTGATTGGGGATGTAGTGCTCTGATAAAGTCAATTCCCCATTTCCTGAATGGTTCGTCAATAATGACGGGCCTGAGGGGAAAAGCAGCCAATTTTGGTTTGCCAACAAACTGTTGGCAGAGCTCACATTTTGCTACCCAGGTGGCTGTATCCTGAAATAGTGTTGGCCAGTAGTACCTGGCCCGGATGATCTTATGTGCTGTTACGGATGAGGAGAAGTGACCGCCGCAGGCCGAGTCATGAAAAATTTCAAGAAATTTGATCTGTTGTGGTTTATCAACGCATCGCAAGAAGATGCCATCAATACCACGCTTGTATAAACCATCATCCCATATGACATATCTAGCTGCCCTGAGCTTTACAGTCCACTTCTCCTTTGAAGTTAGATGAGCTGGGCACTCACCGTAAGTGAGAAAGAAAGTGATGTCTGAATACCATTCGTCGCTGGTCGCAACAAATAGAACCATAGGTAAAGAATCAGCTTTCTCAGCTTACCCTGCGCTCCGTCGATGCAATCATCTTTCTCTTTAGGGACCTCTGAATCTTTGTTTTCAGCCATAAGCTGACATAGGCCCTTGCCTCTTACCAGCTTGGTTGGTTTTATGTCTAGATCATACTCTTGGACCTTTGCGATCCAATTCCCTCGTAAGCTTCCTAACTCCTGTTGAGTTAGGATAGACTTAACTGCCGTGTCAGGAACCAACACTACCGTATGAGAGTTTAGGATGTAGTACCAGAAGTTCTTGACTGCTTTGACCACTGCGAAGGCATGTTTTTCTAACTGAGACATCTTCAATTCATGAGGCTTGAGAGGGGAGCTCATGAAAGTGATTGGAGATTCAACATCCTCAGAGTTCTTTTGCATTAAGATGGCTGATACAGTATGCGCAGATGCATAACTGTACATGATAAAATCCTTGGAGAAGTCGGGACATACCAGGATGGGTGCATGGGCAATGGAGGCTTTTATATCCTTGAATGATGCCTTTCCTTCTTCGCTCCACCAGAAATTTTGTGACCCTTTCATCATATTTGATATGTGACGAGTCTTTTCAGCGAAGTCAGGAACAAAGCGTCTGAGAAAATTCACCTTTCCGAAGAAGGAGTGAACACCGGTCTTGCTTGTGGGTAAGGTAAGGCTCTGAATAGCCTTAACCCTTTCGACATCTATCTTTGTCCCTTCCTTGCTGACAACATGTCCCAGCAACTTTCCTTCAGTGACCCCGAAAAATAGACTTTTTTGGATTTAGGGAAATCCCGTGTTCTCGGCATCTAATCAATACTTGCTCCAAATGATCACAATGATCACTTCACTTTTTAGAGAACACAGTTAAGTCATCTAGATAAACTATGATGACCTTTCCCATCATACCTTTGAATGTGAAGTCCATTGCTCGCTGAAAGGTGGCACCAGCATTGGTCAAGCCAAAAGGCATCCTGCTGTAGGTGAATGTGCCCCAGGGAGTAGTGAATGTTGTTTTGAATTGGTCTTCAGGTGAGACCTCAATCTGATTATAGCCTGAAAAACCATCAAGCATGGACAACATCTCTGAACTGGTTACTACCTGCAGAACTTGATCCATTATGGGCAGCGGGTAGTTGTCCTTCAAGGACGCCTGATTCAGATTGTGAAAATCTACGCATATGCGTATCTCACCATTCTTCTTTCGTACTGGTATGATGTTTGTGACCCAAGTACTATGATGGATAGGAAAGATGATTCTCGCATCCAACATTTTCTGTATTTCCACCTGGATGGTACCTGAGATCTTGGGATTATAATGCCTCTATTTCTGGTGAAAGGGTTTGACATCATCTTTTAACGGGATGTCATGTTGAATGTCCTTCAGCTTGAAAGACTTTAGATCGGATAAGACCATGCCAATACGTCCATGTATTTCTTCAGCAATTTGACAAACTTCTGCTTTTCTTCGGGTGTACAACATTTCCTGATGTTCACAAACTGCGGATGTTCCACAGAACCCAGGTTGACCGATTCGGTCTCTAGAGAGGAGTTAGGATCATCTTGTCACTTCTTCTTGACAAAATGATCATGTTTGTCAAACAATCATTCCAGAGAGACTAAACCCTTTGGAATTTTATTTCCCTTGAGCTGACATATGCCATCACCTTCTTTTGATTCATTTGCTTGACCAGTGACAGATTCACGGCATGCAGAAGTAGATCCTTCAAAATGAAGCTCATTGAAATTTTCTACTTTCTCTAGAAAGGCAATAAGCTGATTGTCATCGTTGAATACCTGCCAGTGCTGAGAATTGTCTGGCACGCTTGGGCGGAAGACTACCTCAATGGTATATGTGTCTGTTTTCAACCCTGGGTGAGGGAGCATAAGAGATGCTGAGATGGCCAATGAATCGGCCATGTCATTTTGAGCTCTTGGAACAAATTTTATTGAGAAAGCATCAAATTCCTCAATGTTGTCCCATACTGCATTGCGGTAGTGCCTGAGTCTGTCATTTTTCACTTGGTACACCCCTTTTACCTGGTTGACGATCAGTTCGGCGTCACCTTGTACTTTTAGGTTCTTGATTCCTCTTTCTTTTGTAGCTTGCATACCGAGTAACAAAGATTCATACTCAGCAGTATTGTTTGTATTGAAAAACTACAATTTGAAAGAAAGAGGAAAAATCTCCTCTTCAGGAGATATTAGGACAGCTCCAGCGCCACATCCACTTGTTGCACAACTGCCATCAAACTGCAGTGTCCATATCTTGTTAAGGTCCTCCTCCTGGATGAGAACGTCCATTTTATCAGACTCAGTGGATAAGAAGTAGTTCCCCATCCCTGATGATTCGAAGAGAATTTGGGCTTTGGGGTCGTCAGAATTGGTGACTAGGTACTTCTTTTGTGATTCAGGCTCCAATGTCTGCATTACACCCTTGACGGGGATTCTGGCTTTGGACCAGTCCATATGAATCTCTCCACCAACTTCTCTACAAAAGCTTCTCCCCAATAGAATTCCATATGCTGCTGGGATATCAGCAACGAGGATGGTCATCTTTACCCTTTTCTCTGGGAACGCTGCAAATGAACTGTGCATCTTTGATCTAACCAATTAATGAAAACTGTTTGGTTTCCATGGAGTAACATCTGCCAAAAGGCTTAGTAAAGAGTGACACCCAAAGCATGGGTGACCTTCACCGGCATGACATTATCGGAAGCCCCAGAATCAATTATGCAGTTGCTTAGTTTGTGACCATTGATTAGGAGGGAGAGATAAAAAGGTTCAATTTTTCCTGATGCGGAAGTCGAGGCAACATTTATGTGAGATGCAGGAGGAGTGGAAAGGATTCCTTTCGGGAGAGACAGGAGAGGGGATGACAGCTTGGCTTTGGATATATTCGGTCAATCTTACAAGCTGCTCAGGGTTAGACTGAAGATATTCAGCTTCAGACATTTGAATCTTGGTCTTTTTAGCGTGATCGACTATGTCGAATGTGACCAAGGGTTGCGTTGATGAAGGAATGAGTCCCTCATTTCGCGATGGTAGGGTAGGGTTACTGGTCTTTATGGAAACAGAAGAAGGCTGATTTGGAGGAGAGATGGGAGGAAAATATTTCTTTGTAAAAGGCTTAATAGGAGGTTGAGCAGGAAGAGGATTACCTCTTTTAGCAATGGTTGGAGGCGTGTTTGACACAGCCTTCTCTTTTTGTATCCTGGCAGCAACTTCTGCTTCTTTTCCTTGTGAGCGGGTGAAAACAGCATATGACTGTCCACTTGCATACCCTTGGGTACCCTCTTCTTCATCAGATTCCTCATCTTCAAATTCCATATACCCGATTGTAGAGTCGCCAGTCGGTTCACCGACATCTTGATCATCTTCACCTTGCGATGAAGGTTCTTCATAAATTTTCTCATCTTCTTCGATCTCGACCAGGGCATTGACCAGAGGGGCCTCAAGTGCCAACCGTGGGGCAGCTGTAGGAAAATGCGGCCTTTGTGGGGCATTGTTGGGAGTGAAGTTTCTCCGTGGGATATCCCGGTATGGAGTGGAGGATGAAGCTTGAGCTAATTACTTTTTTAATGCGAGCAAGTCATTTGCCATCTTCTGGAATGCCGGATCTGATGAAGTGGCTTGAGAAGGAGTTGAAGCCTTAGGCTTGGATGGCTCTCATTTTAACTCGCCAGATATAAGCAGGTTGTCTTCTATCCGAATGGCCGCAGCTTGAGTGAGGACCAAGGTGGTGATTTGTTCTTGTAAGAGTAAGAAACTTACTCTTGAGCTCATGGCATTCACAAAGAAACACTTTTGATTTTCTGGTGTTGGCAACATGGCAGGTGGCACACGGTTAATCAGTGAATTGAAACGGGTGATAAAATCATGCATGGTTTCATTGGCCTCCTTCTTTAAGTGAGTGATCTTTGATAGTAACGCAAATGTGTCTTCTGAAGGCTTATACCTATCTTCAAACGTAGTTCGTAATGTGGCCCAACTGGTGATAGATCCGGCTGGCAAATGTTGGAACCACTCTGCTGCAGGTCCTTGCAAGGTCTCTAGAAAGAGGCGTACTGACACGTCTTCATGGGTCACATCTAGGATGCTGCATGACATAATGAATGCAGATATATGTGAATCTGTGCTTTGATTTCCACTCCCATCAAATCTTGGGAAATTCTTGCGGTTTCCATGAGGGAGTGCGTGAACTGGATGTGGTAATGCAAGAGGGCCCATAGCGTTTCCCCATGGTACTGCCATTTGAAAAAGCTGGAAAGAGGATGCGAGCCAGAAGTGCGGTTCCGCTGAGTAACAGAGCACTGCAAAGGGATGTGGAGGCTCCTTGTGAAAACTGGTTCTTTCGTGGAGGCGAGGCACTTCTGGCTGACCGATAAGTTGAACTCAGCGATGAGAAGCATGCTGGTGTAATACTGAAGTTGTGCCTTTGAAGTAGATCAAAAATAGGATCAACTTCTCCATGAGCTCTCCTGCTATGGGTAAATGGCTCACCCGCCAGTGTATCTTTTCAGATCTGCAATGATTTTAGAGTAGATTTAAAAACTCTTTTTGTTTGTACTTGCTGATTTTCTGATTTTTCTGACAAAAATCAGCAGCATGTACTTTTCTAAATATTTAATTTTATCCCTCTTTTGAAAACCGATTGCGGTTTAATGACAAAGATTAACGAGGATAAAATGATGGTTAACTTAGTAAGCTGATTTTTGGATCTTAGATTTGACTTTTTTGCAAGGGTTTGAAAATATTTGTAAAAATATCAAGATCTCAAATCTATGGAAATATACGGGTTTTTATAAAAACTCAGTGAACTAAAGGTTTCTAACTGGTCCAGATCTATGGATCTCTTAAGAAAATTTTCAGTTTGGATCACTTTTGCAAAAATTTTGGATTTTAAACAAAGAGTTAAGATTTGCAAACAGGTAGTGATTTTTATAGTTTTATCTATTTTCTTAGTCACCTCAGCAACTTTAAAAACTGTTGGTGTCTTTTAGCTGACATAACACCCACATAGATCTGGTTCTTTCCCCAGTAGAGTCACCAAAAACTGTTGGTCTGAAAATCTGTCGGGTGGGCAGATCTATGGATAGACAGGCCAACAGTGTGCAGGGCATAGCCCCTCTTTGAGACAGCAAAGTGAAACTGGTTTATTGCTATTCTACCAGCAGGAATCTGTGCAAGTCTTACAGTATTCTACCTTCAAGGGGGTTTGGGATCTCATCCCAGGTGGAAGTTAGTTCCGACGAAGAACAGAAAGGAATGAAGGAGGAAATGGAAGAAAGGTGGATCTGAAGGGAGAAAAGAAATGAATTCCAAAGTAGAAAGGTCAGAGGGTTTATGTTTTAGGTTGGTAGTAAACAGAGCCAAACTTACTCACATAAACAAACAAAACAACACCGATAAACAAATGACAAAATATAGGTGAATCCAACAGAATAAGCATGCAAATCTAACTTAAGAAAGATCTAACACATAACACAGGAATTCAGCACAAAGTCTCAATTTTGTATTAATGTTTTGTTCTGTTACAAGAAAGCTCAAAGTCTTTCTCTCCTCACTCTATTTTTCATACAAATTTTCTCACATGGAATACTACAAGTATCCAAGTATTTATAGAAGGAGAAGGAGAAAGAAGACAAAAAGGAGCCAACAACTATTTACAAAATATTTAAAAGTCAAATGTTGACTTTGGGGCAATTTTGTGGATGACAACATCTCATGGTGCAACATGGATGATGTCATCATTTGTGCCAACATTCTTTTAAATATTTTTACAAAAATGGGATAGTCCCATGAGGAAGGAGCCTATTCGTCGTCGTCCCTGGGCTGAAAAGGAGTGTCCTGCTTCTGCTCAGGAGAGGAAATGTGAAATTGAGCTCGATAATCCATGAATTTGCTTACCATCATTTGAATTTGATCCTGAGCGGGACCTTTGGTGTGATCCCCGATGACTTCGCAAGTCTCCCGTTCATCTCTGAGTCTTTCTGGGAGTTTGAAGTATTCATTACCTACCTCCATCAGGTATCCAACAAAGTCATGGTAGGCCAGAAGGTTGTTGATAGATTCTATATCAAAAGTGGCCTCTGACGCTAAACCCTGCGACGTGATTTCCTTGAAAAGCTGAATAGTATCATCTACCTTCCTCAAGGTGTATGATGGGGTGAGAAAACCTGGAGACATCCTTAAGATGATCTGCTCCATTTGATGCATTGCATCCAGGGCTTCCTCCTTGATTTTGTCTATTTTCTCCAAGACAAACTCCATTTGGTCAACCCGATAGTCTAAAGAAGCAAGGACTTTGTTGGGTGCTCTCGGGTGATCAAAGACATCGAATTTCATTAAGTCATCGACTGGGCAGTCGAGCATCTTCTGGAATGTCTCGTGTTACAACCTGGCATGGTCCAACTCTTCAGAGATAGGTCCTGCTATTGCCTGGAGTTCCTTGTTAGCTTGATCTATATTTTGATAAAGCTCTGTGAACTTTGTAATCACTTCCTCACTATCTTTGAGGATCTGCTCTCTCCAGGTGGACACTGCTACACCTTGCTCACCAATCTTGGCGTACTCATTTATCTTCTCCTGACTAAGGGCTTCAGGAGTTTCGGTGGCAGCTACAGGAGGTGCATTGCCCATCTTTTGCAGGGCTTGGAGAAGATGCTTGTTTTGCTCTTTTAATATTCTCTTCTCTTCCTTTGCTTCTTGAAGCTTTTTGCAAAGGGCATCCACTGCGGATAAGGCCTCTCCTTGCAGGCTCTCTGATGATGTTCCCATTGTGACCTGAGTCACTGTAAAATCTGTAGGAGACAGATCTTTTTTCTCCTTTGTGGGATCAGGGTATGCGATCTCCATAACTCTTTCACCTGAAGTGCTTTGAGAGAAGCGGGTTATAGCCTTTTGCTTCTTAGCCCCTTTAGTTGGAATAACGGAGAAGTCCATAGGTGCAATAGGGACTTTCCTCTTGTGCTGGCTCAGGTGTTTGGAGATCCATTCTGGACTTAGGGGAGTGGGACCAGAGGAAGAGGAGGAAACAGGGGTGGAAGAAGGAGCAACTACAGTGGACATGGGGAAATGTGTCGAGACACTTGGTGGTGGCATTGAGAAAGAAGCCAACCCTCCAATGCTCACGGGGGTAGGAGTCACTGTAGGAGAGGAAACCATGGGGGTGGAAGGGATCTGTGAGATGAGGGAAGAAATGTTGGGGGACAGATCCGTGAGGGAAGAGAAGATGGAGGAAGAGGAAGGGGGAATGGTAGAAGATGGGGGAGAAGACACAACCAAAGGAGTGGTTGGTTGAGCGACATGAGGAGGGGAAGGAGGAGCGGGAGGGGATGGTGGGAACCTCACCAGTTGTAGTAGTGGCAACATCCTGAGTGGATGTGCCCGTTGGAGCACTTACCGCTTCTTCTTCTCCTGGGGATATCAGGCTTACTACCTGCTCCTCAGTGGTGGAAGGAGGGCTCTCAGGAATTTCCTCCTGAGCAGTGCTTGTCTCTCCCTCTTTATCTTTTCCTTTGCCTTTAGGCAAGTGCTTTGGCTTGGTGGGTGCATTACCCAAGGGAGACGTGGTAAAGTCTACTCCAAGGTAGATGAGACCATTTTTCTTGCACCAATGCTCAGTGCACTGCAGAGTGCCTTTGACCCTTTCCTCAATAGTCTGAGGTGCCTTGTTTCTATCAATTTCAGCAAATGGCCAATTGTCCCCATCCGTGTCTAGATAAACCTGATCAACTTCTTGATCAGTTGCTTGGAAACCCTTTGGGATGATGGCCACACCATATTGAATGATCTCTGCCAGGGCCAGGCGGGAGTGATCCTTTCATCTGAGCTCGACTTCATGATATAGATCGATGTAGATATCTTCGATCTGAGGGATGTGAATTGGATCGAGCTTTTCCCTTGGAAGGCAATCACGAGGATCAAAGGTTGGCCTTGCCGGGAAATTATGCTTTAAGTTGAGCAATTCAAGCTCTGCAAACATCTCCTGGGCTTTGCTCTGTGAAGTGCAGGTGTACCTGCCCACTGTGAGGGGGAATGGAGTTCCACCCTTCTTTCTTTTCAAACACTTCTCATGGTATGTGATAAGCTGTCTAGACAGCTCCAATAGGATCAGCTTGGGTCCCGCATACCTCGGCAATTTGGTGGGCTCTCCCAAGAAGTTAGTAGTTCTGAGATAGGTGAAAGTGGGGAATTGCGTGAATAACGCTCCCCACTTCTCTGTGGTAGTGACCACGCTTTTGGTCATCTGACCGTGAGTCATATTGGGCCTCAAGAGGTAGATGACGCCATAGAAGAAGGCATCATTGATTTTGCTGAATTGGGCTATGCTATTTTCCAGTCTTAACTCTGGATAGTACTCGTATATTCTGACCTGGGGCCATACCCCACATCGATTCAATGCTGGGTAGTCCCTCTCTGAGGCAGCAACATACACTACATAGGAGTTCATATAGAACCTCCCAGTTGTTGAAAGTTGTTGAAGCTGCTCGGAGATTGTGCTGCTGATAATCTCTCCCCATTCAAAATGTTGATCAGGGACGTTTTTGCTCATTGTTTCTAAATATCTGAGCATCCACTTGTGAAAGTAATGGGCATCAGGAAGCCCAAACACCCTACTCAGGAAGGTGATGGTGTCACTCAGCTCCTCTGAAAAGTCACTGCGATGAATGACTTGTGGCCACCTGCTTACCACCTTCTTGTTTTTGAGGTACACCTCATTCATCAACTGCATGCATTTGTCTTCATTTTCATTCCATGTCTTCATGCAGTCCTCTTGGCTTACCGCTACAAAATGTCGGTGGTGAGGGATACCCAACATGATCTCAAAATGTCAGGTAGTGAGGTTGATTATTACCTTGCCCTTCTCATTTTTGACACATCTTGTGTCCTTATTGTAACAACGGCCCACCAACATCATGAACTCATTGTTGATTGCGCTCACGGGAATCCCTGCAGCAAAGTGCAGACCACTGCCAACCAATTTATCCATCCATGGGCTGCCTATGACCTTCTTGGTTCTGGCCCAGAAGTCCTCCATGTCAATGTGCCTGAGTTCTAAATCTTTGATATCCAGGTCACGCAAGGGATTCAGGCATCCTGACCCTTTGGTATTTATATTTCATTTCTTCTTCTGTTAGCTTGGCTTTACCCTTGGACTTGGTTGGCTTCTTACTCGATGAAGACATGTGTGAATCTGAGTTCAGTTGTTGATCTGCAAGAAGAATCAGGGAAGTCCATCGCAGAAGAGCCATGTTAGCTGTTAAGTCATCCATCAAAGCTTACAGAATGAAAAGTTAGCAATTTATGAGTCTCTGGGTGCAAGGCGCAGCTCTACTGTAGGCTGCAGGGTCTCAGAAAAGCAAGGTGCACTTTGGGAAAGTGTTGCATGGGAGAAAACAATGCCAAAAGGGGCGCAGGGCATGGAAAGACTACACACAACATTCAGATGTTGGTGTCAATGGATGTGTGCTTGCGCCATATGAAGGGTTTTAACTGGGTGCAGATTTATTTGGTGTAGCAAGGTCTCAGGGTGTGCCATTGGTGCATATGTGGTAGATGCAACAACATTAAGGTGAGGTGCGCCAAGGGTTTAAGCTTTGCGTGGTGTGGGAAGGTTTGCACAACATTCAGATGTTGTTGTTAGTTGTATGTGCACTTGCGCCTGCGCTTGTGCTTTAGGGAATTTTTTGAGTTTTTACAAGGTGTGGAGAAGGCTTATGTTGCATGCAGGGACAGTGCGCCTATGGCGCGACTGTGTTTGATGTAACAATAATGAAAGCTTGCGCCGAAGGAAAAACAGTGGGTTGTTTTGCAAAAATTTATGATTTTCACTCTTTTGGCTTTGTGGTTTTTGATCTTTAGGAGGGAAAATTTAGCATAGCAGGGAAATGGAGGAAAATGAGTTTGAGTAGTTTTGAGGCAGAGGCCTTCCAGATTTGCAGATCTGGAAGGAGGAGTGAAGAATGGTTTGAAGTGGGTTTGCAAAATGTATTGGGATTGCAGTTATCTTCTTAGGTTCATTGTTTTTTTAACAATCCTAACCACCTAAACCAACATAAAAACCACAACAAATCCACAAGAAGGGCAAGGACCACTTACCAGGAATATATAACGATAAAGGAGACGATGTGGGATCCACGAACGTGACAAATGGCAACACGCAGGGCTGACAGGAACGCTGACAAGTACAGAGGAATAACTTTTTCATGTTTTTTGAATTGTGAAAATGACAGGTCGGACGCGCCTATATATAGCAAAAGGTGTAATAAATGTGCCACCAACTTTTTCTATGGCGCACTTAGGGAGATGTCGACACGAAAATATTTGTGCCATAGGCGCAACTTTGAGAGTGTCGACACTACGTTTTCAGTGCCTTGGCACACTTAGAGAGGCGCAACATTTGGAGTGTTGACAACTGCATGTGCCTTGGCGCACCTTTGCAACAGGCGCAACATTGGAGGCGCAACATTTGGAGTGTTGACACTCCAATAGAATGTGCCAAAGGAATAGAGGGGCACAGTTTTGGTTGATGTAACGCGAATGAAAACTGCGCCCAACCCAAAAAGGTTGAAAATGACCAAGTTCTAAAAACTAGATTTTCTGGAAAGGGATTTTATGCCATTCCGAACGTTAAGAGACCTCAACGGGGGACCAAAATGGAAATTTTGGTATGGTTACCTGCAAAATTTCCCTTGTCAATTTTACAGGATTACAAATATCTTAGTACAAATATTTATAGAAAAATGAGCAAGGAAAGCATTAGATAATGATGTAAAAGAGGTTACCAAATGGATAGGTAGATCATTAAACCTTCGCATATCATAGTCTTGTAGGATTTGAGGAAACAATTTAGTCAATAAAGTAAGGTCATCAAAATAGTTAAGAAATGTAACATAAAAGGATCAAAGGTTATCCTAAGGGTCACCATGGCCATTAAAGGTAAGAATATTTAATGAAATTAATTTAGGAGGTAATAGATAATAGGAAATGATAGGTGCAAAAGGGCTATGAAGGATCAGTGAAGAATCTAGAGATGGAGAGGAATGTGAAGTATCTAGCTGTAACTGGTGAATTTGGGATTGTAAATCATGGTATAAAGAAGTGAGGTCATGGGTTCCTAAAGAGGATACATGTCATGTGTGAGAAGTAATAAGGATGGTAAAGTGATTGTTTAGAGTAGACATATAAATGGGGATAGTAGATATGGGTGAAAGAGTGGTAGCAGAATTTGGAGGATGTTTTGAAATGCGAGGAGAAGTATTATTGGAGACTACAAGGTTGATCTCAAATAAATTTGTGGCTTCCTCGTGAGAAGTGAATAATAAGAGATATAATTCTTGAGGATGTTTAACAATATGAGCCTAGATATCCTAAAGGTCTTCGTCAGTAAAGGGTTCATTGATCTTATCTATGGAAGAGAATCCAAATAATTCCTATAAGAAAGGTAGGTTTTGAGTGATTGGGTTTACCAAATGATTTAATTTAAATTGAATTAAACCTTATTTCAAATTAACTACTATAACTAATGTTATTCTGATGATAAACTATAGTAAGACACAAGCAATAAGCATGCAACAATATGAGACCCTAACAAAATGAGAGAGGGAAGGTGACTTAGAAAATTTCATGAAACCTGGAGATAATCTTGACTAAGAAACTACTGGAAAAAACCAAGAAAAATGTTATCAAGTCTCACCAAGGGTTATGGAACTTAAAACTACACAAGAAAGGAGTGCCCTGGGGTATTCTTGGGTTATAATACTATTGACCTGATCTTTGGGGTAGTGTCCACCTAGATGCTCAAGTTCTAATATTTTTTGTGCATGGAGGAGGTTTGTTGTTGATCTCTATTTTTCGTTCCAGTCTCGCTTTGATATTTTGTCGATTGTATATGTAACCTACAAAACAAATATTTAGTTGTACATACCCACAAACCACATCAAATCTTAAAAATAAAGATGTAATATGTGGAGTCGGACTGACCCTGATAGTCACCCAAAGAATGAACTTAGTACCGAACACTGTACTACATTTCAGACTCCATGTAGTTCTGTGTGAATGTGTGTGTAATGATGCCCTAGGATTCCCTTTTGTAAGTTGCACAAATGATAGCGGGCTAGATCTAAAATGTAGAAAATGTGTGGGATGAAATAGAATAAACTTCCCCTTCCCTATGCTGTGTATACAGCAGAATGCAACCCTTGTCCAACTTAAGTGAATGTGCTATATGGATTTTTTGTAATACTCTTGTGCCTTTGGATGCAAGCTTAGGTGATAGTACATAATGCTAGTGCTTAGCCCCTCATTTTGAAAGCATAACTATGTATTTATATGATTCCCTTGTTTGAATTTCGTAATTGTCCACTGGAAGGCCAACCCAAAGTAGTAAAAGTAATCAAGAAGTGAAAGGGGACCAAAGAGGATAAGAAAAAGGTAAAGAAGGATAGGAGTGCCCAAGAGGTCAGGAGTGTCTGGTGTTATTTTCCCAACTTGACGTTAGTTTCTGAAGTCATAGAAAAATAAAATATTCAAATGTCGGTGAGAGTGAAAGATTTAAAAGGCCAATGATAGTAGAGAAGATGAAGAAAAAGGCGATGGGGAGTTTCTAATTACTAGTTTTCTCACTTAGGAATCATGTAAATGCTAGCATGCTTGTATAGATACGTACCTAAGTGCGTAGATTTTGTGTTTACAGACCAATGATTGGATATGGTTCATAGTATCAAATTTATGGCTTGCCTCTCCAATGACATATGTATGTAATTTATTGATAAGAATCGGTTGTAGAGGTAGAGTAACAATAGGTACCAAATAGTTAGATGTATCACTTTTGTAATACTTAAAAGGCTGTGCATCAATAATAATAGTATACTCATAGCCATCATGTATTGAAATTGACACATTGATGTAGAGTAGATGTAATAACTCACATAGCATGGATCTGAGGGCAGCCTAAGAGAAGATTATAATGAGTAGCATTGTCCATGATGTGGAATGTAGTGGGTAACTTCTTAGAGCCAATGAAGATATCTAGAGTAATAGTATCTAATGCCAATCATGGGGTGTTATCAAAGCCACATATGGTAGTAGTAGTTATATCAATGGTATGCATAGAAATACCAAGTTGTTTAAGTAAAGAGCTAGGGAAAATGTTTAAACCAGAGCCACTATTAATTAAAACATGGTTGGACATGAGAAATCCCTAAATACATGTAATAATATGTAGAGGTGAGAATGGGTCCTTATTAGGTGGTGGAGGGATCTCAACTAAACTAAAAGTGATTTCCTTATCCATGGTTTTGAAGGTGTCCCTAATATATACAAGGGAAGTAGGGTTGAGTATCAGTAGGCAAAAGAATAGATTACAAATCTTCGTATAAAATATCTTTGTAAACATGCTCTTTTTGAAGTAATTCTATAAGAAATATATCAGCATGAGTATTGTTTAGTTGTTATAATATTTCATACCCTTTGGAAAGAACACTAGGATTAGTAAGGGGAGTGATAAGTGGTTGAGGAAAAGGTAGGTTTCCCTAAACCATTTTCTTATTAAGCCTTAGAGAAACCAAGATAACCTTAGGATTTGTGGGTGAAGGTGAAAGGCGAGGTGGATGTTATGTAGTAATAGGAATGATCTCTAATTGTACATCAATTTTATGTAGGATTCATGAGCCATGAAGCAAGCAACGTCCCCTCTCTCGTGTAGAGTATGAGCATGGACCTAGTTGAAGGGATGGTAACTCATATCAAAATGAGGGAGTGGACCCTTAGGATTGAAGCAGAGATCATAAAAGATCGAAGGATAATTCATTGTGAGACACAACAAGACAACCTAGGGCAGGAGAAAATGATCATCACCAAGAAAATACGAAGAAAATGTAGGGCAATTAGGGTTTTTAGTAATGTAATATATTTGATCAAGAGTCAATTTTAGAAAATGTTTGCATCCTTAATAACTATAAGAATGCAATATAACAAAATATATGATGTAAGGGTTTGTTACAGGAGATAATTATGAAATAATTAATTAATTAACATTGACCATGCACATTTATAATAAAACATTAATACTTGCAACTATGATGAAATGATAAGATGATTTCTTAAAACACACAAAGGGATAAGAACTAGGATGTTTAAAGTGATGCAGGGAGGGTTTGGGTGTGCAGATTGGATAAATGGGTTGATTTGAACTAGGAAATGCTTTGTCTTTGAAATTGGAATTGGAAATTATCTCTTTCCAAGACCGGACAACTCTTCCTAGATCGTGGTAAGCTTATACCCCCTTATGTATAGTTTTGGACCTACAAATAGTAGGGTTTGGTAACTTCTTCTACCAATATCTTTCTTGGAAATGAATGTCATTGCATGTCACTCTAGTTCATACAACCTTGATATAGCTTGCAACAAGTAAAACCCTAGATACCTACAATACCATGTATTAAAACATTAGATAAAAAAGGAGAAATCAGTGTGTGGGTGATATTAGACCTCTCTTGGCAATCAACCCCTATGGAAAAAATCAAAGTGTTGCACTACATCCCCCTTAGCAAGATCAAGCCTCATGTAATTCTCATAATATAGGTACAAGTATTGTATGCAATTTTATACCAACCCCCTGTATATACCTTTGTGCCTCTTGAAACAAAGATAGCGGGATATGATTAAGCTAAATATGGAAATATATCATTAATCTGATTGTTATTATAGCAGTAAATAAATGCAGTAATTAAGTACATAAATTAACCCAAGCAAACTAAGCAATAAAATATGAAACCCTAGATGCAAAGAGGGTAAGAAGAGCATTAGTTGATTCACAGTGAAATTTGGATTGTGCCAATAGTTCCGACTAGATGAATAGAGAGGGAGAATAGTAGCACTGATATTTGTCTACAAAAGAATGTGCATGCTGATATTGATAGCTTGGACTGGGGTGCCTGGAGAGGGATAGGGGAATCATGATGTCTGCACCCAACTACTTTACTTTTGTAGACACCCGTGTTATACAAAAGAATGTTTCCTTTTATTGCAATATTTATGTTTCACACATGATGACACGACCAAGGTTATTGTTGATTGTTCATCCATGAGGGTTTTGAGATAGGGAGTGTTCACAGACTGAATGCCGAAATCATCTTGAAACCTGCATGATGGATAGTAATGATGATCTTGCAATAACCCTCAAAGAGACAGGCAAATCCTAAGAAAGAAAGATGCATAATGAGGGGTCACTTGGACTGTCCTGCGGTCACAATGGTGATCTTACAAATGTGCGTTGCACTACCTCTCAGACCCAATGTAGTACAGAACAATACCAATGTGAATGTGTAGAAAATCTTGCACATATTGTGGGAAGGTGGCTCTTGAGGATGTTCCATATTGATATGTGAGAAATGTGCTAAAAATAAAGAAATGTAAATGTGTGCAGCCATGGAATAGAATGAACTTCCCTCCTATGAAGTGTATGTAGAATAACCAACCCTTGTTTCCCTTTGATGGTGCTATATTGATGCAATTTAGCTCTTATATGCTTGATGGATGGAACCTTTGGTGATGATAACTAATGCTTAGTGCTTGGTCCTTTATTATGATCACATAACTTTATATTTATATGATTCCCTTACTTTGATTTCGTAATTATCCTTGAAAAGGCTAACTACCAAATAGATGAGATGCTCAAATGACTATAAATGACCCAAAAGAGGTGAATAAAGTATAAAGAGGTCAGGAGCACACAGAGGGACGGGGGTTCCTAGTGTTGGAATCCTAGCTAAGAATTGGTGTCTAAAATCAGAGAAACTAAAGGGTTGGAGGTCTGATTGAGAAAGAAGGTGTGCAAGACCAAAAGTGATAGTAGGAAGAAAAAAATGATGGCCAAAGACATGGGTTAATTATTTCTTTTCTTACTTAGGAATCATATGAATAGTAGTATGCAATTAAGACTAGATAATTACCCAAAGTGAGTAATTTAGTGTCTACAATGCTTACTATCTTGTAATCTTCCATGTGAAATATTTTGAGCATCTCCTTGATGTACATTTTCTGTGAGATGAAGATACCCTATTTGGATTGAATAATTTGTAGCCCTAGGAAGAATCAGAGTTCCCCAAGAATTGAAATTTCAAACTCCTTTTTCATGACCTTTGAAAATTCATTTGACATGGTTTCACTATCACTTCCAAACATTATACCACCAACATATACAACTAAAACAAAGAAATGACCTTCTTTCTCTTTTACAACTTTCTATTAGCTACTCCTTTTCTGAAACCTTTCTCAATCTAGTACTTGTCTAATCTACTATAACAGGCCCTAGGGGCTTGCTTGAGACCATAGAGTGACTTCTTCAACCTACAAACATAGTATTTTTCCGCAGTGAGAGAAAAACCATTAAGTTGTTTAATGTAGACCTCGTCATTCAAATGTCCATTTAGAAATGATGATTATACATCCATTTAATAAACTCTAAATTTGTTGTTTGTTGCATATACCAAGAAGAGCCTAATTACCTCCATCGTATCCACAAGAGAAAATGTCTCATCAAAATCTACTCCTTTAACCTGAGCATATCCTTTGCAAACCAGCCTTTCCTTGTTTCTTGTAATTTCATCTTTTTCATTCAACTTGTTTCTAAACACCCACTTCGTTCTAATGATGTTCTTGTTCTTTGGCCTAGGGACAAGCTCCCATGTTTCATTTTTTTGTTCCAGCTCTTCATTCATTGCATTGATTTGATTTTTTTCCTTGTTATACTCCATCCCATTCTTTGGTTCTATCTTAGACAAGAGAGCAATATTTTTTTGATTTTGAATACTTTTCAACCTTCATCTTGTTTGAATGCACGCTTCTTTGTTTCCTATGATATGATATGGTGGATGATACCTTTTAACCTACATTGAAGGAACTTTTGTACCAAGTATTTCTTCATCTCCATCTTCTCCTTCTTGATCAACTTCTGCAATTTCATTATCATCCTAATTTTCAGTACTTTATGGAGTATCCTTGGGCTGAGTTGTTGTCTTCTTTGGATATAATTCATCAATTGTAACATCGGCTCTCTCTACTATCTTTAGTTGGCTCTTATTGTAACATCTATATGTTGAAATAACAACTGAGTAGCCTAATAAAATGAATTCATCACATCTTGATTCAAACTTGCCAAGATTGTCATCATCTCTTTTGATGTAGCACTTTCTTCTAAACACTCTTAGGTTCCTTACACTTGCAGGTATTCATCTCGAAATCTCGTAGGGTGTCTTCTTATTTTTTATTCTAATTTGAGATATCTTTAGGATGTATAATATTGTCTTAACTTCCTCTCTCTAGTATCCATATGGACATTTTGACTCATTTAACATGGTTCCAGCCATTTATTTTATTGTTCTATTCTTTCTTTCCACTACCCCATTTTTTTGAGGTGTTATTGTAGTTGAGAATTGTATTCTTATCCAACGAATCTCAAAAAATTCATCAAATTCATTTGACCAAAATGTTCCCCCTCTATAATATCTCAAGCTCTTGATTTTCACATTCTCCTCATTCTCTAATAGTGCTTTATATGCCTCGAACCTTTCTAAAGCTTCTAATTTCTCCTTGAGGAAGGAAACCCAAGTCATCCTCATGAAGTTATCAATCAGTAACATGAATTATCTCTCTCCTTGAATACTTTCAGTTCTATTTGGTCCTACAAGATCACTATGAATCAACTCTAGAGGTCTTTTAGTAGAGTATTGTTTTGATTTGAAACTTGTCCTAGTTTGTTTTCCATGAAGTCACACTTTACAAAGTTTATTAACTAGTTTGTTGATTCTAGGTATGTTCCTTACACATCCCATGGAGATGATTATGACAAGATTGTGAAAATTGAGATGTCTTAATCTCGTGTGCCAAATCCAACTCCCATCTACCTTACTAGTGAAGCACTTTTCTTTGTTGATCTCCTTTAGGACATATATATTGTTCTTGGTTCTCTTTTCCTAGCCAACCACCTTACCTGATTTTTTTTCTTTATGTCACACCCTTTGTCATGAAAAACCATTGTATATCCCTGTTTACACATCTAACTTACACTCAAAAGGTTGCATTTTAGATAAATATTAGATGCCCTTCATATTTCCTTAAGAATGTCCACTTTAAATTCTTGAAATAGTTGTTTTTCAAATGGTAATAGTTTTCTATTAATTCATCAACCACTCAAATGTATGTTGTCATAAATGTGCAATGCACTTATATATTGATAGATTTTTTGGCTTCATCAAATAGGACTATATTGATGTGCAAGATGACACAGAATGGACGAGGAAACCGAAAAAGAGACCCAAAAACCTTGGGGCCAAAAGATGGATTAAAAAATCCCACACAAAGAAGAGTCATAGAATTGTAATTGTGTTACTCTAGGAAATAACCATGAACAATAGGGAAACATAGGAAAGAGAAAAAATCAAGAGATGAAAGAGAGGAATGGAAAAAATGTGATAGAAGATTATTAGAACACAATAAAGCGTACCAATAAAATCTTAATTTTGACTTATAATAGAAAATTCCACAAATATCATAGAATAATGAAATTTGACGATTAATAATGAATCTTGTACAAAACTTGATGTTCTCAACACTTTTAATGTTAATTTGTGTTACTTTATAAACATTTAAAATGTGAATGTATTCTTTAACTTAGTAAAAAATTAAACATTTTTCATATTCAACACTTTTGATGTTAATTTATGTTACTTTGTAGACATTTAATATTTGAATACATTCTTTTACTCCCATCACAACTACTATTTATGTGTGACCATATAAGTATATAAAGAAGTGATGGTGTTAATAGATGAATAATGAGCTTCTGTTGCAAATAATGGCCCATTGATTAATTAATTATTCTCTTCCATTTAAAGAAGGTTAAACCTAAATTAAATCGGTGTGTTGATGTTGACCACTCTCTTTTAATATACAAATGTATCCAAAAGTGCATTTCAGTTTACTATTTATATATTGAGTGTTGAAAGCAGGCCTAACATTGAAAAGCACAACAACAAATTTACAAGGAATAATACTTTAATTTCACACAAAATAATATACTTCACATAATATTCAATGTATTCCGGGTCAATTACAAAATACAGAATCACCACATATATAGGCAAAAGACATCCTAATTCTAAGGAGTCTTGCCAACTACAAAATCTCAACTAAGCCTAATTATGTGGGGTGAGAATATCTCACGTAACCCACACATGACAATAAATATAATAATATATTGTTGAAACAATATATATTATAACAACTCTTACAATAATCTCTCAACCATAATAATTACACACGTAATTATTATTCACACACATAAATATGAGAAGCACTATAATATTCCTAACATTCCCCCCCTTAGTGCGAACATGGGGAAAACTTGCCTTATACTTGCACCTGCTCATGATTTGGTGATTTTCACAGGATGATCACAAACCTCAGGGATGGTTTTGCAAATGGTTGACCAAAAACCAAGAATGGTGGTTTTGTAATTGGTTTACCACAAACCACAAAGTGATGGTTTTGCAAATGGATTACCAACAACCAAGAATGGTGGTTTTGCTATTGGTTTACCACAAACCAAAAATGAAGGTTTTCAAGTGGTTTACCTACAACCACATCATGATGTGCCAAGTAATATTATCAGCCCTCATCACATCTCACTGCAGGGAATAACATAGGAAATTTTGTTGAAATTTGCTGCTCATACATACATAGGAAAAACTGACATAATGGAAATGGAACATTGGATGATGTTCCCCCCCTCAATGTGAAATTTCCACTTATAGATCATAAGATTTATATTGTTTTGACTCTGCAAACTAGGCTTATAGACACCAACACTAAAGAGTTTTCGGGACATATGAAAACACACACTACATAGACATGTCACCAAGCTGAAACGATCCCCAATTTCATTGGCAACTGATCGAGAGGTTTGAATGACCTCTAACCTCCATTGTCCTCCATCCTCTAATATCATGCTCAGATACAAGAAGTCTTCAGAACACTAATCTTCAGAATTTACTCAGGTTCATTCCTCATTCATCTTTTGATTCAAAAGATTCTTCTAGTAACTGATATTTGCTTCAGATGTCCTTTGAATTTTCCACTAAGAAGATCTTGGCTCGAGTCGTATAAAATGAAGACATATGTCCCTTTTTCTTAGCAGTAAAACATTCTAAGTCCTCTTTATATTATGGAAAATTTTGTACTTCGTATTTTTACATACATTGTTGTTTCTTCTTCTAAATCTTCTTTAGTCCTTTTTTCTTCAGCTAGAAGAGCTGATATCATATCTTCCAATGAGTTGGAAGGCATCTGACCAAGTGTGAAGACAACATTACTGTATTTGGGAGGAAAACTATTCAACAAAATAGCTTTTGCATCTTCATCATCTACTCGAGCTTTTACTTCTGCAAGTTGTCTCAAAAGAGAGCGTAAATCATTGATATGACTAGACATTGTATCTCCTTCACTCATTTTTAACTTGAACAACTGAATTTAAGAGAAAATTTTGCATTCACTGCTTTAGCACCAAAGGTTTTTGTTCAATTATCCCACATTCCATGAATTTTTCTTCACAGATCAACATAGTGTAATTCAGAATTTTGAGAGAGTCAAGACCATGGAATAATGGCTTTGGCTTTATCATCTCTCGTATTTCCCATTCTGCCAATCATGGTCAGATCTGTAGGTGCTGGTTCTTTTCCATCTACTATCCTCCAAAGATTTTTATTCATCAACTGCATCTGGATCTTCACTTTCCATGATGAAAATTGAGACCATTGAATTTTTCTAATGGCATTTCCATTGTAAAAAAGAAAAAGATAATTTTTGTTATTATTCACCTCAGACACAACTAATGACAATTTTTCCAAACATCAAAAATTTGACTTTTGACTTGACTCAAAACGTTTGATCATAAGAGTAAATAAAAGATTTATCACTTGTTTCAAACTCACTTACGGAAAGTGTTTCCATCTAGCTAATGAGACATATTGAAAATAACACATCTGAACAAACAATGTTGAAGAACATGCAACTATTTGAGGAAGAAAAATATAATTAACATTGAATAATGATTCATCAAATGACCATTTGTCAACTTGTATACAACCACAACTTGTTAACGAATCTAAAGACCACTACTTCACATAAAAGCCAACACTATGCCAACTAAACATTATTTCTTTTTTTTAATGACAATAACATATAAAATGAATAGCTTAAAAGTAATATATTTGAAGACCTACAATGACAAATTGTGTTTTGACTTGTGCATACACAATACCACATTTGAACATTGTTAGACAAAGTAACTAACGTCACGTATACAAACAAACTTAAAAGGCCTGAATTAAAAGAATATTATATCTTAATCTCAACCTTTTACTAATAGATGACTAACATACAAAAAATAAATATTAATCAGAATTAGGACTCTTATAGACCATTATCACTAAACGAGTAAATAAGAGCTTACAAATTTTTCCAAGCCGTGAAAGTGCCACCACACTCTCAATACTTGCTGCCATGAAATGAAACAAGGCTTAGCACAAACCATGAAACTGGGACCAACACTGCCGAACTGATATCTTTAGGTTGCATAATGAATTAACAGTGACGATAGCTTTAGTACACACTATGGGCAAAATGAATTAGGCAGAGGACGTCCAGATTGTATGTCAATTAAATTTGCAAATGAGATTTAGGTGAAAGGAACGATCTATAATTTAACTATTCTGAGCTGCAAATCCAATGAATACAAGAGCTCTTTCAGATTATAATCATGAAGCCAGTCTGCAAACCATTTACTTTCCTATCATAGGCATGAAAACTAGAGATATGCATAGTTGACACCAAATGTTCACACAATCTTCATACAATAAATACAACATAATAATGTTAATATATTCCATGCTATTTTAATATTACACATAGATGCTCCATTTATATAAGGAAATAGCTTTCCTAAAAGATGGAGGTAGCGTTAACCTCTTCTTAAATGTTTCTTACATAAAGTAATCCTTTCACGTGAGTTGTTCATCCAAAACAACATCATGTATAAACAAATATAGTTATTCTGGATATGTAGACCCCTGACCTGATACAAATAAAATGCATTAATACCATGTTATACAATAATATTAATCCTAACACTACTCACACTCCCATTCTTCAACTGGTACAAAAAAGAAATATATAGGAGGATTTTATCCTAGTTCAAGGATGAAGTTCTCAATGATATCTTTGAGGCAGCATTGTATCCTAGTGAGGTTTGCCCTGAAATGTTGGCTAGATTTTCTGCATAGCTGAAAACCTAGAGCAGTCATGAGAATAAATCTCCCTCATTTTAGTGAGGCTCCCGTGTAAGATTGAGATCAGATTAAATATGCTAGTATCTATTTATGGGGTTTTACTTTAACCATTCTTGCTCATGAACCATAAGAGTTGTATAGTTTTCTCTACAATAAGCAACTGTTAAAGAAAGGAAATAGCCAGAAGAAGGAAATAATAAGAAACACAGGGAAGAAATAGGGAAGATGTGTAGGACCCAATCAATAGATTGACATAAGTTGATTGCATGCACATAGTGCAGAAACCAATAGGAATATGTAATCTCTACAGAAATTATAAGTCAATGGGGTATACTTCAAGATCTAGATCTAAAATAATTAAAAAGTTTTTAATTTTTAAATTCAGCCAGAGAAAAAGCCTAGAAACAAAATGGGCATATTAGACACAAAGTTCTAATGTGTTGGGAAATCTACTCCTTTGTATTCGATTTGCTTCAAATAGCTATCAGGAATTTCAGCACAAAGTTTAGAACACAAATTTATTGTGACCCTTACCATATTTCAAAACTACTTCTTAAGGTTCTTCCTCTACTTATAGAATGTAGAAGGGAATTTACAAATGGGAAACTTAACTGAACTTGAACATAAACAATAAGTAAAGATAACATTGTGACAATTTTTTTTCTCTAATTCCTTTTCTAAGTAGAAACATCATAATAATATAATTTGATACACATCTGTCACTTAACTAATAGAATCGTTCCACATAACTTAAAGTAATGGTTTCAAAACCAATTTAAACTCAACAAAAGTTTTACAATTATATGTGCTCATGAGGACAAATAGCTGAAAGAAATATTAGAAGAAGAAATTATTCTGCCAACTGTAACATTAAATCTTCATTTTTCCTTTGATACAAATATACTTTTCGAACATGTAATTCAAGCATCTTCCCATATGTTTTAGCCACAACTTCACTTTTCATGTCTGAATTGTAGCAAGCCTTCATTCAATTTACCTTGATACATGCTTCCACATCCTCCTAAGAAGGCCCTTCAACTTCTCAATTTATGACTCACCTTTTTCCACGCCTTACATGGAATTCATCGTGAAAGGCCTAATCAAACTCCATCAATGACTCCCACCATCATGAAGAGATCCTTAACGTAAGGGAATTATAGCACTATATGCTAGGAATGGTCCTTGGTGTATGAAGTAATGTTCCTGACCACTTCCTCTTTGTGAAAGGATGACATTTTCTTTGATAGTAAAGAAATGCCATACTCTCAAGTGTGTAACATCCTAATTTCAGCATGAGATTTTGCAGATCTCCAACTGGAAAGAACTACAAACTCAGTTGCTTCCCCTTATTAAAACTGAATGTTGTATAAAAAAATATTTCACTCTCTCGGCAGCTTATTTATTTCTTCAAAGTACTCAAGTTACTCTATACTACTGTGTTCATACTTCCACTGTGCTTGTCCATATTTTGGTTTATTTGATTGCATGAAAATATTTCATAACCTTCTAGACAAATTTTCTGGCACACTCCCAACAGTTGTACAAACCTTTACGAATGATTAGACTCTTCCATTCATCAATATTTAACCAAAATTACTTACATCTTCCACTTCCTGCATAAATGATCACTCACCTTTGCTTTATCATGCCATTTGAAATTGGCTTGAATGAAGCCTTCTGCAAACCATTGGCAATCACATTTCACACAACTGCGATTTCTGCTTCTGAAGTTCAAATTGGATCCACCTTTTCTTTGTCAAGCCTAAGGAATAGAGCATTTATCAATGTCTGCATGGATTCAATCCTTGTTAAGAGAATGGCTTAAGACCTATGGGTACTTTGGTCACTATTATTATCTTCTATCGATGAGCTCATCCCTTCTTCTTTCCTTCTGTTCAGAATTGAAACCTATAATGAACTTCTACCAAATAAACTCCTCAATGATCAACCTTGAAGTGTACCTTAGCAACTTTAGGTTACTTCTTCTTTTCTCGGTGTAATTCAGGAGTAGCTGCAAGTCATGTTCCTCCAAGTTGATTATCCTCTCTAGCCTCTGGAACCAACTAATGAAGCCAACCATTTGAAAGAAATTACTTCTCGGAGAATGTAGAAGTAGAATGTACCACTAATCTCCCACTTTGATTCCTCTCCAAAAAAAATTGCTACAGTTTATGGCTGTCAGTCTTCTGAATTTCAAAGACAAAGCTCTTTCAAATTCTGTCCATCTGTAAATTAACATTTCTTAGGAACCTCGGTGCTAGAAAAGTGCTGACAAGAAAACCTAGAAGGTTTCCAGATTCAATGGACTAAACATGTGATCCTGATGAGGTGCAATCATAGTCATCTCTTTGAAGTACATTGATGCTGGAGAAGAAGGCAACTAATTTACCATAGCTGTAATGAAAGATTAGTCCTTTGAATGAGATCCTTCTTGTGCACTTTAATCTTCTTGGAGGATCTTCTACTACTGTTCTCCTCCTTCGTGCTTCCTTTTAAGGGAATATGCCGAAGTTTCCCATGCTGGTTTGATTCATCAATGCTTCATCAAGGCAATATCCCTTTGTCAACAACCAGTTTGAAGTATTAACTAGAAGAATAGACCTAGTTCCTCGATCATATGGCAGCCACCTATGTTGTTCCTGAAGTATAATTCATATCTAACCTCCCAGGTTGATGGTATTCGTCCAATTATTTATCTAGTAGCCCATATTTTAAGATCCATAGGTATCTATGCTAATCCAAATGTTCAAACACTTGTCATTCTGAGGTACCTGTTCTGAAATTTTCTTTCTAACTTCGTACTCGCTTCTGCACTTCATCCTTTGGAAATCTTCTAATAGAATTTACATGATATAGGTCCTGGGAGTAATTGTTTTCCTTGCTACTCCAAATGGATTGAAGTTTCAGCCATTATGGAAGAATTTCTTTCTAAGTACTCAGATAGACATCTCAACTTCAATATCCTCTGGGCTTTATGAATACTCTAGCCTTTAATAGCCCACTGTGATCGGGAAGAAGTGTAGACTTGTGTCATGTTTCGACAGGAAATAAGGGATAAAATATGTGGAACAATCCTTCGCAGAATCGCAACAGTAGAAGCTAATATGAAGAAAATATTACAGATCTCAAATAAAAGTGCATAATAAAATAACACAACACAAAGAGACAATATTTAACGTGGTTCACCCAATGTGGGCTACGTCCACCAAGAACTTGCTCAGATTTATTACAATCCACCGCTCTCTCAATACAATACCCAGATCTGTTTTGGAGCTATGCTCAACAAAACTCTCCTGAATTCACACCTGAATTCACATCTGAATAATTCTCTTCAGAAATGTTTTCAGCTATGAATCAACAAAACTCCAATATATGTTTTGAAGCTATGCTCATCAAAACTCTCCAGAATTCACACCTGAATTCCCATATGAATGATTACAATATCTCCTCATCAAAATTATTATACAATTCTGAAAAGTTTTACAATAAACCATCATCCAAAAACTATGGGCCAAAACCATGAATAGTAAAGTTTTACAATAGTAAACCATGGTCCAAAAACCATGCCAAAACCATGAATAGCAAAACCATGAATAGTAAAATCATGAATAGTAAAACCACTTTTTCTCATGTATAGTCTTCAACTCTTCCACACATGAAAATAGGCTCCATAACCTAACAATCTCCCACTTGGAGACTAGTTTTCCTCTGAGCAAGCTTCTCAACCCTTCACTAGTTTCTGTGAAGACCAACCAAAGCTGAACACAACTTCAGTTTTTCCCTTGTGACCACCAATGCAACAAGTCATCATGACTAACACACCTACAAGAGCTCCCACTCAAACCAAAATATTTGAGCCTCAATCGCATCCGTAGCCATACCTGTAAAACCAACCATGTTCTCCATCCATCTATCCATGTCTCCATGCAACCACCAATGCAACTGACCAAGACAAGTCAAACTGGAATATGCGAAAGCAAAACAAGATCCTGGGTAAAGACAACCCAAATGAGTTCTACCTGCAACAGTGGGTGATCAATCCACAAACCTGCATAACTCAAAGAATCCAAACACTGCAATCCGCAAATCCAACCCTGCATAAACAACTAGCATGTCCAAGACAATCATCTGTAGATAACATCTCCCAGAGTAACATAGTAACAAGAGGAAATAAAAACATCCCCTACTCATGCTCAAAGCATCCATGTGCAAATCAAAACATTTGCATCATCATAGACTCAAAACACTGAATCTAACCATATGTACAAACTCACCATGTACATCCATCCATATCACCAGCTCTCCAGAAGCTCCAAGTCTACCACCGACTAACTCCAAAGCCGAATATGAATAATGTGCTCATCAATGTCAATAACAAACAACCATGCTAAACCATGCAACTAATACCAAGTGCAAATACCAGCATACATGTCATCAACATACTGCACAAACCAACCAAGATGAAAGCAAAACAAGGGCACCATTTAGAAAATGGTAAATAAACACTGTTGTCAAACCTGTGACCAAACCGACCACGGTTTCCTAACCAACCCCGGTCACTGCCTGACCGACCATGGTTACCAAATGACCGACCATGGTTAATCCTAACCGACACCGGTCTCTGTAACTAGCAGATTTTCTCCTTTTTCACCCTTCAAACTCTGAAAATTTCTCTATCATCTAAAACCAGCTGAATCAACCATCAACTGCCTTCCCTAAGGAATATCCAGGCACCACAAAATAAACCAGAAGTGACATCACAAAGCAATAAACTCAAAATACCTGCAAAACCATGACTGCCCTCCAAAACCAACTTGTGCCTCTACCACTCTGAATAGTGGCAATCTCCTCTCACTCTGCATGTGCATCATGTATCCAATCCTGCAATGCCAACAACCATGGCTTGCTCCCACTGAACACTAAATCCCCTGCACTGCCTCTAACACCAAGCTCAAAAGCTAATATGTCAGTGAGAAATAAAACCAGATGAAAGAACTATAAAATTGATTCCCTTTCTTCTCTGAGAATACTTCTACATCACAGAAGCTTGGACTTCTTGTGAGGTAGGTGAATCACCTTCTTTCCATCCATGTGTACTCAATATCTCTCGTTACCTGCAACTATGTCTAATCATGACTTTTCATTGAGGATCTCATCCTTAGACTAGAAATCCTTGTCCTCAAGATTCCACACAACCGGGAAATAAAAGTCAAACAACACCAAAAACATGGTGTAAATCTGTGCACACTATCCAAACATAATATCAGTTGCTCCAAACGAAAGAAATAAACATGAATCATATAGAGATACCTGACTCAAAGTCTCAAAGGACTAACCGAGCCAACTCCGTCCTCTTTCTGATCCAAACCATGAAGTGATCTACATTGTCTCTGCCATGTACACTCTGTGCAAGAAACTCGATCCTCCAAACCAGGACAAAAAAACCCATCTGCCCTTTTCTACTGTAAGAAACCATGTGCAAACTCATTGTCACAGAGATGACCACGGTTTGCTGACCGATACCGATTACCCTCTGTGACCGATGTTGGTTCCCTGATCAACATCGGTGCTGCTGGAACTAACACAACGCCACAAATTGGCATAGGTCACCAAACCAGGTGCCTACTCTGACCAAAGCCGATAGTTGTGTTGAGCCAGTCATTTCAAGAAGCACCCAACCTTGCACAAAAAACTTAACAACAATCATACATGCAATAAAAACTGCACCAAGATGAAACACATCACCTTACCAGCACCAAGATACTCAACCGCATCTTTAACTGAAGAACATGCTTCTCTGATGGAAACCCTGTCTTCGTTTTGTGCTAATGTATTCAGATTCTCTAATGAAGCCCATGCATCTAACTGCACCAAAGGATGCATAACTGCTCCTTTTCTCATTCTCATATCTAGATCTGCAATCCCAAACATGCATGTGCAACCAAAATAATATAAGCACTGCAATACTAAGATAAAACCATACCTCAATAACCGGATCTGCAATTTGACCAACATGCTTGTGCCTCCAAGAACTAGGGACACCTCAGCAAACAAGATACATTCCATGCATCTTCTCAATTCTTCAGATCTGTTTATAACTAGGCTACCCAGTATAACCACGATCACCCTGTAACCGACCACGGTTACCCTGTAACCGACCACGGTTACTCTGTAACCAACCACGGTCACCATGCCGGTGCTGGTTGCCACTTAACCGACGCCGGTCACTGTAATTTCAAGCAACCTTACTCTTCCAGCTCCCACTTGAGATTGAATCTCTTCCTGCGATTTTCACATCAGGAAAAACAAAACCTGCTCTCATACATGTCAGTAAAACCACTAACAAAACCATGAAGCAAACCCTTGCTCTGAAAATAACCAAGCTAACCAAGCTCTGATACCAATTGTTAGGAAATAAGGGATAAAATATGTGGAACAATCCCTCACAGAATCGCAACAGTAGAAGCTAATATGAAGAAAATATTACAGATCTCAAATAAAAGTGCATAATAAAATAACACAACACAAAGAGACAATATTTAACGTGGTTCACCCAATGTGGGCTACGTCCACCAAGAACTTGCTCAGATTTATTACAATCCACCGCTCTCTCAATACAATACCCAGATCTGTTTTGGAGCTATGCTCAACAAAACTCTCCTGAATTCACACCTGAATTCACATCTGAATTCCTCTTCAATGCCCAGATATGTTTTGGAGCTATGCTCAACAAAACTCTCCAGAATTCACACTTGAATTGAATATAGAATTCACTCCTCAAAATGAATTAGAATTCACCATATCTCCCTCATCAAAGATATATATAGGCAATTTATAGTAGTTTTACATAAAACCATGGTCCAAAAACTATGGGCCAAAACCATGAATTAAAATCACAAAGAAACCATGGTCCAAAAACTATGGGCCAAAACCATGAATAGTAAAACCATGAATAGTAAAACCGTGAATAGTAAAACCATGAATAGTAAAACCACTTTTTCTCATGTATAGTCTTCAACTCTTCCACACATGAAAATTGATTTCAATGGTCCTGATGAAAACATACATCCATGTGTGGAAGTTGTGAGCATTAGCTTTGCCATTTATCCTGCATAACAATTTGGCAATATCATCCACCTCTTGTACCAGATTGGATCGTGGAAGAGTTCTTGGGAACTTGGATGGAGATATGGGCTTCTTCATGTATCTGTCTATTCATTATGCCCACACAGTCAACTTTATGCTTTTCCCATCTGTTGTCGGCATCCTGTATGCTAATAGTAGTCACCACCTGTCGTGCTGGAATCTTCAAACAATAATTGATGAACTGTGCGTCCAGCCAGATTATTGTCTTCCCCGCAACATCTTGGACTGATTTAGATAATGGGTGGTAAGACCTAGCACACTCCATGATGAATTCTGGCAACTGGGCTGTGAATGGAAATGTTGCAGCTCGAATGATTCCACTGCTTTTGACTGCACGCATGAGGGAAGTCTTTCCAGCTCTGGATCTGTCAATCAATTCAGAAAGAGGTTCTGGACCTAGATCTGTATCTCCAATGTCAGCAAACTTAGAAGTGATGCATGACTCTGCTGAGCTTTCTTTTTCATCCCGCTTTGCCATGGCTGTATCTGTCTTTGTCTGAGCAATTCTTTTTCTCTTTATTCGGCCGGAATTCTTTACAACCGGTGCAGATCTGGAGATTTCTTCAGATTCGGAGGATATGTTCAATGTATTGGACATTGATTTAAGCTCCCTTTCTCTTATAAAAGCACCTGTAATGAATTCCTGCAATTAATTCAGACAAAGATGGCAACCGGAACATGAACACTTGATTTTAATTATAAAAATCTGCATATATCAAGCCTGCTGCCCCAAAATTTGATGTTTTGTTTGCATGCAAAGCAAGCATGAATTTTGTCAACTTCACCTGAGCACCTGTACCACTATGTAGACAATTAATCAGACACAAATCAAGCTCCTTCAAACCTAGGTGCCAAACTTTGAAGCTTTCTGGCAGTGAAAACACCTTCTTCTGAGCAAAATTCCTCCTTAATTGGGTGCCAAAATTGACTGGGTTGCACTTCCTTGCTAAATAATTAATTAATTCATCCTTATGGCAGCCCATGCTTATATAACCTTCATCATTCTATAATTAATAATTGCCCCTCCTATTCCTGGCAATTAATTAATTAATTAACATGCTTTTCTCTTCAATTTGGGTGCCTATTTTGTGCATGCTCATGGCTGCCATTAAATAAATTAAATTTATTTAATTTTAGCTACTTCCAATCCACTTTGACTTCACAGTGTGCTTTGACCTCATGCACCAAAAATAGGAATTAATTCCATCAATTAATACTTTAAAAAGTATTATTTCTCTTCAATATGGGTCGCACTTTTTGAAATGAGAGGGGCCTGCATTAAATAAATTATATTTATTTAATTTTAGAATTCTATTTCTAATTTCCCTTATCCCCTTCTTCCTTGTTGACTTTTCCTCATGCTTGGGCGCCAAATTTGGAAAAGAATTAATTAATGAATGCAATTAAAGTTGTCCCTCTATTCCAAAAGGGGTCACACTTTTTGACATAGCCCATTTCTATTTTTAAAAGCCAATTTTCAATGGGATTATTCACCCTGCACCGCAGCTCCAAAAATCCCATGATCCACTTAAGCTGTTTGACTTTCATAATGGGATTTTTTACCCTGCAAGGCAGGTAAGAAATTCCCATCAATGCCTTAAGTGATTTTCTTTTATTTCACAATGGGAATTTTCACCCTGCAAGGCAGGTAAGAAATTCCCGCCTGCCTGCTGCCTCTAATTTTCCCATTGTGACTTAAGTGGCTTTGCTTCCATGGGAAAAAGTACCCTGCTAGGCAGGTACAAAATTCCCACCTGCCTGCTGCTACCAAAAATCCCATTGTAGCTTAAAACCTTCCTTTCCCAAAAATGTGACCTGCCCAGAAGAGGCCTTTTCTGTGCATGACTTCATCTTTTTAGAGAGAACCAGACCTCCTGTGGACAAATTCCTTCTGGCATAACATCCATAGGTGATCTCCAGATACTCCAGGAAAGAAATCAGACTAAACCGGAAAAGGAATTGACCTAGAGAAATTTCACAGAAAACAAAATGGGAAAACACCAAAAATGCAAAACGTTGCCAGAAGTCACAGATAAAGCCCAAGATTCATTCCTGGTTAAAACCCTACTGGTATATGGGAATATTGACATGTAAGACCACAACAGGGTTAAACCGGAGCACAATTTACCTCAAACGGGGCTCAGAATAATTAAATAAAAATTTCCCGCAGGCAAACCCCAGTGACAGAATATAACAATTTTGGGCATCTGGGTATTTGGTGAAATTGGCTAATATGACTCTCTGGGAATATCTTGACACAATACAGACACTTTCTGGCAATAAAAACACAAAACGACCCATTATTTTAAAAGTACAATTTTTTTTACATGGGGTAGTCCCAGATTTCAGGGTGAAATCTGGGGACACCAGTCGGCTCCGTCTGTGGACATCTTTTCCTCTGTCAAAATGACAAGGGAAAAGATGAGATCCCAGCATCTCTGGTTTTGTATCTTGTCCTTTGGGCACGGGGTCAGGCAAACAAAAACAACACAACACAACACAAAAAAACAAAAAAAAAAAAAAAGTTTTATTTATATACATACAGGTTTTACCCTGCTTTTTATGTCTGGAACAGCTTCAAGTGTTGCCCATTGAAAGGAAACGACAATTCAACTCCATCCTGATGAGCAAGAATGAAGCTATCAGCTCCGGCGATCTTTTTAATCACAAAAGGCCCTTTCCATAGTGAATCAAATTTCCCGTGCATGCCTTTTGTTTCTCTTCTTTTGTCCCATAAAAGGACCCAGTCATTGATTTCAAACTTTCTTTCCCTGGCCTTTTTGTCGAAGATAACTTTCACCTTCTTTTGATGCTCTGACAATCTATCTGCGACTTGAGTCTGTACCTCCCGCAATTCAGTCAGATACATTATCCTTTTTTCAATAGCATCATTGAATGTAGAATCTTCCAGGGCTCTAGAAAGTTGTAGGGCAGGCAGTTCCAAGGTAAGAGGCAAGCTCTGTGTCTCTTCCATATAATAGCTGAAAAGGGGACATGCCTATAGCCCTCTTTGGTGTAATCCTATCTGCCCATAATGCATCAAATAACTTCTTATGCCAAGTTCTTTGATTCTCAGTTACTAGCTTTCGCATGATAGTCACCAAATTTTTGTTACTTGATTCAGCCTGGCCATTCCCTTGTGGATAGTAGTTGGAGGAATGTACCAGCTGGAATCCCATGAGTGTAGCAGAAATCAACTAGCGCCTCAGAAGACAAATTTGGAGCATTGTCTGCTACTATTTTATTAGGTACGCCAAACCTGATAACAATATTTTCCTTTATAAAATTACACACCTCCGTGGAAGTGGCGTTCTTAACAGGAATGGCTTCTACCCACTTACTGAAATAATCAGTAGCTGTTAGAATATAGTGATGGCCGACACTGGAGGCTGGGTTGAGCATACCAATAAAATCCATTCCCCATTGCTGGAAGGGTTCTTCAATTACAACTGGTTTTAAAGGTAATGCAGGTAATTTTACACGCCCAACAAAGTGTTGGCACGCTTGGCACTTAGATACCCACTCTGCAGTATCTTGAAAAAGTGTGGGCCAGTAATACCTTGCTCATAGGATCTTGTGAGTAGTGACTCGGGCTGAGAAATGACCACCGCAAGCCATGTTATGAAATTGTTTTAAGAGCTGATCCTGCTGAGCTTTATCTACGCATCGGAGAAACACACCATCAATTCCTCTTTTGTATAAACCATTGTCCCAAAGAACAAAGTCTTTGGACTTTAGTTTAATAGTACGTTTCTCTTTTTGAGAAAGTTTATCTGGGCATTCTCCATAAGTCAGAAAATAGGCAATGTTACTGTACCACTCTTCCACCAGATCTATAAAAAGGACCACAGGAAAATTTTGATCTACCTCTGGCGCCGTTGCTTTCATCTCAGTCATCAATTCGCACAGACCTCTTCCTCGAACCAGCTTTGTAGGTTTGATATCCAGGTCGTATTCTTGAACTTTCGTCACCCATGTGCCTCTTAACAACCCTAACTCTTGTTGGGTGAGAATAGATTTCACTGCAGTATCTGGAACCAGGACCACAGTATGTGAGGAAAGAATATAGTACCTGAATGCTTTACATGCCTTTACCACTGCATATGCATGCTTTTCCATCGGGGTATATTTCAACTCATAAGCTTTGAGAGGCATGCTCATGAAAGCAATCGGAGCTTCTACATCCTCCTGATTCTTCTGCATCAAGATTGCTGACATTGTGTGTTCGGAGGAATAACAGTAAAGAATAAATTCTTTACTAAAGTCAGGTGAAACCAAGACTGGGGCTTTTGACAGGGCCTCCTTAATTTTCTCAAATGCTTCCTTCCCTTCGCTGCTCCATTTGAAATCTTGTGTCTTCTTCATCATATTTGAGATATGACGAGTTAGCTCAGTAAAGTCAGGGATGAATCTCCTGAGAAAATTAACTTTACCAAAGAAAGAGTGAACCCCTTTTTTGGATGTTGGCAATGGAAAAGTCTGAATAGATTTGACATGTTCTGGATCTATCTTGGTTCCTTCCTTGGAGACAATGTGTCCTAGTAGCTTTCCTTCTGTTACAACAAAGATAGATTTCTTAGGGTTCAGAGAAATACCATGTTTGCGGCATAGGATGAAAACCTCTTCCAAATTTGAAATGTGTGTGCTTCTGTTCTTGGAAAAGACTGTCAGATCATCAAGGTACACCACTATGCTTACATCCTTGAGATGAGCAAATGCTAAATCCATAGCTCTTTGAAACATAGCTCCAACATTGATCAAACTGAATGGCATTTTCGATAAGCAAAAGTTCCCCAAGGTGTAATGAACGTCATTTTATATTGATCTTCCTCAGCCACTTTGACCTAATTGTATCTTGAGAAACCATCAAGCATAGATAACATTTCAAATCCAGTGATGACTTGCAGAGTGCGATCCATGATGGGGATGGGGTAGTTATATTTTAATGAGGCTTGATTAAGATTGTGAAAATCAACGCACAATCTAATCTCGCCACTCTTCTTTCTCACAGGAACTATGTTGGCTAACCATTCAGAGTGATGTATGGGATAAATTATCTTTGCATCTAACAGCTTCTGGATTTCTGCAAAGATAGTTCCTGAAATAGTAGGGTTATGCCGCCGCAGCTTCTGCTTGAAAGGCTTTTGTTCTGGTTTTAATGGGATATAGTGTTGAACTTCTGCAGGCTGATATGTTTTTAGATCCTGGTAAGACCAAGCAAAAACATCCATGTATTTCTTAAGAAGCTTTGTAAAAGCTTCTCTTTCTACCTCTGAACAACACTTTCCCAAATTTACTAATTTGGGATCATTGCTTGCTCCCAAATTTAGTAACTGTGTCTCGGAGGAAGAACCTTCCCCACTTTCTTCATTCTTTTTAAGCATCTGATCATGCTTGTCGAACATTTCCTCAAGAGATACCAAGCCTTTAGGAATTTTATTTCCCTTTAGCTGGATAATCTCCTGACTTCCTGAGACATCTGCATCCATTTCTCCCACAGTAGTTTGTCTTGGAGGTGAGTTGCTTCCCTCATAGTAGATCTCTTCGAAGTTGTCCTTTTGTTGGAGAAATGCAACAATCTGCTTGTCATCATTAAAAACCTGCCATTGTTGGACGTTATCAGGAACCTTTGGGTGGAAGACCATCTCAACTTTGTAATCCCCCTGTCTAAAAAATGTGGGAGGCTGATCTGGATTTAACAAAGCTGCAGTCACTGCAAGTGAATCAGCTCTAGAATTTTGTTCTCTCGGAATGTAAGATACCGAGAAAGCTGAAAAATCCAGGATAACAGAGTAGACTCGATCTCTATAATGCCGAAGTTTGTCCTTTTTTACTTGGTAGAGACCTCTTATCTACTTAACAATCAGCTCAACATCTCCCTTTGCATGTAAGAGCTTGATTCCCATTGTTCTTGCCTGCTCCATACCTAACAACAGTGCTTCATACTCTGTCGTGTTGTTAGTATTTTCGAACATTAATTTGAAGGAATGTGCATGCACCTTTCCCTCAGGAGAAACAAGAACAACGCCTGCACCAGATCTAAATGAACAACAACTACCATCAAATTCCAGAGACCAAACCTTATTATCAAGTTGATGTGGTTCTTGAATCACAGGTTGAATGTCTTCTTTATCCATTTCTAGATAATAGACTCCGTGATCAGATTCTTGAAACAAGATCTGAGATCTAGGATCCTCAGACTTCGATACTGTGTACTTGGATTTCTTCTCAGGTTCTAACTTCTGATTAACTCCTTTGATTGGTATGTGTGCACAAGACCAATCCATCTTGACTTCTCCACCCAGCTCTTTACAGAAATTTCTACTCAACAGCATGCCATAAGACACTGGGATGTCTGCTACAAGGATAGTCATTTTTAATCTCTTGTCTGGGAAAGAAGCAAGTACTGCCTGTGCATCTTTGATTTTCCCAACCAGAGGTACTTGCCTTTCCATTGAATAACATCTTCTGATGGTTTTTTATCAATGTGAGACCCAAGGCATCAACAACTTTGGCATGCATTACATTGTCAGAAGCTCCAGAGTCCAAAATGCAATTACTCAATTTGTATCCATTAATAAGCAATGATACATAGAATGGCTCGATCCTTTCTCGATGTAGCAAGAGAAGAAGTAGAAGGAGAAGAGCTTGCAGCCACATTATTTGAAGGAGGAGTAATCTTCGGGCTTGACAAGATACCCCGTGAAACATTATTTGTTGGAGGGTTGGGACCATTACTTTGCACATACTTGACCAATCTATTTAGCTGATCAGGAAATGCCCTCAAATACTCAGCTTCTGACATTTGGACCTTGGTCTTTTTAATGTGATCAATAATGTCAAAAGCTTGACTTACTTCAGCTGGATGCACGTTGGCCCTCTGTTGTGAATTGAAAGAATTTGCATGCTTATCTTTGGGAGCTAATGAAGAAGGTAGTGTACTACCTCTTTTTAGGATAGTAACATCCGGCCCAGGATCTTCTCTTTCTCTTCTTTGGCCGCTTGTGGATGCTTCGGCATTTTGGCATGTCTGGGACCTTGTGAACACCACAAATGTGTGACCATCAGAATCTTCAAAAGATTCATAATAGCCCTCGTCAGATTCGTAGTCCAGGTAACCAATATTGGAGTCGCCAGCGGGATCTACAAAGTCCTCATCATCAAATGATTCATCAATGCCTAGATCTTCTTCATTAGTTTCCAAGTTATTCCTTGGAGCAGCTTCAATTACCAACCATTGTGGTGTAGCAGCAAGTCTATTTCGATTTTGATTTTGACCATTAAAGGTCCGAGTAGGAGCTATTCTTGAAGGGGTCACATTTCCTGCTTGAGATATCTGCTTCTTGATTTGCAGCATATCATTAGCCAACCTTTGCAGCAAAGGATCTGAAGTACTTGAAGAAGCTCCATCACCTTTGTGGGATGATTGTTTGATTTTTCCAGCCATGATCAAGTCATCTTCAACCTCCATGGCAACATTTTGTGCTTCAAGTAGATTCACAGGTCTTGCCCTTCGCAGCTGATATCCAACTTCGGGCAACAAAGCGTTTATAAAAAATGTCTTTTGATTTTCATCGCTCAATGCGGCAGAAGTGGGGATTTTATATAAAATCCTCTGGAACCTTGCAATAAAGTCCCACATGTTCTCACTTGGCTCCTTCTTTAATTGTGTCAGTTGAGTAATCAAGGGTGCTAGCATCTTCTGCAGGCTTGAATCTTTTCAGAAATTGCTCTCGCATAGTGGCCCAGTTGGTTATGGTGCCAGGAGCTAGCCAATAGAACCATTCACCAGCCAAGTCATGTAGAGTCTCAATGAAGAGTCTGACCGAGACATCTTCATGCTCCACTGCAAGCACACCACAAGATATGAAGAATGCTACCAAATGATCATCTAGATTTTGCTTTCCATCTCCAAAGAATTTTGGAAAATTCTTTCTATATCCTTTAGGTAGATCATGCATAGGTGGAGTCAAGTTCAGTGGCCCAAAAGCTGCTCCTCATGGAACAAGTACTATCTGGTTCTGATTTTGATTTTGATTTTGATTCTGCATGATGAATGGGGCATGTCTTCTCCTTGTGTAGACTTGGTGAATAATTCCAGCCGCCGGATTATGCTGAAGACGATCCGGATCTGGATGAGTGTGTACTCTCCTTCCTGGTGAGAGACTAGATCTGCGGCTTCTAACTTGAGGAGGATGATTGAAATTGAATTGCTCCTGCAATCTGAAGAAATGATCAGTCCTTCCTTGTGCCTTCACAGATCGGGTGAATGGACATTCAGCCAAGTTGAAAATTGAATAGGAAACACTCTGATCTTCAAGAGATAAGCTTTGATCTGCAAAGAAAGTTGTTCCCCAGAGGAGTCGCCAAAAACTATTGGCTAGATTTTCTGCATAGCTGAAAACATAGGTAGTCATGAGATAAATCTCCCTCATTTACCGGTGAGGCTCCCGTGTAAGATTTGTCAATAAAATATGCTAGTATCTATTTAGGGGTTTTACTTTAACCATGCAGCTCATGAACCATAGCTGTATAGTTTTGCAGCAAGTAAGCAACTGTTAAAGAAAGGAAATATCTAAAGAAGAAGGAAATAATAAAAACACAGGAAAGAAAGAGGGAAGATGTGCAACCCAATCAATAGATTACAGAGTTGATTGCATGCACATAGACAATACCAATAGATATTAACACACAGAATTATAAGCAAAGGCAACTTTCAGATCTAGATCTAGAATAACACAAAGTTTATAAGTAGATCTAAGATAAAAAGTTAGAAACAAAATGCACCGTGACACAAAGTTCTCCGGAAATCTGCTCCTTTCTATTCCTTTGCTTCAAATAGCTATCAGGGATTTCAGCACAAAGTCTGGAACACAAGAATGCTGCTTACAAATTCTGATCATTAACCCGAAGGTTCTTCCTCTACTTATAGAATGTAGAAGGGAAAATACAAATGGGAAACTCAACTGAACTAGAACATAAACAAGAAGTAAAGATAACATCTGGCAATCATCTTCCTCTAATTCCTCTTCAAGTGACATGCATCTGGATCCATAGTCAAACTTATACACATCTGTCACTTAACTAATAGAATCATTTCACATAACTTAAAGTAATGGTTTCAAAACCAACAACTTTAAAGTTTTACAATTACATATGGGAACGTAGAAAATAGAAGAAGAAAGAGTAGAAGAAGAAAGATTCGCCAGCTGTAACATCTACATCTTCTTTTTGTTTTGATACTGAATATACTTGTTGAACATGTAATTCAACAACTTCCCATCTATCTTAGCCACAACTTCCTTTTCTGTCCTGAATTGCAGCAAGCCTTCGTTCAATACCCTGATGCATGCTTCCACATCCTCCAAGCTAGGCCTGAACTTCTCAATATCTGACTGCAGTGCCACCAGCTTACTGATGGAATTCATCGTGAAAGGCCTAACAGCTCCATCAATTCTCCCTTGCACCATCAGAAGAGATCCTTCCAGGGAATTAGGCACTTTGCTAGGAATGGTCCTTGTGTATGAAGAAACGTTCCCGACCACTTCCTCATTAGTGAAAGCAATGACATTGTCTGGTAAAGATGATGCCATACTCTTGAGTGCCTACATCCTTTTCAGCATAATTCTGCAGATCTCCAAATGGAAAGATACTGCAAACTCAAACTACTTCCCCTTCTCAACTGATCCATCGGGCACAATTCATTCCGCAATCAACACCTCTCTCGACAGCTTATTTATTTCAGCCAAAGTACTCAGGTTACTCTCAGCAACTGTGTTCATATCTATCGTGCTTGTCACCAGTTGCTTCAGCTGATCTGATGCATCTTTCATAACCTTTAGATGGGCTGGCACCTCTCTGAGTTGTACAGAAGCTTGGTGAATGATTAGACTCTTCCATTCGTCGATAGCTTTAACCTGGTTACTTGCATCTTCCACTTCCTGCATCAGATGATCACTCACCTACTTTTGTGCTGAAATTGGCTGAGTGGAAGATTTGGCAACCTTGGCAATGATCTCACACAACTGAGATACCTACTTCTGAAGTTCAACTTTCTCCACCTTTTCTTTGTCAAGCCTAAGGAATAAAGCATCTATCAATGTCTGTGTGTCCTGCTTCAATCCTTCTGTGGTGGCTTGACCTATGGGTACTCTGGTCACTGTTATATCTTCTGTCGTGAGCTCATCCTTCTTCTTCCCTTCTGCTGGAACTGACATCTCAGTGAACTTCTGCCCCGACTCCTCAATGATCAACCTTGAAGTTACCTTAGCAACTTTAGGTTTTCTATCTTTTCTGCCTAGATTCAGGAGCAGCTGCAAGTCATGTTCCTCCAAGTTGATTTCCTCTCTAGCCTCTGGAACCAACTGTGAAGCCAACCATTCTGAGAAATTACTTCTCAGAGAATGAGAAGTTGCCGAGTGTACCACTATCTCATGCTCTGATTCCTCTCCATCTGAAACTGCTACAGTGTTGTGGCTGCCATCCTCTGAATTATCCAAAGACAAAGCTCTTTCAAATTCTACCATCTGCAACTTCAACATTTCTTTAGGAAGAGGTGCTGAACGGAGTGGCTGAGGAGAAAATATGAATGTTGCCAGATTCAATGGAGAAATGATAGTATTTTGCTGAGGTGCAGCAGTTGGTGAAGTACTTGATGCTGGAGAAGTCAGAACTAACACCATAGTAGTAGAAGTGATCTTCTCCTTTGAATGAGACCTTCTGTGCACTTTAATCTTTTTAGGCCTTCTGCTGCTTTCTCCTTCGTGCTTCCTTTTGAGGGAATCTCCTGTGCTGAAGTTTCCTGTGATCTGATTCATCAATGCTTCATCAAGGCAATATCCCTTTGTCAGCAACCAGTTTGAAGTATTGACCAGAATGGCGGCAGACCTTTCCTCGATCGTATGGCAGCCACCTATGCTCTCCTGAAGTACAACTCTATCTCCTCCCATCTGATGGTATGTGTCAAGTAACACAGGCCCATCATCTTTAAGATCCGCAGGTATCCGTGCTAATCCAAAGTCAAACACTTGCCGTGCTGATAACCTGCTGAAATATTTCTTTCTAACTTCATACTCGCTTCTGCACTTCATCCAGAAATCTTCCAATGAAGGCACATGCACGTACTCCTGGGAGATTGTCTTCCTTGCCACTCCAAATGGATCGAAGTTCAGCCGTGCTGGGAAGAACTCTTGCTCGTACTCAGAGAACATCTCCGCTTCAATTCCTCGGGCTTTATGAATACTCTGGCAGCTGTAATAGCCCACTGTGATCGGGAAGAAGCCTGTAGACTTGTGCCATTTCGACTGTAGGTCATGCATCTCCATGAGTTGTCTGCTCAACTCCATGATGACCAATCTATCACTTGGATATCTGGGCAACTTAACTGGTTCTCCTGAAAAGCCGGTGACCCTGAGGTATGTAAAGTATTTAAACTAGATGAAGATACTGCCAATCTTGGACACAGCTTCCCAAGCTTCCTTGCTCACCTTGTTGGCCTTTAGATCGTCGTCCATCCTGCAAATGAATCTGTAGAAGAATCCATCATTGACCACCTTGTAATATTTATTGCATGCGGGCACAGTAAGCTGTGGATAGCACTCAAAAATAGGATCCTTGGAAAGCACACCACGTCTATCCAGCTTGGAGAAGACACCCTGTGAAGCTGCTGCATATACCAAATACGAAGTCATTTTGAAGCTGTAAGTATGCCTCACATTCCGGAGCTGCTCACCAATGTTGTCACTAATGATTTCTGACCAATTGATTATTGAATCTGCTTTGTTGATTTCAATGGTCCTGATGAAAGCATACATCCATGTGCGGAAGTTGTGAGCGTTAGCTTCGCCATTTATCCTGCATAACAATTTGGTAATATCATCCACCTCTTGTACCAGATTGGATCGTGGAAGAGTTCTCGGGAACTTGGATGGAGATCTGGGCTTCTTCATGTATCTGTTGTTCATTATGCCCACACAGTCAACTTTATGCTTTTCCCATCTGTTGTCGGCATCCTGTATGCTAATAGTAGTCACCACCTGTCATGCTGGAATCTTCAGACAATAATTGATGAACTGTGCATCCAGCCGGATTATTGTCTTCCCCGCAGCATCTCAGACTGATCTAGATAATGGGTGGTAAGACCTAGCACACTCCATGATGAATTCTGGCAACTGAGCTGTGGATGGGAATGTTGAAGCTTGAATGATTCCACTACTTTTGACTGCACGCATGAGAGAAGTCTTTCCAGCTCTGGATCTGTCAATCAATTCAGAAAGAGGTTCTGGACCTAGATCTGTATCTCCAATGTCAGCAAACTTGGAAGTGATGCATGACTCTGCTGAGCTTTCTTTTTCATCTCGCTTTGTCATGGTCGTATCTGTCTTTGTCTGAGCAATTCTTTTTCTCTTTATTCGACTGGAATTCTTTACAACCGGTGCAAATCTGGAGATTTCTTCAGATTCAGAGGATATGTTCAATGTATTGGACATTGATTTAAGCTCCCTTTCTCTTATAAAAGCACCTGCAATGAATTCCTGCAATTAATTCAGACAAAGATGGCAACCGGAACATGAACACTTGATTTTAATTATAAAAATCTGCATATATCAAGCCTGCTGCCCCAAAATTTGATGTTTTGTTTGCATGCAAAGCAAGCATGAATTTTGTCAACTTCACCTGAGCACCTGTACCACTATGCAGACAATTAATCAGACTTAAATCAAGCTCCTTCAAACCTAGGTGCCAAACTTTGAAGCTTTCTGGCAGTGAAAACACCTTCTTCTGTGCAAAATTCCTCCTTAATTGGGCCAAAATTGCCTGGGCTGCACTTCCTTGCTAAAGAATTAATTAATTCATCATTATGGCAGCCCATGCTTATATAACCTTCATCATTCTATAATTAATAATTGCCTCTCCTATTCCTGGCAATTAATTAATTAATTAACATGCTTTCTCTTCAATTTGGGCGCCTATTTTGTGCATGCTCATGGCTGCCATTAAATAAATTAAATTTATTTAATTTTGCTTTCTACTTCCAGTCCACTTTGCTTCAGTGTGCTTTGGCACTTAATTCCATCAATTAATACATTATGGGTCACAACATGAAGGGGGCTGCATTAAATAAATTAAATTTATTTAATTTTAGAATTATATTATTTCTTCAAGAATTCTGTGCTTTCCCTTATCCTCTTCTTCCTTGTTACTTTAAAAAGTATTTCCTCCATGCTTGGGGCACTTTTTTGCCAAGATTTGCATTAAATAAATTTATTTATTTAATTTTAGAATTCTATTGCAATTCCTTTATCCTCTTCATCTTGTTGACTTTTCCTCATGCTTGGGCACCAAAATTTGGAAATAGAATTAATTAATAAATCTATTTCCTTCTATTCCAAAAGGGGTCACACTTTTTGACATAGCCCATTTCTATTTTTAACAGCCAATTTTCAATGGGATTATTCACCCTGCACCACAACTCCAAAAATTTCATGATTCACTTAAGTTGTTTGACTTTCATAATGGAATTTTTTACCTTGCAAGGCAGGTAAGAAATTCCCATCAATGCCTTAAGTGATTTTCTTTTATTTCACAATGGGAATTTTCACCCTGCAAGGCAGGTAAGAAATTCCCGCCTGCCTGCTGCCTCTAATTTTCCCATTATGACTTAAGTGGTTTGCTTCCATGGGAAAAAGTACCCTGCTAGGCAGGTACAAAATTCCCACCTGCCTGCTGCTACCAAAAATCCCATTGTAGCTTAAAACCTTCCTTTCCCAAAAATGTGACCTGCCTAGAAGAGGCCTTTTTTGTGCATGACTTTGTCTTTTTAGAGAGAACCAGACCTCCTGTGGACAAATTCCTTCTGGCATAACGTCCATAGATGATCTCCAGATACTCCAGGAAAGAAATCAGACTAAACCGGCAAAGGAATTGACCTAGAGAAATTTCACAGAAAACAAAACGAGAAAACACCAAAAATGCAAAACGTTGCCAGAAGTCACAGATAAAGCCCAGGATTCATTCCTGGTTAAAACCCTACTGGTATATGGGAATATTGACATGTAAGACCACAACAGGGTTAAACTGGAGCACAATTTACCTCAAACGGGGCTCAGAATAATTAAATAAAAAATTCCCATAGGCAAACCTCAGTGACAGAATATAACGATTTTGGGCATCTGGGTATTTGGCGAAATTGGCTCATATGACTCTCTGGGAATATCTTGACACAATACAGACACTTTCTGGCAATAAAAACACAAAACGACCCATTATTTTAAAAGTACAATTTTTTTTATATAGGGTAGTCCCATATTTCAGGGTGAAATCTGGGGACTCCACACAACCAACCAATATATGTCCAAAATTATTTACGTGTGTGGTTATAACAGCCATCAAAAATATATAAACAATTACAATGGAGCACTATTAAATAATTATTTACTAATAGTAAGGGTACACGGAAGTAGAAAGTAAGGAAATGTGGCGAAAGACATGGGTTAATTAATACTTTTCTTACTTAGGAATCATATGAATAGTAGTATGTAATCAGGACTAAATAGTTACTGCAAAGTGCTGTGTTTTTGTGTTTATGTTTGCCACCACTTTATGTTGTTGAGTGAAAGCTTGATAACATAAAGTAGACAAGAGATGTGTACTTGATAACTATTTAGATCGATGATGATATCATACCGAGGGAAAAGATAAAGCATGGAGTGATACTCAACTTGTGAAAGCTATGGATGCTAAGGAGGAAGTGTAAAAATTGATGATGAAAATGACCCTAGGGTAAAAATGCATGTGTAAATATCGCGATGCACCTATTGTTGATGTTTGTTGATGTGATTATTGTTTTTGATGTTGTGAAGTGACGTGATTGCCACATCCCATAACGACAGACCTGCCCAAAAGAAACGAATGAGAAAGTAGTCAAATATGCATGTATATGATCAAAAATGTGTAAAATGTATCCTAAGGAAAATATTGTAAAATACGAAAATTCCCAAAAGGAACATGTGCACCATCCATGATGAGTAAAAGGGTGTAAAACCTTTCTTGAAGATGTTGTTCACTCTCTTTTGATAGGTCTGTCGACACTAAAATTTTCCTCTGTAATTTCTATTTCATTAATGTATGTATTAGGAATAGGATGTTGTTAAGTATAATTAGTAGTAGCATCCGATAGAAGATAATGGCACTGCCAGTACGATGCCGCCAATAATGTATAGTATGGTAACAGTCAAAAGTACAATAGGAATGTTGTGGTAAAAAGTAAATATTTGTCGTAAGTGGTCCGGTAATGTTAAAATGTCAAGTTGGGATAAGTAGAGAAGTAGGGTCTACATGATTAGGAATTAGAAATATTATATTGGTAATAAGGACAAGGAGTGAGGTCATAAATATTTTGTGTATTTTATTTGTAAAAAGTCTAAAAATGTGGAACCCATGTGAAATGATAAGGTTTATCTTATCTTAAAAGATAAGCTTACATGTACAGATAAGAGTTAAGGTATGGAATATGATTCGTCAGAGTGGATTTCTTATCCTATCTTAGAGATAAGATGGATAAGCCTGGAAGTTCTATAAATAGAGAGGCCACCCCCCTCATTTAGCATAGAAGGAAGTAGTGAGAAATATTGTATGTAAGTGTGTAAAGGAAGCCATCAGTTTAAAGGTGTGTTAAAGAAGCCATTAAGAGGTGTAATTGTGAAGTTTCTCCCATAGTATTGGTGGAAGGAAAGTGAAGTCAATAACACTTGAAGTACCTCATGGGTGAGATTGTAACAATTTCATGTTAATATTATAATTTACACTGATATTTCAGATTTATCATCATTCCTTCTTATCATAGTCTATGGTATTCTTGTGTTATGTTTGTTGTTGTGTTTCCAGATTACATCCACCAAACTAAAAGCTGTGCATTAGTAAATAATCATAGCACGAGGAGTTCCCGGTGAAGAATTATCATAGTGCCGGATTGGTGATGACATTTTGGTTCCGTTGCTCGGGACCATTCCTCGTTGGTGGATTTTCTGGAGAGATTTTCCCACTTAGTCGGAAATCATTTGGAGGGTAACCTTATTTTTACTATGCATAGTAGTTACCATGGTAAAGTCACTTTTTTCCATGAATAGTATTTACTGTAGTAAAGTCACTTTTTACCGTGAATAGTATTTACCACAGTAACTTCACTTTTTACCGTAAATAGTGTTTACCACAGTAAAGTCAGTTTTTACCACAGTAAGTCAAGTTTTACCATAGTTTACCGTGGTCATTTCTATTTTACTGTAGAAAAGTGTTACTTTCTAGTGTAGTTCCAATTATTTGTGCACATAAGTCTTGTTGATTGTACTTGTGGGTTGGTATTTCACTGTGGTTACTTTTGAAAATGGGAAGATTCCTATTTTTTCAGCCCAATCTAATGAAGATGCTTCCTCTTTCATTCAAGAGTTTAAACGATCTTGTATTTGTAATGGCCTTATAAGAAGGGAACAATGGACTGAATTTTTTCCTACCTTTTTGGATGGTTCAGCCCTTAGGTGGTTTGAAACACTAGGTGATAATGTGAAAAACTCATGGGATTTATTAACTGAAAGTTTTCTTGAAGAATTTGGTGAACAACAGAAATATGCAGATCTCATGATCGATATCACAAAGCTATCCCAAGGAGAGAAGGAGAAGATAAGGGATTATCATGCTCGTGTTCTAGAGCTAAGGAGGAAGCTCGATGCCCAGATCCGGAAGGAAGGATTAGCGGATGGGTTGATGAATGGCGTGGATAATCTCCTCTGTAAGCACTTCATTCTTGGGATGAAGCCAGAGATCAGACAACGAGTGAAGTATGACCACCCAGCTACCATTGAACAAGCAAAGGAGATTGCAAGAAGGCAAGAAGAAAGCATGGAAGAGGAGCCCAAAGAAATTGTTGCTAAAGTAGAGCCTACACCAACACCTTTGGTCTAGAATCCACAACCACTCTCGGTGAGCACAAATCTTTCTCCTAGTACATCTACTGAGTATGAAGATCTGCTCAAAAAGATGGGTCAGTTAACTATTAATCTTCTTCAAGGAAAGGAATTTAGTTCTCAGGGAGGAGATAGAGGTCCAAAAAGAAATATTTCTGAAGTTGTATGTTATGGTTGTTATAAAAAGGGTCATTATAAGTATAATTGTCCAGATAGAGCTTCTACATCTGGTACAAGGAGATAATGATAAAGGAAAAGCACCTGTGAATTCTTTTGATGTAGTAGATAAGAGCATAAATAATGAAGTAGATGTGTTTGTAACAAAAAGAAAGAAAGAAAAAGATAACCAAGATGGAAATGATCCTAAGAAGATGAAAGGAGAAACTAGTAAGAAACGTAGGAGAAGAAAGTTGGGTGTGCAGGATTTTCTGATTTCATAGGGACAAGGACCATACTCCATCTTAGAAGATCTGTCCAAAAGGCCTGCAAATATTACATATGGTCAACTCTTGGCTATGTCTTCTGAGAAGAGGTGGGAGTTGCGAAGTGGACTCAATGCTCGATGAAGGAAGGAGGTTGAGGTCCCTATTTTAGAGGCAGAGGCGGATCCCTATGCTCCACAAGCTGAGGTATTATGTAATGGTATTTCAATTCATGATGTCTTAGTTGATGGAGGTGCTGCAGTTAATGTAATGACCGAGTATGTAATGAATATGTTGGGTTTAAAAATTGATCGCCCCTCAACACTTATGTTAAGGTCATTAAATAAGGGAAAAACTAAACCAGAAGGTGTTGTTTCAAATGTGGCAATATCTGTTATGGGTGTTGTATGTGTGGTAGACTTTCAGGTGATGAAAAATGGTACTGTTGCGTACCCAATGTTGTTGGGAAGACCATGGCTAAGGAGAGTTCATGCAAGAAACTACTGGAATGAAGGCTTCATGACACTTGGACGTGGTAGAGAGAGGGTGAAGATAAACGTGATCCCTCGACATCATAAGGCAGAACCTGTGGATTCAAGTGATGAAACTGATGATTGGACATCCTCTGATTACTCTAGTACCAGTGAAGTGGACACAGAAGATGAAGAAAGTGAGGTTGATGTTTCGGTCATGGATATCCTTCTAGTCACACCGACTCATGAACCCATAAAATTATCTGAAGAAGAAATTGATGATCGTCTCCAACAAATAAAGATTGGTGATGCTGTGATGGAGAGTGAGAAGGAATCCTACCTCCAGCTCTTTCGAAGGTACATACACCTATTCACTTTTGATTACAAGGAACTCCGTCAAGTAAGTTGGGTAGAACATTCTATTGAGCTGGTAGATGGTGCTAAGCCCATAAAGCAAATGCCATATAGAATGAATCCTAATTTTTCCAAGACTGTAAAAGAAGAAATAGATAAGTTGCTTGATGTAGGATTCATATTTGCTGTGGAGAATTCAGAATGGGTTTCTCCCATTGTGATCTCAATAAAAAAGAATGGGAAGCTATGCATTTGTGTTGATTATAGGAAGCTCAATAAGGCAACAAAGAAGGATCATTACCCTCTTCCATTCTCAGATCAGATCTTGGACGAAGTAGCTGGCCAGGAGTGTTATAGTTTTGCTGATGGATATAGCAGATACAACCAAGTTCGTATAGCAGAGAAAGATCAGCTGAAGACCACGTTCACCACTCCTTGGGGAATGTTTACTTATAGAGTTATGCCTTTTGGGTTGTGTAATGCTCCAGAAACATTCCAGTGTTTGATGAATAGGGTGTTTGAACCCTACATTGGGAACTTCATCAGAGTATTTCTGGATGATTTTTACATATATGGGAGCAAGATGGACCACCTGCACCAGATGGAGACAACATTTCAAAGGTTAGATGAAGCACAAGCCTCACTAAACCCTACAAAGTGTGTCTTTGGATGTTCTAAAGGTGTTTTGTTAGGGCATGTTGTATCCAGAGATGGTATTGGTACTGATCCTGATAAAGTTTCAAAAATCAAAGAGTTACCATTTCCTATGAATAGAAGTAAGTTGAGATCATTTTTAGGCCATGTGGGTTACTATAGAAGGTTCATCAAGAATTTCTCAAAGATTACACAGCCACTAACCCAGTTCTTGAAGAAGGATGTTACTTATGAACCAGGAAATAAGGCGCATGAAGCTTTTGAACAACTGAAGGAAGCCCTGGTGTCTTCACCTGTTTTAAAGAATCCAGATTGGAGCAAGCCATTCATTGTGTATACTGATGCCTCAGATGCAGCACTAGGAAGTACTCTGAGCCAAAAGGATGAAAATGGGAATGATCATCCAGTTTACTTTGGGAGCAGACAAATGAGCAGTGCTGAGGTAAATTATACTGTAACTGAAAAAGAGGCTCTAGCTATCATTTTTGCTGTAAAGAAGTTTAGAAATTACTTGCTAGGGAAAAAATTTATAGTTGTAACAGATCATCAGGCTCTAAAATATATTGTAAATAAGCCTAACCCATCAGGGAGGATAACAAGATGGATAATTTTGCTACAAGAATTTGAATTTGATATTATAGATAGGCCAGGAAAGAAGCATGTCAATGCAGATGCACTCTCTCGAGCCTATGATGGTTTAGGTTCATCTTGTGATGATGATGATTTCCCAGATGCAAGCATTGTTATCCCTTGACACAATCCCTAGTGATTACATATATATTTAGAATTATCTGAATGAATTCAAGTTTCCTGATGGTTCCCATGCAAAGACTAAGAGGAAGATTACTCAAGCCAGTCGTCCATATTCTATTCTGCATGGAGTATTATTTCGAATAGGACCTGATGGACAGTACAAGAGGGCAGTTGGACGTGATCAAGGGAAGGAGCTGATAGAAGAATTCCACAATGGTACATGTGGAGGGCACTTCTCTAGACAACTTACAGCAAGAAGGATCTTGGATGCAGGTTATCACTGGCCCACTCTTTTTAGAGATTATTATAATTATTGTAAGACATGTGATATTTGTCAAACACATGGTAACCGTAAGACTTCATCAGCTCCATTATGCCCTATTCTTCCACTTGGTCCCTTTGAAAAGTGGGGAATAGACATTGTAGGTCCACTTCCAACTACCCCATGCCAAAATAAGTATATTGTAGTTGCCACAGATTATTTAACCAAGTGGGTTGAAGCTAGGCCATTGAAAACAACTTCCATGGATGAAGTGGCAAGGTTCATATATGAACGCATTGTCACCAGATTTGGTTGTCCATTAGAAATTGTAACAGATCAAGGAAGCCACTTCATTAATGAGGTGGTAGAAGCCCTAGTCAATAAGTTTTCTATTAAGCACAGGAAGGCAACAACATACAAGCCAAGCACAAATGGACAGGTGGAACGAACAAATTTTGTGTTGTGTCAAATTCTAGCAAAAGATGCAGCCTTGCAGGTACATAAGTGGGATAAAAGGATTCATGCAGCATTGTGGGCATATAGGGCAACATCAAAGTCAGCAACAGGATACTCCCCATTTCAGTTGGCTTATGGCATTGATCCAGTTCTTCCTATTGAGTTTGATATTCCCACTGTGAGAGTTATGAAAAATGAAAGGATGGATGAAAGTGATTCAGTAAAAGAAAGGTTGGTACATCTTCATTTGCTAGAGGAAATGAGGGAAATAGTGAAGGATACAAGCTATAAGAAGAAAATGAAGCAGAAGGAATACTTTGATCAAAAGATCCGTTGGTCTCCATTTCATGTGAATGACTTGGTTCTAGTATATGATTCCAGATACAAAAAAAGAAGACAGAGAAAATTTCTTCCAAAATGGATGGGGCCCTACAAAATAGCAGTTGTGCATGAAAATGGTACATACCGACTGGAGGAATTGGATGGCACTCCCATTACAAAATGGGTCAACCATGACAAGTTAAAGATTTTCCAAGCACCAGAATAGTCTACTCCGAGGACGGAGTAGAAGCTAGGAAGGGGGAAGATGTCGACACTAAAATTTTCCTCTGTAATTTCTATTTCATTAATGTATGTATTAGGAATAGGATGTTGTTAAGTATAATTAGTAGTAGCGTCTGATAGAAGATAACGGCGCTGCCAGTACGATGCCACCAATAATGTATAGTACGGTAATAGTCAAAAGTACAATAGGAATGTTGTGGTAAAAAGTAAATATTTGTCGTAAGTGGTCCGGTAATGTTAAAATGTCAAAGTTGGGGTAAGTAGAGAAGTAGGGTCTACATGATTAGGAATTAGAAATATTATATTGGTAATAAGGACAAGGAGTGAGGTCATAAATATTTTGTGTATTTTATTTGTAAAAAGTCTAAAAATGTGGAACCCATGTGAAATGATAAGGTTTATCTTATCTTAAAAGATAAGCTTACATGTACAGATAAGAGTTAAGGTATGGAATATGATTCGTCAGAGTGGATTTCTTATCCTATCTTAGAGATAAGATGAATAAGCCTGAAGTTCTATAAATAAAGAGGCCACCCCCCTCATTTAGCATAGAAGGAAGTAGTGAGAAATATTGTATGAGTAAGTGTGTAAAGGAAGCCATCATTTTGAAGGTGTGTTAAAGAAGCCATTAAGAGGTGTAATTGTGAAGTTTCTCCCATAGTTATTGGTGGAAGGCAAGTGAAGTCAATAACACTTGAAGTACCTCATGGGTGAGATTGTAACAATTTCATGTTAATATTATAATTTACATTGATATTTCAGATTTATCATCATTCCTTCTTATCATAGTCTATGGTATTCTTGTGTTATGTTTGTTTTTGTGTTTCCAGATTACATCCACCAAACTAAAAGTTGTGCATTAGTAAATAATCATAGCACGAGGAGTTCCCGGTGGAGAATTATCATAGTGCCGGATTGGTGATGACAGATCCGCCTAAGGATGACCCGTCGTGGTGAGGCGTTGTTCGGCTTCTGAAACATCAGTCATGGAAGGGGCAAGGCCCCAGAAATTTTCCGTCACTCTGGTTTCCAAACGATTCTTCAGGCCGACATTAGATGACCCATAATGGTTAAAATTCTCCCATGCAAGGGAAATTCCAAGAATTCTACCCTGCGAAAGTCCAAAAATGTTTTCACCCCTGCTTGGTGAAGGTGGAGGAAAATTTGACCCCTGGAAAAATTGCCTGTCCAATTCTTAGAGTGATAAAAAAACTTCTTTATATCATCAGAAAAGAGGAAGCAACTATTTCCCACATGGGGACATGTGTTAGGAAAAGTATTTCTCAAGGGCCTAGCAATAGAAAAGTTTAAGTTAAGTTCCAAAATGTAGAATGGTATGGGGGTTTCTCCCTGATTACCCTAAAATTTGAACCTTGCCACCTCATTTTTTGGGTGAAGGAAGAATATATTCTAGTAATTTACCCATTTATTCCAGAAAAAAGGTCAAATTGCCCCCAAAATTGTGGTAAATCAAAAAAATTATTCCAGAATAGCTCTAAAAACCCTAGACAGGTTCTTGGGTCTCCTTGAGTTTTAAAGGATCACATGTTAGTAATACAACTATGCTACTAATGTTTTGAAATGATGTGTTAGTATAATCTTGAAAAATCAAATAAAGGAAAAACAAGAATCATCAAAATTTGAACTAGAACGCAAGAAAGACAGAAGGAGAGATCCATGAAAAGTGGAGTTAATAATAATGGGAAATCAAAGTCTAGCAATGGTAGATCAAGACAATCCAAGTTGGCAAAGGAATAATCTGTAGAATTTTCCAAAGATCCAAAGGTCAGGTAAAGAATGCTGATTTGAGGAAAACAAAGAAATGTACTAAACAAGGTAATAAAGAAAACATGCTAATTCAGAGGTAACCATGGAAGAGGAACTTATTCCTCCTTGAATAAAAATTCAATTTGCACGTTTTAAGTTAGGAGCTTCAAATTGTTATCCCTAAGCATGTATATGGTTCAGAAGTTATGAAACCAAATGGTAATAGTAAAATTTTTTAGGAGAAGAATTGAATGCAGGAGCTATTATTGGTCGGAAGTTCATCTAAAATTACAGAATGGAAATAAGGATATTGAAAGACTGAGGCATGTGCCAATCAGTCTATAAATCTGATCTAATCAACTGGGTGAATAAAGGTTCACACATGGTTACATTTAAATTGACTCTTGAAACTTTTTACCAAGGGATCTATTAGCAAATGAGGTAAAAGTAGGAACATTATAATTTCTAAAAACTGGGAGTTTTTGCAAATTCAGATGCAAGTACGTGTGGATACTCGGCTAGGCCAAAAAGCAGGAATGCAAATCTTAAAGGCTAAGCCACAGTCCATATTTGAGAAGATTGGTAGATCTTGATTTCCATTTAGCATTGTATCTTCACAGTCAAGAAAAAGAGAGTGACCATAGTCAAAGAGATGGGCAATAAAGGGAAAAATTGGAGTTTGTGCCATTAGATGTGTGATCATTAGGAAAGCTTTTGATGATGGATCACAAACTATGTTACTTTCATTGATGAGCCATTTGATCAAAATGTAAAGTTATGTTTTTGAGACTTTTTAAAGATGAGCAAAGCTATTTTTGGAAAATGATTCAATTCAAAGTTAAAATGGCTACGCCCTTAACCTATTGCTTGTATTAGGATATGAGTAGCCGACTTGTGGCTTACCATATCATTTTATTATATCATTTATACTTTCTCATGCTTAATAGGTTGGCCTGGGTGATGGCCATAACATATGAATAGTATATATAGGGGATTGTAGGTAGTAGTTCATTATCATTTGAGCATTTGAGTCTTATTATATGGTTTGGAGGTTGCCCCCTCGAAGTGGCGAAGCTATTATAATTGCATATTGAGATCATTATTTTATGAAATATTGTGTTATTTGGTGTTCTATTGCTGCTCATAATCTGAATTATACTAGTAATTTCATTACAAGTGGTATCAGAGCTGCGATCTGGGCCAAAATTAGGGCAAAAACCCTAATTTTTTGTTTCCACAATATATTTTGAACCAAAGTGAATTGGTGGGAGATATTTTTACCAGAGTTGTGAAACATTTCAAGTAAGGTTCCCTGAAAATTTCAGACTTTTTGATTTATTTTGCACAAGTTATTACAAATTTAGGGTTTTTCATAAAATCACTCCCTAGGGTGCAAATTGTGGAATTTTTTCAAGTTCTTTACATTTTCGGAAATCTCTAAAAAAATAGTATTAGTATCTTCTCTGTGTTTTTTCTTGTTTGGCCAAATTTGTATCGAAACCCTAAACCCTAAGGTTTGATATCATGGCGGGGCCTTCCACAAGAGCAAAAAAGAATCCGGTTACTCCGGGTAAAACCCCAGATAAAGATGGGATAGTGATTGAAGAGATGGATTCAGAAGGGGTAAATACAGATTCCTCAGCACTAGGGTTTACTTCAGTTGATCATAAGGTGAGCCAACTTGAGTATGAGCTGTGAAATGTACAATCTGAGATGGCCTCTAAAGGAGACATAGCCCAAATCAATCATCGGTTGGATGATATCATGCAACATGTAAAGGGTAAACAGTATGGCCCAAATCCATCCCATATCAACCAAGGAGGATCTTCAGTTCAAAATCATGGACAAAATAACCATGTTGGATCACTTTTCCAGCCCAATCAGAATCCAACTTATTCGCAACCACGGAACATGATGCCGAAAGTGGATATGCACAAATTTGATGGTAAAGATCCCCTGAATTGGATAAATCAAATGGAGAACTTCTTTGAGCTACATCAAACACCATCAGGACAAAAGGTGACATTGGCATCCCTGTATCTTGAACCAGACCAATTCGTTTGGTATCGATGGTTATGTGCTCAGAGGCAGAAGAATGGTCTCGGTGTCACTTGGACAGTTTTTACCGAGGAGTTGCAATTGCACTATAGTTCCAGTGTTTCAGAGAACTACTTTAGTCAATTAGAAAAGTTACGACAAATAGGATCAGTCAAAGATTATGTGCATCAATTCCAGAACCTATCCTTAAGGGTGGAGAATATACCAGAAGAGAATCTGAATGACCTATTTCTTGGGGGTCTTAAGGACCACATCGAGCATGAGGTACGTATGTTTAATCCACTCAAGCTTTCTGATTCTATTATCATGGCACGTCGAGCAGAGGAAAAAGTTCTTTGTAGTAGGAGGCCACCTTTCATTAACACCAAAGACCGTAGTATCTCTTCCCCTTCATTTTCTAGGCCAATTAGACTGACTCCTCAACAAATGGAAGAAAAGAGAGCAAAAGGATTATGTTTTAACTGTGATAGCAAATATGGACCGGGACACAAATGTGCTGAGAAGAAGTTGTTCTATATTGATGGAGGTAATGAGGATGATGAGGATGCTGAAATTATAGGAGAGGTTGAGGAACCAGTAGAAGAGGAAGTAGAGGATCACCAACCTACAATTTCTTGCCATGCATTGTCAGGTATTAGTACTCCTCAAACACTCAAGGTTATTGGCTATCTCAAAAAATAGAAGGTGACAGTGTTGATTGACTCGGGGAGTACTCATAACTTCATAAATAGTAAGTTAGCTGCCCGCCTCAATTGTTTTATTTACCCAGCTCCAGAAATGCAAGTTATGATTGCGGATGGTGGGACAGTCAAGTGCACAGGAAAGTGCCATAGTATCAAGCTTTCCATGGGAGACTACATGTTAGACTCACCTATGTTTGCTATTTCTATGGGAGGGGCAGATATTGTTTTGGGTGTCCAATGGCTCACAACCTTAGGTACTATAGAGATGAATTTCCAAGAATTGTTCATGTGATTTCATTCAGATGGAAGGACAATACAATTGAATGGGATGGTAGCTAAGTCTCCACAGATTATTAGCTCTCATCAGATGCAGAAGGTTCTCAGAAAAGGAGTAGATGGATTTATAGCAAAGTTATTTTCCATAGAAGTACAAAATACAGAGTCTTCAATGCCACCCGATCTTCAGAAGATTGTTGATGCTCACTCATCTATTTTTGATGCAATTCCAAAGGGACTACCACCAGTTAGGGATCATGATCATGCCATTCAGTTGATTCCAGGGAGCCAAACACCTAACATCAGACCATACAGATACCCATATTCCCAGAAAAGTGAGATCGAGAAAATGGTTCAGGAAATGTTGAAGGCAGGTATCATCAGGCCTAGCCAGAGTGCATATTCTTCACCAGTGGTCATGGTACGTAAGAAGGATGAAACATGGAGGATGTGTCCAGATTACCGAGAACTCAACAAGTACACCATCAAAGATAAGTTTCCTATTCCAGTAATTGATGATTTACTTGATGAATTGCATGGTGCTATTTATTTCACAAAATTAGATCTTCGTTCGGGGTACCATCAAATTAGAATAAAAGAGGAAGATGTTCATAAAATGGCTTTCAGGACTCATGAGGGCCATTATGAGTTTTTGGTAATGCCTTTTGGTCTTACAAATGTGCCTTCAACCTTTCAAAGCTTGATGAACACTGTTTTCAGGCCATTTTAAAGGAAATTTGTATTAGTTTTCTTTGATGACATATTGATTTACAGTAAGACATGGGAAGAACACTTACAACATGTAAATAAAGTGTTGGAAGTTTTGGAGAAACATACTCTCTATGCAAAGCCATCTAAATGTTCTTTTGGTGTACAAGAGGTAGAGTACTTGGGTCACATTGTATCCCATGAAGGCGTCAAAGTTGATCCTCAGAAGATCAAAGCTATGGTGGAATGGCCAAGGCCCAAAACTCTCAAAAATCTTCGTGGGTTCCTAGGACTAACAGGGTACTACAGAAGATTTGTGTGGGGATATGGTAGAATAGCAACCCCACTCACTGCATTGCTAAAGAAGGATGCCTTCCATTGGACAGACTTAGCCACTAAATCCTTTGAGCAGCTGAAGGAAGCCTTGTGCAGCACCCCAGTTTTGGCTACTCCCAACTTCTCAAAAACCTTCATTGTTGAATGTGACGCTTCAGGATCAGGATTGGGAGCAGTTCTAATGCAAGAAGGAAGACCAATTGCATTTGAGAGTCACCAATTCAAAGGAAAAGATCTGCTCAAACCGGTCTATGAGAAAGAAATGATGGCTATTCTTCATGCGGTCAAGCAATGGAGGCCCTATCTCATGGGTAGACACTTCAAGGTAAAAACTGATCATGATAGTCTCAAATACTTTTTGGAGCAAAGGTTATCATCTGAGGAACAACAAAAGTGGGTAACAAAAATGTTGGGTTATGATTTTGAAATCATATACAAAAAGGGTAAAGAAAATGTAGTAGCTGATGTGTTGTCCAGAAGGGATACATCCGCAGATGCCTTACTATGTGGAATGTCCATGTTGACGGCCGATTGGGTGGATGAAGCAAGATTGGAATGGGATCAAGACAAGGATACACAATCTCTAATACAGAATATCAAGCAAGGATCTATGACATCTAAAAAATTTGAGTGGAAAGGTAATGCCCTATGGTACAAGGACAGGTTATACTTGAGTAAAGATTCTGAGTTGAAGCATAAGATTCTTGCAGAGCTACATGCCTCACCTGTTGGAGGACACTCTGGGTTTTTGAAGACATATCATAGAATAAAAAGAGAATTCTTTTGGGAAGGACTCAAGGGGGATGTACAAAAGTTTGTATCAGAGTGTTTAGTGTGCCAACAGAACAAAGGGGAAACAATTAAGACACCAGGTCTGTTGCAACCCTTACCAATTCCTAGCCAGAGATGGGAGGAGGTCTCCATGGATTTCATCACCGGATTGCCTTGTTCAGAGGGTAAGAATGTTATTTTCGTGATTGTGGATAGGCTCACAAAATATGCCCATTTTTGTGCCCTATCACATCCATTTGCAGCTAGTACAGTCGCAACTATTTTTTTGGAGACAGTTCAAAGGCTACATGGAACCCCAAAGATAATTGTAAGTGATCGTGATCCTATTTTCACAAGTAATTTTTGGACGGAATTATTTTCATGTTTGGGTACTCAGCTAGCTCACAGTTCATCTTATCATCCTCAAACTGATGGGCAAATGGAAGTGGTCAACAAATGCTTAGAGGGGTATCTACGTTGTTTTGTATCAGATAAGCAGGAAAGATGGATTAAATGGCTACCACTTGCAGAATGGTGGTATAACACATCTTTTCATACCTCTTCTCAAATGACCCCATTTTTAGCATTATATGGTTACCATCCACCTTCTATCACTTCCTCCTTGAGGGTGCAAACTAAGGTCAGAGATGTTGAGGAACACATTCAACATCAACAACAGGTTTTGGCTAGTTTGAAGGAGAATTTAGCATTAGCACAAAACAGGATGAAACAACAAGCAGATCAACATCGTAGTGAAAGACATTTTGAAATTGGTGACTGGGTTTTTGTACGTCTCCAGCCTTACAAACAGATGTCTCTAAAGCAACAGAAAAAGGACAACAAACTTGCTCCTAAATACTATGGCCCTTATCAGGTTCTACAGAAAATTGGCAGTGTTGCTTATAAACTAGAGTTGCCTCCATCTTCACACATACACCCAGTATTCCATGTTTCATGCCTGAAGAAGGTTATTGGACAGAAATTTGAAGCCCAGACAGAGTTACCAGAACTTGACGAGGAAGGAAGAATCATTTTGGAGCCAGAGAAGATTCTGCAAACACGTACTAAGAGGCTGAGAACCAGAGACATTAAGGAATATCTGATCAAGTGGAAGAATCTGAGCATAGAAGATGCCACCTGGGAGGATGAAGGTTTTCTGCAGCAACATCCAGGATTATTCAACGTTGAGGACAACGTTGGTTTGAAGGGGAAGGGCATGCTACGCCCTTAACCTATTGCTTGTATTAGGATATGAGTAGCCGACTTGTGGCTTACCATATCATTTTATTATATCATTTATACTTTCTCATGCTTAATAGGTCAGCCTGGGTGATGGCCATAACATATGAATAGTATATATAGGGGATTGTAGGTAGTAGTTCATTATCATTTGAGCATTTGAGTCTTATTATATGGTTTGGAGGTTGCCCCCTCGAAGTGGCGAAGCTATTATAATTGCATATTGAGATCATTATTCTGAAATATTGTGTTATTTGGTGTTCTATTGCTGCTCATAATCTGAATTATACTAGTAATTTCATTCATCGGTGAAAGGTGTTGGTAAACACCAGTGCACATACCAACAAGTGAGATTTTGGGAATAGCCAGGAGATGAATCATTACCAATAGAAATATGGATGAATGACATAGGAAAGGTGATAGAAGTTTGTGTGGAGTTTAAATTTTCCACAATATAAGAAAATCAATATTTCTCAAGTGTAAATGGAGAAGTACGAGGGACACATGCAACGAAGACTATTAAATGGAACATGCGAAGACCATAGGCAGCCGTGATATGAAAATATTCATAATAGAGATGAGATGAATATGATGGTGGTAGGATATCATTAAGTGTCAAACCGAGTCTAGTTAAGCCATCATGTGTCAAAATAGTATCAGAGAAAGTACAATCCAACAAAATATGATGCCAATAAGAATTATTGATGAAAAGTGTAGATGTGAAAGGAGGTTGTATAGATGCAGATTTCCCTTGAGGAGGTGAAACGACATCCAACACATGAAAAGACCCCCGATAAAGCACCATAACATTAGTATAAGGAGGGGTTTTGAATTTGTATTCACCGGACCGTCAGCAATGAAGGTTTCATTAAAGTAAGATTCATCGAAACAAGGAAAATTTTAATGGTGAATATTTGTTAATCCACGAATATTCCAGTTTTTGAAATTTAAAATTGGCAAATTTTTAGGGTACTAGTGAGGATCAGTTCACCAAAATTTTCTGGGTTCAATTCAATTTTAGGGGTCAATTTTCCATTCTTGTGAAATAGGAATTCAAAAAATTCACCTGAATATAGTCAGTCGGTAGCATAGTTTATGCTACCGGCCAACAACATAAAATATGTTGTTGGTCGGTAGCAAAGAAAATGCTACCGGCTGACAACATATAGTTATGTTGTTGGCTGATAGAATTTTCTATGCTATCGACTGAAAACATACTATATGCTGTCATATGGTAACATAAACTATGATATCGACTGGTGGCATATAAAAAAGCTACCGTCCAGTATCATTTAATAGTGATGTCATGATGTCTTGATATTGTTCATTCATGTGAAAGATAATTTTCACATATTCACCAAATATTTTCTACGACCTTTTTTCGGCGGGACCCTTAAAATTTTCCTATCATTGAGATCAATAGGAGTGAAATTAAGAATGCATAATTGGTCATCATTAAGTTCAATGGTGTCGAATTTGTCGTCAGAATCGTTTGTTTTAGTAGTGTCATGTTGTATAGTTGTGTCAAATATGTTGGTAGGTGGTGTACGAGATGTAGGAGTGAGAAGAGCCTCAACATGTGGGGTAGTAGTGTGTATAGGAGAACACACTGTGGGTGAAATGATGGCAGTAATATGAGTATAAATAACTAGAGCACTTGGAGCTGTGGAAGAAGATTGTGAAGCGTTAGATTGACCAATGTCATATGTATAGGTTGTGATGGAGGAATAACCATAATATTAATAGGGTCTATGCAAAAAAATTTGAATGGTTTAGGGTCTGTCATGGTATGTTCATATCCATCATGTAGGAATTTAACACATTGATGAGCAGTGGATGGAATATCTTGCATATCATGAATCCAAGATCTTCCCAGTAAAAGATTGAATTGAAAGGAAGTATCAATAACAAATAATTCTGTAGGGAAATTCTTATGCCCAAACTTGATGTGTAAGGTGATGGTTCTTAAGCATGCGCGAGTGGTTGATTCATAGCCACGAATAAGAGTATAATTCTTAGAAATTATATTGTCTTGATTACCAAGTTATTTTAGAAGAGAATAAACACATAAATTAACTATGGAGCCATTGTCAATGAGTACGTGTTTAATACAATTAGCTCCAATAACAGTTGTGATAAGAAAAGGCACACATGGATTGTCAAGAGCAAGTGACGATATGTCCTCATTAGTAAATGATATACCACGTGGAAATTTTTTTAGAGATTGGATAACATGTGTGAATTCCACTAAAGAGTTATCACTTTCAATGTGAATAGAACGAAGGGCAGCTTCTATTGTATGATGAAAATAAGGTGCATTACACAGTAAGTCATAGAGAGATATTTTATCCAGTGTATTATTAAGTTGTTCAATGATATCATAGCCCTTAGAAGTAAGAGGAGGATCCATGGAAGTAATAGGTGGTGGGATAGAAATTGGTTGAGCAGTAGGAGGATGAGTACGGTGTGTAGTTACTGTTAGAAAACTAATACATTGTCCTCTTCCATCGGTGACCATTCCACTTCTGGTGGTTATTATTCCTCTTCTGGAAGACAGATCTTTCAAGTTTCACATGTCTTTTCACATCCTCGTCTCGTCTGTGGGTTGTATATATTTTCATGTAGATTTCTCATTTAATCATCGAATACAATCTCCAGTTTTCTCTGCTCTTTCTACTAGCAAACATTGGTATAAGATCTTTCTCTTGCCCTATTACCTGCACCTGTGGAGAGATCTAAACGACCCGCAGAGTTCTGTTCTTAGGCTTGGTAAAGAGCTTCTTCAACTTTCGGAGAACGTGGAAAGACATGCTTGTGTAGAAGAATATTCCTAGCTGTCAAGCTCTGGAAAATTGGCGTGAACGAGTGTTGGCGCAAAAAATATTTCTTAGTGTGGAATCTTTTTTATCGAAAAGAGTAATCTGTGGTAGCATGGAAACCTAGCAATCAGAAGAAGTTACTAGCGGTGAATTTTGAAGAATCCTTTGCATTTTGGCTGTGAAGATCCTGTGCGATTGCTGACATCAGACTTGCATGGAACATGTTGGCTATGAAGACCTGTGTGGTGTTAAAGGAAAAAGGAGTACCTGCAAAAAACATGTTTGGCATCTTGGCAATAGTTTTTACAGGTGAACAAATTTGCAGATTATTTTTTCTAGTGATTGGCATTCTTTCCTCTTACTAGCAAGCAAGAAATATTCATCATACCTACGAAGGAGGATTAATCTAGACTGTTGTTGCAATAATGTGGAGTAAAGGTGAACCCCAGAGAAGCATCATGTCACGCATTCCTGATGCAAAAATAAGTGTTACGAGTAATCCACGGGGTGCATCACCATTAAGAGGCCAAGAACAAAGCATCAGATTATATTTCGCATTGCTCGGTGCCCTTCATAACTGCGGAAATCTGTAATTTGAGGAGTTTGTGCATTAAGGACTAATAGAGTGATTATAGTTCGACATACGGTGTCAAGCCAAGAAGGTTCATGCGGAGCTCGAAAAAGGATATGAGGTAGATGATGAACATGAAATAGAATTCTCACATAAACATACGAGTCTCACTACAAGACAATATCGATTGTACCTTTTCATTATTTTTCATTAGTAAGACATTGTATCTTTGAACATAATAATAAATAAAATATATATTTATTTGACATCATGTCTAATCCGAAGATATTGTTTTCTATGCCCAACTCTTGAAAGGGCCAAATTTTGTTGCATGGAAGACAAAGATGAAGACCATTCTCCTCTTTGAAGATCTCTGGGAGATCGTAACTGGCACACTCGCTCGTCCCACCGACGTAGATGAACGAACAAAGTATGACAAGGCTGATGCAAAATCCTTGATGTTGATCACTCTGAGCATATCCGATGAGGTGCAACCACACATTTAGAATGCGAAAAAATCAAAGAAGGCATGGGATACTCTCTTCCACCATCTATGAAGCAAAGAATTTGACAAAAATTCTCCATATCAATCAAATACTTCATACCATGAGTATGCAAGAAGGTGAGAAAGTGGAATAATTCTTACGTCGAGTGGTCAGAACTATGAGAAAAGATTTTAGCGCACTTAAAGAAGAGGTCGAAGATAAATTGTTTATCCCACTCACATTGTGAGCTTTTACATCCCAGTTTAGGACATTCATCACCACATTGACCATCACACAAAAGGAGGTGAGCTTTTCCGAACTGGTGAAATTTTTTCAACAGGAAGAAGCCATTATGACAATACAAGAAGAGTTTAAGGACAAAGAATTGATCTCGAGGTAGAAGAAGAGTAAAATCCTCATAAGGGACAATAAAAGAATAAAACACAAAAGAAACCATAGAAGCCACAAAAAAATCATAAGTCTCAAAAGGTGAATTGATGGTGTCACATCTACACCATGAATACGCATGATACTGCTAACTTGTTAGTATAATGGTTACACACAAAACAATTCTAGAGAAGAGAGCACATCTGGCCGAGGTGATTCAAATAAATCCAAGTGACGTCCTCATAGAAAGAAGAAGAAATGACATGTCGCAACCAAGCCAGATGAAGATGTCCTAGAATTAGCACATTGCAGTGCACACGAAGATGATTTGGTTCTAATCTCCCAAACATCACAACCATCAAATAATTTTTGGTTGATTGATTAGGTACCAAAAAGCATATGACAGGTGATAGAAAGTTGTTTGATTCATTAACTGATCAACCCACTAATGATTGGGTTTGAATTGCAGACAACAAGGAGTATGTAGCAGAAGGAATAAGCAATGTGACCATTCCTCTCGGGATGAGAAGATATACTCTCACGAAGGTGCTCTATGTCCCTGGCTTGACCACAAATCTCATTTCTGTCTCTCAGTTGTTGAATCACAAGCTCAAGGTGGAGTTCCTGGTTCATAATGGAATCAAATCCTATCTGATATCTAAAGAAGGTATGATACTTGCTAGAGATTTTTTGAAGGATCGTTTATTTGCATTAGATGTAGTTTCATCCTCTGCAGTTGTGTTATCCACCTCCATAGTGGAATCCACTACACTCTGGCATTATTGATATGGACATCTTTCTGTCGGATCCCTCTATCAGCTCAGTTCGAAGTAGATGGTACGAGGACTTCCTCCTCTCTCTCATTCATTACCTCTTTGTCTTGGATGTCTGGTAGGAAAACAACATCAGGATCCATTCAAGTCAAGTACATTCCATGCCAAGAACCATCTTGAGGTCATGCATACCAATCTTTGTGGACCCTTTCCTACCTCATTTAAGGGGTTTCAGTACTTCCAGTTTTTCACTGATGATTATTCCATGCAAGACTTGGGTGTTCTTTCACTGAAAGAAGAGTGAAGCATTTGCAAATTTCCAAGTATTCTCTAAGAGAGTTGTTCAGCAGACTGGGAAGCCCCTTCTTATCCTCCACTCAGATCAAGGGGGGAAATTCATGTCAAATAAATTCTTTGCGCATTCTTGAAGGAGCATGCGAAATCACACAACACATGACTACACCCTATACTCCCTAGCAGAATGGAATTACAGAACATCGCAATTGGAATGTCATAAATATGGATCATTGCATGCTTTCCACTGTGAATTTGGAGAACAAATTTTGGGTAGAAGTAGTACAAATTGTTGTATATCTTCTTAACCTAGCACCTATAAAGATCTTGAAGGACAAGACACTGGAAGAGGTATGGAGTAATCATAAACCTTCTATTTCTCATTTGAGAGTATTTGGATGTACTGCATATATGCATGTTTCATATAAAAAGAGGAAGAAACTTGATGCAAAAACACTCCAGTGCATATTTTTGGGGTACAATACTACCTCAAAAGCATATCGTCTCATGGATCCTGAGACAAAGAAGATATATGAGAGAAGAGATGTTGTTTGTGATGAGTCATCATTTGACTCATTTCCATAGAAGGAAGATTCAACACCAACCTCCTCTCATAGATTGATCACACATCCAGATGATGAGCATGAGGATTCTTCATAGAAGAAAGATGAGATGTAAGGAGAATTGTTCATTGATCTTGGGAATTTGGAAAACAATTCTTCACATTATCATCAACATTAATCATCTGAAGTGGGTCAAAAGCACGATGAGACACTCCCACCTAAAATCTCTTCCAGACACTTCATCAAGGGTTAGTACGAGAAGACAAGTGAGAAATTAGGTAAATCTCACACTCATGAGTTCAGTGGTTGATAGCATTGAACTTGATTCAATTCATGAGGCACTCATTCAGCTAGAGTGGAAGAAGGCCATAGATGCATAATATGACTCCTTGATACAAAAAAAGAATTCTTCACATCAGCAGTAGTGTGTCAACACTAAAATTTTCCTCCATAATTTCTATTTCATTAATGTATGTATTAGGAATAGGATGTTGTTAAGTATAATTAGTAGTAGCGTCTGATAGAAGATAACGGCGCCGTCAGTACGGTGTCGCCAATAATGTGGAGTACGGTAACAGTCAAAGTACAATAGGAATGTTGTAAAAAGTAAATATTTGTCGTAAGTGGTCCGGTAATGTTAAAATGTCAAAGTTTGGGTAATTAGAGAAGTAGGGTCTACATGATTAGGAATTAGAAATATTATATTGGTAATAAGGACAAGGAGTGAGGTCATAAATATTTTGTGTATTTTATTTGTAAAAAGTCTAAAAATGTGGAACCCATGTAAAATGATAAGGTTTATCTTATCTTAAGAGATAAGCTTACATGTACAGATAAGAGTTAAGGTATGGAATATGATTCGTCAGAGTGGATTTCTTATCCTATCTTAGAGATAGGATGGATAAGCCTGGAAGTTCTATAAATAGAGAGGCCACCCCCCTCATTTAGCATAGAAAGAAGTAGTGAGAAATATTGTAGGAAGTGTGCAAAGGAAGCCATCAGTTAAAGGTGTGTTGAAGAAGCCATCGAGAGGTGTAATTGTAAAGTTTCTCCCATAGTCTTGTTGAAGTACCTCATGGGTGAGATTGTAACAATTTCATGTTAATATTATAATTTACTTTGATATTTCAGATTTGTCATCATTCTGTCTTATCATAGTCGATGGTATTCTTGTGTTCGGTTGTTGTTTTGTTTCCAGATTACATCCACCAAACTAAAGGCTGTGCATTAGTAAATAATCATAGCACGAGGAGTTCCCGGTGAAGAATTATCATAGTGCCAGATTGGTGATGACATTTTGGTTCCGTTGCCGGGACCATTCCTCGTTGGTGGATTTTCTGGAGAGATATTCCCACTTAGTCAAAAATCAATTGGAGGGTAACCTTGTTTTTACTGTGCATAGTAGTTACCATGGTAAAGTCATTTTTACCGTGAATAGTAGTTACCATGATAAAGTCATTTTTGCTGTGAATAGTATTTATCACAGTAAAGTCACTTTTTACCGTGAATAGTATTTACCGCAGTAACTTCACTTTTTACCGTGAATAGTGTTTACCACAGTAAAATCAGTTTTTACCGTAGTAAGTCAAGTTTTACCATAGTTTACCGTGGTCATTTCTATAGTAATTCCAATTATTTGTGCACATAAGTCTTGTTGATTGTACTTGTGGGTTGGTATTTCATGGTGGTTACTTTTGAAAATGGGAAAGATTCCTGTTTTTTCAGCTCAATCTAATGAAGATGCTTCTTCTTTCATTCAAGAGTTTAAGCGATCTTGTATTTGTAATGGCCTTATAAGAAGGGAACAATGGACTGAATTTTTTCCTACCTTTTTGGATGGTTCAGCACTTAGGTGGTTTGAAACACTAGGTGATAATGTGAAAAATTCATGGGATTTATTAACTGAAAGTTTTCTTGAAGAATTTGGTGAACAACAGAGATATGCAGATCTCATGATTGAGATCACAAAGCTATCCCAAGGAGAGAAGGAGAAGATAAGGGATTATCATGCTCGTGTTCTAGAGCTAAGGAGGAAGCTCGATGCCCAGATCCGGAAGGAAGGACTAGCGGATGGGTTGATGAATGGCGTGGATAATCTCCTCTGTAAGCACTTCATTCTTGGGATGAAGCCAGAGATCAGACAACGAGTGAAGTATGACCGCCCAGCTACCATTGAACAAGCAAAGGAGATTGCAAGAAGGCAAGAAGAAAGCATGGAAGAGGAGCCCAAAGAAATTGTTGCTAAAGTAGAGCCTACACCAGCACCTTTGGTCCAGAATCCACAACCACTCCCGGTGAGCACAAATATTTCTCCTAGTACATCTACTGAGTATGAAGATCTGCTTAGGAAGATGGGCCAGTTAACTATTAATCTTCTTCAAGGAAAGGAATTTAGTTCTCAGGGAGGAGATAGAGGTCCAAAAAGAAATATTTCTGAAGTTGTTTGTTATGGTTGTTATAAAAAGGGTCATTATAAGTATAATTGTCCAGATAGAGCTTCTACATCTGGTACAAGAGATAATGATAAAGGAAAAGCACCTGTGAATTCTCTTGATGTAGTAGATAAGAGTAGAAATAATGAAGTAGATGTGTTTGTAACAAAAAGAAAGAAAGAAAAAGATAATCAAGATGGAACTGATCCTAAGAAGATGAAAGGAGAAACTAGTAAGAAACATAGGAGAAGAAAGTTGGGTGTGCAGGATTTTCTGATTTCACAGGGGCAAGGACCATACTCCATCTTGGAAGATCTGTCCAAAAGGCCTGCAAATATTACATATGGTCAACTCTTGGCTATGTCTTCTGAGAAGAGGCGGGAGTTGCGAGGTGGACTCAATGCTCGAAGAAGGAAGGAGGTTGAGGTCCCTGTTTTGGAGGCAGAGGCAGATCCCTATGCTCCACAAGCTGAGGTATTATGTAATGGTATTTCAATTCATGATGTCTTAGTTGATGGAGGTGCTGCAGTTAATGTAATGACCGAGTCTGTAATGAATATGTTGGGTTTAAAAATTGATCGCCCTTCAACACTTATGTTAAGGTCATTAAATAAGGGAAAAACTAAACCAGAAGGTGTAGTTTCAAATGTGGCAATATCTGTTATGGGTGTTGTATGTGTGGTAGACTTTCAGGTGATGAAAAATGGTACTGTTGCGTACCCAATGCTGCTGGGAAGACCATGGCTAAGGAGAGTTCATGCAAGAAACTACTGGAATGAAGGTTTCATGACACTTGGACGTGGTAGAGAGAGGGTGAAGATAAACGTGATCCCTCGACATCATAAAGCAGAACCTGTGGATTCAAGTGATGAAACTGATGATTGGACATCCTCTGATTACTCTAGTACCAGTGAAGTGGACACTGAAGATGAAGAAAGTGAGGTGGATGTTTCAGTCATGGATATCCTTCCAGTCACACCAACTCATGACCCCATAAAATTATCTGAAGAAGAAGTTGATGATCGTCTCCAACAAATAAAGATTGGTGATGTTGTGATGGAGAGTGAGAAGGAATCCTACCTCCAGCTCTTTCGAAGGTACATACACCTATTCACTTTTGATTACAAGGAACTCCGTCAAGTAAGTTGGGTAGAACATTGTATTGAGCTGGTAGATGGTGCTAAGCCCATAAAGCAAATGCCATATAGAATGAATCCTAATTTTTCCAAGACTGTAAAAGAAGAAATAGATAAGTTGCTTGATGCAGGATTCATATTTGCTGTGGAGAATTCAGAATGGGTTTCTCCCATTGTGATCTCAATAAAAAAGAATGGGAAGCTACGCATTTGTGTTGATTACAGGAAGCTCAATAAGGCAACAAAGAAGGATCATTACCCTCTTCCATTTTCAGATCAGATCTTGGACGAAGTAGCTGGCCAGGAGTGCTATAGTTTTGCTGATGGATATAGCGGCTACAACCAAGTTCGTATAGCAGAGAAAGATCAGCTGAAGACCACGTTCACCACTCCTTGGGGAACGTTTGCTTATAGAGTTATGCCTTTTGGGTTGTGTAATGCTCCAGCAACATTCCAGCGTTTGATGAATAGGGTGTTCGAACCCTACATTGGGACCTTCATCAGAGTATTTCTGGATGATTTTTGCATCTATGGGAGCAAGTTGGACCACCTGCACCAGATGGAGACAACATTTCAAAGGTTAGATGAAGCACAAGCCTCACTAAACCCTACAAAGTGTGTCTTTGGATGTTCTAAAGGCGTTTTGTTAGGGCATGTTGTATCCAGAGATGGTATTGGTACTGATCCTGATAAAGTTTCAAAAATCAAAGATTTACCATTTCCTATGAATAGAAGTAAGTTGAGATCATTTTTAGGCCATGTGGGTTACTATAGAAGGTTCATCAAGAATTTCTCAAAGATTGCACAGCCACTAACCCAGTTCTTGAAGAAGGATGTTACTTATGAACCAGGAAATAAGGCGCATGAAGCTTTTGGACAACTGAAGGAAGCCCTGGTGTCTTCACCTGTTTTGAAGAATCCAGATTGGAGCAAGCCATTCATTGTGTACACTGATGCCTCAGATGCAGCACTAGGAAGTACTTTGAGCCAAAAGGATGAAAATGGGAATGAACATCCAATTTACTTTGGGAGCAGACAAATGAGCAGTGCTGAGGTAAACTATACTGTAACTGAAAAAGAGGCTCTGGCTATCATTTTTGCTGTAAAGAAGTTTAGAAATTACTTGCTAGGGCAGAAATTTATAGTTGTAACAGATCATCAGGCTCTAAAATATATTGTCAATAAGCCTAACCCATCAGGGAGGATAGCAAGATGGATAATTTTGCTACAAGAATTTGAATTTGATATTATAGATAGGCCAGGAAAGAAGCATGTCAATGCAGATGCACTCTCTCGAGCCTATGATGGTTTAGGATCATCTTGTGATGATGATGATTTCCCCGATGCAGCATTGTTATCCCTTGACACAATCCCTAGTGAATACATAGATATTTGGAATTATCTGAATGAATTCAAGTTTCCTGATGGTGCCAATGCAAAGACTAAGAGAAAGATTACTCAAGCCAGTCGTCCATATTCTATTCTGCATGGAGTATTATTTCGAATAGGACCTGATGGACAGTACAAGAGGGCAGTTGGACGTGATCAAGGAAAGGAGCTGCTAGAAGAATTCCACAATGGTACATGTGGAGGGCACTTCTCTGGACAACTTACAGCAAGAAGGATCTTGGATGCAGGTTATCACTGGCCCACTCTTTTTAAAGATTGTTATAATTATTGTAAGACATGTGATATTTGTCAAACACATGGTAACCGTAAGACTTCATCAGCTCCATTATGTCCTATTCTTCCACTTGGTCCCTTTGAAAAGTGGGGAATAGACATTGTAGGTCCACTTCCAACTACATCACGCCAAAATAAGTATATTGTAGTTGCCACAGATTATTTAACCAAGTGGGTTGAAGCTAGGCCATTGAAAACAGCTTCCATGGATGAAGTGGCAAGGTTCATATATGAACGCATTGTCACCAGATTTGGTTGTCCATTAGAAATTGTAACAGATCAAGGAAGCCACTTCATTAATGAGGTGGTAGAAGCCCTAGTCAATAAGTTTTCTATTAAGCACAGGAAGGCAACAACATACAAGCCAAGCACAAATGGACAGGTGGAACGAACAAATTTTGTGTTGTGTCAAATTCTAGCAAAAGATGCAGCCTTGCAGGTACATAAATGGGATAAAAGGATTCATGCAGCATTGTGGGCATATAGGGCAACATCAAAGTCAGCAACAGGATACTCCCCATTTCAGTTGGCCTATGGCATTGATCCAGTTCTTCCTATTGAGTTTGATATTCCCACTGTGAGAGTTATGAAAAATGAAAGGATGGATGAAAGTGATTCAGTAAAAGAAAGGTTGGTACATCTTCATTTGCTAGAGGAAATGAGGGAAATAGCAAAGGATACAAGCCATAAGAAGAAAATGAAGCAGAAGGAATACTTTGATCAAAAGATCCGGTGGTCTCCATTTCATGTGAATGACTTGGTTCTAGTATATGATTCCAGATACAAAAAAAGAAGACAGAGAAAATTTCTTCCAAAATGGATGGGGCCCTACAAAATAGCAGCTGTGCATGAAAATGGTACGTACCGACTGGAGGAATTGGATGGCACTCCCATTACGAAATGGGTCAACCACGACAAGTTGAAGATTTTCCAAGCACCAGAATAGTCTACTCCGAGGACGGAGTAGAAGCTAGGAAGGGGGAAGATGTCGACACTAAAATTTTCCTCCATAATTTCTATTTCATTAATGTATGTATTAGGAATAGGATGTTGTTAAGTATAATTAGTAGTAGCGTCTGATAGAAGATAACGGCGCCGTCAGTATGGTGCCGCCAATAATGTGGAGTACGGTAACAGTCAAAGTACAATAGGAATGTTGTAAAAAGTAAATATTTGTCGTAAGTGGTCCGGTAATGTTAAAATGTCAAAGTTTGGGTAATTAGAGAAGTAGGGTCTACATGATTAGGAATTAGAAATATTATATTGGTAATAAGGACAAGGAGTGAGGTCATAAATATTTTGTGTATTTTATTTGTAAAAAGTCTAAAAATGTGGAACCCATGTAAAATGATAAGGTTTATCTTATCTTAAAAGATAAGCTTACATGTACAGATAAGAGTTAAGGTATGGAATATGATTCGTCAGAGTGGATTTCTTATCCTATCTTAGAGATAAGATGGATAAGCCTGGAAGTTCTATAAATAGAGAGGCCACCCCCCTCATTTAGCATAGAAGGAAGTAGTGAGAAATATTGTAGGAAGTGTGCAAAGGAAGCCATCAGTTTAAAGGTGTGTTGAAGAAGCCATTAAGAGGTGTAATTGTAAAGTTTCTCCCATAGTCTTGGTGGAAGGCAAGTGAAGTCAATAACACTTGAAGTACCTCATGGGTGAGATTGTAACAATTTCATGTTAATATTATAATTTACTTTGATATTTCAGATTTGTCATCATTCCGTCTTATCATAGTCGATGGTATTCTTGTGTTATGTTGTTGTTTTGTTTCCAGATTACATCCACCAAACTAAAGGCTGTGCATTAGTAAATAATCATAGCACGAGGAGTTCCCGGTGAAGAATTATCATAGTGCCGGATTGGTGATGACAGTCCCTCTTTTCATAAGTTCTTATCAAAAATTTAGCCTCAGTGTGTACACAATAAATGGATATTCTAGTCCCTAGCATATAGATTCAAAAGAATAAAGCATAATACAAACTAGAAAGGTGCATAGATCCAACTATCATGTCAAATATTTGAAAAACAGAATGTCATAATGAAGCACCCATTTACCATTAGAAAGATAAAAAGTTATGTCAACAACCAATATACATTTGATAAAATACCCATTGAACTCAAAATGTAAAACACAGAAGCTAACATACGTCATAATAATGAAAGGTGGATGACTAATGTGCAACAAAAATCGTGGGAAGCATAAGGTACTATCATTACATCTAAGGTCCATGATAAACTTGGATCTTGATCCTTCATATGACAAATAGGGGTGGGGATTTTCCAAATAAGTGCCCACGTGTCCATCCTAAAAATAATACATATGAATATCAATAGCATGTGTAAGGCCATGGAAGGAGTAAAAGTAAGCAAAAGTAAACGCAATTTCCTAATAATAGAAATGGAATTGAGTGAATGTGGGTTTCAGATGCTTAAGTATTGAGTTCCTTATATGTCCAGGGTCATATTTATGCTCCCCAAGCATTCAAGAACCTTGCAAGAACCGTAATAATTGGAGTACATCTTGTCATGCTAAGACGCTTGGCTGGACTCCAGTGTTATGTGCCAAGCGAAATGTGACAAAAGTGTTAAGTGATTTATTCTGACCAATCTTTCCTTCTGTGATGAATTTTGTCCTAAAGCGTATAACAAAAAGACTGGAATTCTTAATATTTCTCGTGCGTGTTTCTTTCATCAATGTTCAATTTTATTGCGCTAGAAATCATATTCTCGGGGAGAAGTAATTTTTGGAAAATTCAAGCACAGTGATGATGTTGTCTATCCTTAGAATATTATTCTCTAAGGGGATGCAAGCAAAAGTGATAAAGTAACCTATACCTATCTTGTGCCATTAAAGAATGAAAGAATTATGCAAGGCTGTGTAAGGATGGGGAAATTCATTGAACTTAATGATGCTTCAATTACAGTTTTCCTTCCATCATGTATACCCTCTTGTCCATAAGGACCTGAGACTCATTTCAGTGATGTCATCTTCAAGAGTGCATCTCTTCACCCTTGAATTTAGAATATGATTAGTTGTAAATTTTCAAAACGTAATGTTGAATGTATAGGATTTATTCAGTGATCCATTCATATGTTACCTGGAGGTACCAATTGCATGAGCTTATTATTTATAGAGTAAAGGTTGGTAAATGTGTGAAGATGAACCTCATCCTCTTCTTCTATTCCTGTAGGGACAGAATCATGAGTATAATGTCCCAGTTTTCAGTACTTGTAATGTGAACCAATTCCTTTAGAATGCATTTCCCATGAATGATGTAACTAGCAAGTTTTGGAGCATGTATATGCCATGTTTCGTAGATGCCATATGTCCATCCTTGCTTATTTGAGGTGTTGTCTCTTATGGTACCTTGAAATAAATGTTCCTTATCCTGGTATCTGTCACCCATAGTATGTGGTTGAGTGAGTTTGATTAAAGGTTAGGGAAGTTGTTCTACATGGGAATTTTGCACATTAAATCTGTGTCAATTCATACTCTGGAGAGTGGTGACCATTATATGAGAGTCCTCTGTTGGCACCTCTACCAATAGGAATGAAATCTAGTATCAACTCACAACTTTTTGAGTATATCACACTTAATTAGGATCTTTTAACAAAATGTGTTTTCTCTCCTATGTAACTGGAATGCGTTAGTGATTACACCTAGAATTTAGTTCTTTCCCATTTATTAATTGGATCCCTTAGATATAGGCATTTCTCCTTAGTGATTCTCTCCTAACTGTACTCTTCTCTGTATTGCATCATCTATTAGTGATAAGTCCCAAGCTTGGTCATGTGTGAGTAGAAAACTTGTAATCGACACCTGAATGCAATGCTTACACAGGTTGGCCATTCGGGGGTGATGAATCCACTACTGGATTCATCTCCTTGGGAGTTGTAAGTGCACGTATCTAGTAAAAAAATGACACAAATTTAGGATCTTATCAAGTACAAAACATGGTTAGTTACAAATATTTATGACTGCGTGGATTCATTGACTATGATTGACCTCATCTTTGATGAATAAAAAGCATCAAAACCATCAACTATACTTTGCATAACAGCACGTAGCATAATAATATGGAATCAATCAGATGGATGTAACAAGGTCCATGATTGAATGAGATATGATCATAAGAAGAATAGCCACTGGCACCCTGGGAAAACTATAGAAGGATTTTTGGCCATGACCAACATCAAAGGTTTCACACTTATTATAGGATCTTTTGAGCACTTCAATGTAGTCTTCCTAGGATTTGCATAAAAATAGTTGATAACCTAGTGTCATATGATACTCAAATAAGACTTCTTTCTAAATCTCTATTCTGGATACAGACGAGATTAGGCATCTTCACGATTTGTATGATTAAATTATTCTGATCCACATTAACTCTATGAAAATCCTAATAGAAAATGTAAAGATTGATTCTTCAAGAACTCATGATTTTCAACATTGAACATTTTTGGGGTTCTTCACTATTAGGCTTGGCTCAGACATATGGATAGATCAAGAATCCTATTAAGAATCTTCAAATTAAACCATATGTTAATTCCCTACTCCTAGAAATGATATATAATGTCCAAAATTGTAAACCCTTTGTGTCCTTTCAATGGAGAATTTTGCAAATTTTATTGGAGTGGGGATTCACTTGAAGTAGAAGTACTCATACTTACACTTGTCTGGGAGGTAATTTCCCTTGGACTTATACCAGACTCAACTTGATTGCTTATGTACATCTATCTTTCCAGATTCTCTTTAGTAGTGGATTTAATAAATGTTTCTGGGTCCACAGTGTCATAAGCATGGTGTTAGATTTGGACCTTGAATGAACAATTGACTTTGTCTAAATGTATCATAAAGGATGATCAATTCTTCTTTTGATGGATATAATACTATTGATAATGGAACAATGATTAGTATGACAGATGTCAAATGTGACAAGTATTAAAATCCAGACTAATTTTAGGATGAATAATTTTTCATCTCAGAGTTTGGTACCTGACATCTTAGTAAGTTAGTTTCCTCAGTTTGTATCATAATAACGTATATGTACAGTGTCTCATCTTCATCCTTTTTAAACCTATTAACCAGCATGGGATCTTAGACCGATGTTGGTAAAGAAAATGGTTATTTTCCATTGCGTTAGATGTTACCATTCCTAAGAGTAAACCTCCCATCAATTGTCCCAAAATCAGGGTGTGGGGAAATTGTGAAATCCAACCTCAGGACTTGATCTCCAAGGTTGGAACAAAGCCACATTGATTTCGAATGTCACTACATGTCAGATCAATTTGAACCATTTATCATATAGTATCCTTGTACTGCTTGGTGTTAGAGCACAATATCACCAATATCTCTTGAAAAGGTGTAAATTTGTAATCCCATATCAATTGTGGCCCATTTGGGAAAATCAATGTCTAGACCATGATGAAAAGTAAATATTGTCCACACATTTTGAGTTGACCATTCGCACTATGCTAAATCTTGAGTGCCAATTACTATTTTCTTCTGGAGTCCAAGTTTAGGTTGTCAGATGGTCCCCTCAGGTATCTTTCCAGTATACACTCATGTACCTCTTATTAACTTGGTCTTAAAATAGAATAGGTGTTGAGTCTTTGGTAAGTAGGCAGCAGAAGTATGCTTTATACTTGGATTACTTCCTATAATCGTATAAGAAAGGATCTTTGGGATGCCTTGATTATACCTTAATATTACTAGATAGTTGTTTCTTTCAATAAACCTCATTAATGAGCCTAAGTATGAGATAAGGTGATTGCCCCAATGAAGGGGTTTCAAAGTTCAGGTTCACCAAAAGATTATGCTAAAATGAAAATATATGCCTAATCTAGATCTATTGTAGTAGTAAAATAAAATCAATTAAATACAGAAATAATACCCAAACAAACTAAGCAATAAAATAATGAAAAGGCTTTTTGCAAAAAGGGTAGAAAATCCTTATCTAATTGGCCTTCTCCAAACAGAGGTAATCTGGATATGTCATCAGTAAGGCTAATAAGTTGAACAAAATGGAGAAGCATCGCATTGAGCCTGCAAAAGTCATATATGGAGGATTTGATTGATTAGACTAGGGCATCTTGAGAAGGATAGGGGCACATGTGGGTACCCTAGACCTATTTATGGCTGCCATATGTCTTGCATAAATGCTACAGGAAAATTTCTTTGAGTGTGTCACAAGAGGTTTCTCACTTTTTTTCCATTTTGTCACGTAATATATGCACTAGATTTCTGAGGTCTTTAGAAACCTGCAATGAAGAAAGCATCTTCAAAACCCTCAAATAGACATCAAATCCTAAAAAAGAAAGATGTAAAATGAGGGGTTGGACTGTCCTCAGTTGTCACAATGATGAACTTATGACCTGAGCATTGCACTACATCTCAGACCCAATGTAGTTTTGTGTGTGTGTGCAGAATCATGCCCTAGGTGGCTCTTGTGCATGTCGCACTTGATAGTGAGATTGCTAGCTACCGATGTAAGTAAATAGATGTGTGCATGAAAATAATGAACTTCCCCTCCTATGAAGTGTATGCAAGAATAATGCAGTCCCTTGTCCCTTGTGATGGTGCTAGATGGATGCAAATGATGCTCTTAAATGCCTTTGGATGCAACCTTAGGTGGTGATAATAATGCTTAGTCTTGGTCCTTTATTATGATCACATAACTTTACATTTATATGATTCCCTTGCTTTAATTTTGTAATTAACCACAAAAAGTCCATCTACTAAAAAGATAAGATGCTTAAATGGATAGAAAGGACCCAAAAAATGTGAACAAAGATACAAAGAGGTCGGGGGCACCAAAGGGATTGGTTTCTTGGCACGCTGGACATCTTGATGAGCGCTGGTGTCTAGATGAAGAATGTCAATAAAGATAAAAACAAACTGAGATTATAAGTAAGGTGTGTAAGAATAAGAAGAAAAAGAAAACAAAAAGTGGCCAAAGACATGGGTTAATTAGTAATTTTCTCGCTTAGGAATCATATGAATAGTAGTATTTAATTATGACCTAGAAATATACCCAAGTGCATGATTTTGTGTCTACAACCTTGTACTCATACTCAATTAGAACATTTTTATTAAATAAGAAGGCTTGCTAAATTGAGAAACCCTCTTTACTTGTTAAAATTAACAAGAGAATATTCAAACACATGTGATAAATTTTTGTGCCATTTTCAGATGTATTGACATGTTCCTTTTATCAAACATCCTTGATCATACGTGGCTTGCGTTTAGATTAGAAGGAATTATCTACATATCGAAAAACACATTCAACCACCGAAGGGATGGTTTGCATACTTTGTTTTTAACATTTTGTGCAAGTTTTTAGAAAAATCTTTTCATACTGCTTAGCTTGAAACTAATTTGATTAATCAGAATCAAGCTAGGAATTACTTGGTATTTAAATCCTTTATTAGATATAGCTTAAATTTCTTTAGCATGCATATAACGACATCCTCCACTATCTTAATCGTCCATCTGTCTTTTGGTATCTCAAAATATCAATTTGTATTCTAGACACAAATGATAATATTGAATCCCATCTAATGGAAAGATGAAGATTATAAATGAACAAAGAAGATTGTGTGTTGGGACATTTCGTCACCACCTTATAAAAAACGTTTATATTGATCATGGTTAATGAGATTCGTACCCTAATATTTTAATCCAAATTATGACTGCACATAATAGTGGTTATTCCAAACAACCTACATTAGTTTCTTGTGTTTATCTCAACTATTAAATTAACCTCAATGCTTCGTAATACTGGCCAAGGGGATGAGAAAAATGAAGACACCACCATATCCTATAATCTATATGTAAAAATTACCAGACATTCAAGAAGTTGAAAATTTACATAACCATGGCTATATTGATCCCTCTAAGAGATAGAGCCCATCAATGAAGTAGAGAGTAAAGTGCAGTTTTAGTTAATTTAATATGTTATCAATTATTTCAAAATTCCAAGTTAGCTACACCATTCTTCATTTTCCTACCTTTTGAGATTGATTGCTATATAATACAAAATCTAGATTGTACATAAACAACATTGGAGAAATGCAATTAGACTCAAGTATGGTAAGATTAATGTACATGAATGTATATATACAAGTCATGAGTCTCATATTGATAACTTGTTGGACATGTGTGATAGTTTTTTTGTGTTTGTAATGGATTGCTTTTGTAAAATGACATGAATTCATAGGTCTCAATACAAGATTCATAGACTAAGATGGCTCCCTAACAAGGCTTGTTGGTTTGCTTGCCTTGTATTTTGACGCTAGAATGTCTTTTGGCTATAGTGCCAGTGTAGTAAATTGAGGAAATCCCATAATAACTTTGTTTATTGATACATACTAATATAAGTGTAAGGATGGTGGGATGTTGGGGAGGAAACAATGTGACATTAAGTAAGACAACAATTGTAGATAACATAACACTTGGAAATGAATGGATACACTTATGGGATATTCACCCCATAATATTTATGTTGAAATCAAATTCATTTAAGTCGTCTATTTTTCAACCCTAGTTTTTCCATTAGTGATGGTGTGAGCAACATTCCTTTTCAATTAATGGCATACTTGTTTTTTTTGGGGAGGGGGTGGGTGTTGGGGACACTCTACCATTAGGATTTTCATTGTTAAGAATACATTATTAAAATATATTGTGTAGTCCCAAATAAGGGTTGCAAATAAACATTTTAATATGCATATTATAAAGTTGGTGTATGAATATGCATTTGAGATCTTAGATAATATTTACATTAATATGTAAAATATAATTGTGATTAATTTTATTTGTAGTAAATATGTGATTTAAGGTCGACAAGACTTTAAGAATTAAAATGGTTGAAAACAATCATTATAATAATTTTATTCATCATACATATTTATGTATTCTTAAAATCTTTGTGCTAAATTAAGAGATGATTGACCATGGTGAAAAGAAAGACAACACCTCCATTTGTGCACGACTAATAAAATGAAATTGATTAAACATCCTAACCTTTGCCAAATACTTATTTGTATTAGGTTCCATTAATATGAATGACATGTGGGGGGACAAAAAGAAAGATTCCACCTCCAACATATGTAACTTGTAATTGTTGAAACAAAAAACGTTAATAGAACTAGGATTGTTGGCTCCTCATCTTTCTTTTCACTATCCACACAAGTTTGTACTCGTACGAAAGGTGTTCGGAACAAGTAATGTTAGCATATTAAAAAGTTCAAAAAAATATAACATGTTACATTTCTATTAAGTTGAATTGTCTGACCAATTATGCAACTTCTTATATGATTATCTAGATTTCTATAAAAACTTTATTTGTCTCTAATTTTTTAGACAAGGAAAACTTCATCCTCAAATTGAATTTAATTATTGTATGCATCCTCATTCCAATACATATCAACCTCACATACATCTATAAATACATTCACTTCAATCAATTTCATCAAAACTCAATACACTTGAAATACAATTCTTAACCTTATGTATCACTCCTCTCTAATTAAAATCCATTTATCTATTTCACACTTTTGCAAAACTCATACATACTTTGAGTCGAACCAATTTATCTATTTCACTCTTGCAAAACTCACGCATACTTTGAGCCAAACCTTAATATATTTAACATACTCTGACCAAACCTTAATAATATATTTGAAGGTCACCATTGTAAGTGGGTACCACCCTCAAATCCAAAAAAGGACTGATCACCCAACACGAGAAAAGAAAAAAACATTGTAGACTTGTTGATGGAAGCACGAGTCTAAATCACACTAATTTTTCCGTTGGCGCATGTCAACCATGAAAGTGGGAAAGTGGGCACTGATTACGACCAGTCGAATCCATTCCAAAATTGGCCTTCAATAAGAAGGGGGGACGAAGCCAAATTATAATTCTTACCCTTCTAAAATTATGCACTTCAACTGTAACTTCATACTCACTATTTGAGCAGGCAAATCATATTAATCTGACTCCTTTTCCTATCAATGCCATTCTTTGATATAGACCCCATATGGGCCAATATGTGGTAGTTCAAGTGTATTTGAGTTAAAAAAACATTAACCCTGTGATTTAACTGCTGACGCATATGGGTCCCACCCATGTGGAAACATTGGGCATATCTGGATAAAATTTCCTCCGACCCGGGGTATTATGATTTTAAATATATAGAGGAAACATTGGGCTTCCTTGATGGCTCATATGCGCCATAGGAAAATATAGAGGAAACATTGGGCTTTAAAGAAAGGCTCAGAGGAAGGAAGCGTGCGTGCTTTGATTTCTGATCATAGACCCAAGATAAAACCAAATAATTAATTAGGAAAAATTACGGAATAATTTTTTTGTTTAAAAGGTTTGCATCTAGATGACTATCATCTAGGTTTAAATATTACTCATCTAATACATCCCACATATTAAAAATTTATTGTAATTAAATTAATAATTAAATATTATTAATTCCTTCCAAACCATTTTGGGTTTAAATTCCCTTTTAGGGTTCCTGTTAATTTCCATTAATCAACTCTTATAACTCATTATTTAATTTATCCCTTTTATTAAATTATTTAATTCATCCTTATAGTTCTAATGTCATTTACAAAATCATTTATCTATAACAATAGATGTCACAAACTATTTCCAACTTCCTAATACCCATAAGTGGCCCCAAACACCTATTACCCATAACACTTTATTAATTCTTATTCCCACAAAAATCCCCATAACTTAAGTGATGTGGGGTGTATTCCCAACCCTTAGATTAAATAAATAAGAACCCTTGGATCTAGGTATTTTCAAAAGAACTCTAATTATCCTTATGAGGTCTTCTTATTCTTTTTTTACCCTAAACTCACTCATTTGCTCCATTTTGTTTTGCAGGTTTTGAGAGCATGGAGGCCATGGAAGGTTGCTCAAGTTCTTGGATGCATATACATGATTTGTTTCTTTTCTCAAGACTTTTCATTTTTCCCTCTCACTAGGGTTTTCCCAGATTCTCATTTGTTATTTGTGCTATTTTCTTGAAGTTTACCCTATTCAAGTATGGGCATTTTTTCCCCAATATTTTAATTATAGAATATTTTGGTTCAATATATACATTTAGGGTGTGTGTATATACACATATATAACATAGCATTTTTGTTTGTAAATATTTGTTAATAGAACCCATAATTTAAATAGGTTTGATCTATGGGTATATTGTCCTGGTTATAGCCAGATTGGTATATATGTATATACGGATAAATAAATGATGTTTAGTTTATATACATGTTTTCAAAGTACACAATTTATTATATAATGGTTTGGGTGCCGCAATAATAGATACAAATGCACAGTGCACCAATAACAGATTTATGGCTATTTAGTGGGGATGCTGGCACCAAGTTCCATATTAGGTTTTTAATATATGGGGGCTGGGGGGGGGGGGACAGGGATGGCGACCCCCCATCCCCACCCCATTAAATTTTATATTAAAAACTTTAATATATATAAAAGTCATATCGGTTGAATAGCCATTTTTATAGTTAAACATAACTAATGTATTATAATTATATATTTTTTTATAAATTATCATCCAATATTCATTTTTGTGCATAGTGAAAATATAGGGCAATTTAGCTATAATATAAATTTACCTATGTTTATATATGAGTTTTAAAACTATTGGAAACTAATAGATATTTATTATTCAACCCAATAAATTATTAATAAGGAGGATATTTTCATATACTTTTTAAAACCGAATAAGTATTTACTTTCTTTTCTTATAACATAGTATGAGATTTGACTATAATTTCAACCTTTCAATATGCTTACTTTTACAATAAAATAAGAAAATGTTTCCTCTCTTTCACCATAACACAAATGACATCCATTACAAGAAATATCAATTATACTTCCATGTAAAACACTAATATTTTCAAATAGGTTTATAATACAACTTTTAAATGAAATTTTAGATTGGAGAGAACTATATTTTCCATTCAAAAAGGAAAACCATTTCAATGCAAGTAATCTTACTTTTCAACTAAAATGAATACATGTGTCTTGAATAGTTTCATTTTGCAAGAAACTAACAAAAAAATACAATATTTCATCAAATACACTCTAGTGAAATTTTAATATAAAGGAAATACATATTCTCAACTTTCAAGAGTCTTTCTACAATATAATTCCTCCTTTCATACAATTTGAAAATAAGATTTACAAGAAACTTCCTTTAAAATACAAGATTGGAATTTTTCACTTTACAAAAAAGGAAATATCATTACAAGGGTGTTCTCCATGACTCCAAATAAGGCTAACTCCTCCAATCTTCAACTCCATAGCTTTTATTTTTCTTCAAATCACAAAACAAAAGAGGGGGTGTAGGCAACACTCACCTCCCAACCTTTATTCCAATGAGGAGAAGAAGCCATTCTCCTCATTGGCCCCCGAGCCCCAACCATAGTAGAATAAACAATGTTTGCAACCAATGGAAACTTTAAATATTGCTTCCACATTACAACACACATGCCAACATTTCAAGTAATACATTCAACACCAAAATACAACAACACAAAATGCATACATTTCAACACATAGGCTTATAGATCAAGCCAAGGGAGAATAAAACAATGGGAACCATCTCCTTGTAACTCCCAAATGAGATAGGAGTTCCACCCAACATGCCTCCAAATACACAACAACTTCTCAACACATCCCTTTTCCCTCCCAATGCAAATACACAAAGTATAACAAGTTTACCCTTTTCTCTCCACAAAGGTGGAACTCCCACATACACTAAGCAACACACTCCCTCCACTATGCAACACAATTTCCTTTTCCCTCCCAAAATGGTCCCATTTTCCATCTCCTACACCTTTTCTTAAGGCCAAAATCTACCCAACCCAACACAAATCACAACCATATAACCATTTTATTTGTACACACACATAAACAAGTAAATGAAAAACAAAGGCAAAGGCCCTACCTTTCCATCACAAGCTTCCACAATCTTCAACAAGATTTTCCCTCTTCCAAAACCAAGAAAGTATTCCCAAAGCAATCTCCAACAAGCTCCAAGTAAGAAACTCCAAGAAAAATTCCAAAATAACAAGTATGCAAATCCAAAAAATGAGTAACCCCCAACACATCAAATAACATGAATAAATAGAAAAAAGAGAGAAGATGAGGGTGAGGTGGCTCCATGTAGGATGCCACATCACTTCTCCTCAACTCCACACTCCCCAAGTCAAACATCAAACCCAAGGTGAGTAATTAGGTAGTTGAGGATATGACAAGCCTCTTACACACACTAATCCATACTCCATACCTCAAAAGGACATCATTAAACTCATGTAAGAAAAAATTGCAATAAAATCCACCTTTTACCATCTAAATCACATAATGGGGCCTAATTTTAACCCCTTACCCCATAGGTATAGTTGGTAGATGAATTTAAGAGGTGTGGGACAAGCTTAACTTGTCCCACAAGCCTCCAAAATTGGCTTGAAAGTCAAATTTCGAGTTTGGGGAGATGGGTTGAGTACACACCAAGTAAATTGATTAAATCCAACTTCAAATCACAAGATCAAAAGGACTATCTACCCAAATAAATGCTCCCCTTATGGTCACATCTAAAAATCAACTTAATTAACATACTTAATTACTAATAAGGGTACATTTAATCAATAATAAAAAAGTGAAATACAATGCAATAATAAAATACATACACACAAATTAATCAAAATAAAAGAGAAAGGAACACACATATCCCATGGTCACAATTTGAGGTTATTTCCCCCCCATGGGGACCTCCTAACATCCTAACCACAAATAACAATAACATAATTACAAATTTTCCATGGTGACCAATGTTGCAACCATCAGATATTCTGCTACGGTTGGTCTCCTACCCCCCTTTGTTTGTTGTGATATAATCACCTGCAAAATCAAACAATACCTCCTTCAGCCTCATGGCCGCATTAAATATATCAACAATAAAATATATGTACATCCATCAAGAACATCATCATAACATGAAATCATCATCAAAGCTAAGCAATGCTATCATTCATTTACAATTTCATAAACATTTCAATTCTACCATTACATCAATATTAGTAAGATCACAAGATTGGTTCAAACACCAAAACATTGTCAATACGATGAGAATTCATATATATGTATATATATATATATAATAAAAGCTAAAAACACAACATCATCATCAATACAGAATGTCTATCATGCTTCTACGAATCCATACAAACCATAATATAAATCCATAACATACTTAATAGTTAGAATATCTCTACCATCTATACACACCTACTCACAAATCTAACAAATTCAGAACCACACAAGATGAGGTTTAAAAAGGAAATTCCTACATTTAATCAATCATTTACAAGGAAGAAGACTAATCATTGGAAGTACTTCATATAATTTGGAAGGTCTCACTTAAATTTTCATGGTAACACAAAGCATACTGATGGCCACAAGGTTTCCATAACTTGGATTTGTAGCTAAATATCATAACACATAACCACACATTCTGATTTAGAAGTCCAATCAATTAGATGACATCTCCTATTTTCTCTCCCCTCTTTTTTTTATATATACAGGAAATCTTAGCTCATACTAACATATCGACACAAGAGATACCATTTACTCTATATAACAATAAAATTTCATAATTTAATCCCACCCTAGCTCAAAATAATCTTAAACGATCATAACTCAATAGTATATCACATAGGAACACTCAAGCAAGCTAGGAAAAAATTAAGCAATCAAGTGGGATTTAACTAATAATTTACTAAATCAAAACACATAAAAAATTCCTGTAGACACTTACGGGAAATATCCTGCACCATTTTCTTCCCATGGACAAGGGGAAACAACATCATGGTTCTCTAAAAGGAACAAGGATTCCAAAATTCTTCCATATCCTTAACATATGTTTCCTAAGATTGTCAATAAACCTAGGTCACTAAGGACCTATTCAAAACACAAGAAAGGCAACACACATGGAACTAGAGATACAATCTCCCTCCTAAAGGACCACAACCATGCACTTTTCGAGCTAAGAGATAAAAAATACGATGTCCAGAAAGGCTCCATCAAAAGGAATACACATATCGATGTTCAAGGGATTAAAACATGACTATAACACATCACTCTTAACTAAGCACTCCATTCTAACAAGGTGATAATATCCATATGCATCCTTCTAAAATTTCATACTAACTAGAGAGAGGTCCAAAATAATCTAGCATGTATCTTGTGTTATAAACATTACACATGTTTTTGTTGTTTGATATAACAAGGGAGGTCTAATCATTTTACTATCAGGGTTTTAACTTTGGAGTTCGTTACGAGATTCATATAAATTTTTATACCAATCTAAATGGCTGACTCTTTTGTGATTGATAATTTTGGTCTTATATTTTATACTAAACACCATAAAATATGAAGATAATTTTACCATAAAAAACATAATATATGTTATATTAAGGCTTTATGTCCATTCAATACATTTTATAATATTTTAAAATTATTTTCAACCCACAAAATCTTAGGGAACGATTGCGATAAGGCACTCATATAGTATCTCCATGGAAATTTTCAATTAGTTCTATCATTTAGATTATATCCTTTACAAATTCTAGGGCATGCAATATTGTTATCCTGTAAAATTGGCAAGGGCAATTTTATGGATAACCCTGCCAAAATTTTGTTCCGGCCCCTCGTCAGGGACCCCTTGCGTTCAGAACGTTGTAAAATCCCTTCTCGGGAAATCTAGTTTTCTGAACTTAGCCATTTTTGGTCTTTTTTGGTCGGGCGCATATAATGACTATGCAACATCAAGTTTTGGTGCACCCCCTTTAAATCCTTTGGCGCATGCTTTCTTATGTTAACAGGCGTTTTGGTGCGCCTCGCTATGTTGAGTCTTCCTTGCATGCGCCAAGGCGCATGTGCCTTCATGTCAACAAACTTTTGTTGCGCCACTTTTTGGTGTGCCTAGGGCACACATATTCCTTTGTCAACACCACTTTCGGTGCACCAAAGGCGCACATAACTTTGTGTTGGCAAGCGTTTTGATGCACCACAGGGCGCATGTTTTCTTGTGTCGACAGTGCTTTTCATGCACCACTTGAAAAAGTTGGTGGTGCATTTATTGCCACCTCACCTATATATAGGCGCGTGTCTGCAATGTCATTGTCATCCGACACAAATCACGTGATTTTTTTTCTCTGTACCTGTCAGCACACCTGCCCTGTCATTTTCAAATCGCTTTGTGGACCCGTTTTCACATTTCTTTGTTATATATCCTGGTAAGAGGTCCTCATTGCTTCTGTGTTTGGTGTTTTGTTTATTGGTTGCTTGCTGGTTTGGATTGAGTTAAAAGAGATTGTCAAAACATGAGCTCCCCATCCTCCTTGATGTTTTTCTCTACCCATGCTTTTTCCCCCTCTTTCCAGATCTACTGGTAGGGGAAACTATGTCCTAAAAAATGGCTTGGAACTCTCTGAATAAGCTTCTTCATAACCCAAATGAACCCTTAAAAAGGAGCTTAAACCACATGCAAATCCCTCAAGAAAAGAATCATGACTTGAAAACAGGCACTGTTTTTTTTCTCCTTTGGCGCATCTGTCACCCCTGCAACATGATAAACAGTCGCGCCAATGGCGCACATTCCTTGCAATGGTGTTACATAATGAACAGCTGTGCCCTAATGGTGCACACCCTTCGTTTGTTGCAATCACTTTCCCTGCTCCCTACTTGGCGCACTCAACGCATCTGTTGCATCATTAATACCTGCGCCCTTTGGCGCACCCTACATATATGCAACATTCAAATCATATGCGCCAAAGCACAACTGTTAAAATGGCGCAGGCGCATCCATCATTGCAACGACATCATGTTATGCAAACCTTCCATGCGCCGCACCAAGTTCTCCTATGGCGCATGAAAAAATGATGTTACACGCATTATACCTGCGTCCTTTGGCACATCTTGTACCCGTGTAACATGAAAAATATTTGTGCCCTTTATAAAATATATACACATGGCACAGGCGCACTTGTGCTTACAACAACAAAATGCAATCTGCAGTGTCCATGCGCCATGCCCTTTTGGCGCTGCCCTTGCAACAGCCATTTTCCTATGCACCTTACTATTTTACAGCTTGTAGTGTACATGCACCTTACTATTTAATCCTACAGCTTGCAGTTACATGCGCCTTGTGCCCTGAGGCCTTAAAATTGCTAACTCTTTCTTTCTTCAACGCTTTAATGGAAGATCGAACAGCTAACATGACCTTCCTGCATTGTGTTTCCCTTCTTCTCCTTGCAGATTAGCAATTGAGTTCAGAGTTACATATGTCAACATCAAGCAAGAGACCTACCAAATCTAAAGGCAAGGCCAAGCTCACAGAAGAAGAAATGAAGTATAAATATCAGAGGGTCAGGATGCCCGAATCCCAGGCAGAGTGTGACCTAGACATCAGAGACTCACAGCTCGGACACATTGATATGGAGGAGTTCTGGGCCAGGACGCAGAGGGTCACAAGAAGTCCATGGATGGAAAAATTGATAGGTAGTGTGCTGCACTTTGCTAGTGGAATCCCAGTCAGCGCTGTGAACAACAAATTTATGATGGTGGTTGCTCGATGCTACAATAAAGACACAAGATGTGTCCACAATGAGAAGGGTGAGGTTATAATCAACCTCACTGCCTACCATTTTGAAATAATGCTCGGCATCCCTCACCACTGGCACTTTGTGGCTGTAAGCCGGGAAGACTGCATCAAAGCCTGGGACAACAATGAAGATCAGTGCATGCAGTTGATGAATGAGGTTTATTTGAAGAACAAAAAGGTGGTGACTCGGTGGCCACAAGTCATTCATCGTAGTGATTTTTCAGAGGAACTCAGTGACACCATCACGTTCCTGAGCAGAGTCTTTGGGCTTCCTGACGCCCATTATTTTCACAAGTGGATGCTGCGCAATACCTAGAGACAATGAACAAAAATGTGCCCGATCAGCGCTTTGAGTGGGTCAGAAATCATAAGCAGCACGATCTCCGAGTAGCTACAACAACTTAACACAACGGGGAGGTTCTATATGAACTCCTACGTGGTCTATGCTGCAGCTTCAGAAAGGGACTATCGGCTCTGATGCGGTGTGGGGTTTGGCCCCAAGTTAAGATCTATGAATATTATCCAGAATTGAAGCTGGAAAATAGCATTCCCCAGTTCACAAAGATCAATGATGCATTCTTCTATTTCATCATCTGCCTGTTGAGGCCAAATATGACTCACGTTCGTACGACCAAGAGAATTGTAGCAGCTACAGAGAAATGGGGGGCCCTGTTCACTCAATTCCCCACATTCACCTATCTAAGGGCAGTCAACTTCTTGGGGGAACCAACTAAATTGCCAAGATATGCCGGTCCCAAGTTGATCCTACTAGAGCTGTCGAGGCAGCTTATTACTTACCACGAAAAGTGTCTAAAGAGAAAGAAGGGTGGAACTCCTTTCCCCCTCACAGTGGGTAGGTATACGTGTCTCACTCACCACAAGGTGAAAGACATGTTTGTAGAACTGGAGCTACTGAATTTGAAACATAACTTCCCAGCAAGGCCCACCTTCGACCCAAGGAATTGTCTGCCAAGGGCCAAGCTCGACCCGATCCACATCCCTCAGATCGAAGATATCTACATCGACATATATCATGAGGTTGAGCTCAGGAGGAAGGATCATTCCCGCTTGGCCTTAGCAGAAATCATCCAGTACGGGGTGGCCATCGTCCCCAAAGGCTACCAAACTACTAAGCAAGAAGTGGATCAAGTGTATCTTGACAAAAATGGGGATGATTGGCCTTTTGTGGTGATTGATAGAACCAAAGCTCCTCAAACAATCGAGGAGAGAGTCAAGGAAACTCTACGCAGAACAGAGCATTGGTGCCGAATGAACGGGCTCATCTACCTCGGAGTCGATTTCACAACCTCTCCGTTGGGCAACGCACCTCCTTGGGCTAAACAATAGCCAAAAGGCAAAGGAAAAGGATAAAGAGGGTGAATCCAGTTCCACCCAAGAGGAAGCTCCTGAAAGCCCTCCTTCCGCTTCACAAGAATGGGTTGTAATCCTGAAAATATCAGAAGAAGAAGCGGCGGAAGATGTTCCCATAGGCCCATCCACTCAGGATGTGGCCACTACTGTAACAATTGAGGTCCCTTCTGTTCCTTCTCCTTCTCCTCCTTCCCCTCCTCGAGTGACCCAAGCGACCATTCCTTTGGTCGTGTCCTCTCCCCCTTCTTCTACTGTTCCTCCTGCTTCTTCGTCCATCTTCTCCTCTCTCGCGGAGCTGTCCCCCTCCATTTCTTCCCTCATCTCTGAGCTCCCTTCCCTTCCTATGACTTCCTCCCCTGCAGTATCCCTTCCTCCCGTGAGCACTTCCTCGGCTTTCCTCTCAATGCCGCCGCCACGTGTCTCCACGTTTTTCCCTTCTACTACTGCAGCTGCCCCCTTCTCTGTTTCTGGTCCTTCTCCCCTAAGTCCAGCCTGGATCTCCCAGCACCTAAGTCAATAGAAAAGGAAAGTTCCCATCGCACCGATGGACTTTTCTGTTATCCCGTCAAAGGGGGCCAAGAAGCAAAAGCCTATCACACGCTTCTCTCAGAGTGCTTCGGGAGAGAGGGTAATGGAGATCGCATACCCCAATCCTCTGAAGGATAAAAAGGATCTGTCTTCGACAGATTACACAGTGACTCAAGTCACAATGGGGACGTCTTCTGAAAGCCTTCAGGGAGAGGCCCTATCTGCAGTTGACGCCCTCTGCAAGAAGCTTCAAGAAGCAAAAGAAGAGAAAAGGCTACTAAAAGAGCAAAATAAACATCTACTCCACGCCTTACAGAAGATGGGCAGTGCACCTCCCACAACTGCCGCCGAAACTCCTGAGCCTCTGAGTCAGGATAAAATTAATGAATATGCAAAGATCGGCGAGCAGGGTATGGCAGTTTCCACCTGGAGGAGCCAGATCCTCAAGGACAGTGAACGAGTGATCTCCAAGTTCACTTATTTGTATCTGAACATCAACAAGGCGAACAAAGAACTCCAGGCATTAGCAGGACCCATATCCGAAGAGTTATGGACCATGCTAGGCTGCAGCATGAGACCTTTCAAAAAATGTTCGACTGTTCAGTCGAAGATCTGGTCAAGTTCGGTTTTCGGTCACCCCAGGGCCCTCAATAAAATCCTTTCCACTCTGGATTACCGGATGGATCAACTGGAATTCATCCTCGAAAAGATTGATAAGGTAAAGGAAGAAGCCCTGGACGCAATGCATCAGATGGAACAAATTGTTCTAACATGTCTCCAGGGTTGCTTACTCCTTCTTTCACCTTAAGGAAGGTTGACAAAACCATCCAGATCTTCAAGGAGATCGTTTCACAAGGGCTGGGGCCAGAGGTCACTTTTGACGCAGAATCCATCAATAACCTGCTGGCCTGTCGGGACTTCATCGGGTTCTTAATAGAAGCAGAGAATGAATATTCCAAACTCCCAGAGAAGCTCACAGACGAGCGGGAGACTTGCGAGGCTATCAGTGAGCGACACAAGGATCCTTCCCAGGATCAACTAGAGCCCATGATCAGCAAGTTCATGGAATACCGTGCCCAATTCCACATCTCGTCACCTGAGCAGCAGCAAAAGCAGGATATCCCCTTTCAGCCGCGGGATGACGATGATGAATAATTTCTCTCTCTTCTTCGAATTTCTTTTTGTAAATGTCTAAAGTATGTTGGCACAAATGATGACATCATCCATGTTGCACCATGGGATGATGTCATCCATCAAGTTGTCAAAAGTCAACATGACTTTGAGATATTTTGTAGATATTATGTAAATAGGTGGTTGGTTCCTTTTTGCCTTCCTTCTTCTCCTTCTTCTATAAATACTCGAATACTTGTTGTATTCGGTGGTGGATATCTTTTAGATGAAAAATAGAAGTAGGGAGAAAAGGCTTTGTACTTTTTGTAACAGAAGAGAATATTAATACAAATATTAAGACTTTGTGCTGAATATGTGTGTTATGGGCATCTGATCTTTCTTATGTCAGATCTATGTGTTTATTCTGTTAGATCTATCTCTACCTTTTTGTCATTTATTCATCAGTATTGCTTTGTTCGTTTATGCAAGTAGGTTTGGCTCTGTTTACTACCAATCCCAAAACATAAACCTTCTGACCTTTCTGCTTTGGAATTCATTTCTTTTCTCCTTTCGGATCTAATCTTTCTTCATCCCCTACTTCATTCCTTTCTTTTCGCAGTTGGAAACACCACTACTGGGATGAGATCCCAAACCCCCGAAGTTAGAATATTGTGAGACTTGCACAGATTCCTGCTGGTAGAATAGCAATAAACCAGTTTCACTTTGCTGACTCAAAGAGGGGCTATGCCCTGCACACTGTTGGCCTATTATCCATGATCTGCCCAAGCGACAGATTTTCGGACCAACGCTACGCCATTTGTTTGTTGACTTCATAGCTCCATCATATGTATATTATTCAATGTGCTTCACAATTCCTCTATATATGGATGGGGTATAGTTGTTGGAAAGCCTTGTTTTATGAGCATCATGACACCAAACTGTTATTCAGATATCCCAAACCTTGTGCATGTCTGCGATGAAAAGCTGGAGGATGAGGTGGAGAATGGGTAAAAGAAAATGAAGGAAATGGAAAGATGTTTGACCAAAAGGAAATATGAGAGAAGGTCTCATGGGATTCTTCCAATGCTTTGTTGAGGTAGATTTTCCAGGATGCTTGGCCAAATGAAAAAAGTGAGAAACTTAAAATACAAGGTTGGAGAACATGGAAGTATTTTCCTAATGTCTGCTTTACTTAATAAGTTTTTGACATCAAAATACCTCAATGATAGTTCTAATATCTCAGGTTTATCTGTTACCAAAACCTTTGTCATTATGTATGGTCCTTTTGTCTGGACCATTTGTAATTCATATTGTGTTTATGTTAGGTATGTCATTTGGGGATTGAAATTACAAATGCCCAGATTATGTATGCAAATTTATGTATGCTTTTGTGTCCATTAATGATTAGAAATTTCTTATGTTGCTTCACATCCCTTTTTGTGAGGGCTATATTGTGAACTAAATATTTATTTTTAATTTAATTTGTAAATATTTAAATCATAAATGAATTATTAAATTTAGGAAAACTTGCAAAATGAGGTTTAGAATTGGTCTTAGAGAGAAGCGAATAGAATCCATTTATGCAAAAATAGAATCCACATTTTTAATTACATTCATAGTTACCTAAGACTTTGGGATGGCGGAACGGTGGTAGACCATAGGGATGGGGTTCCATTTATCAAAATAGAAGGACATTACATTCATAGTTACCTCATGGCAGAACGGTGGGAATAGGGATCCCGGGGACGGCCATTTCATTCCAAATTTTATGGCTAGCAAAATAATATATGAAATTTGGTTTGCTGATAGGGCGCGCCTATTACAGGAAAGGGCTAGTATGTCAGAAAAAATCCAAGGTTGAGAACCGACGGCAAGTAACCCATTGACAATTGGCCGCCCACATCCATTTTTATCTACAATGTGGTGACAGGTTCAAAAGGTGCTCTCAGCCAGATCAACAAACTATATCTCAGCATTTTCTTTTCTGTCATGGTACTCTGCTCTTTTCGTTTCCTTCGATTTTTTTCATTTATATATTTCTTTTCTTTGATGTCAAAACCGGTGGTATAGATGGATCTGATTTGTACTTGCATGCATTTATTTTTTTCTACCTTCCTAAGGTTTAGAATATGTTGCTTTTGTTTTTATTGGTACAATAGGTTGCTTGTTCGAAACTCCTGTGCAAGAAGTTTAGTGCTCTACTCATACTTTTTGCATGAGATAACTCTTGAACAATTAAAATCTTGAGATGGTTACTTGTAATGCTATATTGAATGTGGCCCTGGTAATATAGTAGGGGCATTTATTCACTTTCTTTCTAAATTGAAATTGGTATTTCTTTATCATTCCGCACTGGAAAATCAGAGATAGAATACAAGGGGTGCTTTGTTTACTCTTTACTTTTATTGACCTCCCTGTTTATAGATTTGTTCATCATTGCCATTATCCTAACATCCCTCCAAATTGCTGGCATCTTTCCTGTACATTAGGTTGGACAACCAATCATAGTTGTACAAAGATAAAGCAACCATAATATAAGAAGAATCACCAAAAACACACAAAAAAGCCACAATTCATCTAACAAAAATCTAGGGCTTAAAGCATGCTTTTAGGCCTTTTTGTTAATCACAAACTAGTAAGAAATCCTTAGGTTGGAGCCAATAACGAACAAATAGTTTCTTTGAGTTCAAAAGAAAAACGAGATAAAGATAGAGGCCGTATCTTCTTCTTTCTTCTCGCTACAACATGGATTGATAAGTATAACTGTGTTTGTGACTTATATGTTTGGTCCGCTTTATTTTACACTACTCATAACCTTTAAAATGTTGGTCCTCATTAACATTGACCTAATTAATTGGTGTTTAATCTACCCTATAAAACACATGATAGTAATGATTAAATCATTTTTGCAACCCTGTCCATGGTTTATGTTTTGATTGATTTTCGATTATTGGTTTGTTGAACACACATATAATTTATTATCAATATACCTCATTTGTTTTGATATGTGTGTTTCTTCATCTTTTATGAGATTAAAATTTGTTATTTTTCCATAAAGTTTGAAAGATTTTAAATTAAATACCATACATTTTTTTTTTTCTTACTGAACTTTGAAGATTGCTTTTTAATTGTTGAGTGTACATATGTCTAAATAGCCTACACAACTCCCACTTTATATGTTTAAACATTAATGTATTCTCTTGAGGTTTATGTGTCTACGTGGCCTTTGAGAGATCAGTGGAGGAGGGATTTGAGCTATTGGAGTTCCTTCAACTGGGTTGAGGATCTCCCTTTGCTTTGATCCACTGTTGGATCTCCTAAAATATCCAACTAGATGTACATTTGCGCGCCTCATGCCACACATTAGGCTTCGTTAGAAAGATAATTCAAGACACAAATTCTCAAGCCTTTTGTTATTAAAAATTTGTTCTCATATGAAGTTTGAATGCCCTAATAAGTTTACGCTTATTTCTTCACCGGATTCAATGAAATTATGTGAGACCGAAGATGAGTCTCAGAGTTTGTTGTGTTCTTGCAGAGCCAAAAAAACCAACAAACATTATTGCTATCGAAATTATAAGTAGATTGTTTTAGTCTGAAAAATCTTGTGCCTATCTCCCTTGTCTCTCGAGGGACCACCAACATGGAGTTTCCCCTCATTATGGCTTGGGCTCTTTCAATCCAAAAATCCCAACTCCTTTCATCCATTGTGTTCCTCCTGCTTCTCATCTTCCTTGCTTCCCCCTCCCTCTCTATGCTTTGCTCTTGGTTTTGACTGTACTGTTAAGGACCTTGTAGTGGAATTTCTAAAAGCATAATGTGCTTCAATTGCAATATTCTCCTCTTCTCTTTAGTTAGACATGTACATCCCCTTCTCTATTAGCCAGTCGGTAAACCATATCTAGAGTTCCATAGCCTTCACAACATGAGTATATCTTTTCCTTTCTCTTTCCAAAGATTCTCCAAAATGAATCTAGATCCCCCACATGTTCAAATTAGGATAAAAGAGGATATGCCTATGGCCAACCATACTACATGGTTCCCTCCAAATTAAAATTTTATAGCTCATTGCATCCCTTTGCCGACATCCACTCTACCCCCTTCTACTCTCCAATAGCATCTACCCTAGTGCTTCCCCTATCGGCATGACCCATTACACCATTTTGTGTCATTGCTAGTATTTCTAAAAACTAAGAGTTAATGTTGTTGAAATCCTAAAGATTGAAACCATTAATCCAATTATTCATCACATAGAAGCCAAAATGCTATATTTATTATTCATATTTCATATCGAGTCATTGAAATTAACATTTTCATCATCGAGTCATTGACATTAACATATGTCATGATTAGAATTGATTTAAATAAGTTGGTAGGTGGTGTATGAGATGTAGGAGTGAAAGAGTATGTACTCTATACCACCACCACCATTGTGCCGAGCACAACTGTGGGTGAAATGAGAATGTGTGTATCAAAAACTAGAAGGTATATTGAAATTGCATAAGAATAAGAAAGATGGAAATTCATTTCAAATACTTTAATTTATGGTCCCATTGTGACATTTCCAATAATAGTTATTATTGTGTATGCCTACCATTATTAACTCAAGTTAAAACTCTACCATAACCACAATTGGAACATAAACAAATAGAAGAACAGATATATTTTGATGCTCGAAAAACATAAGATACCAAAAGTAACTGTATGAATAATCAGGAAATGGCCCTAACAAAAGCATTTAATGATGTCAATTCTAGATGTACATTTTCTACCTGAGTAAAATGATAGAAAAAACATAGGGAAATTGGCATTCATACCTATAAGATTTCATATTGATATTAGCTAATCAAGAGACCAATTTCTCTTATGGAGAAAAGCAAATAAATGTAACTAGTGGATTACAAGAGGTACATGTATTATATTTTTTATGTTGAGATAAATTTTGGGCTACAAAGGACGTCAGGACGTCTCTCAACCTTCTTCGGGATGTCACGACGTTTCATGTGGCATCCCCTTAGCTCAAAGCACCCTAGAAGTCCCAGGTGTGTTCGTAAAACTGGATATAGAATGCCCCCAGGATGTTCCCTTCAAATTGTCACTTTGGGTGGGACATATAAGGGACATTTCATCCCCATCTCTAAGCACTCATGAAACACCTTAGGTGTTTAGGATGGCTTGTGGTCATAGGGGGATATTGTGTCCCTGCGAAGCATTATTTACATTATAATTAGAAGTGCATGCGATCTTAAATATTTGGCATGATGAAAATTTTCATTTAATACTAGTGAGATGAGGTTGTGATGGTTACCCAAAGAGTGTTACATTAGCCATGCCTCCCCCCTCCCCCCTTTGAGCCTTATCTGGCTATATACAAAACAATGAATGTACTTGATTTGTAGTTAAGGATTGATTAAATAGCAAACAAAAAGTATTTGTAGTCACTATAGATCCTAAACAAGAGAAATTTGAGAATGTAATAACTACAAGAATGTTTGAGGAATGTAAAGATGTCCATAGGAATGGGAGGAATATTACAATTTAATTTCATAACATAATCGAATTGAATACTTTCTTCACATCCTTCATTATGTATAATAATACTTTGAACTAAGCTAATTGAAAGAACTGTTGATGCGAAATCACAACACCCCCAAATGAGCCTGGATCTACTTTTCTAAGGCAGGGTCATTTGGTGTGATTTGCATAACATGGGACCATCTCTCAAGCTGTGGGACTTGCGGACTTGAGATGGCCCTCTGGAGAAATCCAGCTTCTTCTTCCTGATCCTAACCTAAACTACTCCTAATGCAGAAATGACTATCTAACTATACCTAGTCTAACAATTCCAAGCAGACAGGGAGAGAGAGAGTGCCTAAAAAGTGAAATCCTACACTAAGAGGTGATAGCACCAGAAAAGGGGAGTGTTGATCATCTATCAAAACTGCCATGAAAAATGGAGGTGAGGTGAGCAATGGAGAGGATGGACAACAAGCATCACAGACCAAATGTCAGATTCACACAAAACTCCATTTTTGATCCCCACAAACATAGCTCCCAAATCTGCAAATGAAACATCCAAAACATGCACAGAATACTCCAGAACGATGAGAGGCAAGAAGATGCAATGAAAACAAGTGAAGGATGGAAAAACACATCACAAAAATGAGTTTTATTGCTTCAGAAATTTGCACAGAGCATCATACACGAGCAAGAGGCAAAAAACACCATTTACAGAGCAGGAGAGGAGGTTTCAAACTCCATTTTCGACCCTGGGGAAGAAAAGAAGAGGGGAGGCAGAGAAGAAGAATGAACAACAACTTTTACAATGAATCTTGCCCCTGTATTTATAGATTTGATCAGAGAGAAGAAAGAGAGAGAAGTGGGAAAAGCAGGTCGGAAACTCAACCACTGCTTGTTAATGCTTCTGATAAAATATGCCCCAAACCCATCTTTACTGCATCGATTCCTTGATTCGGCACCTTGAAAGAAGAGGAAACAACGGAAACAGATCGAATCTGATCTGGTTATTGAGACAGATGGATCCTACATTGAAGGCCCGAAGACGTTTCCTCCATTTTCCCACCTAACCTCCTCAAAAATTAAAGTCTCAGACTTCCATGGCATAGGTGAGGCTGAGATCTTTCCAATGGTGTTAGATTTGCAATATTTTGAGCCCTGAGTCAAAAGATATGCCCCTTCAAAGTTTGTATCAGGTCCGTACAGGAGGGTAGGAAAACAACTTGAAAAATGGGTCCCCTTTTGATATGGGACACAAATTAGGGCAAAATCAGGTTTGCAGGTTCAGAATTTATCTTTTCCCCCTTTTTCATGAGAATCACAAAATCCAAAAACTCCTGCAGCCCAGCTGCTCCGTTTGGACATGTGGAACCCTTTGTTGGTTATGGAGGTGCGCTCCAATTTATCTTTTGTGTCATGTTTTAAAAAAGGAAAATTTTCACCCTTTCCTCGATTCCCCACTTTGGCTTTGACTTGGGTTCAAACTTTGACTTTTTCCTTTGCCTCATTCTGGAATGTGAGCTCGTAGGTCTGAAACATTTTCCCTTCATATTTTCTCTATGTGCGGGGTTGTCTTGACCAAATTTTCCTAGGGGGGAATTTGGGATAACAATTTGGCGACTCACGGGGACATCTACCTGCTAGATGAAGAGACCAGTGGCCTTGAAGCATCCATTGGGCATGGAGTCTGCCTTATAAACTGATTTTGATCTGAACTTTGAAATTCTGACCTCTGAGCCTCTTGGAAACCCGCTAAAACTTGAAGTTTTGACTTCACCAAAAAGCCAACTACAATGCACTGTGTAAAAGCAAAACAACACCAAAAACTATGTACAAACTAAAAATCATACATGCTCCAAATGGAACATGCAGAGTGTGCAAAAGACTTCTTCTGCTGAAAACAAACCTACCTACTCTACTCTAACCAAGAGCAAAGGGAGCTCAAACAAAGCCTCCAACTGGCAGGGAGAAATAGCTTCCCTTCCTCAAAAATGACAGCCATGCAACTGATTTGGCACTGAACATGGCTGGTTGGATGAGTGAAAAACTAACAATAAGCTGGTCCTCCACCCAAATCATCAAGGTATCAACATTAATGGAAAATACCTCCTCAAGCTGACCTGCATTCGGACTCCTGGAGGTGTTGATGATGACCCTTGGTACTTTGATGCTCATCCTCATGCCCTGAAGTAGGCATGACTGGTTTTGGTTTCTCCTTTGGCTCCAATGAAGCCAAGTACCTGATTGGGCATGGTCTGATCCTTTGGATGTGCCCATTTCTCTGAAATTCAAATCCAAGAATGGAGTTTTCTTGTGGACCTTCTTGGATGAATGGCATGTGGAGAGGGATGGTGACATCCTCCTACCTTTTCTCTTCCTTCCCCTTTGAAGAACATGGGAGAGTCATGTCTTCCAACCTTGGTTCCAGAGGGCTATTATGAAGTGAAGGATACTGTTCTTGAATGTTCTCCTCCATGGCAATAGGCTCATGTGCTTGGGATATGAGAGATGGAGGAGAAAATGATGTGATCTCCATGGGCTCCTCTCCATCAAGACAATCCTCCAAGTCAGATAGGTAATCTGCCTCCTCGTTGTCCTACTGCGTGTGTTCGACCTCCTCCATGGTGTCCTTCGAATCTGCAATTTTCTCACCATGGTTCCCCTCATCTTCAAACATGAAGTTTGAAATCTCAAACTCTTCTTCAACATTAGAGCTTGAAGGGGATGAAGTGGGAGGAAGAACTGAAGGTTCTTCTGTGGCCTGCTCCTGCACTTGGAGCCTCTGAAACTGTATGGTCCTCCTCCACAGCTGGAATGTACTCCTCTTCTTTTGGATTAGGAGTAGCTCCTTCTTCCCCTGCTTGTGTTGTAGCTGGAGCTTCCACCACTTGTGGCTTGACCTCAGCCTCCTCCATAGGCTTAACCAACAAGGGAACCTTTGAAAACTCAAATTTAGCAGCCCAACTCTTCAGATTTTCTATCATTTCTTCTTTGTTGGGTTCCTCTATTTGATGTTCTCCTTGGCTGGTTTTTTATTGTTTTCTTCCCAACATGGTTTTGGGAAAGTAGAGGAGTGATGGGTTGATTTACAACCAGCTTTGCAATTGTTTGTGGTGGAGGGGAAGGCATTTGCTTTTGGCTTGTTGTAGAGGGGATTGGATTTGGGAGGGAAAAGGCAGAGAAACTAAGGTGGGTGGAAGACTAGGAGATGGAGAAATGGATTTCAACACTTGGGGTAGCATTCAATGGGAAGCTTGGAAATTGAAGCCCAAATTGAAATGGTTTTGATTGAGGAGTAGAGAGAAAAAACAGATAATGGTGATTGATTTACCCATTGACAAGGTTGTCCCGCACTTTGCTCATAAGCCTCTATCTCCTTTCCCATTGTGCAAGTTGGGGCAGCATTTCAATCATGAAGTCCAGCTTCTCCTGAGGGTTGTAGTGTCTTGGAAAAGGGCCTTCCCATGGACAAGGTGCCCTGCAACCAATTCTGAAAGCCATCATTTGAACTTTTGCCCTTAATTGAACCATGCCAAGCCTCCATTTTTTAATCTTCTCCAGTAGACCAACATCCTCTGCATAACTATCACCATTATATGCGTCCCCTTGTCCTTGATAAGCTTCATAGTCCCAAACTAGTTTTGACACTGCTCATATGGGTAAGCATAGTGGTCCTCGATCTCATTATAATGTTGATTTGGAGGAGTTGGGAAATACATTGGAGGTGGACAACATTACTGTAAGTGTGAGTTACATGAAGGGAATGAAGTCATGATTGCACAACCTCATGGAATGGGAGAAAATGAAAGAGATGGAAGAAGAAAATGGATGAAATGAGTGGAAATGGATGGAAAAGGTCTGCAACTCAGAGAATGGGTTTTTGACCAAATGGAGTCGCCAGATGTGCTTGGAAGTGCCTCCAAAGGCTTAAATCTTCACCAAGAGCACATCAAAATTGATGAAGTGAAGTGGTAAGGTGCTTCAAACCTGTCCCACTAGGCATGCCAAAACTATTAACGTGAAATCACAACACCTCAAATGAGCTATGGATTTACTTTTCTAAGGTAGGGTCATTTGGTGTGATTTTCATAACATGGGACCATCTCTCAAGCTGTGGGACTTGCGGACTTGAGATGGCCCTCCAGAGAAAGCCGACTTCTTCTTCCTGATCCTAATGCTAAACTACTCCTAATGCAGAAATGACGTCTAACTACACCTATCCTAACAATTCCAAGGAGACAGGGAGAGAGAAAGTGCATAAAGAGGGAAATCCTACACTAACGAGGTGATAGCACCAAGAAAAGGGAAGTGTTGATCATCTATCAAAACGGCCATGAAATGAAGGGAGGTGAGGTGAGCAATGGAGAGGATGGATGAAAACATCACAGACCAAATGTCAGATTCACACAAAACTCCATTTTCAATCCCCACGAACACAACTCCCAGATCTACAAATGAAACATCCAAAACATGCACAGAATACTCCAGAATGATGAGAGGCAAGAAGATGTAATGAAAACAAGTCCCAAAGGATGGACAAACACATCACAAAAATGAGTTTTATTGCTTCATAAATTTACACAGAGCATCATACATGAGCAAGAGGCAAAAACACCATTTACAGAGCAGGGGAGGAGATTCAAACTCCATTTTCGACCCTGGGGAAGAAAAGAAGAGGGGAGGTAGAGAAGAAGAATGAACAACAACTTTTACAATGAATCCTGCCCCCGTATTTATAGATTTGATCAGAGAGAAGAAAGAGAGAGGGAATCGGGAAAAGAAGGTTGAAGCTCAACCACCACTGTTAATGCCTCTAATGAAATATGCCCCAAATCCGTCTTTACTGCATGATTCCTTGATTCGGTGCCTTGAAAGAAGAGGAAATGATGAAACAGATCAAATCCGATCTAGTTGTTGAGATAGATGGATCCTGCATTGAAGGCCTGAAGACATTTCCTCCATTTTCCTTTACCTAACCTCCTAAAAAATTAAAGTCTCAGACCTCCATGGCGTAGGTGAGGCCGAGATCTTTTCAACGGCGTTAGATTTGCAATATTTTGAGCCCTGAGTCGAAAGATATGCCCCTTCGAAAGTTTGTATCGGGTCCATACAGGAGGGTGGGAAAACAACTTGAAAAATGGGTCCCCTTTTGATATGGGACACGTGGTAGCCAGATTGGAACAAAATTAAGCTACTCTGCTTGGGCACTGGCGTTGGTTGCACATAATTTATCTTTTCCCCTTTTCTCTGATTCCCCACTTTGGCTTTGACTCAGGTTCAAACTTTGACTTTTTCCTTTGCCTTGTTCTGGAATGCGAGCTCGTAGGTCTGAAATGTTTTCCCTTCATATTTTCTCTATGTGTGGGGTTGTCTTGACCAAATTTTTCGGGGGAGAATTTGGGATAACAAAAACTAGGCATAAGAGATTACTGTGTAGATTTTGTCTTGGTGTGGAATCTATTTTTTCTTAGTATGGAATATGTTTCTGCATGGAAGCATTGCAATCAGAGAAGCGACTAGTGTTGAAGCTTGGAGATCCTGCGTTGAAGGTTGGAGATCCACCGCGAGTAAATGTTCACCTCTGGCAGAAGACTTGTGTGGTGTTTTTAGAAAAACATGTAGCTTCCTTCAAGAGTTTTGCATGTTACAATAGTTTTTACAGGCGACCAACTCTACAGATAGTTTTTTATCATGATTGGTATTATACTATTTCCATAGAAAGAAAATTTGTAGACCTGAGTATTATTTTTTGGCATGGAATACTGCTGCAAAAGTTGAAGGAGCGAGAAGTATATGTCATGCAATCTAGACATAGAAAGCAGTGCTGAGATAAATCCACAAGGTGAATCTCTATTAAGAAGCTAAGAATAAAGTACCAGATTGTATTTCGCATTGATTGAGGAGCTTGTGCATCAATGAATACTGGAGTGGTTCTGGTTTGACGTACAGTGTCAATCTAAGAAGGTTCATACAGAATTCAAAAAAGGCTAAGAGGTAGATGATGAACATGAAATAGAATGCCCATTATGTTGCATGGAAGATAGAGATGAAGACCATTCTCTTCTGTGAAGATCTCTGAAATATCGTAACTAGCACACTCGCTCATCCCACCAATGTAGATGAATGAACAAAGTATGATAAGGTCAATGCAAAAGCCTTGACATTGATCACTCAGAGCATATCCAATGAGGTGTAACTAGACATTCAGAATGTGACAACATCAAAGAAGGCCTTAGATAATCTTTCCATGATCTATGAAGAAAATAATTTGACAAAAATTCTTCATCTCCAGTTAAATCTTCATACCTTGAGTATTCAAGAAGGTGAGAAAGTGGAACAATTCTTACGTCATGTGGCGGAACTATGAGCAGAGCTTGCCACACTCAGAAGAAGAGGTTGAAGATAAGTTTCTTGTCCCACTCACACTGCGAGCTATTTCATCCCAGTTCAAGACATTCATCACCACGTTGACCATCACACCAAAGGAGGTGAGCTTTTCCGAACTGGTGAATTTTCTACAACATAGGAAGAAGTCATTCAGACAGTGCTAGAAGAGTTTGTGGACAAAGCGTTCATCTCAAGGTAGAAGAAGTGTCAGAAGCCTTGCAAGGGAAAACAAGATAAGCAGACACAAAAGCAACCATAGAAGCCACAACAGAAGTAGAATTCTCAAAAGGAGGATCAATGGTGTCACATCTGCACCACGAATACACATGACACTATGAATTATTGGTACAATGGTCACACACAAACACAATTCTTGGAGAAGAGAGCACATCTGGTCAAGGTGATTCAAAGAAATCCAAGTGGCATCCTCGTGGAAAGAAGCAGAAAGGACATGTCAGCCCATCAGATGATGACTCAGATGAAGATGTCCCAGAATCAAGTAACATTACGGTGCACATGAGGATGATGTGGTTCAAGTCTCCCAAACATCACATCCATCAGAGAATGTTTGGTTGATAGATTCAGGCACCAACAAGCACATGACGGGTGATAGAAAGTTGTTTGATTCATTGACTGATCGACCCACTGGAGATCGGGTTCGAATTGCAGACAACAAGGAGTATGTAGTAGAAGGAATAGGAAATGTGACCATTCCTCTTGGGATGAGAAGATGTACTCTCATGAAGGTGCTCTATGTCCCTGGCTTGACCAAAAATCTCATGTCTATCTCTCAGCTGTTGAATCACAAGCTCAAGGTGGAGTTCCTGGTTCAGAATGGCATCAAATCATGTCTGATATCTAAAGAAGGTATGATACTTACTAGAGATTTTTTGAAGGATCATTTATTTGCATTAGATGTAGTTTCATCCTCTATAGTTGCGTTATCTACCTCCATAGTGGAATCCACTGCACTCTAGCATTATCGATATGTACATATTTCTATTGGCTCCCTCTATCAGCTCAGTTCAAAGAAGATGGTACGAGGACTTCCTCCTCTCTCTCATTCATTACCTCTTTTTCTTGGATGTCTGGTGGGAAAACAACATCAGGATCCATTCGAGTCAAGTACATTCCATGCCAAGAACCATCTCGAGGTCATGCATACTAATCTGTGCAGACCCTTTCCTACCTCATTTAAGGGGTTTCAGTACTTCCAGTTGTTCACTGATGATTATTCCCACAAGACATGGGTGTTATTTATTTGAAAGAAGATTGAAGTATTTACCAATTTTCATATCTCCTACAAGCAAGTTGTTCAGCAAACTGGGAAGCCCCTTCTTGTCCTCCACTCAGATCGAGGGGGGGGAATTCACATCAAATAAATTCTTGGCATTCTTGAAGGATAATGACATCACACAACACCCGACTTCCCCCTATACTCCCCAATAGAATGGAATTGCAAAATTTGCAATCAGACTGTCATGGAGATGGATCATTTCATGCTTTCCACTATGAAGTTGGAGAAACATGTTTTGGGAAAAACTTGTCCAGACTGTTGTATATCTTTTGAACCAAGAACCTACAAATATCTTGAAGGAAAAAGACATCGGAAGAGGTATGGAGTAATCATAAGCCTTCTATTTCTCATTTGAGAGTATTTGGATGTACTACATATATGCATGTTTCAGATAAGAAGAGGAAGAAGCTTGATGCAAAAACACACCAGTGCATATTTTTGGGGTACAATACTACCTCAAAATCATATCGTCTCATGGATCCTGAGACAAAGAAGATATATGAGAGTAGAGATGTTGTTTGTGATGAGTCATCATTTGACTCATTTCCACAGAAGGAAGATTCAACACCAACCTCCTCTCATAGATTTCTCACACATCTAGATGATGAACATGAGGATTCTTCAGAGAAGAAAGATGAGTTGCAAGGGGAATTTGTTGATCTTGGGAATTTGGAAAATAATTCTTCACATCAACAACAACGTTAATGTCTGAAGTGGGTCCAAAGCACCATGAGAGACTCCCACCTAAACTCTCTTCCAGACACTTCATCAGGAGTTCGAACGAGAAGACAAGTGAGAAATGAGGTAAATCTCACACTCATGAGTTCAGTGGTTGATAGCACCAAACCTGATTCAGTTCATGAGGCACTCAGTCAGCCAGAGTGGAAGAAGGCCATGGATGCAGAATATGACTCCTTGATACAGAATCAGACATGGGAACTTGTTGATCTACCTGCAGGTAAGAATTCCATTGGCTGCAAGTGGATTTTCAAAACAAAATATAGGGTAGATGGATCTATCGACAAGTAAAAAGCATGACTAGTTGCAAAGGGTTATGCTCAGTAGGAAGGAATTGACTATGATGAGACCTTTGCACCCACTGTGAAGATCAAAACCATCAGAGTTTCTATGCACTAGAAACACAAAACAGATGGAAACTTCAGCAGATGGACGTAAAAAGTGCTTTCTTGAATGGTGATCTCAAAGAAGAAGTATACATGACCCAGCCAGAAGGATTTTTTGATGAGCAACATCCTCAGAAGGTATGTCATCTAATTAAGTCTCTTTATGGACTTAAACAAGCACCTAGGGCATGGTACATAAAAATAGATGATCACCTATTGTAACATGGATTCACTCGTAGCCCCTCTGATTCAAATTTGTATATCAAAAAGATAGGCAGAGAGATTTTCATCTTGGTTTTGTATGTAGATGATCTTGTGATCACAGGGAGTTTTGACAATCTTGTCGAAGATGTGAAGAATGATTTGAATAAATCCTTCGACATGACAGATTTGGGGCTACTTCACTATTGTCTTGGCTTGGAGATATGGCAAAAGAAGAATCATATTTTTATCTCCCAGATGAAATATGCCAAGACACTCCTGGAAAAGTATGGCATGTCAGATTGTAAACCTATGTCCACTCCAATGGAAAAAGGTTTGCAACTTTCTAGATTCCAGGATTCACCTCAAGTAGATGGTACTCTCTACAGACAGCTTGTTGGGAGTCTCATTTACTTGACGTATACCAGACCAGACCTTTTCTTTGTTGTGAGCTATCTTTCCAGATTCATGCAGGAGCCAAAGAAATGTCACTGGGTAGTAGTGAAGCATGTGTTGAGATATTTCTGAGGTACAATTGACTATGGTCTGGAGTATCAGAAGAACTCTCAGTTCTTCTTGCAGGGATATACAGACTCAGACTATGTTGGATCCATTGATGACAGGAAATCAACTTCAGGTATATTTTTCATCTTGGGTCTGGACCTATCTCATGGATAAGTAAGAAGAAAATTTTTGTTTCTCTCTCATCCACTGAGGCAGAGTATCATGCCACATGAGGAGTTGTGTGCGAAGTGATTTGGTTACGTTGCATTTTGGCAGATATGGTAATTCCTGAAGAAAATCCTCCCATCATTCACTGCGACAATCAGGGTGTGTTGAAGCTTGTGAAAAATCCATTTTTCCATGAGAGAACAAAGCACATTGAGGTCGAATGTCACTACATTTGAGAACAAGTCTTGAACCACCACATCCAGCTCCAGTACTACCTGACAAATGCTCAGATTGCAGATATACTCACCAAGTAAACCCTAGTGGGAGTAAAAGTAGAATAAGGTGATTGATCCATAACTCGATAAGGGGAAGCCATACTCAGAAAGAAGGGTTTGAATGTTCAGGTTCACCAAAATGATTAAGCTAAATATGGAAATGTATGCCTAATCTGATTGCTATTGTAGCAGTAGATGAATAATCAATTAATTACAGAAATCAACCCAAGTAAACTAAGCATTAAAATGTGAAACACTTAGTTACAAAGAGGGTAAGAAAATCCTTATCTGATTCAAAGTGTAATTTGGACTGTGCCAAAGTGCTGAATGGATGAACAGAAGTGGAGAAGCGTCACACAGAGCCTCAAAAAAATATGTGAGCTGACGATCTGCTTGGATTGGGGCACCTGGAGAGGGATATAGGCGCCTGTGGGCACCATAGACCTATTTTTGGGTGCTTATGTCTACATAAATGCTCAGGAAACCTTCTTTGAGTGGTCATAAGGTATTCTCTTTTATTATCCTTTGGTCACTGTGAGGTCGCAAAATAATTGTCAGAGTCGCTGGAAACCTGTAATGAAGAAATGACTTACAAAACTCTCAAAGAGACATCAAATCCTAAAAAATAAAGATGCAAAATGAGGGGTTGGACTTTCCTCAGTTTTCACAATGATGAACTTACAATTGAGCATTGCGTTAGATCTTAGACCTGATGTAGTTTTATATGTTTGTCTGCATAATTGTGCCCTAAGTGGCTCTTGTGCGTGTCACACTTGATAACGAGCAAAGTAGCTAGATGTAAAGAAATGTAGTAGATGTGTGCATAGAATAGAATGAACTTACCTCCCATGACGTGTATGTAAAATAACCAACCCTTATGTCCCTTGGATGGCGCTAAATGGGTGCAATGGAGCTCTTAGATACTATATGGATGCAACCTGAGGTGGCGATAGCTAATGCTTAGTGCTTGGTCCTTTATTATGATCACATAACTTTATATTTATATGATTCCCTTGCTTGCATTTTTTAATTAACCTTAAAAAATTCTGACTACCAAAAAGATAATATGCTCAAATGGCTAGAAATGACCCAAAAAGTGTGAACAAAGTATACTAAGGTCAGGGGCACCAGGCGTTGGCATCCAAGATGATAAGTGTCAAGGTATAAAAAGGAAGACTAAGTAAGTAAGGGTGCAAGGCAACAAAAAGTAAAGAATGGTGGCCAAAGACATGGGTTAATTATTACTTTTCTTACTTAGGAATCATATGAATAGTAGTATGTAATCATGACTAAATAGTTACCCAATGTGCATGATTTTGTGTTTACATAACTTTTTAGATTTCTATAATTACATGGTTTTTTGTTCAAATGATATAAGCATTGAGATAATAAAAATTAAAAAATGTAAATTCAATGAAAATAAAAAATACTTTAAAACAAGAAAAACAAGGTATATTAAGAATTATTTTTGACACATATTATAAGTGTTGCATCAAATTTAAATAATATTGATAAAATACATGTCACATACATCAGAAAAACAAGGTGCATTAACTCTCTAGAAAATCAATAAAAAATATTGGCATGGTTGTTACAGAAGCAAAAATGTCAAAATAATATTTTGAAAATTGATTTTTTAGAATTTTTCATATATTTAAAAGGAAAAATGTGTACACATATTCACCACCACAAGATCTTACATTAATATTCTTAATCCATCAAAAATAATAAAACAACCATATGATATTTTTCTCCAACTCACTAAAGCACCATCCTATGTTCCTCAAAATAGAAACTAGTGTTTTTAATACCACCACACAAAAATATGCAACAACAATAAAGATGACGAAGGTGTTAGTGATAGCTCAAACCTCTACACTACATATTCCCACCACCGTAATACCCCCTTCCACCAAAATGATGATGCCGCTCATTTCCACCCTTGTGCTATTGGAAACTATACTGACACCACAAATCACAACACCCAAACACCCCTTTTTTGCTCCTCCAGCCACAACTAATCCTCCCATAACACCACAGATGCCTCCCTCCACCGCACTTGCAGCAACAGAGACCATATATTTGGTGTTCAAACTCACACAAGAACCATCCAAATCTCTACATGTAACACTTACCATTTCATCTTCTCCACAATTAATCCATCTAGCCCTCTGCTAATAGTCTTACCATCTCTGTGAGAGTCTCGAACTCTAACTCCTTTGAAACCTAAAATTTTAAAGCCCAATCAATCTAGATAATAACAATAACTAACACCCAAGAAAATTATTTATGTCTCACACCAAGAATCAATAACCCACACAATTTTTTAGAGAAATGCAAAATTTGATGGAAGATGAGGAGGGTGTGAATGAGAATCTATTGTCCAAGTGATCACATCGTAGAGTCTCTTTTTCCATTACCTGTAGATAATGAAACTTGCACATTCTCCAATCCCAAATTTTGGCATAAGATAGATACAGAAGCTCTATATTTAGGGTTCCTTTTTCCATCGTTTCCATGCATATTTTGGATTTTAGGGTTTATCTTTCATGAATATGATAGTGATTAGGGTTTCCCCACCAATAATCCTTATGACAACATTCGTCAATGAACACCAACACAAAATCTCAATTGTCTATTTCTGTAGCATGTGTCTGATATAACCATTGAAAATCCCCTTTAGAAACACCTATTAGTGAAAAATCTTGGTAAATAACATGGATCACTTATGATTCTTAAAGATAAAAGTAACTAAAAAAATTAGAACATATCAAATCTTCTATTAAACAATAGAGTAAAACTAATAAAGGGTAGAGTTTTAGAACATTACTCATTTTTCTGTTAATATCTATAATATTTAAAGAAAAACAAAGTGCCCACAAATATACATGAAAGGATATGATGTTTTTGTAATAAAACATGATTTTTTAATGCTAAGTATTCACCTCTCCTTTTCCTTGCTTCTTTGTTAAACTGTGTATATTTACGCATTTTTTCTTCAATCTCTCCTTATTCCTCTATATTCTTCTCTCGGTGTCTTCTTTTCTTTCTGTAATATTTGTGTGGTTGTGTATCTCTTAAACGAGCTATTTTCCTCCTATATTGTAATCCTTTTATTTTTTGACTCTCTTATTTAATATCTTTAGGTCACCCTACTTCTATATTTGGCTTTACAATATGTCTTTTCCGCCTCCAAATTTTTTATTGGAGTGTAGGACTCAATATTGGTTGAACTCTTTGTTTTTAACTCTTTGCATGACTGTTTTCCTCATGAAATTCTAATAGGCCTCCCTTAAATTTAGACTTCATTAAACTCCTCATTAATTTCTTTTGGGATTAATCATTCAAGTTGTTGAAGACACCTATGGCTATCATGGCAACAAGATTGCAAGCCCCCCCTACATCCCCGTGGGACCCACTATGCCTCCACTATGTGTGGTATACACACATTTTTGGATTCATGTAATTAAATGCAAAGGAAAGAAAATGGGAGCATGTGGTAGGTGTTAGGCAAGTTGGTAGGCGCAAGTTAAAATACATGAGAGGTCATGGGTTCAAAACACAATTTATTTTGTGGTATATACACTATGTGTATACCAAAAATTTGAAAAAAAACTAAGTGTGGAATTTTGTGTATACCACACTTTGCAATCCTTAGGATGGTCGGCACTGCTAAAGACCTATTTTATCATTTCATATAGCCCTACCATGTGCACACAGTTGGGTTAGTTTGAAGTAGGGTGTTGGATATTCACCGAGTGGTTTCAAGAATACCTCATACGTGATTCATTTACTCTTGGAAATCTTATTTACGTGGAGATAGGTCAATTCCAGATCTTGGTCATGGAGTTCTCATTTTCTTAAGGTTTTGAGTGTTGTGGGCATGGCTCGATCTGGTGGGGAGCTCAAGTTCTTTCTCCTTTAAAAATTTTAGTTCCATATGTGGTGAACGATAGTTGTTAGATTTATATTTATATAGATGTAGTTAAAATGTTATTAAAAAAGGTGAAGTAGTTTTTCAAAGTGGAGTAGAGTTTTCTAACTTGGTCATAAGTATCTTGATCCTGATGAGATAGATTGTGATGTGACAAACTATGCTTCATGATTTGATCTTTCCAACATAAATCATAATAATCTGAGCTTGCCAATAATGGGCTTCTTTGATGTGGTAGTTAGTGATTTGATCTTGCCAACATTGGGCTTCCTTGATGTAACTCATATGGGCAAGAGAGGAAACATTGGGCTTTCTTGATGGATCATATTGGCCAGAGAGGAAAATATAGAGGAAACATTGGGATTCCTTGATGGCTCATATGGTCCAAAGACGAAAATATAGAGGAAACATTGGGCTTTCTTGATGGCTCATATGGGAAAAAGAGGAAAATATAGAGGAAACAATGGGCTTCCTTGATGTGGCTCATATGGGCCATTCCTTGTTGGCTTATATAGACCAAAGAGGAAAATATAGAGGAAACATTGGGCTTCTTGATGTGACTCATATGATCCAGATAGGAAAATATAGAGGAAAATTTGTGCTTCCTTGATGGATCATATGGGCCAGAGAGGAAAATATAGAGGAAGCATTGGGCTTCCTTGATGTGGCACATATGGTCAAGAGAGGAAAATATAGAGGAAACAATAGGCTTCCTTGATGGATCATATGGGCCAGAGAGGAAAATATAGAGGAAATATTGGGCATCCTTGATGTTGCTCATATGGGCCAAAGAGTAAAATATAGAGGAAAATTGGGCTTCCTTGATGGATCATATGAGCCAGAGAGGAAAATATAGAGGAAACATTGGGCTTCCTTGATGGTTCATATGAGACAAAGAGGAAAATAGAACATAAATGTATAAGGCCTCTTAGGAGTGACAAGACAAGTATCCCCTAACAATGAAAATACCCTTGTGCTATAACTTATAGTAAAAGCATTTTATTCTTAGTAGTGAAACTTAAGTTATCAATTCATGAAAAATCATAGTAATGCAATAACACAAATATCATAAAGCTATACGATGACAACCATGTCATTGTCGCAAAGCAAAAATACAAAAAATAAAAAATTCTAAATGTAACATTATGCTCCTCATAACAATGATAGCGTGAAATCCCTTTCATTGTCACAATGTGACTAAATGAACTAGTAAAACAACTAAAACAACAAATGAAAACTATTCAATATCACTTATGGTTTAGATTATTTTCTAGGTCCTAAACACATATGGAAATACATCTATCTATACCCATTGTTGCATATTTCTACCTCTCCTCGATGATACTCTGTCTTGAGATAGATAAAATCTACACATGCAAAAATAAGAGTGCCTAGTGTATTATCCATTTCACACAATCAAATCAATTGAAATGAAATATAAATAACATATATAGAGTAATCCAAACTAAAATACAGATCCTTAGTGGCATCTACTGTTAATCAATCAACGCATAATAAATGTTTTACTCATTAAATAAGTCAATGATAATCAAATAAAATTAAATTAGAATATAATGTTTTATCAATGTGACAACATCCACTTAGTCATTTGAAAATATCAAAAACATTAATTGTATGAACACAGGATCAACATCCTTTTTGGCTGGGAGGAAGAATCATCTCAATGATTATTACTAACAAAAAAGTAAAAAGAGATACTACAATAAATGTGGGTATGCTCTATGGATTTCATTGAACTCTTCCCAAGTAACACTCTCCTCTTAATATTGGTCCCACTAGATCATACACTGAGAGACTTCATGGTTTCACAAGTTACTCAAGTGAACCTTAAGCATCCAAAGGGGCTCAAACAAAAGAAATATTGGATCCTCCGTGCTTGTATATATTTCCAATCAATAACATGAGATATATGAGAGTGATAACATTTCAATAAAGAGAAATGAAACACATTATGCAACTGAGATCGAGTTGAATGTAATGCAAGTTTGTATGTCATTGGCTTGACCGCTTAAAGAACAATCAATGATATTACATAACAAGGTATTAGTTTGGAAGAATTTCCAAACTTTATAGTGATATTCTTTGGTTTTAACTTTAGAAAAACTTTATCATTTATTGAAAAATCTCTATAAATCTTCTTCTTATTTGTGTAGTTTTTCTATCTATTTGTAGCCTCAAGTAATCTTCACCTAATTAGTTTCACCTACTCTTCATGTTTTTAAGCATGCCAGGGCCTATAAACACCCTATAATATGTTTGATACCAATTGAAAACTCTGTAACATTTTATCCCATACATTGCCTCAAGTGGAGTCATGCCTAATGTCAAATTATGTGATTTTTTATAAGAAAACTCAAACAATGGAAAGAGCTCCTCCCATTTGTATTGTTGATCTATACAATACATCCTAAGCATGTCTTCAAGAACTTGGTTCACCCTCTTTTTTTGGCCATCTATTTTTGGGTAATAATAAGTACTAAAATTCAAATTTGTTTCCCAAAATATTGAGATAAATATTTGGGAGTTTTTAAAATCATTCTAATTAGTGATTTAGTTCAATTACACGTGTTAATGACATTCCAATGTATGCATGAAACTATGTTGGCCACATAATATGGAAAACATTTAATATTATTATAATGTTAGAAATAAATTTAGTATAACAAGGATGTAGTGCATCACTAGTCACATTTAAGAAACTATTTTCGAACATAAAAAACACATACCCCATATAAGTAGACTGGATGATTCTCATGAATAGAATGACATATATTGTGTTTTTCGAAGAGAAACAAAGTTCCAAAACATACACTCATTTGTATGCAACTAATAGGTTAGCAAATTTACACAACAAGTCCATGCTTATATCAATAAATAAGCCAATTACATTGAGCAAAGCTAAGAAAACTAGACACCATGCATGGAACGCATCTTACCATGCATGGAACACAACTTGATCTCATATAGGTTATGTGTGGAGGGGAAAAATTATGTTAAATACCATCTTATGGGTGCAAGTTGGGCTAGTCAATGGAGCACTAAGGAAAATAATTGTCACTGTTTACAAAGTAGGTTGTAGACCTCCATCCTTCCATTTATGTAATTGTCGTTTTCATAAAATAATCATTGCCTACATGGGATATTAACAATCCCACTTTCTTACATATCTCTCTAGCCACTTTAAATAATTTCTTATAAGTACCTTTTAAAATGGCATGTACATTAAAGATACATAAATCACAAGGCATAACGTTAGTAAAAGGTACAATACATATTCATAATATCGACCATTGATGAATGACCTTTATTGCAATTTCATGAGCGTATAAATTATATGATCTTTACATCTCTCCAAATTTTTCATGCATTCATTATGTATGAAAGAAGTGTAATAAATATGTAGAAAATTGAAGACATGAAGAAAACCTTCACTTGAAAAAGCACTATTATAAATGATGTATAAAAAAGGCTCAATTTCTAGTTAGGTTTTACCTTGCTTTATTTTTCACACAAAATTACTTAAATTTTCAATTAAAACACAAGCACTACATTCTTTTCATTTTTTGCAAAAAAATCCGACATGTGCATACTACTCATCTTAAACATGAGGCATTGCGATACGATGCTAAAAATATCCCACATGTTGATGAAAAAGGTCAAGAAACCTTGTATATTTTGTGTGATAAATTGTACACAAAACATGTACCCATGTATATGTAAGAATTACATCCATTGATATTTGTAGATTTATCAGCATTTCCAAAAAACAAAGAGATATATGCACATTGAATTTAAATAGTGTAAAGTATACGCATTGTACTCTCTCTGGAGACAAATATTATTTACAATACATTTGGTATCATCATACTTTTTGCAATTGTTAGATTTACCAAAAAAACTAAAACTTTAGTTACTGAAAGAGCGTATAATACATATTGAGTCATTCTAAAGTAAGAAAAAGTAATTAAATGTCACTTCCATCCATTTTCCATTTGTAAGGCACCACATTTAAAAAAAATACATCTTGTGGCGTACACTTGCAAACCCATAATGGCAACTACAAGTTTTTACCTTGGGGTTATATTGGGAAGGGTTTCACAGAAATATAGGTTCCGTGAATAAACATATCCTTGTTTGTCCTAATCTTGAGAATAATGTTAACTCTGATAAACCTAACAAAAGCATACGATCCTTGTTTCAAAAATCTTATGATGTATTCCTCGCTCACTATCAATATCCATCTCTGCTTCCTTTCATCTACATACTTATTAAGCACCTCTTCAATAATATATGTTTCTTTATCAATTATGCTTCCCTTGAGATCTTATGATAAACATTTGGCCAAAACAAGGACATCCTTGAGCACATAACACCACCCTTTACCAAGATCAGGTGTCATCAGATGTATTACATCTCCCACCATTGTCACCTTCCTTCATACACCTTCATCGCTAACATTCATCACACCCACTGGAATTACAAAACCATCATATAGAAATGGTTGTTTCTTGTTCTCATCAAAACATCTGTAATTTCTTCAGTAAAATCCTTCACTAGAAACAAAACAAATTCATGGATCCATAAGGGATCGAGTGCAATTTTGGAGTAATTTTTTTTAGAGAGAAGAAGAACACTATTTTGTAAATAAAACTTGAGTTGAGGCGGCTTTAAAATATAAGATACTATATGACCCTTACTATAAAGATGTTAAAATTGACAAAGAAGCTCTAAATAGGTTACCAAATCATGATATAAACATATCTAGTAGCCTATGCCACCATATAATGTTATCTTTGGAGCCCAATCACATGGATGTAGAACTTGTAGAAGCATATTCATATGTTAATGATGATTACATAGAATCATCATATTTTGTGATCATTCTTTCCAATGTGCGAATTGAAGTTGAATAAATTCAACAGTCTATGCAATCAATTGAGTTAGACTTTACACATGCATTTGATTGGCCAAGTATTAGTCCAGTTCTAGTTAATGAAAATAACATGAAGGGTTGTTTGTAATGGATTTTCCTTCTTTATTCACAATCATAATTTCTATGTTTATGCAACCCCATATGTGATAATTAAAAAAGCATGAATATTTTATGCATTTATTAAGGTACCATGATAATAGAATCAAAGTGCATCCTTAATTCAAATATTTTATACAAAATTGTATGATGTGCTAACACACTTAGGTAACATATATTGTATTTTCAAAGAAAAACATTGAAGACAACTTACAAATTTTAGCAGAAGATATTTATTGCTACATAAAAGAATTGCCCAATGTGAAAATTACAACACAACTTATGTGATTAGGCTTCAACATCCGAGGGACCAAATCATATTGGTCTAAATGTCAAAGAAATCTCATAGATATAATTGTACAATTAGGTTCTGTAGCTGATACTAAATGACAAGATTAGCATAAGGTTATGTCCGAGTCTCCTCTTCCAACTACAATTATTGGTCATCATTTGAGGGCATAAAATTTATCAACCACCCAGACATGGTCTCTGCATATATGGAAAATGAATCTACCATATTTTGGGAAGTTCTTGAGCACTATTTTCAAAGAATTTAGGTAATTGGTACGGGTAATTTTTTACATTTATAAAATGTATGCATATTACTATTGAAAACTTTCTAAATTCTTCTTTGATAGAAAGGTATGAATGAAAACATAGAGATTCAACTCATATATGGATTATTGTGGTTAAAAAATTCCCCCAACATCGAAGCATAAAATTAGGACAATCCTCTTGAAGTAAATCCCACAAAAGGCTTCTTTGATCAATATGTAACAACATGGAATATGAAAAAAATAGTGTGATCCATCTCGGATGTACCACTCTATCTTAGATGATTCTTGGTTACGAAACATATCAGAGATACATGAAATCGATTCACAACATTATTACATCAAACTTCTAAACCATGTTGAATGAAATAACAAATGTAGAGAACACTCATGTTAGTATGAAAATGGATCTACTTTGTGGTGCATATATAAATAACAATGGCCCTTACTTCCTACCTTAACTATGTTTATCGATGAAAAAGGAAAAAAAACTATCTACCTTATTGAAATGATGACAGGGTTAACACACAGAACTCATAAGTATTATCAATTTGGCAAACCAATATCGATTTTCAACAAGTTGTCTCTCAATATGTTGTCTTGTAGTACATACTCAAATATGCATCCAAAATAGAACAAAAATATGAAATCTAATACAATATACTAACTAGGGTCTCTAATGATGCAACAATACATAGTCATGTTACATTTGCTTACGATAATTTTCTAACAAACCATTTGTTGACTGTAACATACAAACATAATAACCATGTCATATGTTGTGAAAATTATCTCTCGTAGTTTCTAAATATACTTTCATTACACTTTATGTTAGTAAGAAAATTTTTAACAGGGTAGTAAAGCATAGTGCAAGTGAAATTCCAGTATCATCATTCATTCATGCATACATAAAGCACCCATATTTTTTAGTTGCAATATCACTTATAGATCTTCAAAGAACCAAATACCACTGGAGACAAAGGTCTATACCAACAATAGTTATTATCCAGTGACTCCTTCCACGGAATAAATATTGTACAAGGGATTTTTCTTTAGTGAATTGTTATTGGACAAACCATTTCATAGTATTCCAACAAACATGAATAGTTATAGCAGAAATTACTACAAATTAGAGACAATTTAAAGACTCCTGCCACGCATGGCATATTGAGCACTCAAGTGATACAAATAATAACGGTGAAGAAATAGATAACAGAAGTAGTTGAAGAGAAGAAGAAGGGTTAACAAATATGGAAGAATGGAAATCATTATCCGATTGCACTCAACAAGTACCATTCAAATCAATGATTTAGATATGCTTTGGGCTTTGGGACCCTAACATTAACCATGATCAAAACTATGTTGAGCTATCAAATGACTTATAAGAAAAAAGTATCAATTTCATGTAAGTATCCTAACTTTCATATGGAAACATACAATTGAAGCATACAAATAGATCATTTCCAAACATATTATCTACCAAACAATTCAATTCTTTACAGATTACTACACAACATACTTCACAGAAAAAGAAAAGTGATTCATTAAAAATGATTATTTTGGGGGACTGCCGATACTGGAAAATCATACTTAATAAACAAAATTACTCATGCATTGCATTCACTATCTATTACAACTAGTCCTCAACTACTATTTCTTACACCGACATGTATTACAACATTCAACATTAATGCAACAACTATACATTCATCTCTCTTAATTCCTATATATGACATGTAACCACTAGAAGGACAAACATTATTTCCCTTTGAAGAGAAAATGAAATGAATCGATTACGTGTTAATTGATGAAATGAGCTTCATAGACACAAGAATGTTAATTGACATCAACAATTGACTATGACAAGGAATCCCAAAGTATTGAGATAAATATTTTTTATGTTTTTTTATCATTCTTGTTAGTGATTTAGATCAATTTCACCTTGTTAATGACATTCCAATGTATACAGGAAAATCTATTTGCCACACATTATGGCAGAATTTTAATATTGTTATAATGTTAGACAAATTTCTGGTAATAAGGATGTAGTTCATCATAGGTCACATTTTTGGAAACTATTGTCAAGCATAAAAAATTCATACCCTGTGGAAGAAGACTGGAGCTTCTCATGAATAAAACAACATCTATTGTGTTTATTAAAGAGAAATATAGTTTTAAAACATACACTCATTTGTATCCAACTAATTCAAGACACTAGAAAACACACCTTATGCATAAGGTCCCCTATTCAAAAATACAAAAAAATATAAAGCACGGTAATCTCACAAAAAAAATATATATAAACCCCACAAAATGGTGATAAAAGACACCTTATCACTCATTTACTAACCTTCATCTACTCACATTTATTTTTGTCTGTCTCACCTACCCATTTACATGCCCAATGCACTATGAACCCTTATCATCTCACCCATCCATGCACAGTGTACCCATATGTGTCACATTATTCTATGTACTCCAAAAACTATAAAACACCACTCATCCCCATCATTTCAAGATCTTGGCCCCTGACTCTTTGTGCACTTGAGCCTATACTTGAGTGTTTGCTTCTTTGCCAGCATATTTTGGTATTGCAGGTCTTGGAGAGAAGAAGGAAAATAAAAAAGGCTATGTGCAAATTGCTAATTCATTGTTTTATAAAAATGTCAACACATGTGTCAGTCACAACTATGATTACCTTCCAATCTCTGTGCAATTTTCAATGATTCAAAATTGCGATTGTCTTGTGATTTGAGTCAAGTATACTTATCATTTTCATACATTGTTTTGTCACTTTTACTTCAATAAAATATTTTTTATCTCACTAAATGGTTAGGTATCTGATCGAGGCAAGTCTCTTGACCACAAAAAACTACTAACATTTTTCTAAGTGTGTTTGTGTGTAATTTTAGATTCAAATTAGGAAGTGTTTACCCACTTTATTCAATAAAGAACCCGTGATTGTCCCTTACTTTTTCAATGGTAGCGTAAGTCCATTATTTTTAGTAGCATTGACTTGGTGATTATTATATCAACTAATACATCTTTTGGGTGATCCAAATCTAGGCATACACTAATAGGCTAGCAACTTTGCATAATAAGTCCATACTGAAATCACTAAATAAGCCAAATACTTTGAGTAAAGCTAAGAAAAATAAAAAAAGTAGCTAATATGTATGGTATACAACTTGAGTGCATACTACTTATGTGTGGAGTGGAATAAATCATGTTAACTACCAACTCAATCAGGGCTAGGCAATGAAGTTGTAAGGGAAAAATTTGTCATTGTTTACAAACCAGGTTTTAGACCTCCAACCTTTCCTCTCTATGTAATTGTTGATTTCAAAAAATACTATGAGATATTAACAACCCCACTTACTTACATATCCCTTCAATCACATGAAACAATTGCTGACAAGTACTTTTTAAAATAGCATGAGCATTGAAAATACATAAATCACAAGACATGATGTTAAAAAAAGGTACAATAAATAAATATGTATTGAGTCGTTGAGAAATTAAACCTCCCTTGAGCGATAGTCCATTTGTAAAGCAACACATTTCAGAAAAAATGGGGAAGGGTCTCGCAGTCATAGGTTGTGTGAATAAACATATCCTTGCACGACCTAATCTTGAGAATAATATTATCTCTTACAAACCTGACAAAAGTAGAGGATCCATGTTGCAAAAATATTGTGATATATGCCTAGCTCACGAGCCATATCCATCTCCATGAGAGGAATCTGTAATTCAGTTTTCTAGTCATTTGAGGATGAATAAAATGATAAAAGAAAATGTTTATTACCTTTGTAATGGAAGAGGATTTTGTGGGTGGAGGTGGTTTGCAATTCAGAGGGTAGTGAGATCCTTCCACACATTACTCCACATTGTGAGGGCACCACTTGTTACGCATAGGCAATCTACTTGCTCCAACACTTTACTTCTTATCCCCACCCTATTCACCCAATAATATTCATTGTGTTAGAAAATGTTAACATAATCCACCAGCTTCTTATCCCAGAGATTTGAGAAAGAAAGAAAACAAAAGGACATTGAAGAGTAACTTGTGAAGAGCAAGAGCAGTAGAAAGACCAGCAATTCCTCCTCCGATGATAACAAATCCTTTAAATTTGGTGTAAATTCTGGATGCCCTACACCTTGGTATATTTAAGCTCTTAAAAATACATGATTGTTCATTTTATATGTGTTTTCTCATGTTTTGGTTGTGGGACATATTTTGTTAAAGGCATAAAAAGTGCAAAAAAATGGATCACCCAAACTAAAGAGGGAAGTTGTGGTGTCACTATTATTTGCATACTATGATTACTTCCATTGCAATGTCACCTCTTATTGGTAGAACGATCACGATAAACTATGACCATGTTTAAATCTTCGTAACACTATTTGTCACCTATCAATAAGAAACTTACAAATAAATTTATGAACTTATTAATTATTTTTAGTTAGAAACACATAAACACATGTAAATGACCATCAAAGTTGAACATGGGTTGAATTCATGACCAAAAAGTCTCCCTCAACTTTGATGTGTCAATTCAAAAAACCAGCAAAAAGCGGGGAAGAAACAACTAACAAGTTAAATAAATGTTTTTTTAACAAAAAAATTTCATCAAACTGGCCATATTCCATCCCTGCAAATGTATTTAATCTCTACGGATTTCAACTTCCTTACAGGAAACTAAAATGTATAGTCTTATATTTTGGAAAATAGAATTCATTTGGTTCCCATTAATATTTTAAATGCCTCTCTAAATAAAGAAAATTGTGAATGTGGAGAGTTTTATCATGAACATTGCAAGTACTCTGTAAAGTGTGACCTTTTGAGTTACCTTTAAGAGATGATTATCACACATAATACTGGAAATCGATGTAGTGTAGCTGCAAAGTGGTTTTGAACCTACTACTTACGGCTCAGTGGTTTACATTTGAAAACAAAACACAAAAAAATTCTAGACAAAACACAAACATTTACATTAACTAGGATCATTAATTTCACCATTGACATGTAAAACATGTGTAATGTGGTTTGGGTAAAGAGCACAACATGCAAGAGGTCGTTTGGAATTATTGTTCTCCAACAAAAGTAAGAGATATTAATAATTATTAAACACAATAGTCAATAGAAATCAAAAGAATTAGGGAAAGCTCCAGAGACATAGGTTCCTATGCCATCCGTTCTCTACACTAGAAGAATGCTAAGAAAGGTTGTAGCTAGAAGGATACAAGAAAATTTTGTGGATTTCTGGTTTGTCCCTACCAATTACATTTTCTTAAACTATAAGGCCTCTTCAAAAAGACTATTTTGTGAACATATTTCAATCATCATAGTCAATGAGACCATTTTGTGAACCTGCGTAAAATATTGACTATCCCAATCAAACCTTGCTCTTAGCCAACCTCGAACCCTAACCCTCATGCCCCATTTCTCATGTCCCACCATCGTGTTACGTGCTCATGTATGAAACAATATGGCTCCCATTATTTTTTAAAAATTGTAAACATTAATTTGACGGAGTAGGTAACAACGTAATGTGTTGTTATCTAATCTATCAAAACTAACGGTGATGCATGGCGGAAGATACTTTTTGGCTATTGTGTGAATGTACATGAGGGATAGGATCTTCTGTCTCCTAGTGCACTTATAAACACATATTCCAAGATTCGTTTCCCTTCTCCATTATGCCTTGTGAATGTATGTGTAGGACTATTTCAAGCTCCTATTTTGACACAGACTAAGAGTATGCTTGGGAAGGTGAACCGATCATGAGAACACCTATTGGTTGCATTTGGTGAAACAACAACAATACTACATGATAATGTCAATGTATTATGCACTTCTCAATGAACTTCGTTGCTCTAGTCACTTTGGAATCATGTATCTCCCCTTCTTCCTACTGCCAAACCAAAATGTCTAGTGGATTCAAAAGGTGACTGCATAGTGGATATGTATACCACCCTAGCGTAGGAATGTTGAATGTAGGCTAAGGATTCATCCCAAGTCCATGGATATTTTTTATTATACCCTCTAATCAGTTATACCAAATTCATGTTCACCACTTCCATTTTCCCATCTGTCTGGGGATGGAAGGTCATGCTTCTCTGTAACTTGGTGTCCATCTTGTCCCACAAAGTAGTCCAAAACTTCCTCAAGAACCTGGAATCTCTGTCAGAAACAATAGACTTTGGAAAACCAAAATGCACCCATACATTAGCAAAGAAAAGTTTAGCTACCTCACTTTCTTTTATTATCTTTTTACATGCCATGAGAACACACATTTTATTGAATCTATCTACAATGACATATAGATAATCATGGCCATGTTTATACATAGGTAGTCCTCCTATAAAATCCATATATATATCCTCCCAAGGTTGAGTAGGGATGGGTAAAGGCATATACAAACCTTCCTTCCTAATTTTAGGCTTGTTATTACAACAAATTTTTCATCCTCTTATGAATTTGGATATTTTTTTCTTGCATATTGGGCCAATACACATACCTTTGCAAGTGGGCCATGGTCTTTCCAACACAAAAATGTCTTGCTAATTTTGAGGTATGTGTTTCCCTCATCAATAGAATCCTTTCTTATTTTGGCACACAAAGCTTCCCCCATCGGTAGAGCAACCCATCTTTGAGATAACAATCTTCAATACCCATCCTTTTCAGCCCCTTGGGACTACAACTACTGATATGTCACCCCAAAATATTTTTCTTGAGCATATGCCTCTCTGTAAGCTTCCTTCGTGAAGGGCTCAATATGAGAGATAGTGGCCAAACTAGATATTTTCTCCTGTGGGGGCCTAGACAACATGTGTGCCACCAAATTTGTGTTACCTTTCTTATACTTGATCACCAAAAGGAACTACTGAAGGATTCCCATCCCTTTGTAGTGTCTTGTCTGCTACAGTTTAGACCATGTTTGAAAATACTGGAGATTTTTGTGGTTAGTGTGCATAATAGTTTCTTTACCCCAAAAATATTGTTTGCATTTCTTTATTTCTTGAACTAGTGCATACATCTTTTTATCATATAATGAATATCCTCTAATTACTTGAGTGAAAGTTTTAGAATGATAACATACCAGCTTACCTCCCTATAACAACATTGTGCCATAGCATAATCACTGGCATTTGTCTCTACTTCAAAGGGTTTCTACAAATTAGGAAGATAAAGTATTGGAGCATGACTAATTTTGTATTTTAATAACTCAAAAGCATTGTCTTGTCCCTTACCCCAATCAAAACCCTTACTCTTTACAGCCATTGTGTGTAGAGGTGTTGCAATAGCAGAGAATCCCATAATGAACTTCCTCATGTATTGTACTACTCCCAAAAAACTTATAGTCTTTGTGGCTTCCATTGGTGTTGTTTCTCCCAGTTGGTGATGGCTTCCACCTTCTTTGGATCCACTCGTATCTCTCCTCCTTCAACCATGTGCCCAAGATAGACAAGTGATTGTTTGGAAAATTCACACTTCTTCATATTGCATAATAGTTATTTCTCCTTGAGAACTTGCAAGACTTGTTGCAAATGTGTTAGATGTTCCTCCCATGTGGCACTAAAAATCAGAATATCATCTAGATATACAATGACACATGAATCTATGAATTCTTGCAATACATCATTCATCAATCTCATAAATGTAGCAGGTGCATTACATAAACCAAATGGAAGTACTAACCACTCATACAAACCTTGTTTTGTTTTGAAGGTCAGTCTTCCATATATCCTCCTCCTTCATCCTGACTTGGTGATAACCTAACTTGAGATCCAACTTCGTGAAGAACTTTGCATGTTGAAGCTGGTCCAAGAGATCATCTATGCCCGTGGGAGTGGATATATGTTATTTATGGTAATCTTGTTCAAAGCACGGTAGTCAATGCACATCCTCCAAGAACCATCCTTCTTTGGCACCATCACAATAGGTGAACCACATGGTGAGGTGCTTGGGTGTATTACCCCTTGGTCTAATAGCTCCTGGAGTTGTTTCTTTACTCTTTGTACTCTCCAACAAGGATTGCCTATACAACCCGATATTTGGTAGAGGGGACTTTGGCAACAGCTGAATCTCATGCTCTACCTCTCATTTTGGTGGTAACTCACTAGGAGTCTAGGAATACTTCCTGAAAATATTGAATATATGTTATCTAAATCCTTCATCCCTTTGTTAGAAATATCTGAAATTTCTACCCCATCTTTCTTATCTTTCAATAAAAGTAAACAAAACTGATTATGATTTTCCTGAATTAGTCTCTTTGCTTGGTTAGCACTTACCATAACAAGTTTTGACTTACGCTGGTGTGCCCAGATGTTGTAACTGACTCCATCCTTGACCCATCTGTATCGGTTCTCCCTTCTCATGAATATCACATCCCTGATATACAAGTAAGGACTCCGTAAGACAATATCAAATGGATCAAGTGGAATTACATCAGCTTCCAATACATCTATATACTGAGAATTTATCCCAAACTTGAACTTACATCTTCTTGTTACCTGAATTTCTACACCCTTCTTCACCCATCCCAAAGGATAAGGATGTGGATGATCATAAGTTTCAAGACCAATCTTCTTTAAAACCACATCAGAAATCAAATTAGATTGAGAACCAATATCAACCAAAGCATTTACCTTAGTCCTCTTGATTTGGATTTTGATCTGAAATAGCTTACTCATCTCTTCCTCTTGTTCTTGGTTGTTCATGTTGGTGGCCATGTGCATCCTAGCCTCTCGTCTACATCAGAATCATCCTCTATCTCCACCTCCCCATTTGTCTTTACAAAGTTGTCATGGATTTCTTGGAATCCTTGGTTTGGTTCTTTGGATGAAATTCCAGATGTAACTTCCAACATGTAGCATCAGTATGACCATTGATATCACAATTCTTACAAAAATTCTTAGGATCCTTACAAGTATTCAAAGTAGTGGCGGTTGTTTTTTACATTTCCATTTACCTTTGTTAGTTGTTTTTCCCTTCTCTTTTTTTGGTTGATTTGTTGATGGCTTTGTCCTTGACTCTTCTTCTCCTTGCTTCTTCTCATCATCTATGTAATATGCTTGCACACAAGCTTCATTGAGATCCTTGGGCTTCGTGGAGATGACCTTCCTTCGAAGGTGAGTGTGAAGTCCTCCCAAATACTTGGTCAGAATATCCTCATCCTCCAAGTCCATATTAAGTAACATGGCTTGTCTCTGAAACTCCGTAGTGTAATATTACACACTTTTACCAATCCTTTGTCCAAAATACTGCCATTTAATCATCTGGTTAGTCTTATGGCCAATAGAATAAAATTTTCCGTTAGTAATTCTTTAAAACCTTCCCAAGTACTTACAATAGGATGCTTCTTCTTTTCACAAGTGGCTAGATGGGTTTCCCACCAAACCAGAGCATGTCCTTCCATTTTGAGATGTGCAAAGGTAATCCTTTGTGCCTCAGTGACATTATGCACACTAAAATAAACTTCCAATATTTTTAACCATTTATCTAGTAATTCTGCATCTACTTGTCCTTCAAATTCTTTTAATCTCAACTTTAGTTTCAACTTTAAAAGGAGCATGATCATATTTTACCTTCTCTCTTACAATGGAGTTTCTTCTTCATGCTCTTCCACATCTTCCTCTTCGTGGCTCTTTCCTATGCCAAAATTTTGGCCAAAGCTCAAACCACTGAGTCCATGGAATCTTCTTAACTGAAGCCATCTTTTGTTGATCTAAGAGTTCTCATTGGTGTTGAAACAACCTATCCATCATGATTTCTATAATCTCAATTCTATGGACCAAGTTCTCTTCTTCCATTTGATCTCTAATCCTTTGTTTCCACTTCTTCATAGATATATTTGGATCACAAGGTAAAACTTCTTCACCTTTAGACCTTGTCACTATCATACAAATCACACAAGAATGAATACCACAGTCCTGGATATAATAATTAGCTCTGATACCAAAATGACCTGTAAACCTCTACTTTGGAAATTTACAAGACCACAAAAATGTTTTTCTACTTCCAATTATTTGAAAATGACAGTTCTTGAAAGCTAGTGAATAAAACTTAGTTCTTAGAACTACTTGCAACAGAAATAGAATGAATAATTCAAATTCATAACACAAGATTGTTATCTTGTAAACCCCCAATTTGAGGTAAAACCAGTCAGGAAGGGAAATTTCTCTTTCTTCCCACTTATATGTATTGGCCAATTCAATTAATTACAAATTACAAGAAGTTGAAGGAAGAAAAATGTTACTTCCACCCTCTTTACTTGCTTTTTTCCTTCTCACACCTTGCTTCTACAATTCAATTCCAACACCAAATACTTCTTTCTCACTTCTCCCATAAATCGATGCTCAATTCCACTTGTTTTTCTTGTATTTATAGAAGATTCCCATTTCCTCCCGTGCACTGGAGAATAGGAAGGGACAAATAGTTAAGAGACACATTCTGAACACTTCAAATCCATGACTATTTATGGATATCTTTTTTTTTGTTTTCATTAGTGACATGAACACCGGTGAATGTGGAATGGTGGTTACGCAACCTCCATGGTAGTTATGCAACTATCGGTCTGTGCAGAGGGGTGGTTACACAACCATAGGGGTGGTTACGTAACCTGCCACTCTGCATAGAGGTGGTTCTTGTATAACTTAACAGTGTGCCTCCTTTTCTTTAATTTTTCTTTTGTCCTAGTTGTTCTGATGAAGTGGTGTTTTTTAGATCCCTATGGATCAGCATGTAGACCATGATTTAGTAGCACTATTCAAAGTGCTCAAAGGTGAAATTAGGAGTCCAACTAAAGAAGTTTTCAGGGCTGATCATGGTTTCTTATAATAGGATTGAACATCACTGCAATGAAGGACCTTTTCAAGCCAAGTCGTTAGATCCATCATTGATACAGTTTTTGTTGATCACTCTTTTCCTTCTTTTCTCAAATTTTCTTAGGGTCAATGGGAAGATAAAGTAGTTTTTTTAACAAAGGTTCCTCTTCATTTATTTACACACACTATTTTCCTTATTTTCTCCAGGGTGCAAAAAAGAGACAAGGGCTGTAAGACAACAAATTTCTACATGAGAACATCACCAATTTTTGTACCAATAATAAATTTTATACCCTATATATACCTCTTCAACATGTCTACAACATTACGAAATGGAAAAATCATTTTTACATTTCATAATTAGATAGTATATTCATGTAAATATTCTTCTACAATTTCTTTATTTGGTAAAAACAAAATCAAATAATTATAAACCAAAAATACAAACAATAACAACACAATTTCATGTTTTGTTATTTGTAATGTACTCATTCACCACAAGTTAATGTTACAATGCTTCGATTCACTAGTGTAGACACAAAATCACGCACTTTGGGTAATTATCTAGTCTCGATCACATACTACTATTCATATGGTTCCTAAGTATGAAAAGTAATAATTAACACGTGTCTTTGGCCATCTTTATTTCTTTCTATTGCTACTTTCATCTTGCACCTTTACTTACCTAGTTTGTCTTTTCATACTTTAGTTTTTATTTTTTCTGGGACACTAGTGCTCCCTAGCCAGGATGCTAATGTCAGGTACCCTGTGTCCCCTCTGGGTCCCCTGTCCTCTTTTGTACTTTACTCTCTCACTTTTTGGGTCCTTTCTATCATTTGAGCATCTTTTATTTTTGGTAGTCGGCCTTTTCAGGGTTAATTACATAATTCAAGCAAGTGAATCATATAAATATAAAGTTATGTGATCATAATAAGGGACCAAGCACTAAGCATTAGCTATCACCACCTAAGGTTACATCCATCTAGCTCCATCACAAGGGACAAATGCTATTTTTTCTGCATCACACTTCATAGGAGGGGAATTTATTCTATTCCATGCACACATTATTTACATTCTACATCTAGCTACTTTTTCGCTACTTCAAGTGCGACATACAAGAGCAACCTAGTGCATAATTTCCACACACACACACACATAGAACTACATTGGGTCTGAGATGTAGTGCAATGCTTAGTTCATAAGTCCACCATTGTGGCGGCTGAGGACAGTTTGACGCCTCATTGTGCATCTTTTTTTAGGATTTGATGTCTTTATTTGGGGTTTTGCAAGGTCAATTCTTTATTGTAGGTTTACAATGAACCTCAATATCATTGTGACATACAAGAGTGACAAAAGGTCAAAGTGTGACAACCCTCTTAGTGACACCAAAAAAAGTTGGTTTTATGAGCATTCCATAGACCAGGGTGCCCAGTTCTAGTCTAGACACTTGGGGCTACCCTTATCCCTCTCTAGCACCCCAAATTATCTAAGAACTTCCATATCTACATTTTTTTGGCTTCTTTGTGGTCAGTGTTCCACTTTCATTTGTCAGGTCAGTTCACTGTGACACATTCTCAGAAAAACCTCATGAATCAGCTAAGGATCTCTTCTAACCCTCTTTGTACATTAGGGTTTCATATTTTTATTGCTTAGTTTGCTTGGGTAATTTATTATACTTAATTGTTCATTTATTTACTATTGCAATATCAATCAGATTAGGCTATAATTTTACATTTTAGCATAATCATTTTGGTGAACCCCACTCGTGATTGGTATTTTGGATCCTTCTTTGGAATATCATCCTTTTTATTATGGATCCTAAAATTCCTAAAATTTCTTTGTCTTATTTTCTTCAAATTCATCCTAATTTCAAAGTTGTTCTTAAAACAACCCTAGACACTATTTATCTTCCCCGAGATACACCTCCACATCAAGTGAGTGTTGTTTTTGATCATTTATTAAATAACCCTAGTCTTCATGATCCTCCATTTAATCAACCCATGTTGGATTTCAATTCAAATTTTGCATTCTTATTTCAAGAAAATTTTCAGGCTATGGAATCCATGATTACAATCTCTAAAATATGAAATCCAACATCTTAAGGATGCTTCTCAGGAATCATTTGTTCTCCTTATACATCTCATCTTCATTTTATGTCTTCTACATGTGCACATATTAGTGAACCTCAAATCATTGCCTAATCCCTCACCTTTTTTGCAATCAATGCTAAGCAACATGATATTCTTCCAACTCCATACTCATCAATTAATCAGTTTACAAACTACTCATTGTTATCCTCCTTATTTATTATCAAAATATCAAGGTTTCCATATTGTAATTATCATCAAATCAATGGACACCAATGATTACTATGCTTTACAATGAAGAATCAAACATATTGAGTGTCAAGGATTTATCTCATTCACTACACAACATTCGGTTTCATGCCCATATATAAATGCTACAACTCAATGGGTTCCTAAATTTGATTCGTGTATGTCTAATGAGCATCATGGGTCATCACTTCTAATGGTCATTCTAAAGAAATTAAGCACCACCTAAGAAAACCTCTCAAAATCAATATAGCACCTCCTCCTCTCAAGACATATACAACATTACCAAGTCAACTTATGTAACTACCTCTCAAAATCAATCAACTGTCTTCTCCTATCAATTCTTTTATAGTGTCATCAATACCACCAAATCTACCACCATTAAAGATTTCTCCCCATCCCACTGCACTTCCATTTCCAATTCATTTTTATCAAAGAAACTACATCCGTATTCTACTAATGTCAAGACACATGATCAAATTCCACCACCATCACATATTCCTAATGTTGCTTTTCCACCATTATGGCTCATCACTTAATCAATTTAGTTATGAATTTTTGATCACCTCATTACCCGATGACACACTCTGTGCTTTGGTTCAAACTTATAATGTTGAGGGCATCTTATACACATGAACCTCACACACTACATCATCTACATCTTCACATCATTCATTACACATCTTCATGCATCCTATATCTAAATGTCACCTACATTCTCCTTCAATATACATTGTGATTCTAATTACATTCATCTTACATCTAATCATTCATTCACACTTTGTGTTCCTATACCATGCACACATTGATGACAATTCTACACCAATATCATCTACACATTGTCCACACTGCACATTACATGCTTTACATATCAACTACATTTACTACACGTATTATACATTTTACACATATACTCTTATGACATGTTTCACTCACTACCCTATGACGCACTCTTCTCATGGTCCATATTAAACTATTGAGGGTATACATCATTAAATGGACCTTGACCCTTACACTTCACTCCACAACTATTTACACACCTATGACATCCTATGCTTTTAGTGATATATCATCATAGGCTAAATCATCACTTCTATCATTTGCATCATTTAGTGATATACGCTATATGCTAAATCATCACTTGATTTCTCACATCACTTGATTAATTTTATACATCATAGGCTATCATCACTTCTTCTAGCATCATTTAGTGATATACACTTTAGGCTAAATATCATCACCCTTAAATCATTTGTCATTACCCTATACACTTATGGCTACATCATAGCTGACATAGTTCTCACAATAATCTATATGTCACATATCATCACTACACATTCACACATTACTTCAATGACTACAATATACACACAATTCAAACCATTTCCCGATGATGCACTCTCATTTATGGTTCATTCTTGACTTGTTGAGGGGGCATAAAAAATGAACCTCACTACATACAGTTCCATTCACTTAGGGGGCACATAGCTCCTAATTCACTTACATTCCATTTTGCTTTCATTCCAAACATGACATCTCAAATCTTGGTATATCTTACCCATTACTCTTGCATTTACTTGTTACATGCCTACTGTTATTACACATGCTAGATAGATATATTATGTCATATCTATTCCAAGATACACACATGTTCACTTTTTCTTTCTAGTAACACAATGAAGTAGACTACTCACATGGATCATTACATATAATGATGGATGCTTGGTGAATATTTCTCATTACTATCCCACAATTTTTCCTTGGGGCATATACATTACTCTTGATACACACAAGTTTATTGTTTAATTTTATTTTGTACATAGCACATTACTTTACACTGATTATACATGCTTTGACATACATTTTATCTGTAGACACCTAAAATCTGCTTACACAGGATTTAATGCTAAGATTGCACTAATTATCCTCTTTCTCATCATTTTTAATAATTAATAATTAGCACTTTTCGCTAATTAGCTAACATTCCTCTTCATATTCGTTAATTAACGACCTTTCGTTAATTAATATCTTCTATCTAAGGACTTGGGTTAATTAATTATGCTTCTACTTGGGTTAATTAATTATTATTATTAATTAACTCTAAATCAATAAATTACCATTTATTGGATCAAATTCCTCTCTTACATCCCACAAATCATACTAATTTTCCTCTAATTAGCTTTTATAAGCTTACCTCTACCTATTAATTAATCACCTTTGATTAATTAAAACATCCCCCAACTCCCATGACTTACTAATGACAAATTAAACTCTTCTAAATCAAGATTACCTTTTATAAAGCAACCTTATCCATTCCTAATCTTGTTTTACCTTTATCCCACATTCATCAATTTGCTAGCCTTTCCTCTTCAGGAAAGCTATATAAAGAACCCTCTTCTTACCTTTCTTCTTGCACCATGCTTTGAATAGTGAAAACTATAAGCATTTTGATCTTGAGCCATTCTCCATTGTTGGAAATAGCTTCTCCATCTTGCATCCTTTCACTCAAAATTGAGTAATATGGGAAGATCCAAAATGGCCTTGTAGCCATTCTGGGTGAGATTCCATTCTCAATCTTTGAGATCAAGTAACAATCCACTTTGATTGCTTATGTTCTTCATAGGTTCATAGTTTAAGTTAGCAATCATAGAGAGTAGGAAATAGCTTAGCATGTAGTTTCATTTATGCATTGAAGAAGCATTTCCTTTAAGCTCTTATCTTGATGGTTCATTGTTTAATTAACATTTACTTTTGAAGCTATGTAGATATTAGTTTCAATTTATAGCTTAGTTAATTATACATGAGCACATTTGGCATGCCTGGTGGGACTTACTCCATTGTCCTTTGCACTTAATTTCAAGTTTTTGTAGTTAAGTTTCAATTTTGGTTACTAACCCTCTTTTTGCATATATTGACATAACTTGTTTTTCTTAACTTGTTTTGTTGAGTTTGCATGTGTTGAGTCTTCCTTGTAGGTATAAAGGAGGTGAAGTGCTGTCAAAATTGGATCTTGATGGGAAAATTTCAAGATTTCTCCATGTTTTCATTTTTAGAGCTTACTTTTTCAACATTCTACATGCTAGTTTTGTCAATTTCTTGAAAATATTAAATTCTTGAGCATGTAGGTTAGTGTTTGATAGTGTTGAGTCTTCTATTTACATATTAATGTGGTGGGTTGCTGTCAAAATTGAATCTTGGTGAGAAAATTTCAAGATTTCTCCATGTTTTCATTTTTAGAGCTTACTTTTTCAACATTCTACATGCTAGTTTTGTCAATTTCTTGAAAATGTTAAGTTTTTGATCATGAATGTTAATGTTTGATAGCGTTGAGTCTTCTATTCATATATTAATGTGATGGGTTGTTGTCAAAATTGAATCTTGGTTGGAAAAATTTGACCTTTTTGCAGATTAAGGGACATTTTTTTGACATTTTTTGAGTACATGTTAAGTGCATACCCGTGAGCATAAGAGCATATGCGTAACCCATCTTCCAAAGGCCATAAATTTTTCTCCCGAACTCAAAATGACTCTTTTTTTTGCGTTGGAAAGGTATTGAAGTGAACTATGCAATGAAAACATAAATTTGGATTTATACTTACAAAAATTACAGGTTTTCCCTTTATTGTAAAACTAGTCATTTTCTAACATGTCTAATGTTTTGATGAATGTTGTATTTCCATGCTTTACTTGATTTAGACCAAAGCTTGTGTATGCTCTTCTCTTGCACCTTTTGGTGATCTTGAGAATAAAAAACAACTTTGATCTCTATCTTTTTAACATTTGGATTAACTTGGAAATTTGATTATTCATTTTGCTTAAGGGAATGAACCTTTTACAAAGCATTTTTTTATGGTCCTTTGATTTGAAGTTTTCCATTTCTATCTAGTTGGGATAAAGTTTGTGTATGCTCTTCTCTTGCACCTTAGGGTGATCTTGAGAATCAAAAGCAACTTTAGTCTTCATTTTCTAACATTTGGTTAATTGGAAACTTCATCTTTCATTTTTGGTTTAAGGGAATGAACATTTATCAGATTTTTGTATGGTTCATTAATTGCAAAGATTTCCTTTACTTTTTAGTTGGATTATTTGTTGTGTATGCTCTTCTCTTGCATCCTTGGATGATCTTGAGAATCAAAATCAACTCTTAATCCTCTTTTAAATAATGTGATTTTCTTGGAGAACTACTAACGCTTGAGTGCAGGACCTAAAAATGCTTGTCAAAGAAAGGATCAAAAAAAAACTTTTCTAACTACACGTGTGTTGCAGGTTGCCAAATGGTGAATGAATAAACCACATTAAGTCTAAAAGATAAAAAAACACCACATTCAAAACACTTGTATTTGCAGGTTCGGATAAGGGTACCCCGTCCACTTAAAACTAGGACATAACCCCTTTGGCATAAGCGTTAAGCTACAACAATTGGGGTGGTCCTAGGAACCCCAAAGTAGTCCACACAAGAGGGAACCTTGTGGATGAAACGGGAAGTGCTCCACACACCTATTTGACTAGTTTTACCTTTGTGAGATTTAGCGTCAAAGTTATCTGTATCGCGACCCCAGTGAGAGTACATGATGAATGCATTAATTACTCATTGTACTTGAAGGGGGTAAAGCAAAGTCGAGATAACCCAAGACTCGGTGTGACTTTCTTAGTAAATCGAGCTCATCTTAGATAACTTGTGACACCTAGTTGAGTGAACCACCTAGGAAATGGAGCCACTTATCTTTGACCAGGAGCCAACTTTGACCCAAATCAATTTGAGTTGTAAAGAGCCATCATTCATCACGAAATGTGTGAAGCATTACTTTTTCTTAGTTTTTCACTCACCCTAAGGTGAGGTGAAACTCTGCCAAAGTGAGGCCAACATTTTTCATCCTCACTTGTACTACTTCCTTCACTTTCTTTTGACACTTTGTTGATCAAAAGAAGAGTGACCACACATGTATTGCCAATTGATTGTATTCACCACTTTTATTTCCATTTACGCTCATCCATGTTTGCGGACTGGTTGTTAAATGTCTAAAGTGTGTGGGAATGTTCTCATATCATTGGCAACCATTTTGATCTTGATACCCATGTCAATATCATCATCATAGTTAGGCTTGGTTCATCACTTGATTCTCCTTTGAACTGTTATCTTGCTTGTATCATATCGCAACAATTTTGATACTTACGTCTTGTTTCTTGCAAACTTGACCTAAGTGTTTAGATTGTAACGTTATGCTATGCGCATCTTAACAATTCCTTGGTATACTCTAGCCTTGGTTTTCTTTCAAACATTACCTCAATTTTGAAAGGTGTTGTTGTTACCTTTGTGCACATCGTATACTAATATTATTTTGATACTAATACCTTACTTTTCCATAAAGTTTGGTTAACGTATCTTAGTGGTATTGTTGTGTTGTTCATATTTGTAACTTTCACTTTTTTTTGAGATTTAGGCCTTGGTAGGACTTAAACTTGCTTTTAGTATACCTTGTTTGGAAATCAAATTTTTGTATCAACCTTTTGTTATTTCTTACATCTTGTTCATTTTTTGAACTTGGCATGGAAACAACTTGAGAAGTAAGTGACATTGACATTATGTTGATCATTTTACACCAACCTATTGTTTTGACACACATTTTGACATAAGGAGTATTTCCTTGCAGATTGGATTTTTGTTTTGAAATTTCATGATTGTTCCTTGTGTTTATCCATCTTATAAACTCATTTCTAGGACAATCCTTTGGGACTTTGATCCTCTTGATCTTCTTGTTTTTTCCTAAATTCATGGTCATTTTTGAACATATCTTTCAAACCTTAGCAAAAAATTTCCTATCAATAAAATTTTGCATCAATCAAACATTGGAAATCTTTCCTTTGTATCCTTTATGTTGCTAAAATTTTGATCAATCCTTTGACATTTATGCCTCCAAACTTGTTGTCCAAACCTTGTTGGATTATCAATCTTATGTCAACATGATGTATGTTTTCCTTAGCTTCCCTTTGGAAAATCACACAAGCATCCCCTATCTGTTTGTAAAATGTCTAGTTGGTTGTCGTTATGCTACCCAAATTGACATGGAACTTCCTTCTATTTGAAGGAGTTCAATCACACTATCTAGGTCTAGGCATTTGGACTTAGTGAATGCCAACCATGACTGATTATGCAGGGTTCCTTATATGTATGACCATAAAGAATCAAAATTTAGGCATTCACATCAAAATATGCCCATCATGACTAAACCATGTTTGGTTCTTCGCACTAGAGAACCCATTCGGGTAACCTGTTCCCCACCTTCATCTCATAGTCGGTGGTATGGTTTGGACACTTCTGATCCAAATTATTATTGGGTTCCCCCCACTCTTCTTTTGATTCTAATCCAAACATTTCCTCTTCTTCTGAGGATTCCAATCCAAATATTTCCTCTAATTCTTCTGATGATTTGGATCCAAACTACTATTCAGATTCATCTAATTCGACTCCTAATTCATGGTCCTCCCCTTCTTTGTAGGACCTCCTTCATCATACTTCTACTATGATTCTTGAGTCCCCCTTTCTTCACGGGACCTCCTTTATCATTCATCCAATTTGACTCCTCGTCGTGGTCCTCCCCTTCTTTGTGACCTTCTTTATCAAACATCTAATATCAATTCTTCAATTCACGGTCCTCCCCTTCTTCACAGGACCTCTTTTATCAGTCACCTCAATGTGATTCTTCAACCCTTCCTCCCCTTCTTCGCAGGAAGATTTTATTATCAATCACTCAAAGTCCTTCTATTCAATCATCTAAGTGACTCCTACATCATAATCTATGAAATTTTGGATATGAAATCCTCCTATTCTTCCTCCATGATGTCATCTTATAGGGAAACCTATACCAACCAATTCTAAATCCACATCTTCTTCTACTCATGAGACATCTATCCCTAAGTCTACTTCATCTCTTGAGTCATCTTCTTCTATCAATCATCATCAAACATATTCTAAGTCTTCCACACTAGTTGGACCTTTTTCTTCCAATCAAACCCCTATGGTCGATCAACAACCCATACCAATTGATTTCTTTCAGAATGAAGGAGTGATCATGGAATTTATAGGGGAACATGAAGATATCCCTCTAACAAATTACAAGAAAGGATTATCTTTAGACCTCGATGCATTCATGTATTGTGGGGAAAAGGTTGATTCCTTTTATCAAGAAATAGAGGAAGAGCCTAAGAGCATGCAACTTGATCCTCCTCTTATTCTTCCATCCTCACATTCTTCATTCTGTGATGAACTACCTGGGTCTAGTATTGAGCCATGGCCCATCTTCTCATCACCCAATTCTTCTTTACATATCACAATTCCTCAATCACAATCACACTTTGGGTCATCACCAAGTAGCCCATCACCTTCTTCTATATATGGGCCACCTCCATTAAATCCCTTCATCATCTACTTGTGGGTCTCCTCTGGGTTAACCATTACCTTCTATTATGGGGCCACGTCTAACTAGCCCCTAAGAATTTTATATATGGGACACCTGATTGTATTCCCCTCAGTCTTACAAAATATTCTTAGGGGCCTCCTAGAAGCCATTCTTAGAGTCTATACAGGGGCCACATCCTAGAAGTATCCTTCCATCTTCTATAAGAATGGCTCAACACTTTGCGGTAGCCCATCTTATTCAATTCTTGGACCATAGTCCTTTTCATCCATCACATTCTTGCTTCAATGATTGTGCAAAACACATCATCATTCCTCAAGAGTGATGAGAAAACTTGCTAAACATCATACCTTCTTCTCCCACTTCCTTGTGGAAGAAGGAATTCATGCCCATACTATCATTTATTGTACTTCACCTACCTACGTGCATTTTTTACTCTTCCCAAATTTCAGAGGTCGACAACCTATGAAATCCCAAATTTGATGTTTCCATGTTGTAGAGATCGTTCTGAGATTTCCAATGCCTAGTTGTTTGTGATAAACAGACTCCCGGGGTGAAAGCTATGCAATTTGGGAGTTCTAAGTCCTAAATTTCGGGGTTTTGAAAACCTGCAAAAATATATATTTTTTATATCTTCTATATGTCGGGCTTGTTCTCACCATTCCGTGTACTATGATTTTGCTGAAAATGGGCATTCCTAGCTCAAGTTATACTAGTTTCCATGAAGGAGAGTTTTGATGTTCATTTGGGTTTACTGTGCAATATTTGTGTGGCGACTCAGCTTGCCGAGCTGATCGACGAGCTAATGTCGAGCTCCTTTGTTTGTTTCCATGGTGGGTTGCATATTCACCGCCCACCGCTTAACACTCCCATTTCCGGTTTACCCGGTGACATCACCTCATTTCTTGCATTGTCGAGCTAATCTCCTTGCTCCTGGTTCTTTACTCATATACCCACCGAGCTCGAAAATGAGCCAGTCAATGGGTTTTGTTTGGCCGACGATTCCTTTGGTCTACGTTTCTCGATGGTCTTTACCACCCGTCTTGACACCATGCCTCATTTCACTGGCTCAGCCACCCATGTAAGCTTCCGTTTTTCATGCTTCCCCATTGCGCTACAGGTGGCTCCCTGCCTCACCAAACTCCACGTAGTTTAGCTCACCGCCAAAATGCTTTGGCCTATCCCATTGTGTTGACTTGATCACCTCCAGAAAAGAACTTGCTTCGGACTTTATGAATTCTGCTAACCTTCCCGCCGTGTAGACTTCAAAGTTTATCCCATTTCGGGATTTCAGACCTATTTTCCTTGAAGGGCATGCCACTATTCACCGGCTAGAGTGAGTTAGAACTCCAAATCCCCAAAAATTTGAAGTCTCAAATACGGACTTCTGAATTTCGGGGCTTCGGACCTTTTTTATCCATCTATCCTGCAAGAAAGCCGCCGAGTCCGAAGTCGGGACCCTCAAAACTTCGAAGAGCTAAGTTCCATATTGACCCTGAATTGGCGTTGGGTTCACCTCCAAAAGCTTTCCCGGCTCCCCCAATTTGTTTTGCTGAGTCATTTTCTTTTGTGGCCATCTTAGCCCGATTTCTTTATCAGTGCCTTAGACCGTGAGATATATCTTTGTGCGTGAGTCAGATCCTTCAATGTGAAACTCACTCTTACTTTTATTTCCTTCGTGAAATCCCCTTTTTTTGGTATGGTCCCTATGCAAGCGTTTGGGCTCATCCCCACATTGGCACCATTGCTAACTCTTGAACGCCTCACCCCACAATCAAGTGCTCCTGAAACCGACTCTCTATTTGACTTGTGCCTTAGTGAGGCTTCCTAATGTGAGCCCATGGTTCCATTCTTCACCCTAGGATCTACTGTGTCCCGCCCACCATTGCTCGGGACTTGCACTGCTAAGTCCCCATTGTCATGTCCAGGCTAAGCTTGCAGGGGTTTCTTGCATCTTGTCGATTAGGCTTGAATTTGTATTACTTTTTTATTTCTCTGCTGAGGACTCCCTCTAAAAGATTTCCCTCGTTGGTTGTCGTATTTACACTGGTGACAAAACCAACTCGGATTTTCTGGCTTCATGTGCCTCGGTGTTACCTGACTTAGCACTACCAGGGTTATGGCACGAATGAAACAACGAGCCACTTGTCTTATGCTTCATGGCCGAGTACCTCACCACTGGCTCGCTAAGACGAGTTCAACATTGCCCCCCTAGCTTTCCCTTATGCCATCTATCAATGTCGCAATCAGCTCCCCCGTCACCATTCGTCTTAACTCATGACTCGTCTAAGTCACACAAAGAGGCATCACCCACTGATGCATGTGTAGGCCGAGCTCGGGGAGCTTTTCCCTCTTCTCACATGTTTCGTCGAGCATTGAGCTCACCATAACTCGCTTGCCTTTGTGAGTTGACTCATCGGGCCCTCCTTAATATGTTTCGTTGTGGCTCATCAAGTCCCTTGTTTAGTTCAACCGAGCGAGTTATTACTTGCACTGCCAACCATTTCAATGAACTCCCAACATATCTAAGGGTCGAGCTCAATCCTCAATCCCAGACTGTCACACTCTTGCAACTCGACAAGCTATGTTTTAGCTCGGTGGCTCCAGGAGCTTCGTTTGGCAACTTTTGACTCTGATTGGTAATTTTTTGGGATTGTTTCGATTTTTTTCAAGTCAAGGGGCTAAGGGAAAGTATTACAATGCCCTGAACTCATTTTTTGTATTTTCCATTTTTCACCTGTTTTAGGGTCAGGTGTGGTCCCCTGGGGCCGCCTTTCTTCATTTTTTTACCCGACACTTAAAGATCAAGACCAATAAGAGGAATAATAATCTTACAATTTTAATACTCCCAAAATCGCCAACATTGTTCCTGAAACCTTTGTTCTTTCCTGTGAGTTTATATTTACCTATGTGGGCCCCAGCTGTTCATTTTTTCCAAGGGTGAAAATGGATAACGATTAGGAGATAAAAATCAATGTTTGTAAACATGATGTTTTGTAGAAATAATTTTTAAAGGATCCTCTAAGACATTACAAGATAAATTTATCTTTCCACTAGTTTAATGTGGTTATTTCCTTAATAGTTTCCATGATGAAACATTGAAGATAATATACACCTAACAAGGAGGATTACATTTAAAAGGGAACTAAGGTTTACATTGTGAGTGCAGTCTTCTGACACTGAAGGCATAAATAACTTGGTAAAGGGTGTCCACAAAGGATTGGTTAGTTTGTTGAAGTCCTTGCATGAAAAGGTATGGTGGCAAGTAGACTGTACCAAGGCTAGAAGGAGGTGAAGAACTAGGAAAGTGAAAGATGGATTTGAGGGAGAACGTTAAAGAATGGGATAACTAATTTTGGGGACCATCTCATTAATGTTAAAGGGATATTGAAGATTCTTATACTTCTTGGTGGGTACCTCTTAACTGCTCCAACCCATGTGTTTGAAGTGGAAATGGTCTTAAGGGAAACTTAAGGCAATTTTGACAAGTTTAGTACAAGATTGAGTTTTCTGGACGTTTGATATCATTTTAATGAATGGACTAACAATGATTTGAGGTGGCCGATGGGGTGGGAGTGGTGTGGTCAAGACACTTGATTGTGTGCTTGCCCACCCGGTTTCAAATTCCCCTGAGGCACGATCCTCCTTGGAGGTGGTTTCACCGCTAGAGGCGGCATCTCTGCTCGTGCTGACACTGGTGATTACTCCTCACTGCTGACGCTGGTGGCTACTCCTCTCATTGTCGATGCTGGTGGCTCCTTCTCCTCTCGCTGCTGACGCTTGTGGCTGCTCCGCTCTCTGACCTGCTGCTCCTCTCACTGCGGTCGTGGCTGCTCCTCTCACTGTTGACACTTGTGGCTACTCCGCTTGCTACTGATCCTGGTGGCTGCTCCTCTCACTGCCGATGCTGGTAGCTGCTCTAAGTTGTCCCACTCGTTGCGGTCGTTGTTGACGGTCGTTGCATCTTCACTTCGGTTTCGTGGTTGCTTCAATTGGGTTCTTATTGAGTGGTCCCCTCCATTATAACCAGGTTGTGGATCCTCTCAAAAATCCTCATGTGTACAAGGATGTGGGTCCTTTCAAACACCCTCAATTTACCCTCAATCCAAAAAATTCTTAGTGGTGGTTAATGGTGAGCTGGTGGGATTTTTCACAAGCAGTAGAGGGCTAAGACAAGGGGACCCCATATCCCCCCTTCTCTTCATTCTTATGGCTAACAGTCTTAGTAGAACAATTGGTAAAGTAGTTATTGACAGTCTTCTGAAAGGTTCAAAGCCCACTTCCATTAGCAAAGCAGCTTCTCATCAGCAATTTGCAGATGATAAAATCCTTCTTTTAATGGCCTCCATCCTTGAATCTAAGGCAACCAAGGCTATTCTACAACTTTACGAATCTACTTCTGGGCAAGAGATCAATTATGATAAAAGCTCCATTTTGTTCTTCAACACTCCTGAGGAAAGACAACTTAAAATTGCAAAAATTCTGGGATGTAAAATAAGTTCACTTCTAGCCACGTACTTAGGACTCCCTCTTGGCACTAAAAAAGTTTCTACCAAAGTGTGGAATGATTTGTTGGCGAGATTTCAAAATAAAATGGCTGGATGGAAAGGAACCATTCTATCTAGTGCTAGTAAGTGTCTGCTCATAAAAAAAACTTTTCAAAATCTGCCTATATATATCATGTCTCTATATAAGATCCCTTCTACCTTCAGAGAAAGAATTGAGAGGATTCAGAAAAACTTCTTATGGCAGGGCATGGAGAAAAATTTAAATATAACTTAGTTGCTTGGGATAAGGTATGCACTCCCAAAAAAATTGGGGGCCTGGGCATAAAAGACATAAAGAAAATGAATGAGGCTCTTATTGTGAAAATGGGTTGGAGAATGCTTTCAAAGAAGCAACCCTTGATAGAATTAATCAAGGCTAAATACGTTAATCAACAAGCAATCTTTTCTTTTCTTCAAGATGAGCATCTTCCTTATGGTTCCATTTTTTGGAATAATTTAGTGAAGAGCGGAAATTTCATCAAATAAGGAAGTAAATGGAAAGTGGGAGATGGTTGTCATATAAAATTCTGGGAATATAATTGGTTTTTTTTTTATTATTGGCAAATAGTTTTTTTGAAAGGGACTATACCCTTGAGAACAAAAGAAGGCCTGAGAGCCGGAATAAGAGTGAGAATCAGAGAGAATGGATCAAGATCCGAGTGTTAAAATGAAGCTCGAAGTAGCCCATATAATTGGTTTAATTGCAGCCTTATGGACAAATTTGGTGTAGTCAAAGACAGTCTTGAAAGTAAGTATGACACTAGAATCATGGATTATATTGAAAGAGATGGTAACAACAAGAAATGGAAAAAACTTTCTGTGGATAGAGATGATCTAATCCATACTATTTCCTCTCTGCAAGATCAGTTGGACCTTATCCCCTTAATTCAGTTGGACGTTAAGGATGAATTGGTCTGGAGAAATTCTATTGATGGGGACTACTCTGTCAAAACTAGTTATAATACATTTTTTGACAATAGTCAAACTGAGTTCAACTGGAGTATAATTTGGATGAATGATCTCACACCTAAAATTAACTTTTTCTTCTAGCTTGCTCTCAGGGGCATAATTCTTACCACTAACAACTTGATAAGAAAAGGTTTCATAATGTCTAATAGATGTCATCTGTGTAAAAAAGACTCTGAAGATATTAGCCATTTGTTTATCCATTGTGACTATGCTACCAAAATTTGGAGTTTTTCCCTCTCTAATTTTAAAGCTTCTTGGGTGGTGCCAAAGGACTTCAGTCAGTTTTGGACCCAATGGAGCCCGCCCTATAAACATTGTGTTGTGAGAAGGCTCTAGAAATTGGTAATGCCTCATGTTATTTGGAGGATATGGAAAGATAGAAATGATATCATCTTTAGAAATAGTAAACAGAATTATAAGCTCAGTATTGGTAAAATTTATAATGCTATTAAAGATAACATTGTTAGATTTAAACCCCCCAAGAACAAGAGTTATCTAGAAAATGAAGAGCATATCTTGTCCCAATGAAAGATTGAAGCTGACAATATCCAAAATAATACAGTTAATAATATTGATAGATCTTTGATACATTGGCACCCTCCTGATCTCAACTGGTATAAGTTGAAATTTGATGGGGCCTCTAAGGGTAACCCTAGGATTGCAGCTGGGGGAGGAGTGATCTGGGATCATAGAGGCAGTTTGATAGCTGCTTATGCCGGTAAAATGGGAATACAAACTAATCATTTTACTGAAGCATTATCCGCTTTATGGGGCCTTAGAATTTCTCAAACTCATAATATCCAAAATCTCATTCTAGAAGGAGACTCGCTTAATATCATTAATCATCTTAATCAGTGTTTGCCTCCAAGTTGGAACATCAAGGACTTCATCTTGGAATCCATAAGTATTTGTCCAAACCTTCAATAATATTCGGATCAAGCATACTTACCGGGAGGGTAATAAGGTGGTAGATGCATTGGCTAACTATGGCATAAATGTTAATCACATTATTTGGGATAATAGTGATCACATTCCTGTGCAGATTCAAAACAGCATTCAAGTGGATACTTATGGGCATGCAAATACAGAGTAAGTATAAGAGTAAGGTTAATGAGCATTTGGTGTGGGTCTTTGTGAATAGGACTTACACACGTGCTGACAAGTTTAAAACAGTACTCAAGCAGATCTTGGTGAGCAATCAAGGTTATAGTAAGGATAATGACGACTTAAAGTGGATTTATAAGAAGATTAAATTCACACATGCGGGTAATCTTTTTCTTATAACAACTTTCAAACATGCTTTTGTGGACATTCAAGTCCGTACTAAGGATGATGATGACTTGGAGTGGGTCTCTAAGGAGGTTGAAGTTTCGCACATGTAGGATTTCCCAGGTACATAGTAGCATCCAAGCAGGCATTCATGGGAACTCTCATGTGAGAAATGACTATCCTCATTCCCATTGCGTGAGAGATCTTTTCAAAAATAGAGAAAGGTGGATTGGAAACTACGTTTCTTTTAGCATTCCTCGTAGGGGTTTTGAAGAAAATACTTTCAAACACTTAAACAAGGTGAAAATGGGAGGAGCCCCTTGTCAGATTGAGCTCAACAAGGACCCAGATTGGAAGAATAATGAAGAGCTATGGAATCTTCTCAACTAGGGAGGCATTACAAATTTTATTGAGAAGATACAGGGTCACGACCAAAGCATTTTCATGTAATTTTTGAAGGATTAGAAGGATCACAAAGTTGAATATGGCGGGTAGAAAATATCGATTAATGAAGAGTTTATAGTTAAAGCAACAGGCCTTGGGATGGATGGGTACCACTTTTTTAATAAAAGGATTGACAGAGCAGCTGAGGAGAGGAAGTTTGTTAAGGGTAATGAGAAACTAGTCTTCGTCATGGTGGGTTTGAAGATTAGCTCTATCCCTTCGCCATTTGATGAGGTCACCCGCATGATGGTTCGATACATCTCCTTGGAGGGGAGATACATCACTGTGCCCATTAAGCATCTTGTGTTCCTCAATCACTTCCGCAGAAGTTTCATGGTATGTTTCCCACACTATCTTCTTAATTCTCTTGAACGATCCATTTTGGAGTTCCAAAAACATACTCGTGTGGTCCCTCTACATCAAGGTCTCATCTTCTTGCTGCATAAAATCTATATTCTTAAATATCCCAGCCTTCCTTCTTCCCCCATCTCTGTTCCATCTATCCCCTTCACCGTTTCCGCTACCCCCATCTCTTCTCCTTCTATCCCCATCACCATTGCCGCTACCCCCTTTACCTCCCTTCTCGGCTCCCACCTTCATCCCCTCCACCTCTACTCCCAACCCCGTCGCCTCCAGTTCGACCAGACCTATTACTAGGTCTTCTAAGAAGTTGAATCTGAATACCCCTATTTCGGGGAATGTTCCTCATGAATTGGAGGTTGCTTATAATCTGCTCCATATTAGTAGTGCTGGTGTACATGAGGCTTTACACACCGAGAGTTCCAAACAAAGTCTAGAAGTCTTAGAAAAATACATGTTGCTACTGAAAGATGAAGTTAAAAACTTGGTTAAGCAAAAAGGTAAGAGGAAGAAGGAGGAGGAGGTTGATCTTGACAATAAACAAGTTGAGGATATTTATAAAAACCTGAACTCCCTGGACAACCATCTAGGAAAGCCAAGACTCGTCATGACCATAATATGGCTATTTTTAGTGCAATTGAAGACTTCATTGAGCAGCATGTCCGCAGCGTCTTTGCTGTCAGTGAAATCCTAACAACTCTTTGGGGCACAGAAAAAGAAAGAAAACAGACCATTCAAAAGTTGGATACTTCTGACCCTACTCACATGATGACATTTGGCTTTGTTTACCTCTTGGCAAACTATCAAATACAGAATCACCAAAGCCACCAAGAAGTAAATGTGGAGCTGCGTTGCTGTTGTTGCCTTCCTTCGTGTTTTTTGTTGTTTTTTAGCTGTTTTGTGGCTACTTTTCTGTAGTATTCGAACTGGTTAGCTATTTTGTGGTAACTTCTCTTTGGTTACCTTTGGTTCTTTTGACTTATCTAGATCTTGATCCTTTTTGTGATGCTTTTCATTCCTATTCTAGATTTTAGGCCCTCTTTGTATGCAAGGGTATAGTCCCTTTCAAAAAACTATTTACCAATAATAAAAAAACCCATCAAGTATGGAACAAATTACATAAACATATGGATAGGGAACTCAAGCTCTCGCATACGAAATCCATGTTTCAAGATAAGTCAAAATCACTTATCGAATATGATCTCACTACGGTAATAAAGATTGGAGATAATATTACACTTTATAAAGAAATGCACTTAGTCTCCCTTATCAAGGAAACCGTGAACATCATTGTTGGATCCTATCATGTAGAGTAACATCGTTAGTCCCAATCATCCCAAAACATTGAAAAATTCTAAAAAAATAAAAAAAATTCAAAAATACAAAAAATGAGAAAAATATTAAAAATCAACGGTACAAAGATCAAACATTGCAATTAGGTATTGCATACGCATGGATCATTCTTTCTTCTCTTTCTTTCATATTCCTCTCCAAGTCATCCACCATTTTCATCACTTAGATGATATTTTGGTTAGCATATTTTGTACACATTTTGTGACATTTATCTCTATGGTATTCATTTGACCTTAGTCTTTCATCACCTTGGTAAATTACAGAATGATTGACCTCTTAGAGCTCCTATCACTATCTACATATAATAAACGTTGTTGGGAATAAATTTTTGGCATATTTGTTGACATTAACCAATGTTGTCATCAAAATCACTTCCACATCCTTCCATCAAGTCATAAATGATTCTTAACCCCTTGTCAAACAACTTGAGAGCTGAAATAAGTTTTTAGAAAAAAAAAGAATCAAAATCAATCAATCAAAAATTAAAAGCTAAAAGCAAAAGCAAATTGATATATAACTCTCTCTTAGGGTATTTATAATAAGCTCTACCAGGGCTATGGACATCTGGACTGGACAGTAGCGCAATGTTTTGATTAGAATCAAATGCATCTCCGTTGGGGCTAAGGGCACCGGGATGGTAGAAGAGAAATGTATGGCTCTCCTTCCACCCTCCATTCATAAATTGCCTTTCAAACTAAATCATTCCTACACATTGGCTAGTCTCTTCACTTGTTTTCTATTAAATATTTCCTTCAAGAGGTAATTCATTTCCACGTGTACACACGGGATATCGATGAGTAAACATGATAAATATGTTACCAAGTGTTATCTATTTGGACCTTGTTCAAACTCTTGCTTTAGCATGCATGTCTTGTCTCATGATTTGTGCCTTGGGCTAATCACTTTTTCATCAACTTCCTTCTAAATATTTTCATAGCATCCTCTTTTCTTTGAATTTTTTTTCAAACATCCATGTGTATTGGATATCCTCTTTACCATGTTTGCAGACACTTTTGTCTCCTTTTAATAAGACAATTTTCTACTTCCTTTCCTCATGTGTTTCTTGGCCAACTTACACTGGGGGCATCCTTGCTCCCTCATGATTGAACCTATTTTATATTGGCCTGATCCCCCTTCAGTGTGTGAAGAGTTTTCCTTTGAATACTCCCACCTAATTTCTGGGGAATTTTTCGTATCTTCCTTTCTTGCACATACGCATGGCATTCTTCCCTTGTACATCCCATCTATCACTGGGGGAATCCACACTTCTTTGTCTTCCTGTACATAGTTTCGAAAAACTTTCAAAATAAAAAAAACATTCAAATATGTTTCTAAAAAATAAAAAACGATAAAAATCATCCTACAAAATTTTCACTCTTTGGTTCTCACCTATTCTTGTGCATGAACTCATGGATCATCTTGATCTACCTCCATTAACAAAGTTGGATTTCTTACTATGTATGTACTCTGGGGCACAATGAGTTGTTTGGTACTGTTTCATAGTGCACGATTGCTTTTCATAGGACCCAAGTGTCCTCTGTTATTCCCCTTGCATGTATCCTTACTTGGGGCACCATCTTTTAACCCTTGTCATTAATTCACACAGGTCAGAATCAAAGCTTGATAACAAAAAACATTGCATTATGTTTCTCTGTTAGGTTATGCTTGTTTACTTTCTCGTATTGCATTGCATTATGTATGTTTCAAGGAGTTATGCATCTTTTACTTTCTCATATTGCATTTCATTTTTTATGTTGCATGGAGTTGGTGTTTTTATCTATGGACATTTGTTCATATATGGATTTTCATGTCATACTAACTTTTGTTCATTCTTTTTAATAAGGACCGATGATGTGGGGATCATAAGAAAAATGATGAAATAAAGTTGGTTTTTACATTGGCAAGATGATAGCTATATCCATCTCTTTTCATCTTCATTTTTCTTCCATATCACTCTCCTGTATATCAACATTTTTCTTCAAAAGAAACTTGGGGCAATAGGGATCAATTATTCTACTTCTTCTATTATGTTCTTTCATCTTCTCAGTCGTCAATCACCCTCTTTCATCACCCCATCGACACTCAAGGGGGCATCCTTCATTCTATTAATTGTTTCTTTTATCTCTTCAAAAAAATTATTTTTTTGTACTTGTCTACTATCTTTGAAGTGGCGTCACTTACGCCACCCTAAAGAGGGGCAAATGTAGACACCTAAAATCCACTTACACAGTCTTTAATGCTAAGATTGCACTAATTATCCTCTTTCTCGTCATTTCCATAATGATTAGCACTTTTCTACTAATTAGCTAAAATTACTCTTCATATTAATTAATTAACGAACCCTTTCATTAATTAATTAGCCTTCCTATCATTAAGGATGTTGATTAATGAAACCCCTTTCCTTAATTAATAATTCTACTTGGGTTAATTAATTAATTAATTAATTACGCTCATAACTCTAAATCAATAAATTACCATTTATTGGATCAAATTCCTCTCTTACATCCCGCAAATCATACTAATTTCCCTCTAATTAGGCTTCTATAAGCTTACCTCTACCTATTAATTAATCACCTTTGAATAATTAAAACATCCCCCAACTCCCATGACTTACTAATGAAAAATTAAACTCTTCTAAATCAAGATTACTTTTTATAAAGAAAACTTATCCATTCCTAATATTGTTTTACCTTTATCCCACATTCATCAATTTTCTAGCCTTGCCTCTTCAGGAAATATATATAAAGAACCCTCCTTCTTACCTTTATCTTGCACCTATGCTTTGAATAGTGAAAATATAGCATTTTGATCTTGAGCCATTCTCCATTGTTGGAAATAGTTTCTCCATCTTGCATCCTTTCACTCAAAATTGAGTAATATGGGAAGATCCAAAATGGCCTTGTAGCCATTCTTGGTGAGATTCCATTCTCAATCCTTGAGATCAAGTAACAATCCACTTTGATTGTTTACATTCTTCATAGGTTCATAGTTTAAGTTAGTCCAATCATAGAGAGTGTGAAATATCTCAGCATGTAATTTCATTAATGCATTGAAGAAGCATTTCCTTTAAGCTCTTATCTTGATGGTTCATTGTTTAATTAGCATTTGATTTTGAAGCTATGTAGATATTAGTTTAAATTTATAACTTAGTTAATTACACATGAGCTAATAATTCTTTCAACACATGGTGCTTGTATGCACACATGCATGCTTTTGCACCATTAGCTTCCACCAAGGTTATCTTGTTACATCGTGAGTGTATTCCCTTGTTATTGAAACTCCACTAGTTTGCGGTCTACTTTTCCTTGAACTTGAAGTAGCTTACACATTATTGCTTTTGATATTCAAGCTTCTGTTGATTGATCTCTATAAACCTTGAGTGAATGTCTAGCCATGTTTGCATGTGCCATTTTTCTATCATAGCTACAGTTACCCTATATTTAAATATTTTATCAGTTAACATTGTCCTTGTTGAGCTTGCAATTCGGGTAGTGATATCACATGCATTTCTTGACGGGGGACATCTATTTGGTGAATCTAAACTTGTCGCCTAGCCACTTATTGGTTACAATGTGCCATTCAGTGGTTACAATGTATAGTTCAACATGTCTATAGAGAATAATTTACAATTTAACACAAATTGGTCACACTTTTGACCGTCAGACATCCAAAATACTTGGGTCCTTAATGTCAGCACTGACACTAGCACCTAGAAAGACTTGGGCATCACCTGCAAGGTGAATTCTGTCACCTTTATAGAGAGTGCCTAAGACCGGGGAGTAAATACACAGATTTTTACAGTTACAACAATAGTTTTCAATATTGTTCACAATCGGATTGGGTCCTAAGAATGGAATGAACACTTTCCTAGAGTTATCTGTAACCAGGGGCAATACATAGCGACACTTCAACATAGTCTACAGAAATCTACATGGATTGGACTTGTATGCACCAAGATAGTGGTGTTTATTAGCACATAGCATGGAAGCAGTTCTAAATAGTTATAGTGATGACAATCAGACATTTCTTCCTACACTACTTATATACCATGGGGTAGGATCACCGTAAAAAACCAACATAGTACAAAGACGCTCATCAATTCTGGGAAGTAGGCAAAGGTTGGAGGATGACACTAGACCTTTCCTCCCTATCACTTACTTCATATATGCCTTAAGGTGATATTGACCCTGTAAAAAACTCTATACTTCATCGACATGGAGGATCCTTGGTCTACACTCTTTTTCTCATCATGGATTGAAGTGCACATGTTAGTATTTTTTCATGATTTTTTAACTCATTCATTACATACTTTTATTTACATAAATAGCATGCATCTTTTACACATTTTGATACATATACATGAGTAATTTACTACTTGATCATCTTCTCTTTTGTCAGGTACAACAATCCTTATGGGAAGACCTAGTCAACTTTACTCAACTTCAACAATAACATCACAACATCAATACTAGGTTGATACTAACAATGTGACATCACACACTAGGGGTATCTTACACGTACACATCTCTATCTACTTTATGTTATTGAGATTTCCAGTCTCACAAACATAAAGTGGGGGAATAAATGTAGACATAAAATTATATGATATTATGGAGCTCAATTATTTAGCCAGTTCTAGAACTACTATGCATATGTGGTTCTTATTGAAAAGATAATAGTCAACATCTCATGTCTTTGGCCATTAGGGAGATTTCTTTCGGTCATTACATTGATCTTGCACCCAGGATTTCCAGACATTTGTAGGCTCATCTATGAACTGTTGATCCTATTTGGACTAGGGTGACATTGGTTACCTGGTCCCATCTGGATGTTTCTAAACAATTATCCTCTTTGGAACTATTACTTTCGACCTTTTTAGCATTAAAGTATATCTATTGATTGTAATTGCATGGCTAAGTTCCCTAAGTCTATAAACAATTATATAAGCATAAAATCTGGGGTTTAGAAGATATGATTAACAAGAATTAAGAAGAACTTACAAAATTTGGTGTGAGAGAGAATTCTTGGTGATGAAGCAAAATATTGAGAGAAAGAAATTATTGTACATCTGATAGGTGTGGAAGATTGTAAATCTTCATTGTATATCTTGTCAAAGCTTTGGATAATAGATTGGCTTATTTCTTGGTGGACGTAACCCACACTGGGTGAACCACGTTATATTTTGGTATTGATTTATGTCTCTTGGTTTGTATATTTCTTCTGGTAGAATATATGCTTTTATTTGCATATATGCTTAGATCTAATATATTATCTGTACAACCGGTGTGCTAACCCCAACAACTGGTAGCAGAAATTTGTTTGAGGGTGTGTGTTGACAGATTTACTCACATAGGGTTTTCTGATTGAGTGGGAGCTACAACAATGGCAGAAGAAAACAAATACAAGGTAGAGAAATTTGACGACCGAAATTATCAATTATGGAAGATGCAGATTGAGGATTATCTATATCAAAGATATTTGTATTTACAGTTGGATGAGAATTCTAGACCTACAAATATGACTAATGAATAATGGAATATTCTTGACAAAAAGGCTTTGGGATCTATAATATTAAGCCTGGAAACATCTGTGGCTTCCAATATTACATAAGTGACTTCTACAGTAGAGTTAATGAAATCTCTTACTACTTTATATGAAAAACCTAGTGCTTCAAATAAATTTAATTTGATGAAGAAACTATTTAGTTCTAAGATGCATGAAGGTGGATCTGCATTTTGTCATTTGAATGATTTCCAATCTATTGTAAATGAGTTAAAATCAGTTGCAATACCATTTTATGATGAATTAAAATCACTTTTACTCTTATGTTCTTTTCTTGATAGTTGGGATAACTTGGTAATGGTTGCTAGTAATACAACATCTGCTAATAATGTTTTGAAGTTTGATGATGTGGTTAGTATAATCTTGAATAAAGAAATTAACAGGAAGAGTACAGAGGAATCATCATATAGAAATTCTATGAATGTAGAAAGAAGGGGAAGGAAAAAAGAGAGATCCAAGAGTAAGAGTAATAGGAAATCAAAATCAAGGGGTAGCAGATCTAAATCCAGAAGTAAAGGAATTACTCGTCAGAAATGTGGAAAGAAAGGACATGCAAAGAAAGATTGTTGGTCAAAGGATAAAGAGAACCAACAACCAGAAAAAGGTAAAGAAGTAAATCTTGCTACATCAGAGGTAATGTAAGATGATATTTTTCTTTCTTAAGATAATAGAATTGAATCATGGGTTTTAGATTCAGGAGCTTCTCTCCATGCAACCCCTAATAAGGGTTATTTCAGAAATTATGTCTAGGGCAATTTTGGGCATGTTTATTTGGGTGATGATGAACCTTGTAGTATTACTGGTAAAGGGGAATTTCATCTAAAATTACAAAATGGAAATACATGGGTATTGAAAGATGTGAGGCATGTGCCAAGCCTCAGGAGGAATGTTATTTCTGCAGGGAAACTAGGTGAATCTAGTTTCATGGTTACTTTTACAAGAGACTCTTGGAAAGTCACCAAGGGTTTTTTTTTGTGGCAAGAGGTAAGAAGGTAGGAACGTTATATTTATCTACTTGTATTGTTACTGATTCCTTTTCTACATTATCTATTTCAGATTCAAATGCATGCATGTGGCATAACCGGTTAGGTCATATGAGTCAAAAAGGAATGTAGATCTTAAAGGCTAAGGGTAAGTTATCAGATTTCAAAGATTTAGATCTTGATTTTTGTGAGCATTGTATCTTTGGAAAGAAAAAGAGAGTGAGATTTCTCAAAGTTGGGGAAGCTAAGAAGGAGCAGAAATTGGAGCTTGTACACTCAGATGTGTGGGGAAAAGCTCAGGTAGCTTCTCATGGAGGATCCCAGTATTATGTTACTTTCATTGATGATGCTACAAGAAAGGTATGGGTTTATTGTATTAAACGTAAATCTGATGTTTTTGAGACTTTTAAAATATGGAAATCCCTTGTTGAGAAAGAATCAAATTCTAAGTTGAAGTGCCTTAGATCTGACAATGGTGGTGAATACTGTAGCAAGGCTTTCAATGATTAGTATTCAGTGAATGGGATACGTAGAGAAAGAATGGTTCCAAGAACACCACAGGAGAATGGTGTTGTAGAAAGAATGAATAGGACAATCATGGAACGTACTAGAAGTATGAGGATACATTCTAGATTGCCCTTACAGTTTTTTGGGAAGAAGTATTTGATTAACCGTGGTCCTTCAAGTTCACTATATGGATGAGTACCAGAGGAAGCTTGGACTAGAAAAGAGGTAGATCTTTATTTTCTTAAATTTTTTGGTTTTGAAGCTTTTGTGCTTATTGTAGGATATAGTATGCAGGACACTGGTGAGCTTAAGAGAAAGCTAGCTCACACATTTTCTATGAAGGATTTAGGATCTACAAAAAGAATCATTGGCATGCAAATACACAAAGAATTCTAAAATTATTAGGAGAAATTTTATGTCTCAAGAGGATTATATCTACAAGGTGTTAGAAATGTTCAATATGCAAAATGCTAAACTTGTTAGTACACCTATGGATGGACACTTCAAATTGAGTAAATATTAGCATCCATCATCACATTTAAAAGTCATTAATACATGACATGAGTGCCATATGCTTCAATAGTTGGGAGTCTCATGTATGCCATGGTTTGTACCAGATGTATTGTTACATTGATAGGCAGTGGGAGTGATGACCAGATATGAATGTCCAATCCAAGTAAAGAGCATTGGAAAGTAGTCCAAACTGGATAATTAGGTATTTGAAAGGGACATCTAGCATGTAGTTATGTTTGGAGGTTTGGATATTTCATTATGTTATGTTGATTCGGATAATGGCTGGAGATCTAGATGGTAGAAGAAGCACTACTAGATATATTTTCACATCAGGTGGGAGCATGGCATGGATCAAGTTTGAGATGGACTCCTTAGAATATAACTAGATTTGGGATTTAAGTTGTCAGTAGGTAAGAGAACATAGTAGAACAAGTGGGTCTTTAGACAGATTAATAGAGGCTAGAACGAGATGATATGGATGAGTAATTCATGGAAGGTTGGGAAAGGAGAAAGGTGATTGTAAAGGGTTTAGTGACAATCAAAGTGCAATTGATTTGGAAAAGAACTCAGCATTTCATTCGAGAATGAAACAAATTAAGATGAGGTATCACTTCATACTGATAGAGTTTATTGGAGGAAGGACAGTTGAATCTTGAAAAATTCATATGAGCAAGAACTTTGCATGGTGATATGCTAACGAAGCCATTAGCAAAGGAGAAGTTGGAGCTACACTCCAAATTTCTGTTGGTCTTCAAGTTTGAGAATTAAAGAGGATCAAGAAACACAGCTAAGGAAGGATACAAGAATGATGTTGTATAGGTATGGTGTAGTAATTAATCTTAAGTGGTAGATGTGAATCAATTACCATTGTGTTTAGCATTCAAGAAACTTGAAAATGGGAGCTATAACTATTTTGTTACTGTATGTGGATGATATGCTTATTGAGGATCTAGTTATGACAGGAAATTGGTGAGCTTAAGGGAAAGATCTACTCACACATCGATCAGTTTGACTGAAATTGGTTAGGATTTAGGACCAGCAGTGGTTAGGTCTGGCATCAAAATGTTACATTGTGATGCAAATGTTTTATTTAACTCTCAGGAATTATATCTATTTTTAGCATTAAAGTATATCTATTGATTATAATTGCATGGCTAAGTGCCCTAAGTCTATAAATGACTATATAAGCATAAAACTAGGGTTTAGAAGTAAGAGATTAATAAGAATTAGAAAGAACTTGCAAAATTTGGTGAGAGAGAGAATTCTTGGTGATTCAGCAAAAGCTCATGAAGAAATGAAAGTACTGTACATCTGATAAGTGTGGAAGATTATAAATATTCATTGTATATCCAAGTTAAAGAGCATTGGAATAGTCCAATGGATACTCATGTATTGAAAGGGACATCTAGCATATAACTATGCTATGGAGGATCTGACATTTCATTATATGGCTATGTTGATTGGATATGTATGGAGATCTAGATGGTAGAAGGATCACTACTGGATATATTTTCAATTAGGTGGGACAACATGTTAGCATTTCAAGATTTCTTCTGGCTTTGTCTACTTTTAGAGTATGTTATAGCTTATTCTACATAGGATTTTCTGATATGGATGTGCTAAGTTCATGGATCCCTACATTCACTCATTGATCTACATGTGTCTACTATATTTAAAATGATATTATTTTGTAATAACACTTGGAAAATAAATAGCATTTCATGTCAAGAACCCTAAACAATACATGCCTATTCACTTCATTCCTAATTATGGAGGATACCCTTTGCATTAAATGCCAAATCAGCTCTAAGAACCCTGCATTATATGCTAATTACTCTTTCACATTCCATTAGAAGCCACTAAATCCCTTTAAAATTAATTTAATTAATTCTAGTGATTTGAAGAATAATACACTTAGATCCCTTATCTAATTTAATCCAAGCTATTTAAATAAATAAATAGCTAATTTTACACATCCACAGTCATCAATTCAATCTCCAATTCTAGAATTACAAATGGAAGAAATGTTGAGTTGTATAGCTCAATTACTTCAGGTTTATATGCAATGTAAAACTTCAAAATTCCAACCAAATATTCATTGCCCCTTAAATGAGTATAAAAACCATCATAACTATATCAGGAAAATAAACTTGCATAATTTAGGAAAATGCATCAGTTACTTGTGTGCAGGATGTTTTAATTAACTTTGATCCACAATCCATAGATCTATTTTTAGCATATAAAGTATAGGCTCAATCCTGATTATAATTTCATGGAATAAGTTCCCTAAGCTTTAAACCATTTGCAGCAAAACTCATCATTTTTATTTGAATAAGTGCATACCAAAAGCTATTCACGTGATAACTTGTTTTCTCATGAGCATTCCTCTTCCATTGATGAATAAAAATTGAGAGCATCCAAATACATACATCCTAAGAGATCTGGAACAATTAGTAAACTTCATTATATATCTGAGGTTGTCAGAAGATTTAGATAATAGATTGGCATTTCATTTATTAGCCCTTATTTCTTCACTACTTTCAAATTTGGTCTTGATTTACATATCTTGAGTTTTGTAATGTTCTTTTGACGATATGATCCATTTTGATTGTTCATGGGTTATCAGGTTGAATGGTTACTCACATTAGGTCCTTATCTATTTGTATAAATTACAAAAAATTCCATCACAACATAAATGTTGGGAAAATTATAGACACTAAATCACGCACTTTGGGTAATTATCTAGTCTAGATCACATATCTACCATATGATTCCTAAACAAGAAAAGTACTAATTATCCCATATCTTTAGCCTCTATGATTGCTTTTTGTTTTCTATTTTTGTCTTACACACCTTATTTCCATAGTCTATCTTTTGATACTTCGGAATTTCTTACTCTGGACACCAGCGCCAGCCAGGATGTCAGCGCCCAGGCACCCCCGACCTCTTTATATCTTACTCTCACATCCTTTGGGTCTTTTCTAGCCATTTGGCATCTTATTTCTTGGTAGTTGGCCTTTTAGGGTTAATTACAAAATTCAAAAAAGGGAACCATATAAATATAAAGTTATGTGATCATAATAAAGGACCAAGCACTAAGAATTAGCTATCACCACCTAAGGTTGCATCCATCAGGCATCTAGAGCTCCATTTGCATCCATCTAGCACCATCCAAGAGATAAAGGGGCTGGTTTTTCTACATACACACTTCATAGGAGGGAAATTTCATTTTATTCCATGCACACATCTATTACATTTCTTTACATCTAGCTTACTTGCTCGCTATCAAGTGTGACATGCACAAGAAAACCTAGGCAAATTCCACACACACACATAGAACTACATTAGGTTTGAGATGTAGTGTAGTGCTCAATCATAACTTCACCATTGTGACAGTTGACGATAATCTGACCCCTCATTCTGCATATTTATTTTTTAGGATTTGATTCTTTCTCTTTGAGGGTTTTACAGGTTACATTCAAATAGGTGAGAGTTGAACCTCAGATGAGGTCTTGGTGTGACCTACAAGAGACCAAAGGTGAACAACAATGAGCACCCTAGTGACCAATTAGAGGAGTCAGGTTTTGAGTATTTCTGCAGGACATAGGCCCAGAAATAAGCCTAGGACCTAGCTACAGATAAAATCTGTCCCTCTCAAAGTCCAGTTGCTTATTCCTAGATTTGATCATACAATTTTTTTGAGGTTGTGACATGCTTCTACTTCATTCTGTTCAGATTTCACTTTGTACACCTCCAAGATTAATTCTATGAAATCAACTAAGTAGAATTTTATCTCCTTCATTTGCAATTAGGGTTTCATATTTTATTGCTTAGCTTGCTTGGGTCTATTTTGTACTTAATTGTTCATTTATTTACTGCTGATAATAGATCAATCAGATTAGGCATATATTTCCACATTTTAGCTTAATCATTTTGGTACATATAATTTAGACTTTTGTTCTAGGTGTTGTCTTCATAGATGTCATGCCTTAACCTAGTTGATGGAAATAGAACTGATGTGGCAGTTGCCAAAATAGTTAGGTAGCTTGTTCATTCTAACATTTATAATCTTTGAACCTACATTCTTATATTTGCAAGTAATGAATGAAGTTTTCTTTTACATCATTCCTTAAGATTCTAGATTCAGTCTTCCCTAACTGTCACAACCTTGTTAAAATAAACTCTTTCATATTGTTCCCCTTAAGGTTAAAACCCATTCTTAGGAAATGTAATGACCCAATGAAATTATTATATGAAGAAGGTGTCATTGGATAGAATGTTTCACTAATTTGCATTTAAATAGGAAAACTACTGATTTTATGACAATAAGATTGTATAAAGAAAAGCCCACTCATGTTAGTTCCATATTTTAAATGTTTAGATTGGTAGAAAAATAATGATTATTCTTACATTTTATCTCTTTGTAATTTATTAGCTTGTTTTATGTCTAATAATAATTATAAGTTCAATAGGCCTATAATGTGTTCAATTGTGAACCATCAATTAGTGTTTATCATTCCACCACTGCCAATGCCAGACATTCAAATATTATAGGGTTTAAATGCAAATACTTTGTTATTTTCAAATAAGAGTTTTTCTTGAATTATTTGATACTTTAAAATTACATGATCATATCGCCAAATTTCACATAGTGTGTAAAACACTTGAGTTCTTCTTTGCTACGATCCATCAAATTCTTGCAATTCCAAATCTTGGTGTTGGTCAAAGACTCCTTATATGTCTGACGCTATAACATATTAGTGTAGAAATTCAATTCCCATGAATAGAAATTGGCCGCACTCGTAATTCAACTAGAGTTTCTTGGAAAATAAAAAGGCCATATATGGTGAAATTAAAAAGCATCTAAACAAAAAGATTACATTTGCTTGTGCTTTCAAGCACTTTGTGCACTGGATTAAAATGATCAAATTTTCTAACAGGATTTATTTCCTTGATTCCAGTCCTTCAATCATATGTTGGGAGAAATCATGGTGTTCAAAGATCTTGCAACCCAACATGGAATTTGTGTATCTAGCCGAATTTTTACAAATTGTATCAAATCCAAAGTGCTCTAAGATATCAGACTCTCATTGCAGTTTTAAACAAGGATATGATATAAACCTTAGTGGACTATTGGAAAAAGAGATAAATCATGCTCCTAAGATCTCTTATTGTACTATTCCCTATCTTTCATAGACCCCAGGTTTCATACCACTGCAAAGTTTCGAGGATTAGAGTGTTCGATTTGAGAAATAAGGTCATTGTAAATGAAAATAGGTCACACTATCAACTCTACTCATAAATATGCCCCAAGCTTTTTTTTTAGGAGAAAAATAGATTTTGCACGATATCTGAAAATTGGAAAAATAAATTATAAATCATCCTCCACCTTATGATGCCTTTGAATTAGAGAGATCACTGTGAGTTTTCTAATTGAATAAAGTGTTTCAATGACAATCTTCAGCTAAGTGTACATATAAAAACCTGTTAAAATTTCTCCCCACTTAGAAAATTTCCAGTTAACTTTTTGAGAGCAATAATTAGGGAACCTACTTCAGTCAAAAATGCTCAACCCTTTTGAGATCCATACACTCCAAAATGTATGACAAAATATAAATGAGATGACAATTACCTAACTGCGGACTAATAGGGAAATCGTAAAGTTAATTGAGAATTACGGACAGTTGTGTTTCAAACATTACATTTTTGTATTTCATGAAACTTGTGCATTTTATCAATTCATAAATAGAACTTTATTTTGTAGCAAACAAGTGCAACTTTGCAATTCTACAGATTCCAAATTTTTCAATAAATTGAGATATCATAAACATGACAAGAAAGCGGTTTGATTATCTTTCTGATCAAATATCTGTGTAGTGAGATCCATCTTGTATAAAGGGCTGGTTTATATAGCTTTAAATTTCATACTGATTGGTGGGACACACATTAAGAGGTATTCATAATTACAATGTGATTTGGTTAGAAGATTTTATAAATCATGCTGCAGTTTTTCGACTGATCATTTTACACATAAGGTTCTTAACATTTTTCAATTTTTCATTTTATGATTTATCTATAATTAGATAAGCTTGAATTAGCACGATGTTTTAATTTACTTATTGTTCTATATATTTTAAAATTTTATTGCGTGTTGTACAATAGTGATCATGCAACGTAAAAAATTATGACAAGATGGAAGTGTTCCAGAATAGAGTTAATTCTATCCTTTCATTCTCTTGAGAAACAGATAGGGGTTAGGGTTAGGAGGAATACCTGTTGAGTGTTGGGAAGGTGTGCGCGTACCGTAGAGAGATCAGACCGATTGTGAAGAGCTCCTTTTTGTCTGGGAAGGACTACCTGTAAATAAGAATGCAAGACCACCAGATTTTAGTTAGACAATAAGTGAGGGAACTGCCTTGGGCCCAGGAAATATTAGACTTCCTTTCGAAGGTGGTCAGTTCCCTTTTAATACAAATTGATGCAAATGATAATAAAGAAGCTATTGCGAACTCACGATTTAGGTATCTCGTTACTAAAAGCAATAGAGACTAAACTACCAATAATAGAATGTCATGTTGTTTGTTTGGTCACTGGTTATTGATATGTTCAGATCAAGTTACAGGGATAGACCAGGCTGGACATGAGATTGTTTTGAGGTGAATAGGTGAAAGGTTGGTTTTGGTATAAGTCACAGTGACCGATGCCGGTCACTGGATAACCGATCGCGGTTATAAAACCGGTACCGGTAGGGAATAACCGATATCGGTAGGGGCAGTGATTTAGGGATTTTTAAATGGAGGTTGGTGTAAGGTGGTTATGAGGTTTGGAAGGTTGGTAGATGGTTGAGGGGAGTAGTAGGGTGATAGAGAAGACTCAGAGAGTGAGAGAGCTGTCTTTGGGGCAATATAGAGATGGATGACCGAAGGTTAGGTGCAGGTTGTTGCCGGGTAGTAGATCCAGGAGTGAGCTTATAATCCCTATGAATTAAAAGTTCACAAAGTAGTGTCTAGAAGCATACAAGGTGATAAAAGAGACTACTTACTAGTTTCTGATGTGGATGCAGGTCCAAAGAATGCAGTGGCGAAGGCAAGGCTCAGTTGGGATGATCCAGCAATCGGAAGTGATCTGATGAAGCTATCCTCCGACTCTCCCAATGTTTGGATGAGTGTGACAATGCTCTAGTTGCTCAGTTACAGTCTTGGGCTCGATACTCCTCTTTGCAAACTCTTCTCTCTCCTTCACTTGTCTCTCTCTTGCAAATGAAATCCTTGCGGAAATCTGATCCTTTGGTTTTGGTTGGGGGAGGTCATTTACAGGGAACCGATGGCGGTTACGTAACCGACGCCGGTCGAGTAGGGACCGATGTCGGTTAGGTCAAAGTTGGCTATTTTTAGTAAAATAGCCAACTTTCCCTCCTTTTCTCCCGAGGGATCAGTTGTGGGCTTGGTCAAGTCATTATTAGGTTTCGTTTTGATGCGGGTGAGGGGTGATGAGTCATGGGTGTGGGTCTGGACCAAGTCATAGGTCTTAATTAGGTTAGTTTAGGGTTAGGGCTAGGTCATAGTGAGGTGGCGAGGTGAGGTGGCAGGGTTGGAGATGTGGATTTATTAATTATAAGGTAATTAATAAATAATTAAGTGTGTAAGGTTTAGGTGGTGAGGTAGGGTTAGGTTGCGGGATGAGATACGGGGTACAGGGTGTCGTAAGACCCAAATTTGGTGTCTACATTTGCCCCTTGTTGTCGTGTAGCTTGTCTTGTAAAGCTGCACTGACAATAATAAGAAGTGGTTGCCCCAGTTAAGGGTATAGGTAATCCCCCTCAAATCTATCACAGATTGAGGTGACGTGAAATTAGGGATAGGGTTGATAAAGGGTGAATGATGATGAGATGATGGTAAGATGGTGGGGTAAGTTCAAGGAAGCTGACGCACGTTGAAATGCAGTAGTGCGACCAGGGTACATGATTTGAAGAGCAAACAAGCAATTCATAGGCAAAGGTCAATAGTTTATCCAAACAAGGTTGATATAATCCTGGTATCCAAGGCATAGGAAGTAGCTCCAGGGGATATAACGGGTAAGGTACCAGAACGTTTAGGCATGTTCGACAGTACCAAATGGTTGGTTTGGTTGAGATAAACATCACGGTCTCGGTCTAGGCAAAGCTGGTCGGCTGATCAATTCAAGTATCCTAGGCATGCTAAAACACGAACAGGTGAGCTCGATTGAACAAACAGCTACATGATGGGTGGATAGAATCATAATTTGTGGGCCTTGGTCGAGGTACTTAATTGGTGCGGCCTTGGGTCAGGCCGATTAGGTGGTTGCGGCCTTGGGTCGGGCCGATTGGTTGGTTGCGGCCTTGGGTCGGCCTGATTGGTTGGTTGCGGCCTTGGGTCGGGCCGATTGGTTGGTTGCGGCCTTGGGTCGGGCCGATTGGTGGTTGCGGCCTTGGGTCGGGCCGATTGGTTGGTTGCGGCCTTGGGTTGGTTGTGGATTGATTGGTTGCGGCCTTGGGTCGGGCCGATTGGGTTGGTTGCGGCCTTGGTTGGTTGCAGCCGGGCCGATTGGTTGGTTGCGGCCTTGGGTCGGGCCGATTGATTGATTGCGGCCTTGGGTCGGGCCGATTGGTTGGTTGTGGCCTTGGGTCGGGCCGGTTGGTTGCAGCCTTGGGTCGGGCCGATGAATTCAAAATAAGGCTATTTAGCAAAAGCCGGGGGTAGGCGATGTGGTGAAAAATGGAGATTGGTGGATAAGGGCAGGAGTTAGGTTAAACTAGGCAGGTAACCGATATCGGTTAGTGGTGACCGGTATCGGTTAGGAGACCGATATCGGTCTTCTAGGGCACGACCTAACCGATATCGGTTAGAGGTCAAAACCTATAAAAAGAAAAAATACGGCATGTCATTTTCACATTGTGAAGTTGAGTGCCAAATTTTTCTTGTTTGAGTTTTGAAGTGATTGGGTCATGTGTTTGGGCTGAGTTGGCACTAGTTGAGTGGGGGAGTGAGTTATTGGTAGGCCCCAGAGATCGGGAGGCAGAGTTTGATTGGTTGAGGACCCTGCTGAGGAGATTTGGAGCTATGGCACAGCCTGGAGGAGCAGGAGGTGCTGGAGGAGCTGGACCACCACCACCTATCCCACCACGATGACGTGTAGTCATACCGGTAGGCTCTGAACCCCTATTTTTGTTAATTTGATGAATTTAGCTGGGATGTGGGTATTGGGGTAGGAATCCAAAATTTGATAAAATAATGAATAAATGAAGGTAAACAGTAAAATGGATTGGGTAGATATGTTAGGTAGGCCAAAACGTCAGGGTGGGTAAGTTTTTAGGCAATTGTGCTGGGTAAATGGGTAGAAATAGGAAAAAAAGGGGATTTGGGGGCCGTTTTTGGTCGGCCCCGAAATCCCACAGTGACCGATGTCGGTCACTAGTCGACCGGCATCGGTCATAGTGTAATTGTGTAGATTAGCAGGTACAGAGACCGGCGTCGGTCATGTGTCGACCGACGTCGGTTCATAAAATTTGGGACATAGACTGTGGGTGGGGGACCGATGGCGGTCGAGGGTGACCGATACCGGTCACCATGGGTAGGAGGTAGGGTTGTAAAATTGTTTTGTTGGGTGTTGTTTTGGGGGCGGGTAGGATAGATTATAGGGTTGAGGGGGGAGAAGGATTTATAGATATATAGGGAAGAGGGGGGGAAAAATATTTATAGATGTATAGGGTAAGATAGGTGGGTGTAGATGTGTTTATAGAGTTGGGTTGTGATTGGGTGGGTGAGTGAGTATAGAGGGTTAAGGTAGTTGTTTTGTGAAGGGTAGGCCTGACGGAGTGGGTTGTTTTTGCAGGCACGCCAGCAGTTGACCATGCGAGATCGGATGCCGCCTCTACTGGAGCGGATGCGGCCACATGTGACCGCAGTGCAGTGGGCAGTTATGCGGGAGGTTGGACTCGGTGGAGTCCAGAGGTATAGGGCTGTGGATAGGGACCACAGCCTGATGGTTGCCCTCATCGAGAGATGGGATCCGGCAACCAATGCCTTTCATCTCCCTACTGGAGAGATGACAGTCACCCTAGAGGATGTGTATCGCATCCTGAGACTGCCGATCATAGGTGAGGAGGTGTTCCAGGTGGATGCTGAGACAGCGATGGATAGCATCCTGCAGGTATTCAGGGATGCAGCCCCATTGATTACGTATCATAGTGCGAGCATCTGCTACGGTGATATGTATCGCGCTCATCGACAGGAGACACGGCTTGCCATGCTGATGATGATCGGTATCACCTGCTTCACCCTCCCTGACTCAGAGGGAGGCCGCTTCCCACGGGCTCTGATGGGAGTGTTACATGAGATGGTGGAGGAGCACACCTGCTACGCATGGGCACCAGTGTATCTGGTGCAGCTATACAGAGAGCTCTGGGGCTATCGCCGTATGAGGTGATTCGGTATATGTTCGACATTCTTGTTACACTGCTGGGCCTACGAGCATATCGTGTGTATATGACCAGTAGGGTTGCCCCAGCAGCCAGGGCCACAGGCAGTCTATAGATATGGGTTTCAGAGGTGGTTGGGGGTCGTGGGCCAGCCACGAGCAGTTATCGCAGGGCGGGATGTCACTTATTACAGGCATATGTTAGAGGGCCTGACTGCATTAGATATTATATGGAGGCCATACAGAGGCCATCAGCCCCATGGAGGAGCCCGAGCACAGCTGCGATGGATCCAGTACATCTTCTGGATAGCTGGACGGAGACCCGGGGAGTACGAGAGGATTCCTCTAGAGAGGGTACGACGATAGCTGGGACTACAGCAGGATGAGCCACCTCCCTTCCCACAGTATCGGAGGGAGGATGTAGAGGCACCACTACCTGTACCACAGCCATTTGACCCAGTCTGGGTAGCAGAGAGACCGAGCAGATGACACAGTGGATGACGCCGGGGTTACAGGCTCATTTTTGGTTTGGTGGGTAGGGCAGAGGGTGGCCATGAGAGCACAGCCAGCACAGCCAGATTTATTGGCTGTTACAGCAGAGAGGGACCATCTCTTGGGTCAGGTGCAGTTACTACAGGGGCAGCTTGCTGCTGCACAGGCACAGATTGGGGTGTTACAGGGGCAGTTAGCCCAGGCACAGGCACAGGCACAGGCACAGGTCCCTGTTCAGGCTCCGATGGCAGCTCCACCGCCACCACAGGTACAGGTTCAGGGTCAGGGTGTACAGGCAGGGCAGGGCCCACTTCTATTAGGAGCCGGGGGACCAGCCCCACCAGCCATGGTGGCACGGGCCCGGTACATGGAGGCGAGAGCGGAGGCCCGTTACTATCAGGACGTACTAGATGGTACCGGTGTAGATTATCAGCCATATGCGGCTCATAGAGCCGAGACTTCCTGGAGTCACAGGTCACAGGGGGCCGCAGCCACAGCCGGTGGGTCAGTGACGGGTAGGAGGTGAGATCCGAGACAGGGGCCAGCTGAGGGACCGACCGAGGGAGGGGGAGAGAGCTGAGTCACCCCAGGAGTGGAGATTTTTTTGAGTTGGATAGTTGATTTTTTGATAGAGACACCGGTCTGCGAACCGAGTGTGCATATAGAGGCCTGCGTGCCCACATAGGATTTATGTATTCATTTTTGTTGTATATACCGGCCTGCGAGCCAAGTACATTTTGTATAGTTGATACCGGCCTGCGAGCCGAGTATATTTTTGACATGAGAGACCGGCCTGCGAGCCGAGTCGAGAGTTTGACAGAGACAGCGGCCTGCGTGCTGACTTTGTATTTGGGATCACAGAGGCCCCATGCAGGGTAATTTGTATATTTTGACATTGATTTGATGATATATAGATGATGAGTTTGATCCATATGGTGTGTATAATTGTTGATTTGATGCATATATTATAATGTTTCATGTGTTTTGTCGATGGTATTGGAATTTGATGTATATAGATGACGTTGATGATGTTTTGATTATATGCATATGTGTTGAAATGTTGATGGTATTATGATGATGGATGTTGATAATGATGTCGTTATGCAGGGAAAAGAGGCGGGCGCCGCCAAAAATTTGCAAAAAACAAAGAAAAGGCCTAGGTATAAGCAAAAGGAGACAGGTTGACCGATATCGGTTAGCTAACCGATGTCGGTCGCTATCTGACCGATACCGGTTAGGTAACCGACATCGGTTATGTTAAAACGAGCTTTTCTAAAAATAGAAAAGCTTGGGAGGCAACTTAAATTCTTATTTTTAGAGTCATGCAACATGTTAAATACGAGGATGCGAGGCTGTTGACGTCCATACAGGGTAGTTGCATGGGAGAATTGAGTGATAAGGAGGAAAGAGACAGGTAAAGTGATCATGGGCTTGGATTAAGAAGGTGTAAAGGCAAGTTATAGTGAAGAGTCTGGTGAACATGGCTGAACAAGGAGAAGCATCCAGTGGGCAGAGAGGAGAGAGAAGACAGGTTCCACCTCAAGCTGCTGCATCCCAAGAGGTATAAGTTTTGGTTGGAATGAGATTTTGCATGCTTATAAATAGGATGTGGTAAGGTAAGTGGGTAGAAAGGTGATAGGCAAGGGTTTGGGATGGGGTGAGTGTTATAGGGTAGGTAATCAGGTGTTTTAGATATGTTTGTAAGTACAGAGAGGGGTAAACCAGTGAATAAGTTATCATAGGTGGTGTTTTTGAGTAGGATGGATAGTATTGACAGTGACCGATATCGGTTTAGGCCTAACCGGTATCGGTTAGGTAACCGATATCGGTTACTGTGTAAAGTTACAGATTCTGATAAAAAACACTTGGGGATTCATTTGTTGTTTGTTGTTCGTTGGTTTGATGTGTGCAGGCAGAGGCAAGGTTGATGATGAATGATAGGGTACCAGCTTTGTTGTCACGGGTCCGAGCGGATGTAACACCAGTGGAGTGGGCATTAATAAACCATGTGGGGTTAAGCGGAATCTGCTATTATTCACGAATCACACGCAATCATGCTATGTTGCAGGTGCTGATTGAGAGATGGAATCCAGAAAAGAATACCTTCCATCTGCCAACAGGGGAAATGACAGTGACGTTAGAAGATGTGTTTCAAATTTTGAGACTTCCAATTACAGGAAGACCAGTGTATCAGGCAGGGCCTAACGTGGCGCGGGCAGCGATAACGGCAGTATTTGGTCCAGCCGCACGAGATTTGACACAGCGAGGCGTGACATTTACTTATGGTATAATGTTTGCGGCACACCCTGAGGCAACAAGGTTGGCCGTGGTATTAATGATAGCGGTGGGGTATTATGCATTACCTAGAGTGGATGGGGGAAGATTTCCAAAATCATTGATGTGTATTATTCGTGAGATGATAGAAGGTAGCGTTACTTTCGCATGGGCACCCGCATATCTGGCGGAGCTATACAGGGGTTTATGGGCATACAGGTGAAATCACAGGACTACACTGGATTGTGCATACTTATTACATTGTTGGGCCTATGAGCACATTGTGTGTGTGCGACCAATAGGCTGACCAATCCAGGCAGGAGAGACAGGAGTGCAGAGGTTGGGATTCAGGCGATGGGTCCAGACAGAGCAAGAGGCAAGAGCCGAGACCGTGACAGATAACGCCGAGTATTATAGGCAGAAGTTGGAGATGATGACGATTGTGGATATCTGTTGGAGGCCTTACGGGAACTACATGGTGACGGCGAACATAGCCGAGGATTTGAGGGGTGTAGAGCGAGTGAGGTGGATCGCAGGACACAGGCCAGGGGAGTACGAGAGGATTCCTCTAGATCACGTGCGATGACAATTTGGATTTGTTCAGGATATACCCATGGATCATAGACCATACAGAAGGATCGACCGAGGCACCATTCTCACCTCCACGGCCAACTCTTCCAGAAGGACCAGAAGAGATAGCAGCCGATCGCAGGGTAATGGATGCAGGAGTGACAAAGTCTTATAGATTATGGTGGGCAGCAGAGCTGCGAAGTACACATGAGAGGGCCGATCATCCTGACATAGCTATGATTACCGCAGAGAGAGACCGCCTGCAGGGTTTAGTTCACCAGCTTCAAACACAGGTGAACGAGACCACGGGATTGTTAGAGGCATCGCAGTCTCGAGTGGAGAGACTAGAGGCAAGAGTCCTCCACGCGAGAGGGCATATTCGTATGTTACAGGAGAGATTGGTGGATCAGTGGGAGGAACCAATAGCAGTGGTACCTTTGAGTATGGAGAGGCCAGGTGAGCGGCGTCGATGATCACCATCACTACCTGGTTCGGGACGAGGCGCGGGGGTCTAAGTGAGTTTCATACATAGGGGTAGAAGAATAAATAAGGATTCCGACCTACGCGTCGATGATAGAGAAGATGTATTTGTTTAACATCTAAATAAAATGGAATATGTATGTTGATTTGAGTTTGTGATAATTATAAGAATATTTGTGTTTTGAATGTTTGGATTGATAAAGGATCAAGGTGAGTGTTATCAATACAAATACGTGAAAATATTTATATTTTTAAAGAAAACACAACACATGATAGGTTATGGTAGGGGATGGTCGAGCTAACCTTGGGAGACCCCATGTCTCCTAAGTGCTGCCTACATAGCCCATTGCACAAAACAAGGAGGGGCCTCAGACCGATGTAGTTCTCCCTTAGGACCAGGGAGAGGTGAATTCAGGCAATTTGGTTGTGGTTAGGCAATTTGTTGGTTGGTAAAAGTTTGATGTTGGTAGAGTAATGTTGTTGGTGTTGGTGTGGGTATAGGTGAAGTGAGGGTTAGCTTACCCAAGCATAGGAAACCGTGTCCTAATTAAGGTCAACACACAATCCTAGATTCGGGTAAAAGAGGCAAAAGTGTCCCATAGTTGGAAAGAGCTAAACAAACCATGTATTATCGTAGGATGAGCTTGAATCCCTAGGTACCTTGCATAGGCGAGAAGTCGATAGGTGAAAAGAGTTGTATAATCACAATATATCGGATATACGCACGTCCCTTGAGTTTTGTTATTTTGAAGAATGGTGAGGTGAGGTGGATGGTATAGCTGGGGCGCAGAGAACTTGTTATAAGGTGATTATTCTGACGGAAGAGAACCAAACCAAAATAGACAAGTCCATGACTCAAAAGTGCTTTTGAATACTGCTTTTATTTTTCTGGATATAGACTGATCGATGCGGGAAGTCTATATGGGATATGCATTTTGTTGTTCTTGAGGTCTTCACGAAGTTGATCAATGTGAGAAGCTTCTGATAGAGGCTGACTTTGTATAGCTGTCCTTCGAGGGAGCAGTCTACTTATAGTAGCAGATGTGGCTTTGCACATAGCTGTCCTTCGAGGGAGCAGTCTAGTTTATAGCTTAGAGGTCTAGATGTCTGTTTGGCATGAAGCATCTAGTTTTGCAGGAAGTTTGACTCAAGAATATCCCAGAATTGTATAATTGAGAACTTGTTATTTTGATACTTTTAAGTCATGGACCAGACTAAAAAGGAGAAGGCATCTTTAAGAGGAGGTGATGATCAAACCACGTGGGTTTGATTTTACTTTGAGATGCACGAAAAAAAGGTGTATGAGGTGGTAAATGAGCTCAAGGGACGAGCGCAAGGTAGATAAGAAGTGATGTAACACTAAATTCAACAGTAGAATGGTCAGAGATGCAAGGCATTAAGGGGTTCAGGCTCAGGTTTACCATTAAGCGAAGCTAAATGATAAGTACCTGATCCGTAAGTGTGAGTGATAATGTAAGGCCCAATCCAATTAGGAGCAAATTTTCCACGTTTGCTCTTTTCTAGTTTGGTTACATGTTGATTCTCTTTGAGGACAAGATCACCAATTTTAAAGGTACGCTCATGAATTCACTTATCATAAGCACGCTTGATGCGCTTTTGATAAATTTGAAGGTGGTCAAGAGTGGTAAGATGACGCTCGTCAAGAAGCTCCAATTGGGCTAACCGCTCTTGGCGGAAGTCATCATTGGTGAGAATATCCTGGAGAGATATTCTGAGGGAAGGGATTTGTATTTCGAGAGGCAAGACAGCCTCGGTACCATACACCAGAGAGAATGGTGTGGCATTAGTGGAAGTACGAATGCTGGTACGATAAGCCCAAAGGGCAAAGGGGATGTGATCATGCCAATTTTGCCCAGAATCGTTAACGACTTTCATGAGAATTTTGGTTAAGGTTTTGTTAGAAGATTCGGCTTGATCATTTACTTATGGATAGAAGGTTGACGAGAAGCTAAGTTTGATACCAAAGTTGTCACAAAGGGCTCGTAACAGCTTATTTTTGAAAGATTTTCCATTATCGGTTATCAAGCGATGAGGAACACCGAAACGGAAAATAATGTGATGATTGATGAATTCAACAATTTTCTCCTTTTTGGTTGAAATGAGTGGAACGGCCTCCACCCATTTAGTGTAATATTCGGTTGCCGTGATGATCCAATGGTGACGTTGCGAAGAAGGTGGATGAATCTCACCAATAAGTTCCAAACCCCATTGTGAGAAAGGCCAAAGATCTCGTGCGACCTGTAGCGGGTGGCTGGGAGTATGTTGAAGGTTGGCATGCTGTTGACACATAACACAACGCTTAACATATTCGCAGCAGTCTTTATTAAGAGTAGGCCAATAATATCCTAGGCGAAGGATCCGCTTGGCCATGGCAAAGCCACTAAAGTGCCCACCACAAATTCCGTCATGGACTTGTTGGATGGTATGAGTGACTTCAGCGCTGGTTAGACATCGAAGGAGGATACCATCGAAGCCACGTTTATAGAGGAGTCCCCCCATGATGACATAACGAGAAACACCTTTAAGAAAAGCACGTTTTCCATTACTACTAAGGTCAGGTGGGAGAACAGAGGTTGTAAGGTAGTCACGAAATTGGTGATACCAGGTATCCTGCGAGTCAGCAGATACATTATTTACCATACAAACATCCTGGGACTAAGTAAGATGGGGAAAAGAGTTGTTGGACCAAGACAAATATGTCAGAGTCAGTTGGTGATGCAGGAATTTGTGAGGCCAAGCAAGCCATAGTATCCGTAAATTTATTAGTTGAGCGTGGAACGGTTTGGATAGTATAATGGGTAAATAAGGTCAAAAGTGAATCTACGTAACATTTGTACTTTTGAAGTTCCTCATTTTTACATTGGTAGATGCCAGTAACTTGATTTACTACCAATTGAGAGTCACTGAAAATGTTAATAGACTTCACACCTAAGTGTAACGCAACGTGGAGACCCAAAACAAGGGCCTCGTATTCCGCTGTATTGTTAGTGCAGGGGAAATCGAGCCTGAATGAAAGAGGCATAGGTTCACCTTCAAGAGGAATGAGAACAATGCCTGCCCCTCCACCGCGTGCTGGCATTTAGATCCATCGAAGAAGAGGGTCATCGGATAAGACGCATCACTGAGTGAAAGAGTTGCGATGAGTTCATCAGGGAAAGTAAAATTGGTAAATTGTTCCCCAGGTAAAGGGGCTTCCGCGAGTTGGTCTGCGATAGTTTGTCCTTTGACTGATTTCTGGTGTACGAACTCAAGGTCGAGGTCGGTGAGGAGCATAAGCCATCAGGTGATGCATTGGTTTAGATGAGGTTTGGCGTACATATAATGTATGGGGTCAGCATTGGTGATGACAAAAGTTTTGTGATTCAGGAGGTAATGTCAGAGTTTGGTGGCCACGAATGATAGGGCTAGGCACAACTTTTCGACGTGTGTATACCTAGTTTCGTAATCCACAAGAGTACGGCTTATGTAATAAACTACTTTTTCTCGATGCTCGGAGTCACGATGTGCGAGCATGGCTCCTACAGCATGGTTGGTGGCAGAAAGGTAAAGGTAGAAAGGGTGATCGTCCTGAGGTGGGATAAGCACGGGTGGCTACAAGAGATAAGCTTTAAGAGCCTCAAAGGCTTGGTGGCACTCCTCGCTCCATTGAAAGACAATGTCCTTTTTAAGGAGATGATGGAAAGGTTGACATCGATCTGAGAGTTGTGAGATGAAACACCGGATAGATTGGAGTTTTCCCTGCAAACTACGCAATTGCTTTAGGTTAGTGGGTGGGGGCATTTCTAAGATAGCTTTGACTTTAGCTGGGTCGACCTCAATGCCACGCAAAGAGACGATAAAGCCAAGGAGTTTTCCCGAAAGGATGCCAAAGACACATTTCTTTGGTTGAAGATGAACACAGTATTGTAACAGGTGATCGAAAATAATGGTTAAAACATCGAGATGTTCACTGCGATGTTTGGATTTTCCAAGAAGATCATCGACATAATCTTCGAGGATAGTGTGCATAATGTCATGAAAAATGTAAGTCATAGCCCGCTGATAAGTTGCACCAGCATTCTTAAGGCCAAATGGCATGACACGATAGCAGAAGGTCCCCCAGGGGGTAATGAAGGTGGTTTTATGTTGATCGGCCGGGGCTACTAAAATTTGATTGTATCCCGAGAAACCATCCATGAGAGAAAGCATCTCATGGCCCGCAGTGAGATCAACAAGTTGATCAATGCTAGGTAGGGGGAAGTCATCCTTTGGGAAAGTGAGGTTAAGATCCCAGAAATCCATACATATCCGAAGTCCCCCCGTCACTTTAGTGATAGGTACGACATTAGAAATCCATTGCGGATAGTCAATAGGTAAGATGAAAGAAACAGAAAGGAGTCATTGAAGCTCTTCTTTAACCAAGAGGGCAATGCGTGGATGCATTTTTCTCAGTTTTTGTTTAACTGGTTTGGAGTCTGGTTTTAGAGTGATGTTATGGACAGCAATGTCAGGATCGATTCCTGGCATGTCGGCGTAGGACCAAGCGAAAGCTTGATTGCGGGCACGGAGGAAGGTAGTGAAGGCGGCTTGTTCTGATGTGTCGAGAGATTGTCTGATCTTTACAATGTGAGGATCATCCTCTATGTGGATGTTGATTTCTATAGTCGACTCATTCAACATGGTTTGGGTTTCAGATGGTAAGGCGCGTTGAATATAAGAGTCATCCGCACCAAGGTAGGTGAGGATGGAGTCATCATCCTGGCACTCCACAACATTAATCGAAGGTGAGTCTTCTTCGATCATGTCTGGATACAAAAGGGGGAGAGAAGATGGGTCTTCACCATCGCGTTGATAAGTGAGAGGACCTAGGAAGATAGCATTCACGAAAAAAAAAAGTTAGGAGGGATAGATTCCGGGTCTATCGACTCCGTGGGTGAAGATGGCAAAATGGGCGATGATGGTTCGGAAGGGGTGACTTCGTCATCTTCCTGGATACAATTGACATGAGGTTTCTTCAGTGTAGGTGGTTCAGAAAATCCAAGACCACTACGATCTTTGTGTTTGCGTGTAGTCATGGGAATAATCGTATGTCGTCCTTGTTCATAAAGACTGAAACCAAAACCTTTCCAAGCACAGCGTGTCAGGAAGGTGAGGGTGAAACGATGGTTGGTTAGATATTGAAAATCTGATTGGAAGGGAACCACACCAAGGGGAGGTTTGGGGGTGACAGAGGATGCGTCGACACCCCCATACGTTAGGTTGGTGTGGCAATTAGGTGGTCCGTAGGAGATCACCTCCCCCACACGACGGTCGTAGGTAGGATGTGCATGTAACTGTCCATACTCTTGTGGGGTATGGAAGGTGCTAACGTTGTATAGGCGGTACTCCCCCAGCGTAAGGCATTGAAAAACACCTACCAAGGGATCTGAGGTTGGGATGTTGTCCGCGGGGAAGGAAGTGGTATTTGCGTCGGTGGTTTCATTGGTCGAAGGTGTGGGTGCGGCTAAGGTGGATGGTTGAGGCGTGGTTGAAGTAGATGGTTGGGTTGGATCAATGGGTGTCTTGACTGGTACAAGCACATCATTAGGGTGGTATAACATATTACAGGTTTTGAAGGGGGAAGCGTCAGCTGTGACGGTGTATGACTTCCCCTCATACTCAAATTTTATGCATCTATGTAAGGTGGAGGGAACGCATCCCATAGCCCGGATCCAAGGGCGGCCTAACAACATGTTGTATTGGAATTCTCCCTCAAGGACATAGAAGAGTTCGGGTAAGGTACGTGGCCCTACACAAATGTTAAGGATCACGGTGCCTAGGGTAGAAGTAATAGCATCGTTGAATGAACGCAACATGGTGGGGTTGGCACACATGCAGCTAGGAGGGATATTCATCTGTTGGAAGGCTTTGGAAGAGATGATGTTTAGGCTAGCACCCCCATCGATCATAACACGACGTACCCGGATGTCCCAGATGTAAGCCGAGATGAAAAGAGTGGGGTCAGGATCTTCTGCACCAAAGACGACAATTTCTTCTTCGGAAAAACTGACAGCAGTGGCTTGCTGTACAGGGACAGAAGTGGTTGTGGAGGTAGGTTGTTTGGTGAGAGAAGCGACGTGGTTGGGTGTTAAGATGGAGGTGACGGGAAAGGTTTCATTAGGTAGGACCTCTATCCCTTGAAGGATCTCAATTAGAGCTTGTCGATGTGATTCAGATGTTTGAATGAGATCATAGAGTGTCATTTTTATAGGAGATTGGTGAAGTTGTTTGATCATAGTGCGATGGGAAACTCCATCAGAGACTGGATAGGCAGGTCCATGAATAACCACTTTAGGTGGTGGTGCGATCGGGATGGCAGAAGAAGAAAGAGAGGCCACAGGTGTGCTTTCTTTAGCTTTTCCATTGTTTTTCTGACCTCGAGTAGCAATGCTAATCATGTTGATCTCATGAATGCGAGACGAGGAAGATGACAGGGATAAGTCATTGTTCTCGAGAGGTGGGGTTGCAATGATGATAGATTTTGGTGAGGCGGGGACAGGTGGTATAGGAGAAGGGATCGAAGCTAAGAGCTTTTCCCTCCGTAAGTTGTCCTTCTGAGATTTTCTATCTGAGATAGGCAACTGGCAAAGGATGACTTTCAAAGCATTGCATCCTTCCACATTGTGTCCTGGTGTGCGGTGGTAGGCACAGATTTTAGATTCATCATAACCTATAGGTCGAGGTTTAGATGGATCATAGGGTCTGAGTGGGGGTAGGGAAATGGTCGCATCCCCTACCAACATATCAAGGATCTTGGCGTAAGATCCTTTGAGTGGGTCAAATGAAGATGAGGCTATTGATTGAGTGGGTGAGATTATTGATTGTTTTGGTAATGGTTGGGTACGAGTGGTTCGTATGGGTGGTGGTTTAGGCAAGGGATTTTGATGATTGGGTTTAACTAGGTGTGGCTTCTTCTACGCAGAAGTCATGTTTAGCTGGTTAGATGATGAGGCCACAGATGACGTGGTGGCAGGAAACAACCACGGGGAAAGAGGAGCGGCAACAAACAAGTCCTTCGATGATCGAGTTTTCTTAGGGTTGGTAGGTAGGCAAGATACTTGGGGTGACGGTGTTGAGATGCCTGTGGATTTCTGTATGGGTGCAGAAGGTGCTGGTCGTGTTAAAGAAGACGTGGGAGGCATGGTGTATTGAGGCAAGGTGGAGGGGTGAGGCCCCAATATAGAAGGTAGGTGTGACGGCGAGGGTTGAAGCCGTGCCTGCTGTAGTGGTGTGATCGGGGGCGAGGGTTTTAGTTGTGGCGGAGGCATAGATTGGACTCGAGGAGATTGGGTCTGTCTCCTAGGTGGATTAACGGCTTTATTTTTGGATAAGTCTAACCATTTAGGTGGGTGCGTCAGGCTGGGTATTGGTGAAGTCCCAAGCGTAGGGGAAGGTTTGGCTAGGTTGATAGAGGTGGATGAGGTATTTGGTAGAGATGAGGGGGGTGGAGGTGAGGACATAGGCATTTTGAGCTTTTGTAAAAACTTCGGGTATATGGTAGAGGTGTCTGGATTAGTCATCTGCATTTGAGTAGAGCATGGTGTACTCAAACGTTCCCATAAGAGTCATCTATCTTCTGGGGGATGACAATCTTCACGTATGGATGGGAATTTTGGTATGGAAGAGAAGTGGGCTGTGATTCCGGTCCACTGGGGGTGTGATACAGGGGGCGAATGAGGTGTTGTATCAATGGGTGTTAAGAGGTCAACCGGTCGCTGGAAAGATTTAGGCGATGAAGAACTGATAGGGAGGAGGGCATGTTCTAGAGGATCCATCATGGTTAAGGAATTTGGTGATGTAGGCTCGAGGGGTTTCTCTTCTAAGGATGACAGAAAAAGTGGTGATCCTTCTTCTTTTGCAGCAAGAGTAGTGGAAGGAGATGTTTGGGAAATAGATAAGTTGGATAACATCCGCTCACAGTCTTGCAGGGATGTGGTGTAAGAAGGCTCTTCTGTGAGAAGAGAACTCTGGGTGGTTGATTCCTTTATGGGTAAAGGAATAGCAGGGCTGTCCTCTTGTCCTGATGAAGGAGAAGGGGGCAAGGACTCCTGCGTCGGTGAAGAGGCTCGATTCAGAATTTCCTCGATGGAAGCCCTTGGTTGGGAGTTGAAAACCACATGGATCTCATGCACACTCTTCTCCTCGGCTAAGGTTTCTTGGTTTGTGTTACTGTTAGAGGAATGGTTTGGAAATGGTTTGTTGAAGATTTTTAAATTTTGATTAGCAGGGGCATTAGGATTATCGAGGGTTATATCCCCTGCATCAACCATTTCCTGCACTATGTTTTTCAACATCTTGCAGTTTTCGTGGCTGTGTCCCTTCACGCGATGGAAGTTACAGAAGTCATTTTCTTTATACCAAGAAGGTATAGCGTGGGCGGAATCAAACCCAGAGTGAGGTTTAATAGGAGGCAAGGTGATAGCTCCTGCTTTAAGTAATTTTTCCAAGATCACATCATAAGTTTCTCCCAAGGGAGTGTACTTGATGGGCTCGGCTTTATACTTATAGGTGAATTTTGGCTGGGTATTAGATGGTGCTTGAGATTTGACCATCACCGCGTGTACAGCTCCTTTTGATTTCGAAGCAGCCGATGCGTGAGAGTTGGTGGTGTTGGGTTTGTTGGTGGAGTCTTGGGTTCGGAAATTTGAGTTTTTGTTGCGCAACTTCAATTTCTCCTCCTCTAAGGCTCGAATCTCTAGTTTCTGAGCCATAGTAAAGGCCTCATCAAAGGTGCGGAAAGTTTGAATTTGGAGGGTGGGAGAAATGTGTTTAGCGCAGGCCCGCGTAAAGAGTTTGATGAGCTCAGCCTGAGGTAAGGCATAAGTAAGTTGGTTGATGAGGCCCCGCCATCGTCCAACGAAATCTGCGATAGATTCGTCTTCAAATTGTCGGATGGCATAGAGATCGGTAATGGATACTTTCTTGGCAATATTGATGGAGAAATGCTCCAAGAAAGATTGGGCTAACTGGTTAAAGGAGAAGATTGAGTGCTGGGCTAAAGCACTGTACCACTCCAAGGCAGGTCCTGATAAGGACATGGGGAAGGTACGGAGTAGTAAGGCATCGTCATGAGCAATCAGATAGCAGGCATGTCTAAACGATCGCAAGTGTTGTTGAGGGTCCTCCTTACTATTAAAGCGAGTAAATTTCGGTAATTCCCATTGAGGAGGATATGTATGAAGGGGGACAGAAGGATGAATAGGCTCCCGACAAACTTGCTCATATGTCAGGGTGTTACGGCTTCCTGAAACAGAAGCCTCAAGATTTTGCATCTTGTCCATCATCTGTTTGATTAAATCATTGGTTGGGTTAGATGATGGTGTTGTCGTCGTAAACGGAGGAGGATTGGGCCAAGAGCCGCTACTAGACAATGGTGGGGTTAAATGTTGATAAGGTATCGATGATGAATGTGTTGGGGTAGCCGAATAAGGGTGTCCTATATAAGATGTTGAGGCCACCGGATGCGTTTGCGGAAATGAAAAGGTGGGCGGAGCCTGAGAGGGAAAGCTCGTGTGGATAGGTGGTAGAGAACAAGTTATGAAAGAGGCAATCTGCGAGAGGGATGAGGTAGGGGTAGTGGATGGTAGTGATATGTGGGGCCCCAGATTAACCAAAGGAAAGCCAATTGGTGTAGTATGGACCATCGAAGCCACTGAGCTGGGAGACGGGGCTAAGGATGAAGACGGTGAGGTGGAGTTATTAGGTGGGGAAGGGGCTAAGTGAGTGGCTATACTAATAGGCATACCAAAGAGGAGCTGACCGTCGGGTGTACGGTCAGGGGTATGAGACAAATAATACTGTACGGCACTAGGATTAGCATCCAAAAATTTGGCAAAGTTCGGATCTCCTACAGAGATCTTGGGAAAAGCACTGGTGTCCGTAGGATTCCCCATAGGATGCGAAGGGGGTGACTCAGGAAAAGACATGGAACAAGCATGTGAAACCATGGCTGCGGCTTGTTTCTGGGTGATAACAACCATGGACAAGAGGATACAGTAGGGAATTAGTCAATCAGGAACAGAAACAGCAACAAAATGTTGGAATTGGTAGGTTGCTGGTTTGTCAGGAACTGTGAAACACAGTAACCGATATCGGTCTGGTAACCGATGTCGGTCAGACGGTAGCCGGCGTCGGTCAGGTAACCGATGTCGGTAGAAGAGGACCAGTGTCGGTCACTATGAAGGCAAAGAGAGAATGTAAGAGGCTGCTGGTTTGGGGATAACAAGGCTTAGTATACCCACCAAACTGTCTGAAGTGATCACTGAGACAGGGTATAACAGAGAAACAGAACTGAAAGAAAAAAAAAAAACAAGCAAGATACACAAGAAAATCAAGAGACTAACCCTAGGATTAGTTTTAATCACTTTGGGCTTATGCCTTAGACATAAGATGATGTCAATCCTAAAAAAAAGACCTAAGGGAGATGTCAAGTTTGTTTTGGCTTGTAAGGCTACCTCAATCGGGCGGAGGAATACCGCGGGAAGGGGGGATGTTTGAGATGTTGTGTAGATTATGATGTGATTTGGTATGTGTTGTGCAGTGAGAGTAAGATTAATTTCTCGTCAATACCATGGATATTACCCCCACGTGTATGACCTGTTACTTAATCTACGTTCACTAGAATTAAAAACAACAAGCAAGAATGTGATGCACGTGTTTTAAACCCAAATCGAAAATGATATTCGATGAAGCAAAGAAAGAGAAGAGGTTAAGAAGATGACTTTCACTAATGCAAAGATGCGAAAGAAAGACAAGTTCTTTTACCAAAATGACAAAATATTTTGTGAATATTTAGAAGAAAGAAACAACAAGTGTGCTCCCTATATGAAAACAAGCAAGAAAGAAAGAAACCCGAGAAGGGTCCCACCGGGCGTGCCAAAATGTTTCACACAGAATTTTGTTCCAGAATAGAGTTAATTCTATCCTTTCATTCTCTTGAGAAACAGATAGGGGTTAGGGTTAGGAGGAATACCTGTTGAGTGTTGGGAAGGTGTGCGCGTACCGTAGAGAGATCAGACCGATTGTGAAGAGCTCCTTTTTGTCTGGGAAGGACTACCTGTAAATAAGAATGCAAGACCACCAGATTTTAGTTAGACAATAAGTGAGGGAACTGCCTTGGGCCCAGGAAATATTAGACTTCCTTTCGAAGGTGGTCAGTTCCCTTTTAATACAAATTGATGCAAATGATAATAAAGAAGCTATTGCGAACTCACGATTTAGGTATCTCGTTACTAAAAGCAATAGAGACTAAACTACCAATAATAGAATGTCATGTTGTTTGTTTGGTCACTGGTTATTGATATGTTCAGATCAAGTTACAGGGATAGACCAGGCTGGACATGAGATTGTTTTGAGGTGAATAGGTGAAAGGTTGGTTTTGGTATAAGTCACAGTGACCGATGCCGGTCACTGGATAACTGATCGTGGTTATAAAACCGGGTACCGAGTAGGGAATAACCGATATCGGTAGGGGCAGTGATTTAAGGATTTTTTTAAATGGAGGTTGGTGTAAGGTGATTATGAGGTTTGGAAGGTTGGTAGATGGTTGAGGGGAGTAGTAGGGTGATAGAGAAGACTCAGAGAGTGAGAGAGCTGTCTTTGGGGCAATATAGAGATGGATGACCGAAGGTTAGGTGCAGGTTGTTGCCGGGTAGTAGATCCAGGAGTGAGCTTATAATCCCTATGAATTAAAAGTTCACAAAGTAGTGTCTAGAAGCATACAAGGTGATAAAAGAGACTACTTACTAGTTTCTGATGTGGATGCAGGTCCAAAGAATGCAGTGGCGAAGGCAAGGCTCAGTTGGGATGATCCAGCAATCGGAAGTGATCTGATGAAGCTATCCTCTAACTCTCCCAATGTTTGGATGAGTGTGACAATGCTCTAGTTGCTCAGTTACATTCTTGGGCTCGATACTCCTCTTTGCAAAACTCTTGTCTCTCATTCACTTATCTCTCTCTTGTAAATGAATCCTTGCATGAAATCCTAGTTGATCCTTTCATTTTCGTTGGGGGAGGTCATTTACAGGGAACCGATGGTGGTTACCTAACCGACGCCGGTCGAGTAGGGACCGATGTCGGTTAGGTCAAAGTTGGCTATTTTTAGTAAAATAGCCAACTTTCCCTCCTTTTCTCCCGAGGGATCAGTTGTGGGCTTGGTCAAGTCATTATTAGGTTCATTTTGATGCGGGTGAGGGGTGATGAGTCATGGGTGTGGGTCTGGACCAAGTCATAGGTCTTAATTAGGTTAGTTTAGGGTTAGGGCTAGGTCATAGTGAGGTGGCGAGGTGAGGTGGCAGGGTTAGAGATGTGGATTTATTAATTATAAGGTAATTAATAAATAATTCAGTGTGTAAGGTTTAGGTGGTGAGGTAGGGTTAGGTTGCGGGATGAGTTTTGATATTTATTTTTTTTTTAATAAATTTATGGTTTCATGATCTTTGATTAATTAAATGACTACTAACCACCTTGTCTTGCAGCCCGATCAGTCAAAGAATAGTGGGATTATAAGTAAAAACTACTAACCTTTGTTTTTTAGGGACTCCTATTGAAGACCCCATCATATAAGTTTTATCGTTATTTTTTATTATTATCTTACATATATCATCTTTTTTGTGTCTTGAATTGTTGTTTTTTTTCTCCTGAAGTGAACACCATGTATGCTCTCCTCTCGCGTCCTAGGACGATCTTGAGGATCAAAAGTGATAGGTTATCATTCTTCCCTTTTTATTTTTAGGGGTAACGTGACGTGGAAGTGACATCCACACACTTACCATAGTCCTAGGGGTCTCGTGACCGTGGGCTTCACCTCCACGCACGTAGACACACCCTGTGTTCTGGTGGGGTATATAAATTCTTGGACAACTGTCGTTATTGGCTAAGTGCTTGCTTGTTTTAAGAGCAACGTGAAGTGAGGGGATTCCACGTCCCAATACCCAGGCCTTAGACAACATCCTTGCAACATGGACTTGGGCCCCATGTACCGCAAGGTATATCGGGGACTCCCCTAGTGAGCTTGTATATCCTAGACTAGGTAGCCATTTTGGCCGCATATCAACTATAGTGCAAGGAGGTCGCACTCCCTAATATCACTCGCTAGCCAACCCCACATTTGCACATAGGTGGAGATCCAGTTTGTAGCACCACCATCGGTGTGTGGTATTGAAAGTGGGTTATAGCTTGAGTTGCAATCCCACTTGACTAGTTAGGGTGTGGTTCCATGATTGTGACTTGTTTGAATGTTTTGTCGAAACCAATATATAACCTTCACACTAGTCCCTCTAATCAACCTATACACATATCATCCATCTATTTTGACTATGAAACTGACCTTAATTTTGAATACACATCATTTTCCATATACCTTTTGACAATATTTTTATCCATCATCCACTTACCATCATTCACCCCTTTCACATCACCCTATTAATATAAATCAAAATAATTAATAAACCTTTCCATAATCAATAAAATTTAAAATCTAAAAAAGGACATTTATAAACACCCCCCATTTCAAAAAATATATCTCAAAAAATCCACTTAATACTTCCCCACCTCACCTATACAATTTATTTCACACCACCATACCTAGTCTAAATGGTCACCCATCTCATCATCACAAAATCCCTACTTAATAGTTTAACGTTTCCTATTGGTATCCCCATACTTACCTTGGATCAAATAAATCCTAGAATAAACATCACATCCTACATGAAATTTTTTACACCTAAACATCTTCACATCTTCACTTTAACCCTACACATACACTTCCTTACATCCTCACATCATCAAACATCTTATCCAAGATTCCCTATCAATACAATTAATTCAATCTTACTAATCAACAACTTGATACAGACACCAAATATTTATCTCCTACTCAATCCTCCTAAGTCCTCACACGAAGGCACATCCAAAGCCCTCACATCGAGGAAAATCCTTCTTCTTAATCCTCCTCAATCCTCTTGTCCTAAAACAAGAATCGATTGTTAAGATTGTATATCAATTGATAAGAAATATTCCCATCCTTTACACATGCATTTAACACACCTCCATCCCACCTACGCATTTCCAAAAACTCTAGGACCTAATGGCACCTAGGAGAACACCTACCCAATCCCAATCTAGAAATGAAGATGAAATAAACCACCAGATAAACATAAAAACACAAATGACTTCTTCAATCATAACTACTATGATGCCAATGCGGAAGAACAACACAATCGGGGAGAAGATGAAGAAACAATGGTTAACACTAGTAGTGATGATGACTCTAAAACCTACTTCATAGAAGGAAGGAAATGAGAAATGCTTAATCGATTCATCGATAAAAACAAAAGACCCTTCTTCTCCAATTATATCACATGGGGGCAAAGCTTCCTTCTGATTATACACATGAGCAACTTCATAGTCTTCTTCCTTATGAAAATGAATGCATTGCGCAACCCCCTCCATCCCCATTGAACTGTAATACAAACAATCCAAATCAAAATAACCATCACATTCCACATGGACGGAATAATAGAGAAAATACTCCAATAACTCTCATATATCTAAGGAGGTTGTATTATCCCAATTGCAAAAAATGAGCAACCAAATTGCCCAATTGGCCTCTCAACTTGATTTGTAATGACCCAATGACCATGATGTCAAACATTCACAACATCCCACTTTCAACTTACCATCTGCTTCCCCTCAAGAACCTACCTTGGAGCAAGAAATAAAGTCTATGAAGGAAACGCTTCAAGGGTTGCAACTCGGCAAACAAGGAAGATAATACAAGTTTGAGGAAAATTTTCCCTATCCATTTGAATGTGACATATTTTGTGTCCCTTTCCCTCCATACTTCAAACCACCTAAGTTTGAAAAATATAAGGGAAAGGGTGACCCTCACGAACATGTCAAGGAGTTCTACATGCTATGTCAAGAAGTCACTTATGACGACTCTCATTTGCTAAGACTCTTTTCATATAGCCTATGCATTCCTTCCCTCGAATGGTTCCTCCATTTACCCAAAGGATCTATCACTACCTTCACTGACTTGTCCAAAAAAATTGTTAAACACTTCTCATATAATGTGGAACATGATGTCACCATGATTGACCTATGTAACACCAAACAACACAATGGAGAAAGATTTTCATCCTTCCTGCAATGATGGAGATCCCTTACTAGCCGTATTCCATGGCCAATCCCTGAAAAGTAATTAGTCACCATCTTTGTCACCAACCTCCATCAAGAACTATCTTTCCACCTGTAAGTCCATTGTGCTAATACCTTTGATGACATCATAGAAAAGGGAATGCAAATAGAAAAAATATTGTTTCCAAAGGCCTCATTAAATTATATTCCTGCGATAACTACAATCAATCAAGTCATCCTTCCACATTTGAGAAGCATAAATCATTTAATAAGAATAAAAAATGTTGTCGGTGATGGAGTAATAGAGACCAAATATGTTCAACATGTCCACAAAGTTGCTTCCATATCCATCCACAAAGGTCAACCTCGGTCCACCCAAGATCCAAGAAGAGGATCATACACCCCCTTAGTGAGTCCATCAAAACAATCCTTGACAAACTCATTGATGCTAATATGGTTATGTTCCCACAAACCCAACCGATCGATGAATCTAGGCCTAAACCCTCATGGTTCAAGGAAAATGAGTATTACAAGTTTCACAAAATCAAGGGTCATGCTACCAACAGGTGTATGAAACTCAAAAACTATATCCAAGACCTAATTGAACTGAGGAGAAATCAAAATCAAAGACAATGCCTCTTCTTCCTCTCAAAATCGTAAGCTTGGGATCTATCAAAATCCACTTCCCAATCATGGTCAAAACCACACTTCAAATCAAGGGTCAAAGAAGTATGGAAAAATCCCATGAATCATCCACCCACCATTCTAATCACATAAACTACCATGTGTCCCATTCTAATATGAATCCCTTGTTGAGCCATATTCATCACCATCCTCATCAAGTAGCCACTATCAAAGTTAAAGGACCTTCTCAGAACCCCTAGTGTGTGGTTACTACTCGCAAGATCCATGTAGTGGTTTAAGGAGCTTCTCCTTCTTCCTCAAATCCACCACCACAAGCTCAGTACAACATCATTGAATAACTTGAGAAGACCCCCACACAAATATCCATTATGGATCTTCTCAAAACATCCTCCATGCACAAAGATATCCTTTATCAACCCTTTAAGAAACACACATCCCAAATGACATCGATCCTATGTAATTCCAAGTCCTTGTTTCTCATCTTTACTCTCATCTGACATTACCACTCACCTTCACCCAACAGAACATTCCACTAGATGGTCCAGATCACAACCTCCCTCTCTACATTGAGGTTCACATTGAAAATGTTCATGTCAAAAGAGTTCTGGTGGAAAATGCGTTTGGGATCAACCTTTGTACCCTATTTCTCATTCGACGGACTAGGTACGAACAAATTGGATCTACGACAAGAAATAATTACTATTAAAGCATTGATAGTACTAAAATAAAGTCTGTCGGCACTTTGTAACTTCTAATTAATGTAGGGTCTGTCACACTGCCCACCCTAGTACACATAGTGGACATTCAGTTCCCATACAAATTTTTGCTTGAACGTCCCTAGATTCACGAAAATTCATGTCGTCCCATCTACACTACATAAATTTCTTAAATTAAAGCATGCTGACATGAAATTCACCATCCACGGTGATCCCCAACCATTCCATTATTTCCAAACACTTACACCACAAACCTATAGGGAACCATATTATCCCATCACTGAAAAACTATCACAATCTCCATTTCATCATTTCATAACACCCTCCACTTCATATGTTTCACCTGATAACCTTCCATCCACCTCACATAACACTTCATCATCATCTACTCCTCATCTTACCCACTCCTTCCATATCCACTCCTCTTCTACCTACTCCACCTCTCAAGCTCAAATCCATAGGCTGTGGGGAATATCAAACCTTTTACATTGAACAGCTACCATTATCACCTAAACAACATGTGATAGGCCCGACATGTGTCAAGTCAAAAGGAAAAAATATTCATTGGGATCTTCCACTTTTATCCTGCTTTAGGTACCTTGCTAATGAGTACCTCAAGCCATCTAACACCACATGGATCATCGATGACTCTATACTATCTTACTACTTAAACAAAAAATATCTGATTTCCAAATGACATGATGACTCGTATGGGATACTTTGGGAGAGGATAGGTTGTTGTAAGAAAAGGCGTCCCTAAAACTCCTATTCTTATCCCCTATCCTGGTGGTTACGGATTAGGGTACCAGCCACCTAGTGAGAGTATCCATAATGACCATGGTGATACCACAAAAACAACTGAGGATTCCATAGACACCATCGAAACAAGTTTCGAATATGGAAAAGTGACAAGCGAGCGTGGGAATCTACAAGCAACTCTTCCTCGCACCCGACCTCCCGAGGTCGTGCCGAGACAGCCGGTGGGGATGGAATATGTATGGGATGCAGACAAACTAGTTAGGCAATCTAATGTCTTCAATACGCACTAGTGGAATTTGTGAATCTAAGGCAAAGAAGGCCCTCCTAACCTGAACTGGTGTGATAGATCGATCGGCAAGGATGACTGCTCGAAGGCTCCAATCAATATCGAGCTCTGGCGTGATTCGATCTATGGGTTGTGGAATACGTGGAAAATGACCTGGGATAGTTTCGTGTATGTCTCCAGATAAGGTCATATGGTGGATGGTAAATATAGTTGACTCTATGGACGATTCTCTGGCCTAGTCCAGAACTCTCTAGCTTTGTTAGCTGTTGTATCTAGTAAGGATAACTGTTCGATGATGATAGGTGGAAGTGGAGTGGATCTGAATACTAGTGTGCGTAGGCCAGTGTCTATGTCTGATTGACTTATGGATTCGTTGGGTTGCGGGATTTGTGGATCGCAACCGTAGACTCTTGGTTGTTGCGGTCCTGCTATGGTCATGTGTAGAATTAGTTCCTAATCCCTAACACCCAGTAATCGTATGCTTTCTCAGCCTCTATATTCAAAACTAATAGCTGTGCGATCTTCTCAGAGTGCCTCACAGGTGTTCTTGCAACCTGAATTCTTAGGCTAGTATCTATGTCTGTGAGAGTGTCTCCTGCGTCTGGCTGTGGGACCAAAGGATCGCAACCAAAGGTTTGCTCTCTTTCAACCCCTTCTACAGTCATATGGATGTTACCTAGGGTAATCTGTAGTTTGGTTGATTTGACCAAAATGTGTGCGCTTGGTCGTCTTCTATGTTTAATCTGCTCAACTGGGAATTGATTTGTTGCAAGCTTACCATTGTTTGGAAGACTTGGATCCTAAGATTTTGATCTATATCAGTTATTGCTGTGATGAGATTGGGCTGGGGCACGATTGGCTCGAATACGTATTCCCTGGGCTCCCTAGGTCCCGTGATTGTCATACAAAAGTAACAATGTAAAATGAACTGTAGCAAAATAAAATTTAACTACGTTGAATATATCTATAGCATATATGATTTCTCTATTTTTGTATTTTCTGATGAACTATTTTAATGAATCTAAAAGAGTAACCGTTAACATATCTAGAAATTGACAATTAATTTAATGACGAAATTAAAACAAACAAGATAACCGAGTGTAGCTATTTGTCTGTGCAATTTGTGAATCTATTCTAAACAATGAAATAATTGATCTAATCTATTTGCAAGACTCTCGATCCTACCTCAGAAGTGAGGAGTGAATCATAGTTTCTCAGAAACTATCAATCCCCACAGCTTCCCTGGCAATATCGAGAGTAGAATTGACTGAAATAAAGTGATTGGCTACTTTATTTGATATGATTCTAACTAGAACTTTGAAAGCTAGAACCTGGATTCTGCAGAATAGTGGCGAATCCGATGGTGTGTGTGATCTTGTCCCCTCAGTGTGATCTCCTCGTTCCTTCGTGTTCACGTGGATCCAGAAAAGCATGTAATGCTAGCATCAACAGAAGTAGATATTGGGACAAAGGCAGCTCAAGATACAGACTGAATACAATGCGAGTAGGAGAGGGATAGCGCAAGAGTACAGAGCTTGGCTTATGTAATTCCTAGCGGGATTTATTGCGAGTCATGCAACATGAAACGTCCAGAACCTGAAACTATCCTGTTTGAAGAACAAAACCTGCAACTTTAATGGCTTCCTATTGGTAAACAGACTATCCTATTCCAATGGATTGGATAAAATAACACAGTACTTGCACAAGATGGATATGTGGCTTACTAACAGTAAAACAATGCTAACTAAGCATGCAATGAAAGAAACTAAGCATTCTAAGCAAAATGAAAACTAAATCTATTGCAAAGAGAAATTCAGAGGCAAATTTGAGGGGCCATTTGCTTGAGCACAAGCCAACTATTTATAGCATTTGCATTTACCCAAGGTAAAAACCAAATAGAACTCTTAAACTATAAACAATGGCAAAACACTATTCCAGGGAACCAGAATCATAAATGCAAGCTTATGGCGGTGAAAGAAAGCTGGTAAAACGTTGAAATTACGTGAGTCGTGTTAAAAGAGATTTCTGGAAAATGCGTAAAGGACCGCCGCCCTGAGCAGGGTGGCGGTTACAGGACCGCCGCCCTGTTCAGGGTGGCGGTCACGAGACCGTCGCCCAGGCAGGGCGGCGGTTTCGTCACTGAAGAGAAAAAGGCCAAGAAAAGAGGGGAAAAGGGAAAAACAAAGCACGTGGGGGCTAAGCGGGGCATGCGGGATGTTAACGCACACTTGGAGATCTTTTCCGGATCCCGAACACCTTGCGAGGAGACCTGTATCATCATTGGGGCACCTGTTACGTTATTTAGCAGTACAATACCTTAAAATTTTTGGTACGTACATATTGCCCCCTCAGAGAAGCGTTTTAGCCATGAAGAGGCGTAAAATGGTGGGTCCGAGTATGGCGGTCCCGAAATGGGAAGTTAAAAGTTATACCTGATACGTCCGTGTGTTGAAATGACGCCGTCCAAAATTCCCGCTACCTGCAAAATGAAAAGAGAACTCAAGTGCAGATAGACACAATAGTTTGGAAAATAAATGCTAAAACAATAGGAAATGAGAACGTACCATTTGTGCGGGGATAAGAACTTACCTCCGTCGGCGCTCCAAACCTGTGAAAAAGGCATTTAAAATGAATCAGGGTGCTATATATATGAAAGTGGGCCCATTTTCCTATTCATTTGCGCGAGTTGATTTGATTGATTTTGAGCTCTGGAACCCACGGTGACGGTTTCTTGCGTGAGTAGAGTCAAAACGTCCGTGACGGGATAGTGATCATGCCTCCACGAGTGGAACATCGACCCATGAGATCACAGGTTAGTTTTCTTCAATTTATCCTTTTTACCCCCTTAATTTTGAAATGCTAAAATCTTTGTCGTGGGGGGGTAATTTTTGAAAATGTTAGTGTTAAAAGGTTCATCTAGGGGGGGCGCCTACTGGGTAGGCCTTGTTTTAGTTAAAATGGTCTTGTTTTGTCATTTTTTGGGCTTTTTAGGTTTAAAAACCCGCGTGGGTTTTCGGGCCACGACCGCCGCCCTGCCCAGGGCGGCGGTTACACGACTGCCGCCCTGTTCAGGGTGGCGGTTACACGACCGCCACCCTTAAGGCGGCGGTTACAAAACCGCCTCCCTGCTCAGGGCGGCGGTTTTGCACAGAATGCAAAAAGATCATCTGTTTGAAATTGTTTTTGCATTTTTAGCATTTCTACGTGCTTTCATGATTTTTCCAATATTATTCGGATGCTAACTTGCTCTGTTTTGTGTGTTTTTGGGTGTATGTAGGTGAGAGAGGAGTATATCCGGTGGAGCCGAGAGAGGGAGTGTGACTGGCTCCCAGGAGTATTGGATGCCCTTTCACAGGATGAGGAGGACACTCTTCAGAGGGCCGGGATACTACGCATCTCACGCGTGCCCCACGTTACTCCTTCCAGTCACATTCTTTGTGACTTGTTCTCATATTGGGATGCTGATCGGAACACCTTCCGATTGCCAGGGGTCCGCGGTGAGTGGACTATTACTTTGGAGGATGTCTATCGCATTCTGGGGGTCCCGATTATTGGGAGACGTCTCACCCTTGAGACAGCAGGTTCGCGGGCCCAGATAGCACAGTGGGCCACATACATGGGAGATGCAGTCATCTCCACGGGGTCGAAGAAGGGGGTTAGAGTTCGATCCATTCCTAGTTTTCCCATCCCCTTACTTCGCCAGGCCATCATGGGGATCCTTGCCTCGAGACTGATCGGGGACAAGGGAGGAGATACATTGTTATATTGCTGGTCCCCCATTATTACACAGATAGAGGGACATGGCCGGATATATGCCTGGGGAGCAGACATACTTGGGACCACCTACCATGATCTATACAGGGTAGTCCATTTACAGGGGCAGTCCTTGAGCCACCCGACCCTAGTCATGAGTTGGGTCTATGAGCACTTCATCCCCTACGGCAGAGGTGTAGAGGTGGCAGATCCCGGAGCTGTGAGGGCAGCCAGATGGACAGATATGTCGGTGCTCCGAGCACCTCATCAGCCAGTTGCTTCTCTGACTACTGCCGACATGGAGGCCACACCATATCAGACTATGGCAGGTATATGGGGCGAGGAGGCTCTTACTTTGATCTCCTGCTCCACGACAGGGCAGCTTATTGATAGAGTGGGGCGAGTGGAGATGCACCCCTTTGGCCGAGTTCCTCAGCAGTTTGGCCTACCATACATGGGTATGCTTCCCCCAGTAGCGCCAGTATACAGATCAGTCCGAGAGGCCAGAGGGGGGCCTAGAGGCCGGGGTTGGACAGTGGTTACTCCTGGCATTCCTATTGCAGCCAGGAGGATAGTACGTGCCAGAGGGAGAGCCGGTGCGCCTCAGGCACCCTTGCTTCAGATTGCCGCGGGTCCTGCCCATAGCAGCGATGACCCCATTGAGGTAGACTCTGAGTCTGAGGAGTTTACAGGGGGAGAGACAGAGGAGGAGACCGAGGAGGACAGTGATCCTGAGTGGCATGACACTCAGGATATCATGCAGGCAGAGAGGGCCGAGCAGAGTGCAGAGAGAGTGACTCTGGTTTCAGAGGAGCCACTCTCCCAGGGCCATGGTGGGGAGGATGAGTCCGTTGCGGGGCGCTACGTTGCTCCAGTCACAGGAGCAGCCCCTCAGTCAGCGGCGGCATCCGTGGCAGGTGCTGATCCTATAGATCCATCCTGGAGGCCTGGTGATCCGAGTAAGTTACCCTCTCTCCTTTTAATGTTTGTTTTTAGTTAGGATCTCCTTAGTTGCTATCTCTCCTTTTGTTTTATCTTGTATTTCTAATCTCTTGTTTGGTTTCTAATTTGTTTTCTCCTTTGTTTGCAGAGACTGCCGATGAGTGGCGGGACTTGATTCGCAGGGTATGTACTGATACCCTGATGATCCCCATGGAGAGGACCCGCGCAGAGCTGTCCGTAGATGCTGGGGAGCCCTCAGCAGCTGGTAGGCACACTGACGTCTTTGCCCCAGTCTGGCATGTGGCCAGGATGGTATCGACTCTCCGCACGGAGCTAGCGGGGTATAGGACGGCTGAGCGCTTGATGAGGAGCCATTCTCGTGGTGAGACTGCGGCTGCCCCTCGGGATCCTGAGCCCTCCGTGCACTCAGAGCACCGGCGTAGCTGGAGTCCTAGGCGTGGGCGTGCACCTTCAGAGGGGTCTCGTAGGGATTGAGAAGCCATTGGCTCTCCTAGATTTTGTATGATACATTCTTTTGTATATCCCGGGCTCTTTGAGCGTTTTGACCATGCTTAGTGCATGATGGCATTGTACAGAAACGTTGATCATTCATATATATATATATATATATATATTCTTTTTGGATCAAACCTTTGGCATTTATGGCTCTGCTTCTTTTCTAGTTTCCTCATGTAGATTATGATGTTTATACTTGTATGCTCTTTTTTAATGTATGCAATGGAGAACAAATGATGCAAATGTTTATTTTCCTTTTGTATTTCATGATGCTGATATATGATAATGTAGATATAATGTGATTTTGAATCTTAGTTTCTGTAAGCAATTTTGGATACTTCATATTTGTTTTGGCAAAGTGATGAAGATAAACTGGTATGATGAGCAGATAAACCTGCCCCTACCCCCAACTCCACGCAACTAGTAAGATGCGAGGGCTCATCACCGAGAGTTGGGAAGGGTGCAAGTTATGAGATGTGTTGAAATGATATTGATGAAAGACAGACAAAGCTTTGGCGGAACCAAATTAGGATACCACAAGCCCACTCCACTCGAGTGACTTCATAGTTTTGGATGCAACTTGCTTTGCGGTTTATCCAGACTTAGATCCTTAGATGGCCACATGGTAGACAAAATCTGGGTTTTTAGGATTTTGAACTCTTTTGGAATTTTGGACATCTGATTCATTTGTTTTTGACTCAAAGACTTCGAGATTTGAATTGTTTGCTTATGACCTTTTGCATTTGTTTGTCAAGAGGACCCCCTACACTTTGCCCCATGCTACTAGTAAGAAGCGTGGGTTTATCACCGTGGGCAAAGCATAGGCGAGTAAGGGCATTTCCATCCTTTCCCAACCCTACGTCACTAGTAAGAGACGCAAGCTCATCACCAAAGGTTGGTGGGGCAAGGAAATGTGTAAAATTAAAATTTTCTGTTTGATCAATATTTGACTTGTTTTCTTGAGTAAAATGTCAGTATGTGCTTATTTCCAAAGAGATATATATATGGGATAGATGTGACACCATGAAGCTTCTAGAACAGACCATAGGCAAGACACCTATCCTAAGAAGAAACCAAAAGTGAGAATAAACCTGCAGATCTTGGCATGGTTACCGTTAAGACTTTGTCATATCTAGCTTTATTTGATAAAATGATTCTGAGATAATTTGATGATATCATGAAAATGGAGAAGTATGATTAGAGTGTTTATGCCAACAACATCATGAGTTTGTAATGAATTGCTTTGAGAACAAAATTCCTTGATCACAATTTGTGTACGAAACAAGCGGACAAAATGATCTTAATCTATATGAAGATGCAATGTAAATGTAATTATAAATAGTGCTAGTTGCTTACGCGTAGAACCGCTTGAGGTGTAGGGAATTGACCGTTTCACCAAATTCCTCACCTTCCAGCGTACATAAGAGGTATGCACCATTTCCATAGTCCTTCATGACTCGGTATGGGCCCAACCATTTAGGCCGGAACTTCCTTCCTTCGCCGGTCTTCTTGTCGATCCGGCTGTCTAGCCTTAGAACTAGATCACCTTCATATATGTCGCGTTCATAGACTTTCTTGTTATACTGCCGGCACATCCGGTCAGCATAGGCTCTGTGCCATTGTTCAGCATCTAACCTAGCTTCATCTAGGCTTTCTAGTTGGGAGAGACGTGCTTCTCTGTAAGCGTCTTCATCCAGAATCCCTTGTAATGAAATACGGAGACTGGGTATTTCAACCTCAAGCGGGAGAACTGCCTCTGCCCCGAATACTAGTGAGAAAGGAGTTGCTCCCGTTGGTGTTCTTATTGAGGTTCGGTGGGCCCATAAGGCCGGATATAACTTCAAGTGCCAATCTCATTTGTTTTCTTTCACCGTTTTAAGGAGAATGGCTTTTAGTGTTTTATTTGTCGCTTCAGCCTGTCCGTTGGCTTGCGGGTAATACAAGGAAGCCGTATGATGGCTTATTTTAAATTTATTACACAATTCGTGAACTTCGTCATTCTTAAAAGAAGTTCCATTATCTGAGATAATGATTTGCGGGATACCATACCTGCAAATGATTTGGTTCAAAATGAACTTGGCGATTACAGAACCCGGTACAGTAGTAAGAGGCATAGCCTCTACCCACTTGGTAAAATATTCGGTGGCCGTGATTATAAAATTATGGCCATCTGTAGACGAGGGAGAGAATTTCCCTATTAAATCTAGGCCCCATGTAGAAAAGGGCCATGGAGTCGCGATTGGTTGTAGAGTTTGTGTCGGCATGTGGATCTCATGGGAGAACTCTTGGCACTTATGACACCTGCGTACAAACTCTACTGCGTCGTGTTCTAGAGTGGGCCAGAAATAGCCCATTCGATGTATTTTACGAGTGGTGGCATGGCCACCGAAGTGGCCTCCACACATTCCACTGTGAGATTCATGGAGAATTTTCTTGGATTCTTCTGTGTCGACACATCTTAGAAGCATTCCATCGAACGCTTTCCGATAGAGCACTTGCTCTATAATGACGTATTTTGCTACGATAATGCGTAGCCGCCTTCTGTGTTGCGGTGTAGCCCCTTCTGGATACGTATGGTCCATGATATAATTAATGATATCAGTGTACCAGGGACACTCAGAGATAGGAGGTCTGGCTTCAATGTAGTATACGCATTCATCTGGAAAATCCAGATCTACTAGATCACCTCCATCTAATGGGTTATCAGCTAACCAATCCGCGATGATTTGTCCCTTAACGGATTTCTGATTTACAAATGTTAATTTGAATTCTCCCATTAAGGTTATAAAACGTCCAGCCTTCTTAGACAAGGACCCTTGTGTGAGAAAAGTTCGTAAATGGTCTGTTTTTACCATGACCCTTGTTTCTTGATTTAGCATATAATGTCTTAAGCGTTTGGTTGCAAAGACTATGGCGAGGCATTCTCGTTCTGCTTGTGTATAACGTGTTTCATAGTCGAGCAACGTTCGGCTAATGAAATAAATCACACGTTCTCTCTTGTCATCGTCTTCTTGAGCCAGCATACAGGCTAGCGAGACATTGGTAGCTCGCGAGTATAAAATTAACGGGTGATCTAGCTTAGGTGGCATTAGCGTAGGTGGTGACAACAAGAAATGCTTAACTGCGTCAAAAGCTTCATTGCAATCTTCAGTCCAATCAATACTATAATCTTTCTTGAGTAAATTGTTGATTGGATGAATGAAAAAACTTAAGTCTGGGATGAATCTCCTGGATTGCACCAAGCTTTCCGAGAAATGACCTGATTCCAGATTCATCCGAAGGTGGGACCATTTCGAGGACAGCCTGAATTTTGGTTGGGTCAACATCTATCCCTCGTGACGATATGATGTATCCTAGGAGCTTCCCTCCTGTTACACCAAAGACGCATTTTTCTGGATTTAGCGTGACTCCGTATTCTATCAGACGTGAAAGAATGATGCGAAGTACTTTCCGGATGGTCACAACGCTTCTTGGCCTTAGCCAACAAGTCATCTACGTAGGATTCCATGATCTTATGAATTAGATCGTGAAATATATATGTCATAGCTCGCTGGTATGTAGCGCCAGCATTCTTGAGACCGAATGGCATAACAGCGTAGCAGTAGGTTCCCCAAGGAGTTATAAACGTGGTTTTAGCTTGATCTTGTTCAGATATTCTGATTTGATTGTATCCCGAGAATCCATCCATGAGAGACAAAAGTTCAAATCCAGCTGTCGCATCAACTATGACGTCAATGGATGGTAACGGGAAGTCGTCTTTAGGACACGCTTTGTTAATGTCTCGGAAGTCTATGCAGATGCGTATCTTTCCATTTTTTTTGAGAACGGGAACGATATTAGATACCCATTGAGAGTAATCGACTGGTTTGATGAATCCTACTTGGAGGAGTTTCATTACCTCCTCTTTTACCATGAGAGCTACCTTGGGTTTCATGGGTCTTGATTTTTGTTTAATTGGTTTTGCATCAGATTTAGTGACGAGGTTGTGCACCGCAATGTGGGGTGCAACGCCTGTCATTTCCTTATAATTAAATGCAAAAGCCTTCTGATGTTCCTTGAGGATTCGAGTGTGTATTTCTACTTCTTCTGGAGTTAACGAGGATCCTAACTTCAATATCCTTGGTTCATCTTCCGTTCCGATGTTAACATCAATTGTTTCTTCGATTAAAGAGGCATTACCTTCTTCAAACTCAGGTGGGGCTGGAGGTAAGTCCAAATCGTCCCCATTTTCTACTGTGTTTATGCTAGGCTCTATTTGCGAGGGAAGCTCCATCATGGGATTTCCGAAGTAGGAAGACGAATGTGGGATTAAGGACAAATCTATCATATGATAGGAGAGATGTAATGCCGCATAGGTGTTTAAGTAATTCAGAGTGGCCATATCACTATCAATGTGGTCTAGGATAGTAGATTTGTTTTCATTTTCGTTTAAAAGAGAATTTGTCATTGTTTTTATCAATGGTTCATCACGAAGGGATACTATGAAACGGGTGTCCTCTAACTTACTGTTTGGAGTAAAACGTGATGCTGAAGTTGCTATCGAATCAGCGAGAAGATTTTTCTCTCGCGGGATTGCTTCAATTGATATGAAGTCAAACTCCTTGCTTATATTCAACACAGCTGTTTTGTAAAGCTGTAAGTGCTCGGCTTTGGTTTCATATATCTCAGAGACTTGGTTTGCTACTAATTGTGAGTCTCCTAAGACTCTGATGTTATCAACACCGATTCTCTTAGCTAAGATGAGGCCAAGGAGGAGGGCTTCGTACTCAGCGTCGTTGTTTGTACATTCAAAATTTAGTTTAAAGGCAAATGGTAGGACTTTCCCTTCAGGGGAAGTAAAGATTACACCTGCCCCCGCTCCGTAACGACATCTAGCCCCATCAAAATGGAGAGTCCAATATTTAGGTGGGAGTATAGATGTTGGGATATTTGTTGTGTTAACATCTTCTACTTCTACCATGCAGAGATCTACCGCTGGGAGAGAACCGACACCCAGGGAATATCCCACGCCTACAGAATCAAATGGTAAGAACATTGGTAGATCTTGTTCTATTAATTCAATGATTTTTGCAGTAGTTCCTAATGATACTGTTTCTACAGTGTTAGCCTCATCTTTGGGGGTTGGGGTTGCCTTGGCTAGGCTCATAGTTTCAAGATCTGTCGTAGGTACCAACTTTTCTTTTGGTTTTGCGTCGGTAGGTTTATTAAGTTGGTTTGTTGGGAGTTCAAACTCTGAGTGCACACCTGGTCTTTTCTTTAAGTCAGCTAGGTGTACATCGAATGGTTTTGGATCACCTTTGGCCACAAATATCTTTCCTAAGTGTAAAAACCTTACTTCTTGAAATAGCGTAGAAGGGATTGCCTTCATGCGGTGTATCCATGGTCGGCCGAGGATCATATTATAGTTAGTTTCCCGATCTATAATATAAAACTCAGTCAAGATGGTTTTGGGTCCTAAGGTGACCGGTAATATTATAGTTCCAACCGAGGTGGCTTTAAGACTATCATAGCCCCTTAGTGTGTTTCGAGTTGTGGAACAATTGGTTTCTCCATACCCTAGCTTTTGAAGGAAAGAGAAGGGGACTATGTTAACTGCCGCCCCATCGTCTATCATTGCACGCTTTACATAGTTGTTATAAACCCATACTTGCAAATGTAAGGCTGGATCACCTCGACGAGCGATCTCAGCATCTGTCGGCATTTTGTTTATCTCGAATATGAATTCGACATCCCTATCCGCCTGCCCTGGAGGATGAACATCGAAGTCTATATGATTTACCTGTGTTTCAGGAGGTGGAGTGATGTTAATTAAATGGCCCAAACCTAATGCCTCTAAAAGAGCAGCCCTGTGAGCAGGGGACTTTTTTAATAAATCCAAAAAGGAGATGTGCGAGAAGGTTTTTGTTAGGTCGTTAATTAAATCATAGGCACCCACAGGTTTTGTTACGATTTGTTGGATGTCATCCGTCTCTGGTAGGTGGCTTGGACTTGGCTGAGAGAAATACTCTCGTGTCCTTGTTACAGCTTCGATGGGTAGTTCGGCGTCTAACTCCACTAAACCGACTACCTTAGGCCGTGGCTGACTTCCTAGTTGTGGCGCAACTAATGGATTTAGCGAGGTTGAGGCTTCATGATCATTGTTTCCTGTTATTACACTCTTGTTTGTCCCAGTTAGATTTAGCCTATTGTTATCGTGATTTGGGAGTGGATCATTAAAGATTTTGAGGGGTGCATTTTGAGGAGAAACTACCCCTGAAAAGGTATTTGATGCTGGTGACGTAGGATCTGCCAAGAACATATCCATGAAAAGTTGTCTTTGTTCATCTGGCAAGCGTTGCATGAATTTATTGTAGTCACGACACGTTCTAGTGTCATGGCCCCGAATTTTGTGGAAACCACAATACGAATTAGGATTGTAATTCCTAGTTTGTTGGTTTGGTGCGTATTGTGGCCCAAAATTTTGATCAAACCGTTGTCTATTAGGATTAAAATTTTGCGTTTGATGTCTTTGGTTTGAATTCTGGTTTTGGTATCTAGTTGAATTTTGGCTTGGACCTCGTGTGGGATTTCGCCGTTGTTGTTGTTGTTGTTGTTGTGGATGGTTAAAATCCACTGTATTGATTGTCGGGGTAAAGTTGTTGTTTCGTTGGTTGTTTATTTGTGATGGAGTATTGACAATATTTACCTTCTTAGGCTGGTCGGTTACTCCATCTGTTGTTACACCCCGATTTTTATTAAGGATTTTAGGTCCTTGATTGACGTTCATGGTAGTAGGATAAGCTGTAGTGTTCTGGTTGGAGGTGACTAACCTCCCATTTCCTCCATATGTTTTGCGACCACTATCAATTGCTGCTTGATATATTCGAAGAGCACTCTCAAGTACTTCATCGTAAGTTCTTAATGGGAACTTCTGGACTTCTTCCTTCACCTCTCTGCTAAGAGAATGAAGGAATAAATCACATAGTTCCATTTGATCCATGTTTGGAGCACTTGCCGAAGAATAAAGAACTGTACGCCACCTTTGGATGAAATGGGCGACAGATTCGTTGTGTTCTTGCTTGATGTGTAAGAATTCCCTGATTCCTGTCCTTAATAATTTGTTCATGTCAAAGGCCTTGATGAATTCTGACACGAGTTGCTTGAACGAATGGATGGAAGCCTCAGGTATTCTATAATACCAATCGAGAGCGATGCCTTCCAAGGTTTTTGGGAATATCTTAGCAACAACCCCATCCCATGGGAGTAGTTCTCGAATGGCTGTAGCGTAAGCTTTGATATGTGCATTTGGATCTCCCTCACCTTTGTATTTGGGCAAGTCGGGAAGAGGTCTTGGAAGCATGACGCTTCGTATGGTGAAATCTAAGGGTTCTTTCAAATATTCTGAATAAGTCCCTATCGCATAGGTTTCGACCATTGATGGTGCTTGCTGAGGGAGCGGAGGTGGAATGGGTTGTTGATATGGCGTAGCGTATATGTTGGTAGGGGCATAAGGAAACACCTGTGTTTGACCAAACATGCCGGGAGAGGAGAACATATCCCCTTGTGGTGATTTGGAGTACATGTTTAAGTATGACGGGGTATTGTCCAGGAATGGATTGTTTTGTACTAGACCGGGAGGAACAACGTTAGAGATGGTGGGTCTAGTTGGCGTTTGTTGTGAATACTGAGGAGTCATGCCTAACGTGCCTACTCCTGTGAGGAGGTCTACTTGGCTAGGAGGATTAGAATTTCCTGTTTGTATGAATTGAGAATGGTGATTTGCTTGAGCAAGTTCTAACCCTCTCACTTTTTCTACTAACGTTGAAATGACTTCATTTGGTGAAGTCACGGTGTTTTTCTGTAGTGGCGTTTGTTGTATATCATGGTGTTGTATAGGCATGTGATATCCTGCTATGAACTGATCGCTGCCCTGCCAAGTTTCCCCGAGGGCATTTCCTATATGTAGTGGCATGGAGGTATTTTCTTGAAAAGAGACCTCGGGTTGTGTTTGTAAACCTCCTATAGGTGGGTACATACTTCAAGAATGTTGGTCGTTCCTGGCATAACGTACCGAATGTTCATCGTCTAAACCTCGGTATGAGTCTGATTGTCTACTAATTTGTGGTCTAAGCAGCACCTGAGGAGATGAACCAGATTCTCTGGTGAACGTCATGTTATTCGAGCCTGAAGGCTCTGTTTGTTGCGTTTGAGCGAGCTGATCTAACTCCTCAGTTTGAAAAGATGAGTTATATCTGATCCTTGGAGTTTGTGTTGACAACTGGTTGGTTGAGTAGTCATCACCCTATACTGAGAGTGAGGGTGATGATTGTCTATTTTGTTGGGCGTAGTATGCCTCAAGGCCCAAGAGGGGCCTGCCATATGCATCGAATCCTGACATATTCGGGGGGTATATGAATACCCGCAGAATAATGGGAAGGAGCGAAGGTGATGGTGAAAGCTAATGAGGTAGAAAAGATGAAAGAATGAAGAACTTTTTAATAACTTTAGGAAGTTCACGTCAAAGAGGTATGATTCCAAAACAGTAGAAATTTGACTCCATGTGAAGGCTAAGAAAGTAGAAACAGTTGTTTTTCACGTCGGGTTCACCAATTTTGTACGATGGAAAAGTGACAAGCGAGCGTGGGAATCTACAAGCAACTCTTCCTCGCACCCGACCTCCCGAGGTCATGCCGAGACAGCCGGTGGGGATGGAATATGTATGGGATGCAGACAAACTAGTTAGGCAATCTAATGTCTTCAATACGCACTAGTGGAATTTGTGAATCTAAGGCAAAGAAGGCCCTCCTAACCTGAACTGGTGTGATAGATCGATCGGCAAGGATGACTGCTCGAAGGCTCCAATCAATATCGAGCTCTGGCGTGATTCGATCTATGGGTTGTGGAATACGTGGAAAATGACCTGGGATAGTTTCGTGTATGTCTCCGGATAAGGTCATATGGTGGATGGTAAATATAGTTGACTCTATGGATGATTCTCTGGCCTAGTCCAGAACTCTCTAGCTTTGTTAGCTGTTGTATCTAGTAAGGATAACTGTTCGATGATGATAGGTGGAAGTGGAGTGGATCTGAATACTAGTGTGCGTAGGCCAGTGTCTATGTCTGATTGACTTACGGATTCGTTGGGTTGCGGGATTTGTGGATCGCAACCGTAGACTCTTGGTTGTTGTGGTCCTGCTATGGTCATGCGTAGAATTAGTTCCTAATCCCTAGTATCCAATAATCATATGCTTTCTCAGCCTCTATATTCAAAATTAATAGCTGTGTGATCTTCTTAGAGTGCCTCACAGGCGTTCTTGCAACCTGAATTCTTAGGCTAGTATCTATATCTGTAAGAGTGTCTCCTGCGTCTGGCTGTGGGACCAAAGGATCACAACCGAACGTTTGCTCTCTTTCAACCCCTTCTACAGTCATATGGATGTTACCTAGGGTAATCTGTAGTTTGGTTGATTCGACCAAAACGTGTGCGCTTGGTCGTCTTCTATGTTTAATCCACTCAACTGGGAATTGATTTGTTGCAAGCTTACCATTGTTCGGAAGACTTGGATCCTAAGATTTTGATCTATATCAGTTATTGCTGTGATGAGATTGGGCTGGGGCACGATTGGCTCGAATACGTATTCCCTGGGCTCCCTAGGTCCCGTGATTGTCATACAAAAGTAACAATGTAAAATGAACTGTAGCAAAATAAAATTTAACTACGTTGAATATATCTATAGCATATATGATTTCTCTATTTTTGTATTTTCTGATGAACTATTTGAATGAATTTAACAACTAATTTAATACATCTAGAAATTGACAGCTAAGATAACAAATTAAAACAAACAAGATAACCGAGTATAGCTATTTGTCTGTGCAATTTGTAGATCTATTCTAAAAAATGAAATAATTGATCTAATCTATTTGCAAGGCTCTCGATCCTACCTCAGAAGTGAGGAGTGAATCATAGTTTCTCAGAAACTATCAATCCCGACAGCTTCCCTGGCAATATCGAGAGTAGAATTGACTGAAATAAAGTGATTGGCTACTTTATTTGATATGTTTCTAACTAGAACTTTGAAAGCTAGAACCTGGATTCTGCAGAACAGTGGCGAATCCGATGGTGTGTGTGATCTTGTCCCCTCAGTGTGATCTCCTCGTTCCTTCGTGTTCACGTGGATCCAGAAAAGCGTGTAATGCTAGCATCAACAGAAGTAGATATTGGGACAAAGGCAGCTCAAGATACAGACTGAATACAATGTGAGTAGGAGAGGGATAGTGCAAGAGTACAGAGCTTGGCTTATGCAATTCCTAGCGGGATTTATTGCGAGTCATGCAACATGAAACATCTAGAACCTGAAACTATCCTGTTTGAAGAACAAAACCTGCAACTTTAATGGCTTCCTATTGGTAAACAGACTATCCTATTCCAATGGATTGGATGAAATAACAGCAGTACTTGCACAAGATGGATATGTGGCTTACTAATAGTAAAATAATGCTAACTAAGCATGCAATGAAAGAAACTAAGCATTCTAAGCAAAATGAAAACTAAATCTATTGCAAAGAGAAATCAGAGGCAAATTTGAGGGGCCATTTGCTTGAGCACAAGCCAACTATTTATAGCATTTGCATTTACCCAAGGTAAAAACCAAATAGAACTCTTAAACTATAAACAATGGAAAAACACTATTCCAGGGAACCAGAATCATAAATGCAAGCTTATGGCGGTGAAAGAAAGCTGGTAAAATGTTGAAATTATGTGAGTCATGTTAAAAGAGCTTTCTAGAAAATGCGTAAAGGACCGTCGCCCTGAGCAGGGCGGCGGTTACAGGACCGCCGCCCTGTTCAGGGCGGCGGTCGCGAGACCGCCACCCAGGCAGGGCGGCGGTTTCGTCACTGAAGAGAAAAAGGCCAAGAAAAGAGGGGAAAAGGGAAAAACAAAGCATGCGAGGGCGGGGGCTAAGCGGGGCATGCGGGATGTTAACGCACACTTGGAGATCTTTTTCGGATCCCGAACACCTTGCGAGGAGACCTGTATCATCATTGGGGCACATGTTACGTTATTTTGGCAGTACAGTACCTTACAATTTTGGGTACATACAAATGTTGATGCCTACTTTGGTGAAAAGAGATTTATCCTCCATATTCAATCCCAATCCAATATCCCTCATCCTAACTCCTCTTTCCACTTAAATGAGGAGGATCCCCTTGCAGAATTCTTCCAAAATCCCTCAAATCCTGAAAAATGATCCATTTATGGATCAACTTCTTCTGGCTCCTGAAATGCTACAAGATGGGTCAGCATCATTAATTGAGGAAACCATCGACATTAACATTAACACTTAAGAAGACCCCAAGATCCTCAAACTAGGTGTATATTTATCAACAGAATAACAAACAACCTTTATGACACTCCTAAAATAATTCTCAGACGTATTCGCATGGTCCTATGTGGATATGATCCATCTCTAGTGGTTCATAATCTAGTAGTGCGTAAAGATGTGAAGCCAGTCAAGCAAAAACTACATAAGATGCATCCAAAGGTAGCCTTGCTTGTCAAAGAAGAACTTCAGAAGCTTTTTGGCATTGGTTTCATCCAAATCCCATTGAATATTTTGATAGGACCTCCAACATAGTCTCGATAGGAAAAAATACTGGGGGCATCCTTATTTGTATAGATTTCATGCAACATTAACAAAGCTTTCCCTAAAGATGATTTTCCCTTACCTAATATCGACATGATCATGGATTCTACAACAGGGCATGAAATGTTATCTCTCATGGACATGGTTTCTTTGGATATAATCAAATCAAAATACTGAAGAATACCAACACAAAACATTTTTACTACACCTTGGGGCACCTTCTACTATCATGTCATGCCATTTGGTCTCAAAAATTTCAGAGTTACATATTAACGTGCCATGACCATCATATTTCATGACATGATGCACAATATTGTTGAATACTATGTTGGTGATATTTTGGGAAAATCCAAGACTATAGAGGAACATCCCATGGTTCTTTGCTGCATCTTTGAATAACCTCAAGAATACAAAGTTAAGCTCAATCCTAAGAAATGTGTTTTCGGTGTTACATTTGGAAAGCTACTTGGTTTTATTGTCTCGCGGAGTGGAATATAAATTGATCCAAATAAATTTAAAGTTTTGGTTGAAATACCTCAACCTAAAAACCTAAAGAAACTCAGAAGCCTACAAGGTAAAATCCAAGCCATCAGAAGATTCATAGTACAACTTCACTGATAAGTGCCATCCATTTCATCATTTTCTCAAAAAGAGAATAATCTTCCATTGGAATGAAGGAGTGTCAAGCCTCTTTTGAAAAACTCAAGGAATATCTGATGCATCCTCCAGTATTAGTGCCTCCTACTTTGGGAATTCCTCTCCTCCTTTACATTTTAGCTACTCAACATGCCTTGGGAGCTCTCCTAGCACAACATGATGACCATGGAAAAGAACATGCCATCTACTACCTAAGTCAAACACTAGTGTCTTATGAGCTCAACCATACTCCTATGGAAAAGGCATGTCTTGTCATTTTCTTCACTTCTCAAAAGATGTGGCATTATATGCTTAACAATATAGTAAAGCTCATAGCCAAAGTAGATCCTCTCAAATATCTACTTTCAAAAATGGATTTTACGGGATGCATGGCTAAATGGATCATATTCTTGAGTGAGTTTAGACATTGAATATGTTAATTAAAAGGATATCAAAGGACAAGTTCTAGGTAGATCAGTTAGCCAAAGCTCCAATTTTTTATTACACACCACTTACTACCTGGTTCCCAGATGAATCTATATTCACCATTGAAGAATCCGATACTTGGAAATTATACTTTGATGGATATTTTACAAATCATAGGGCTCAGGAGTAGGAATTTATTTATCACACCCCAAGGAGATCTAATCCCTAAGGCCTTTCAACTCACCTTTCCCTGGACCAATAATATAGTTGAATACAAGGCACTCATAGCTAGACTAAGAATGGCCATCCAATGGAACATCAAAACTCTTAATGTCTTTGGAGAATCACAACTCATAATCAAACAAGTTAATGATGAACATTCAAACAAAGACAAAAAATGGTTCCCTACAAATGAATGGTAGAAAATTTCAAGCTCTACTTTCAGCATATCCAGTTTAATCAAGTTCCATGAGAAAGAAAAAAATCAACAGATGCAATGGTGACCATTGGTTCTCTATTAGACATGCCTTCAGATGCTTATAACTCTTAGTTCTTAGTTGAACAACTTATGGTTCCGGCCTATGATGTCCCTGAATTTGAGATGGTATGTGAGATTATTGGTCTTGACTCTCCCTGGTACCATGACATCTACACCTATCTCCATGACCATACCCTTCCACCCAATCTTCCCATGCAACCATCATAAATCCTTCATTTAACATGCATCCAAATACACCATCTTTGGTGGCACCCTCTATCATAGAGGCTTTGATGGAACTTTTTTGTGATGCCTTAATTCCTAAGAGGGTAAATTAGCACTCAAGGAAGTTCACGATGGCATATGCGGTGCTCACACCAGTGGTGTGGTACTTTTTAAGAAACTTTTGTGTACAGACTACTACTAGCCTACCATGGAGAAAGATGCATGTTCATACATCTGCAAATGTGTCCCATGCCAGAAACATGCCGACCTCATCCATGCACCATCCCAAGATTTGCAACCCATCACCACTCCATGGACCTTTTCTACCTGGGGTCTCAATCTCATGGGAAAACTAAATCACACTTCATCTGATGGTCAAAAATTTATCATTACTTCCACAAAATACTTTACTCAGTGGGTTAAAGCCATTCCATTTACCTATGTTATCGGTAAACAAATATCCAAGTTCATCCTTAATCATATCATTTTCCACTATGGTATTCCATCTGCTATAATCACGAGACAATGGTAAATCATTCAAGAATTAAGAAGTCCATGAACTTTGTGACCATTTCCACATCAAGCTAAAATTTCCATGCATATATTACCCACAAGGCAATGACCAATTTGAAGAATCTAGTAAAATGCTAAAGCGCATCCTTGGAAAAAATTTCAATCAAGAAGGACGTGACTAACATACACAAATATATCCTACCTTGTGGGTCTATCACACATACATTCGTACCCCCACTAGCTTCACTCCATACTCTCTCATCTTCGGCACTAAAATAATCCTTCTTGTTGGGATTGAGCTCCCTTCTCTCCGTGTTTCCCTTCAAAACCTCATTGATGATGAGGACTATCAAGTGCATCCTACAAGAACTTGAACTGCTAGATGAGAAAATGCCTCCAAGCCCTAGACCACCTCAAAGCTTATCAAAATCATCTCCGCTGACACTACAACAGGCACATCAAAACCCATGAGTTTGAAGTCGGTGACCTAGTCCTCAAGGATAACCAGTGTAACACTAATACCAACCGTGAAAATAAAGGAAATTTTAAACCAAATTGGCTCAGACCTTATGTCATCATCACCAAGTTCGGCTCAGGTGCTTATAAGCTTGCTACTCAAGATGGGTATGAGTTGGATGAGCCCATGAACATCATGCATCTCAAGTGCTTCTATGCCTAAGTGCCCACAACTCAAAAATAAAAATAAAAATAAAAAAGATAAAATAAAATAAAATAAAAATAATCGTCCAATGGTGAAAACCACTTTCATGGCGGCTTGGGCAAGTACCATGGTGAAAACTAGTTCCCATCACTATGGTAAGCTAGATCCTATGTCCATTAGTGCCCTACATACACAGTCAACACATTGGACCCCTAAAACCCCTTCATCCATACTCATATTTCCATCCCTATCCACATTCTATCCTATCTCTTAAATCCAGACTTCTTCTGATCCTCACTACAAAGCAATGGATCTATCATGACTAGGAACACTCTCTTGATCCTAGCAAAGGTTGCATTGTCTACAACAACAATTTGGGAATTGCAGCATTTCAGAAGCATATAAGTCATATGCCAAGAAATTCAACCCTTGCAAGATCTCCCTGAGGCTTTCATTTCTCTCTAACCACCCCCCACCTGTTATCACTCTATACCCCCCTTTGCAATCATTCTTCCCTTATCTCTCTGTCCTATCCCACCTCATTTCATGTGAAGGTTACATTGTAAATATTTGTACAATTAAAATTACATTATAACTCTTTAAACTATTGTAAGTATCATAACATTATCATATGTATATACCCACATACATCCATCATCACATATTTGAACACTAACCATAATAACCACAAATTAACACATTATTATCCATAGTACATTGCACATTTGATAGTAACATCTCATTCACTCATATCATCCAACTACAACATCCACATATAATGACTCCTTGCATATTCATAATAATAAAAAAACATCATCCTCATAAAATTCATTCATTTTTACAAAATTAATAATCCATCTGACATCATTACAATCCACATATCATCACATATTTCTATCACATCATACATTAAAATCCTATTTAATAAAAATTCCAATACATAATCCTAACATCATCACATACATCATCTAATCCACAATATCATCATCAGTATAATTTCATCACATCATCATAAACAATAAATATCTCTAAAACATAAATATATTGTACACAACACCATCATGTCAACATCCACTAATCATCAATACATCATCAACACAACATAAAAACATCACAATAAAATTATGTCATAATAATCATCACATTAACTATCTCATCAAAAATTATACATCATCCACTAACATCACATAATCAAAATGATCACATCATCAAAATATCAACACATATATAATCATCATCATACATCATCATCTATACATCACATAAATATACAAATAACATGTGTCATCTCATCATCAAAAATAAATGTCTTGCACATCAAAAATACTACATGTCATCAAAGTACACATATAGACATAAAATATGTGACCATCCTGATCATCATCAAGTATCACATGAAATAAAACTACATATGTATCATCAATATAATACAACAATAGTGAATTATATTACACATGTAGGCCACATATGTATCTCCAAAAAACTAACAATCATTACTGTGTCGAGCTTCCTATATCATCCCCTGCCCTTTCTGGTATCAGCTGCAGTACACTAATTGTACTCTTGAGGCCTTCCGTCTATGCGCTGATGTAACTCTCATCTAAATAATTTGCATAGCATCGCTCCTTAGACAACTTATGTTTCATAGAGGATGAACTCATAATAACACCTAGATATCCTTTGTTAGGGCTATGGTACTAGACCCCATGGTCAAAATCCTTAGCAAGCCCATCGGTGCTGGCCCCCTACATAAGCTCCCTATGTCCCATACCCTCTGATGCCTCTGACAGGCTAGTATCTAATACACCTCCATATCTATCTCTATATTCATCCCTGCAACAGAGGTGGTACCTTATCTTGGTGCCATATGGCCCGATCCCTCCCATGTCGCATTGGATCTAACTCCACCCAAAGGCGGTTTGTCTCAATCACCGCTCCCCCATCCTCATCCATGCCTATTGCTTTTGCAATCCATCAATGGCCTATCATATCCTGTCCCACTCCCCTTGTAGTTGATATATCTCCGCTACCATACCATCCCAATTTGCCATCATCTGACTCACCAACACTGTGGGATGGGTTGAGACTCTCAGTGCGATTGCATAACATGGAGCTTTTCCCAAGTGTGGGACCTTGCGAAATCAGAAAAGCTCTCCGGATGAAGGCCGGTTCCTATTCCTCTGTTCAGATGCACACGTAAAAATGCAGAGGGTTTACTCAAAAACCTAATCTAACTTGCCAAGGAGACAGGGTAAGAAGATGCATAAAATAAAACCTAAACTAACAAAGGTGATGCACCGAGGAATGAAGAACACCTGTCTTGCCAATAAACACAAATCATTAAAATGCAATGTAAGATCATGCACAGATAACCAGATTTGCATTGAAAGATCAAGAGGATGTAAATGAACACAGAGAGGGTTGAGAATCATCCACAGACATGCATTATTTGCTCCAAAGATTGATACAATACACTACAAAATGCCAAGAGGCAAAGTTGCATTACAGTTTAAAATGGGAGGTTTGAACTCCACATATTCACCTGCCAAAGAGAAGAAGGGAGGGGCAAAACAAAAATGTCCAACCTTTAGAAAGAAGCCCCTCCTTACAATTTATAGGAAGAATGAGAGAGGAAGAGAGAGGAATTCCAAATCTACCCCAACCACCTCCAGGTTGCATTTAATTCATCTCATTATGGCGGTAGGTGAAAACCCTAGCAAACCCAAAAAGTGGCGAACTGTATGTTGCATTATTAAGAAATTTTTCCCACCCAATTAAAGATATCCAATCGTAGTTGGATAGAGGACCTCGTAAGATTTCTGAAAAGTCCAACCTTGCGTGAATCTGAGCTCCCTGTGAAAAGTTATGGCCATTTGAATATCACGCATGTCCTGTCAGGCTCAAAAATCAGCGCCCTTGGCGCATCTTTTATTCCTTGTGCATGGGTGCAAAATCATGTCGACAGGAACTTATTGGCGCCTTGACCTTTCAGCAGGATCGCACATTTTCGTGTCGAACTTGTCAGCGCCCTTGGGTTTCAGCATTCGACAGGAACTTACTACAGTGCCCTTGGCGCTTCCACTTTTCAGCATGTCTGTGCAGGAAATCCACATTTTTGTGTCGACACTCTGTGCTGTGCCATTTACCTTGGTGTCATCCACTTTTTGCAAATTCTTAACCTGCGCCAAGGGCGCATCCATTTTCGGTGTCGACACCTCTGTCGTGCGGAACTTACCTGCGCCTTGGGTGCATCCATTTTTGTGTCGACATCTTCTGTCGACCTCACCTGCGCTAAGAAGCCCCATCCACTTCTCATGCGCCCTGCGCCTTATGCACCTCTTAATGAGAGAGAACTAAGGGTGCATCCATTTTCAGTGTCGACACCTTTGTGCCTCTTACCTGCGCCAAGGGCCATCCATTTTTTGACACCTCTATCGACACCTGCGCCAATGGCGCATCCATTTTTTGTGTCGACACCCTTTACCTGCACCTCTTCCTTCATCTATTGACGCAATAAATGTCAGGGTTTGAGTTTCTTTGATTTCCATATTCTTCTGTTTGTCTATATCTACCCGGGGGGGAGATATATACAACAATTTGGCGACTCAACGGGATCACCTGCCTGCTAGGTAGAAGATCAGTGGCCTTTTAGCAATCCATTGGGCATGGAGTCATAAGAAATCCTAAAAACTGATCTGAACTTTGAAAACTTCCCTCTGAGCCACTTGAATTCCATTGAACTTAGAGTTGTTCTCACCAAAATGCCACTTAAAATGAACTGTGCAAGAGCAAAACCAGCAGCACCAAAACTATGTACAAAACTGAAAATCATACATGCTCCAAATGGAACATGCAGAGTGTGCACAAGCACTTCTTTTACTGAAAGCAAACCTACCTACTCTATTCTAACTGGAAGCAAAGGTGAGCTAAACAAACCCTGCAACTGGTTGTGCAAAATAGCTTCCTTTCTTCAAAATTGGCAACCATGCAACTGATTTGGCATTGAACATGGCTGATTGGATGAATGGAAAATCAACAAGAAGCTGGTCTTCCACCCAAATCATCAAGGTATCAGCTGAAGGAAAATTCAATACCTCTTTTAGTTGTTCTGCATTTGGATTGGAGAGGTATGACAGCTGATCCTTGGTTCTTTGTAGCTCATCCTCATGCTTAGAAGCAAGCATGACTGGTTGTGACTTCTCCTTTGGCTCCAATGAAATACCTGATTGGGCAAGGTATGGTCCTTTGAGTATGCCCATTTCCCTCTGATTTTCAACTCCAAGAATGGAGTTCTCTTGTAGACCCTCTTGAATGGATGGTGTGGAAGCAATGGTAGAACCTTTTTGCCCTTTCTCTTCCTCCAATGAAGAACATGAAAGATTAAAATCTTCCAATCTTGGTTCCAAAGAGCTGCTATAAGATGCAGGCTGCTGCAAATGAATGCTCTCCTTCATGACAGTAGGCTCAGGTGTTTGGAACGTGGATGATGAAAGAGAGAATGGTGGAAACTCAACCGGTTCTTCTTCATCAAAACAGTCCTCCAAATCTGACAGATAAACTACCTCATTGTTGTCCTGCTGCAAATGCTCAACTTCCTCCATGGTGTCCTCTTGATCTGTAACTTGATCATCATGGTTTCTTTCATCCTCCAACATTGAGTTTGAGAGATCAAACTCTTCTTCAGCACTAGAACTTGAGAGAGATGAAGTAGAAAGAAGAACTGAAGGTTCTCCTGTAGCCTGCTTTGTGCTCAAAGCCCTTGGATCTGCAATTTTCTCCTCCACAACTAGAATGTGCTCCTCTTCTTTTGGATTTGGAGCAGCTTCTTCCTCCTCTACTACTTGAAGACAATCTTGCTCTTGATAGAACTCTTCCTCTAGCATGAAGTTTGTTAAGTCAAACTCTTCGATCTGCTGCTCTAGAGGACAAGTTGGGACTGCAAGATCTTCTTCAGAGCTTTCTTCCTCCATGGCTGATTGTGCAACTTGAATTGAATCAGCATTCCCTTCAAATAGAGTGCCAACATGGACACTACTTTCTGAGCAAACTGATTGCTGATCTACTTCTTCTTTTTGCTCTTCTTCCTGCTGTCACAAAATCAGTCCTAACCACTACTTGTTCTCCAACTCCAACCTCTTCTAAAGGCTTAACCATCAAGGGGATCTTTGTCATCCCAAATTTAAGAGCCCAACTCTTGAGACTTCGAATTTCTTCATCCTTGTTTGGCTTTTCTTTTTGCTGTTGTTTTCCTTGACTGAATTCTGATTTTTATCCTCCCAACATGGATTTGGGAATGCAAGAGGAGAAGTGGATTGTAACTCAAATGATTTGGCAATTTTTGTGGTGGTGGAGGAGGTAGAAACTCTTGTTTCTTTGGAGGAGAGGGTATTTCTGTTAGCTCTTGTGGAGGGGATGACTGTTTGGAAGGAAAGGGGAAAGAAGAATTGAGATGGGGTGGAAGACTAGGGGATGGAGAAATGGAATTAACTCCTGGGGCAGCATTGACTGGATTTAGAATTTGAAATTCCAAATGAGATGATGCTGCTTGAGTAATGGGAAGAGAAAAACCAGATGATGGTGTAGAACTTACCCATTGACAAGGTTGTTCAACACCAAGTGTATAGGCCTCTATTTCTGCTGTCCATTGTGCAAGTTGGGGCAGCATCTTCATCATGAAGTCCAGCTTCTCCTGAGGGCTGAAGTGTCTTGGAAAAGGGCCTCCCCATGGACAAGGAGTCCTGCAACCAATTCTGAAAGCTTTCATTTGAGCTGTTGCTCTTGATTGCACCATCTTTGCCTCCATCTTTTGGATTTTTTCCACAAAATCTGCATCTTCCATTTGATTGTCTTCATTGCATGCATACCCTTGCTCTTGATGTGCTTCACAACCAAACTGACTTTGGCACTGCTGCTCATATGGGTAGACATGCTGATTTTGAATTTGACCAAAATTCTGATTTGGAGGATTTGTAAAACATGTTGGAGGTGTGATATACTGTTGTTGTTGAAAATGTGAATTCCATGATGGAAATGAAGTCATGATTGCACAACTTCATGGAATGGAAAAGAATGAAAGAGATGGAAAGAAAGATGGATGGAAATGGATGGAAAACAGGTCTGCAACTCAGAGAATGAGTTATTTACCAGATGGAGTCGCCAGATGTGCTTTTGAATATGCCTCCAAAAGGCTGAATCTTTCATACACACCGAACCTGACAAATGTTAAAAATAGAATTTCAAAAACCTTGAAGGACGAAAGGTATAGGTGCCAAAGACTAGTTCTTCAAAAGCAACACCCCCTGGTCTTGTTGATGCAACTAATCCCCGAAAGGTATAGGCGAAACTCAGGTCATGCAACAACTGGGAAAACCTGAAATACAAAAAACCATGAAATTTTGAAAGTCAAAATCTCAAAAATCTAAGAATACCCTTTTGAATATTATCCCCCGATCTATCAACTGGTGAAATTTTGACTTGTTTTGAGCAAGTTAAGCCCTTGAAAATTGATTTCAAAGTTCAGCCTGGAAGGTGAAAAATCTGAAATTGTAAAACCTGCAATTTTTAGTCCAAATTTCTTGAAAATTCCTTCAAATCTTGTGGAATGACCTCTTGGTCCCACCGGGCATGCCAAAACTGTTGATGGTGAATCACAGCACCCCTGAATGTCTGCAACTCGATGGGTTGAGACTCTCAGTGCGATTGCATAACATGGAGCTTTTCCCAAGTGTGGGACCTTGCGAAATCAGAAAAGCTCTCCGGATGAAGGCCGGTTCCTATTCCTCTGTTCAGATGCACACGTAAAAAATGCAGAGGGTTTACTCAAAAACCTAATCTAACTTGCCAAGGAGACAGCGTAAGAAGATGCATAAAATTAAACCTAAACTAACAAAGGTGATGCACCGAGGAATGAAGAAAACCTGTCTTGCCAATAAACACAAACCATTAAAATGCAATGCAAGATCATGCACAGATAACCAGATTTGCAGTGAAAGATCAAGAGGATGCAAATGAACACAGAGAGGGTTGAGAATCATCCACAGACATGCATTATTTGCTCCAAAGATTGATACAATACACTACAAAATGCCAAGAGGCAAAGTTGCATTACAGTTTTAGATGGGAGGTTTGAACTCCACAAATTCACCTGCCAAAGAGAAGAAGGGAGGGGCAAAACAAGAATGTCCAACCTTTAGAAAGAAGCCCCTCCTTACAATTTATAGGAAGAATGAGAGAGGGAAGAGAGAGGAATTCCAAATCTACCCCAACCACCTCCAGGTTGCATTTAATTCATCTCATTATGGTGGTAGGTGAGAACCCTAGCAAACCCAAAAAGTGGCGAACTGTATTTTGCATTTTAAGAAATCTCACCCAATTAAAGATATCCAGTCATAGTTGGGTAGAGGACTTATCAGAGCTTTCCGAACTTTCCAACCTGAACGTGAATCCGAGCTCCCTGGTGAAAAGTTATGGCGATCTGAATATTTGGGTCAGGGTCTTCTTCCTGTCAGCCTTCGGGCTCAGAATGTTGCAGGAACTTGAAGGTGATTCCTTGGTGCATTGATTTCAGCATGTCGACAGGAACTTATCAGTGCCCTTGGCGCACCATTTCAGCTCAAAATGTTCCCAGGAACTTCAACTCCCTATGTGCCCTTTCAGGCGCTTGGCGAACTTTTCAAGCATTCGACAGGGGAACTTCTCATGCACCTTTTTTCATAGGTTTCAGCGAGCCAAACTCAAATTTTCAGTCATGTCGACATTTTCCTTTGCCAAGGGCGCATCGGGTTTTTACCATGCTCCTGACAGGGCATTTTCCTTTTTTCAGGTTTTTCGAATCTTTTGACATGTGCCTTTTTTCGGGTTTTTGAACCTTCCGACATATTTGGTCAAGGCTTTGTGAGGGTTTGAGTTTCTTTGAAGAATCCTGACATATTTTCCTTTGTTTGTCTATATATACCTGGGGGGAAGATATATACAACAATTTGGCGACTCAACGGGATCACCTGCCTGCTAGGTAGAAGTTCAGTGGCCTTTTAGCAATCCATTGGGCATGGAGTCATAAGAAAAGCCTGAAAACTGATATGAACTTTGAAAACTTCCCTCTGAGCCACTTGAAATTCCATTGAACTTAGAGTTGTTCTCACCAAAATGCCACTTAAAATGAACTGTGCAAGAGCAAAACCAGCAGCACCAAAACTATGTACAAAACTGAAAATCATACATGCTCCAAATGGAACATGCAGAGTGTGCACAAGCACTTCTTTTACTAAAAGCAAACCTACCTACTCTACTCTAACTGGAAGCAAAGGTGAGCTAAACAAACCCTGCAACTGGTTGTGCAAAATAGCTTCCTTTCTTCAAAATTGGCAACCATGCAACTGATTTGGCATTGAACATGGCTGATTGGATGAATGGAAAATCAACAAGAAGCTGGTCTTCCACCCAAATCATCAAGGTATCAGCTGAAGGAAAATTCAATACCTCTTTTAGTTGTTCTGCATTTGGATTGGAGAGGTATGACAGCTGATCCTTGGTACTTTGTAGCTCATCCTCATGCTTAGAAGCAAGCATGACTGGTTGTGACTTCTCCTTTGGCTCCAATGAAGCCAAATACCTGATTGGGCAAGGTATGGTCCTTTGAGTATGCCCATTGCCCTGATTTTCAACTCCAAGAATGGAGTTCTCTTGTAGACCCTCTTGAATGGATGGTGTGGAAGCAATGGTAGAACCTTTTTGCCCTTTCTCTTCCTCCAATGAAGGACATGAAAGATTAAAATCTTCCAATCTTGGTTCCAAAGAGCTGCTATAAGATGCAGGCTGCTGCAAATGGGTGCTCTCCTTCATGACAGTAGGCTCAGGTGTTTGGAACGTGGATGATGAAAGAGAGAATGGTGGAAACTCAACCGGTTCTTCTTCATCAAAACAGTCCTCCAAATCTGACAGATAAACTACCTCATTGTTGTCCTACTGCAAATGCTCAACTTCCTCCATGGTATCCTCTTGATCTGTAACTTGATCATCATGGTTTCTTTCATCCTCCAACATTGAGTTTGAGAGATCAAACTCTTCTTCAGCACTATAACTCGAGAGAGATGAAGTAGAAAGAAGAACTGAAGGTTCTCTTGTAGCCTGCTTTGTGCTCAAATCCCTTGGATCTGCACTTTTCTCCTCCATAGCTAGAATGTGCTCCTCTTCTTTTGGATTTGGAGCAGCTTCTCCCTCCTCTACTACTTGAAGAGAATCTTGCTCTTGATAAAACTCCTCCTCCAGCATGAAGTTTGTTCAAGTCAAACTCTTCGATCTGCTGCTCTAGAGGACAAGTTGAGACTGTAGGATCTTCTTCAGAGCTTTCTTCCTCCATGGCTGATTGTGCAACTTGAATTGAATCAGCATTCTCTTCAAATAGAATGCTAACATGGACACTACTTTCTGAGCAAACTGATTGCTGATCTGCTTCTTCTTTTTGCTCTTCTCCTGCTGCACAAAATCAGTCCTAACCACCACTTGTTTTCCAACTCCAACCTCTTCTGAAGGCTTAACCATCAAGGGGATCTTTTTCATCCCAAATTTAAGAGCCCAACTCTTGAGACTTTGAATTTCTTCATCCTTGTTTGGATTTTCTTTTTGCTGTTGTTTTCCTTGACTAGAATTCTGATTTTTATCCTCCCAACATGGATTTGGGAATGCAAGAGGAGAAGTGGATTGTAACTCAAATGATTTGGAAATTTTTGTGGTGGTGGAGGAGGTAGAAACTCTTATTTCTTTGGAGGAGAGGGTATTTCTGTTAGCTCTTGTGGAGGGGATGACTGTTTGGAAGGAAAGGGGAAAGAAGAATTGAGATGTGGTGGAAGACTAGGGAATGGAGAAATGGAATTAACTCCTGGGGCAGCATTGACTGGATTTAGAATTTGAAATTCCAAATGAGATGATGCTGCTTGAGTAATGGGAAGAGAAAAACCAGATGATGGTGTAGAACTTACCCATTGACAAGGTTGTTCAACACCAAGTGTATAGGCCTCTATTTCTGCTGTCCATTGTGCAAGTTGGGGCAGCATCTTCATCATGAAGTCCAGCTTCTCCTGAGGGCTGAAGTGTCTTGGAAAAGGGCCTCCCCATGGACAAGGAGTCCTGCAACCAATTATGAAAGCTTTCATTTGAGTTGTTGCTCTTGATTGCACCATCTTTGCCTCCATCTTTTGGATTTTTTCCACAAAGTCTGCATCTTCCATTTGATTGTCTTCATTGCATGCGCACCCTTGCTCTTGATGTGCTTCACAACCAAACTGACTTTGGCACTGCTGCTCATATGGGTAGACATGCTGATTTTGAATTTGATCAAAATGCTGATTTGGAGGATTTGTAAAACATGTTGGAGGTGTGATATACTGCTGTTGTTGAAAATGTGAATTCCATGATGGAAATGAAGTCATGATTGCACAACTTCATGGAATGGAAAAGAATGAAAGAGATGGAAAGAAAGGATGGATGGAAATGGATGGAAAACAGGTCTGCAACTCAGAGAATGAGTTATTTACCAGATGGAGTCGCCAGATGTGCTTTTGAATATGCCTCCAAAAGGCTGAATCTGTCAAGTTACACACCAAACCTGACAATATTAAAAATAGAAATTAAAACTTGAAGGTCAGAAGATGTAGTCTTCAATTCGGTTTGGGTCTTGTTGTGCAGCTACGAATCCCCGAAAGGTATAGGTGGAACTCAGGTCATGCAATGCAACTTACAAAACCCAAATTGTGTGTCGGAACTTGGGACAGGACACCCCAAACCTGTGGAAAACCTGAATTCATTGAAAACTGTTGTCCATAGGAAATTTTGAACTTGTTCTCAAAATGGCATGAAATTTTGAAAAATCTCAAAAAAGAATACCCTTTTGAAGATTATCCCCCAGATCTACCAACTGGTGAAATTTTGACTTGTTTTGAGCAAGTTAAGCCCTTGAAAATCAATTTCAAATTTCAACCTGGAAGGTGAAAAATCTGAAATTGTAAAACCTGCAATTTCTAAGTCCAAATTTCTTGAAAATTCCTTCAAATCTTGTGGAATGACCTCTTGGTCCCACCGGGCATGCCAAAACTGTTGATGGCGAATCACAGCACCCCTGAATGTCTGCAACTCGATGGGTTGAGACTCTCAGTGTGATTGCATAACATGGAGCTTTTCCCAAGTGTGGGACCTTGCGAAATCGGAAAAGCTCTCCGGATGAAGGCCGGTTCCTATTCCTCTGTTCAGATGCACACATAAAAATGCAGAGGGTTTACTCAAAAACCTAATCTAACTTGCCAAGGAGACAGGGTAAGAAGATGCATAAAAATAAACCTAAACTAACAAAGGTGATGCACCGAGGAATGAAGAACACCTGTCTTGCCAATAAACAAAAACCATTAAAATGCAATGCAAGATCATGCACAGATAACCAGATTTGCAGTGAAAGATCAGGAGGATGCAAATGAACACAGAGAGGGTTGAGAATCATCCACAGACATGCATTATTTTCTCCAAAGATTGATACAATACACTACAAAATTCCAAGAGGCAAAGTTGCATTACAGTTTTAGATGGGAGGTTTGAACTCCACAAATTCACCTGCCAAAGAGAAGAAGGGAGGGGCAAAACAAGAATGTCCAACCTTTAGAAAGAAGCCCCTCCTTACAATTTATAGGAAGAATGAGAGAGGGAAGAGAGAGGAAATCCAAATCTACCCCAACCACCTCCAGGTTGCATTTAATTCATCTCATTATGGTGGTAGGTGAGAACCCTAGCAAACCCAAAAAGTGGCGAACTGTATTTTGCATTTTTAAGAACTTTTCCACCCAATTAAAGATATCCAGTCGTAGTTAACTTAGAGGACCCTTGTGAAGCTTTCCTTGTCAACCTTGCGTGAATCTGAGCATCCCTTTTCAGCATGTCGACTGAATATTATCAGCGCCCACGTGGGCAGTCTTCAGCATGTCGACATATCTTCTCAGGGTTCTCGCTGCCTTGTGTGGGTTTCAGACATGTAGGACAGGAAAAGCTTGATGCTTGTGTTTTCCTTGGCACATCCATTTCAGCATGTCAACACTCTTTCTCAGTGCCAAAAATGCACTTACATGTGCATGTCGAAGGAACTCGACATTTTTTCCTTTAACCAGCATGTCAACAGGCACTGTTCTTGCCAAGGAACTTTTCATGTCGACAGGAACTTATTCTGTGCCCTTGGCTGCATTTTCATGTCGACATGTTTCCCACCCGAAACTTTTCTGCTTGTGTGGAATCCTTTTACATGTCGACATTTCCTTTGTCATGGCCCTTTTGCTCAAGGACAGGAACCTTTGTGATCGCCTTTCAGTGTCCTGAAACCTTTTAGCATGTCAAATTCTTTTCGTGCACCCTTTTGTGAGGTTTGGTTGAATAAATGTCGGGCTTTGAGTTTCTTTGATTTCCCATATTCTCCTGTTTGTCTATATCTACCCTGGGGGGGAGATATTTACAACAATTTGGCGACTCAACGGGATCACCTGCCTGCTAGGTAGAAGATCAGTGGCCTTTTAGCAATCCATTGGGCATGGAGTCATAAGAAAGCCTGAAAACTGATATGAACTTTGAAAACTTCCCTCTGAGCCACTTGAAATCCATTGAACTTAGAGTTGTTCTCACCAAAATGCCACTTAAAATGAACTGTGCAAGAGCAAAACCAGCAGCACCAAAACTATGTACAAAACTGAAAATCATACATGCTCCAAATGGAACATGCAGAGTGTGCACAAGCACTTCTTTTACTGAAAGCAAACCTACCTACTCTACTCTAATTGGAAGCAAAGGTGAGCTAAACAAACCCTGCAACTGGTTGTGCAAAATAGCTTCCTTTCTTCAAAATTGGCAACCATGCAACTGATTTGGCATTGAACATGGCTGATTGGATGAGTGGAAAATCAACAAGAAGCTGGTCTTCCACCCAAATCATCAAGGTATCAGCTGAAGGAAAATTCAATACCTCTTTTAGTTGTTCTGCATTTGGATTGGAGAGGTATGACAGCTGATCCTTGGTTCTTTGTAGCTCATCCTCATGCTTAGAAGCAAGCATGACTGGTTGTGACTTCTCCTTTGGCTCCAATGAAGCCAAATACCTGATTGGGCAAGGTATGGATCCTTTGATATGCCCATTTCCTCTGATTTTCAACTCCAAGAATGGAGTTCTCTTGTAGACCTTCTTGAATGGATGGGGTGGAAGCAATGGTAGAACCTTTCTGCCCTTTCTCTTCCTCCAATGAAGAACATGAAAGATTAAAATCTTCCAATCTTGGTTCCAAAGAGCTGCTATAAGATGCAGGCTGCTGCAAATGAATGCTCTCCTTCATGACAGCAGGCTCAAGTATTTGGGAACGTGGAAGATGAAAGAGAGAATGGTGGAAACTCAACCGGTTCTTCTTCATCAAAACAGTCCTCCAAATCTGACAGATAAACTACCTCATTGTTGTCCTGCTGCAAATGCTCAACTTCCTCCATGGTGTCCTCTTGATCTGTAACTTGATCATCATGGTTTCTTTCATCCTCCAACATTGAGTTTGAGAGATCAAACTCTTCTTCAGCACTAGAACTTGAGAGAGATGAAGTAGAAAGAAGAACTGAAGGTTCTCTTGTAGCCTGCTTTGTGCTCAAAGCCCTTGGATCTGCAACTTTTCTCCTCCACAACTAGAATGTGCTCCTCTTCTTTTGGATTTGGAGCAGCTTCTCCCTCCTCTACTACTTGAAGACAATCTTGCTCTTGATAGAACTCTTCCTCTAGCATGAAGTTTCGTTAAGTCAAACTCTTCGATCTGCTACTCTAGAGGACAAGTTGGGACTGTAGGATCTTCTTCAGAGCTTTCTTCCTCCATGGCTGATTTTACAACTTGAATTGAATCAAAATTCTCTTCAAATAGAGTGCCAACATGGACACTACTTTCTGAGCAAACTGACTGCTGATCCGCTTCTTCTTTTTGCTTTTCTTCTGCTGTAACAAAATCAGTCCTAACCACCACTTGTTTTCCAACTCCAACCTCTTCTGAAGGCTTAACCATCAAGGGGATCTTTTTCATCCCAAATTTAAGAGCCCAACTCTTCAGACTTTGAATTTCTTCATCTTTGTTTGGCTTCTCTTTTTGCTGTTGTTTTCCTTGACTGGAATTCTAATTTTTATCCTCCCAACATGGATTTGGGAATGCAAGAGGAGAAGTGGATTGTAACTCAATTGATTTGGCAATTTTTTGTGGTGGTGGAGGAGGTAGAAACTCTTGTTTCTTTGGAGGAGAGGGTATTTCTGTTAGCTCTTGTGGAGGGGATGACTGTTTGGAAGGAAAGGGGAAAGAAGAATTGAGATGTGGTGGAACTAGGGAATGGAGAAATGGAATTAACTCCTGGGGCAGCATTGACTGGATTTAGAATTTGAAATTCCAAATGAGATGATGCTGCTTGAGTAATGGGAAGAGAAAAACCAGATGATGGTGTAGAACTTACCCATTGACAAGGTTGTTCAACACCAAGTGTATAGGCCTCTATTTCTGCTGTCCATTGTGCAAGTTGGGGCAGCATCTTCATCATGAAGTCCAGCTTCTCCTGAGGGCTGAAGTGTCTTGGAAAAGGGCCTCCCCATGGACAAGGAGTCCTGCAACCAATTCTGAAAGCTTTCATTTGAGCTGTTGCTCTTGATTGCACCATCTTTGCCTCCATCTTTTGGATTTTTTCCACAAAATCTGCATCTTCCATTTGATTGTCTTCATTGCATGCGTACCCTTGCTCTTGATGTGCTTCACAACCAAACTGACTTTGGCACTGCTGCTCATATGGGTAGATATGCTGATTTTGAATTTGATCAAAATGCTGATTTGGAGGATTTGTAAAACATGTTGGAGGTGTGATATACTGCTGTTGTTGAAAATGTGAATTCCATGATGGAAATGAAGTCATGATTGCACAACTTCATGGAATGGAAAAGAATGAAAGAGATGGAAAGAAAGATGGATGGAAATGGATGGAAAATGGGTCTGCAACTCAGAGAATGAGTTATTTACCAGATGGAGTCGCCAGATGTGCTTTTGAAATGCCTCCAAAAGGCTGGATTTTGCCAAGTTACACACCAAACCTGGCAATATTAAAAATAGAATTTAAAACCTTGAAGGACCCAGAGGATGTAGTCTTCAATTCAGTTTGGGTCTTGTTGTGCAGCTACGAATCCCCGAAAGGTACAGGCGAGAACTCAGGTCTGCTGCAACTTACAAAAAATTGCCATGGTCGGAACTTATGCTCAACACCCCAGAAAACAGGTCATGCAACAACATTGATGGGAAAACCTGAAATACTAAAAACTATGTAATTTTGAAAGTCAAAGTCTCAAAAATCTAAGAATACCCTTTTGAAGATTATCCCCAGATCTATCAACTGGTGAAATTTTGACTTGTTTTGAGCAAGTTAAGCCCTTGAAAATTGATTTCAAAGTTCAGCCTGGAAGGTAAAAAATCTGAAATTGTAAAACCTGCAATTTTTAGTCCAAATTTCTTGAAAATTCCTTCAAATCTTATGGAATGACCTCTTGGTCCCACCGGGCATGCCAAAACTGTTGATGGTGAATCACAGCACCCCTGAATGTCTGCAACTCGATGGGTTGAGACTCTCAGTGTGATTGCATAACATGGAGCTTTTCCCAAGTGTGGGACCTTGTGAAATCAGAAAAGCTCTCCGGATGAAGGCCGGTTCCTATTCCTCTGTTCAGATGCACACGTAAAAATGCAGAGGGTTTACTCAAAAACCTAATCTAACTTGCCAAGGAGACAGGGTAAGAAGATGCATAAAATAAAACCTAAACTACAAAGGTGATGCACCGAGGAATGAAGAACACCTGTCTTGCCAATAAACACAAACCATTAAAATGTAATGCAAGATCATGCACAGATAACCAGATTCACAGTGAAAGATCAGGAGGATGCAAATGAACACAGAGAGGGTTGAGAATCATCCACAGACATGCATTATTTGCTCCAAAGATTGATACAATACACTACAAAATGCCAAGAGGCAAAGTTGCATTACAGTTTTAATGGGAGGTTTGAACTCCACAAATTCACCTGCCAAAGAGAAGAAGGGAGGGGCAAAACAAGAATGTCCAACCTTTAGAAAGAAGCCCCTCCTTACAATTTATAGGAAGAATGAGAGAGGGAAGAGAGAGGAAATCCAAATCTACCCCAACCACCTCCAGGTTGCATTTAATTCATCTCATTATGGTGGTAGGTGAGAACCCTAGCAAACCCAAAAAGTGGCGAACTGTATTTTGCATTTCGAAGAACTTTTCTCACCCAATTGGCGCAAGATATCAGCAGTTGTAGAGGACCAGTAACTTTCCAAAAATTCCAACCTTGGTGAATCCGAAAAGTTTCAGATCCTGTCGAAGTCAGAACTTCTATGGCCTGTAATTCCCTTGGGCACTTTTCAGCATGCTCGACAAAATGTTATCCAGTCGCCCTTGGTGCGCCTTTTCAGCATGTCGAAACATGAACTTATCAGTTTGCCCTTGGCGCATGCTTTCAGCATGTCGACAGGAACTTATCATGTGCCCTTGGCGCACCTTTCTAGCATGTGTCGACAGCTTGAACTTATCATGCGCCTTGGCGCACCTTTTACTGTCGACCACTTCTCTGTTACCTTTTTCCCTGCCCTTGGCGCGATTTTAGCATGTGTTTCAAGAACTTATCAGTGCGCCTTTTCCATGGGACATCCATTTTCCTATGCCCTTGACACCTTTTTCATGGTGAAAAACACCAGAGGAATTTTTACGTGCATCGACGTTGTTTAGCATGCGCATCCATTTGACACTTCTTCGACGGCGTGTTTTGACACAATAAATGTCGGGCTTTGAGTTTCTTTGATTTCCATATTCTTCTGTTTGTCTATATCTACCCTGGGGGGAGATATTTACAACAATTTGGCGACTCAACGGGATCACCTGCCTGCTAGGTAAAAGATCAGTGGCCTTTTAGCAATCCATTGGGCATGGAGTCATAAGCAAAAGCCTAAAAATTGATCTGATCTTTGAAAACTTCCCTCTGAGCCACTTGAAACCCATTGAACTTAGAGTTGTTCTCACCAAAATGCCACTTAAAATGAACTGTGCAAGAGCAAAACCAGCAGCACCAAAACTATGTACAAAATTGAAAATCATACATGCTCCAAATGGAACATGCAGAGTGTGCACAAGCACTTCTTTTACTGAAAGCAAACCTACCTACTCTACTCTAATTGGAAGCAAAGGTAAGCTAAACAAACCCTGCAACTGGTTGTGCAAAATAGCTTCCTTTCTTCAAAATTGGCAACCATGCAACTGATTTGGCATTGAACATGGCTGATTGGATGAATGGAAAATCAACAAGAAGCTGGTCTTCTACCCAAATCATCAAGGTATCAGCTGAAGGCAAATTCAATACCTCTTTTAGTTGTTCTACATTTGGATTGGAGAGGTATGACAGTTGATCCTTAGTTCTTTGTAGCTCATCCTCATGCTCAGAAGCAAGCATGACTAGTTGTGACTTCTCCTTTGGCTCCAATGAAGCCAAATACCTGATTGGGCAAGGTATGATCCTTTGAGTATGCCCATTTCCATGATTTTCAACTCCAAGAATGGAGTTCTCTTGTAGACCCTCTTGAATGGATGGTGTGGAAGCAATGGTAGAACCTTTCTGCCCTTTCTCTTCCTCCAATGAAGAACATGAAAGATTAAAATCTTCCAATCTTGGTTCCAAAGAGCTGCTATAAGATGCAGGCTGCTGCAAATGAATGCTCTCCTTCATGACAACAGGCTCAAGTGTTTGGAACGTGGATGATGAAAGAGAGAATGGTGGAAACTCAACCGGTTCTTCTTCATCAAAACAGTCCTCCAAATCTGACAGATAAACTACCTCATTGTTGTCCTGCTGCAAATGCTCAACTTCCTCCATGGTGTCCTCTTGATCTGTAACTTGATCATCATGGTTTCTTTCATCCTCCAACATTGAGTTTGAGAGATCAAACTCTTCTTCAGCACTAGAACTCGAGAGAGATGAAGTAGAAAGAAGAACTGAAGGTTCTCTTGTAGCCTGCTTTGTGCTCAAAGCCCTTGGATCTGCACTTTTCTCCTCCACAACTAGGATGTGCTCCTCTTCTTTCAGATTTGGAGCAGCTTCTCCCTCCTCTACTACTTGAAGACAATCTTGCTCTTGATAGAACTCTTCCTCTAGCATGAAGTTTGTCAAGTCAAACTCTTCAATCTGCTGCTCTAGAGGACAAGTTGGGACTGCAAGATCTTCTTCAGAGCTTTCTTCCTCCATGGCTGATTGTGCAACTTGAATTGAATCAGCATTCCCTTCAAATAGAGTGCCAACATGGACACTAATTTTTGAGAATACTGATTGTTGATCTGCTTTTTCTTTTTGCTCTTTCTGCTGCAACAAAATTCAGTCCTAACCACCACTTGTTCTCCAACTCCAACCTCTTCTAAAGGCTTAACCATCAAGGGGATCTTTGTCATCCCAAATTTAAGAGCCCAACTCTTCAGACTTTGAATTTCTTCATTTTGTTTGGCTTTTCTTTTTGCTGTTGTTTTCCTTGACTGGAATTCTGATTTTTATCCTCCCAACATGGATTTGGGAATGCAAGAGGAGAAGTGGATTGTAACTCAATTGATTTGGAAATTTTTTGTGGTGGTGGAGGAGGTAGAAACTCTTGTTTCTTTGGAGGAGAGGGTATTTCTGTTAGCTCTTGTGGAGGGGATGACTGTTTGGAAGGAAAGGGGAAGGAAGAATTGAGATGTGGTGGAAGACTAGGGAATGGAGAAATGGAATTAACTCCTGGGGCAGCATTGACTGGATTTAGAATTTGAAAGTCCAAATGAGATGATGTTGCTTGAGTAATGGGAAGAGAAAAACCAGATGATGGTGTAGAACTTACCCATTGACAAGGTTGTTCAACACCAAATGTATAGGCCTCTATTTCTGCTGTCCATTGTGCAAGTTGGGGCAACATCTCCATCATGAAGTCCAGCTTCTCCTGAGGGCTGAAGTGTCTTGGAAAAGGGCCTCCCCATGGACAAGGAGTCCTGCAACCAATTCTGAAAGCCCTCATTTGAGCTGTTGCTCTTGATTGCACCATCTTTGCCTCCATCTTTTGGATTTTTTCCACAAAATCTGCATCTTCCATTTGATTGTCTTCATTGCATGTGTACCCTTGCTCTTGATGTGCTTCATAACCAAACTGACTTTGGCACTGCTGCTCATATGGGTAGACATGCTGATTTTGAATTTGACCAAAATGCTGATTTGGAGGATTTGTAAAACATGTTGGAGGTGTGATATACTGCTGTTGTTGAAAATGTGAATTCCATGATGGAAATGAAGTCATGATTTCACAACTTCATGGAATGGAAAAGAATGAAAGAGATGGAAAGAAAGATGGATGGAAATGGATGGAAAAGTAGGTCTGCAACTCAGAGAATGAGTTATTTACCAGATGGAGTCGCCAGATGTGCTTTTGAAATGCCTCAAAAGGCTGGATCCTGCTCAAGTTACACACCAAACCTGGAAATATTAAAAATGGAATTTAAAACTTCGAAGGACCCAGAGGATGTAGTCTACAAGGATTCGGGTCTTGTTGTGCCTACAGCTAGGTCAGAATGCCCTGCTTACAAAACCTGAAAGGTCTGTAACTTGAAACTCAGGTCAATGCAAGGCAACTGGGAAAAGAAACACAAAAAACCATGAAATTTGAAAGTCAAAATCTCAAAAAATCTAAGAATACCCTTTTGAAGATTATCCCCAAATCTATCAACTGGTGAAATTTTGACTTGTTTTGAGCAAGTTAAGCCCTTGAAAATCTAATTTCAAAATTCAACCTGGAAGGTGAAAAATATGAAATTGTAAAACCTGCAATGAGTCCAAATTTCTTGAAAATTCCTTCAAATCTTGTGGAATGACCTCTTGGTCCCACCGGGCGTGCCAAAACTGTTGATGGCAAATCACAGCACCCCTGAATGTCTGCAACATGATGGGTTGAGACTCTCAGTGTGATTGCATAACATGGAGCTTTTCCCAAGTGTGGGACTTTACGAAATCGGAAAAGCTCTCTGGATGAAGGTCGGTTCATATTCCTCTGTTCAGATGCACACGTAAAAATGCAGAGGGTTTACTCAAAAACCTAATCTAACTTGCCAAGGAGATAGGGTAAGAAGATTCATAAAAATAAAACCTAAACTAACAAAGGTGATGCACCGAGGAATGAAGAACACCTGTCTTGCCAATAAACACAGACCATTAAAATGCAATGCAAGATCATGCACAGATAGTTATATTTGCAGTGAAAGATCAAGAGGATGCAAATGAACACAGAGAGGGTTGAGAATCATCCACAGACATGCATTATTTTCTCCAAATATTGATACAACACACTGCAAAATGCCAAGAGGCAAAGTTGCATTACAGTTTTAAATGGGAGGTTTGAACTCCACAAATTCACCTGCCAAAGAGAAGAAGGGAGGGGCAAAACAAGAATTTCCAACCTTTAGAAAGAAGCCCCTCCTTACAATTTATAGGAAGAATGAGAGAGAAAAGAGAGAGGAATTCCAAATCTACCCCAACCACCTCTAGGTTGCATTTAATTCATCTCATTATGGTGGTAGGTGAGAACCCTAGCAAACCCAAAAAGTGGCGAACTGTATTTTGCATTTTTAAGAACTTTTTCTCACCCAATTAAATATATCCAGTCTATGTTAGACACAGGACCTTGTAATCTTTCCAAAAAGTCCAACCTTGCATGAATCCTTGAGCTCCCAGTCAAAAGTTATGGCCATCTGAACTTATCTGCGCCAGGGGCTGTTTCCTGTCAGCGCTCAAAATGTTGCAGCCTCCTGGAGGTACACCTTAGGTGCATCCATGTGTGTGTAACATCATGTGCCCTTCTTCCATGTGCCAAGGGTGCATACTTTTCTCTATTGACACTGTCGACATGCACCATTCCTGTGCGCCCTTGGCGCATACTTTTTCTCATGTCGACATTCATTGTCATGCAGCCACTTCTGTGCGCCTTGGGCGCACCATGTTTGCCTTATCGACATCCATTGTCATGCACCACTTGGTGCACCTTGGGCACACCATTTGCCCTGTCGACATCCATTGTCATGTGCCACTTCTATGCACCTTGGGCACACCGTTTGCGTGCCTGTCGACATCCATTGTCGTGCGCCACTGGGCTGTTGGTGCACCAATAAATGTCAGGGTCTGAGTTTCTTTGATTTCCATCATTCTTCCTGCTTGTCTATATCTACCCCGGGGGGGAGATATTTACAACACTAACCTTGAGAATAAGGTAGTTTAGGGGTTAAAATGGGTAACCAACGGTGGTTCAGCTTAACCGGTGATGGTTAGGGGTAACCGACATCGGTCAAGGCGGGATTCCCTAGGTTTACCAAACTAGGGAGATCCTCCTGATTTCCTTGGATCTTGCTACTTGTGGTTATCCCACGAATTAGACTGGGAGCTTCTTGTGAGAATGTGGGAATGTGGTTAGAGGGAATGTAGGAATTTATTTTTAGGGATTGGGTAAGTCATTAATCTCCAGTTACAAGGGAACTTTGCTAAGAATCTTCTCTGGTCTTAAGCTGAGTTGGTGGTGAGGTGTCTAAGTGCTTCCCAACTGTTTGTGTAGACCCAATATAAAACAAGTGGTGCCCAATAATTAATATAGTCCTCCTGCTATGCCTATAATTACATTAACTAATTAGTGATGTGAATATGGTCATCCCTCCTAGGTAAATTTGATGAAGGGTCCATGTATAAACCTCAAGGGACTAATGGCTAGTGTAACCTAATTCTAGCCTAATCTACCAGTCACGTCCTCATAACATCAATATCCTCCATTGTTATCTCCTTATAGCTAGTAAAGGCATCCACTCACTTGTGCCATTCATCAAAATCGGTGTCCTCTTCACATCTCCTAGATATCAAGAGCACCCCACTCCTAAAACATCTCGTGTGTTCATCCTAAACACATGGTGCCTTGTAGGTAACCACCTATAATCCCAAATCGAAGGACATGATTTTGATGCATCCACCTCTCCTACAACATCATACATAGCTCCCCTTCTAAGTAAAATGCCATATAGGTAACCTACATAGTTGCACCTATCCCACCCATGCCTCATACCCCTAGAGGGTCAAACCATTTAATGTTTTATTTCCTCAAGGCTCACTATCCTCCACCTATGAGAAAAATCACTTTGTCATCTCTCTCCTAACATATGTATGTGTACCATCCAAAAAATAGGGAAGACCATCAGTTGGATCATTGATACCTATGCCTCTATCAAACTATCTCATCACTATATCCACACAAAAGCAAAATCCAACCCAATACCTGTGACCTCCTTCCGACCTACCCCATAACTCATGATATAAGTGTGCCAATACTACATCTGGCCCATGCATAATTGTCGGTTTGATGCTCTACCACATCTGCTACAACCACATCTCACAAATCCAATGCTAAAATATGACCTCCACCCAGGATAATGGAAAATGTAACACTTGATCCAGGACCATAATAACATTCAAATTACTCCTGCTCCATATCATCCCCCCTCTAAAATAAACTCCCAAAGTCTATGGCAACATAAGCTACATCCGACATCAGTGCATCCTCTACATCGTATTAACAACCTCAACTACCCCTGGGCCTACCCCTGCATCACTACCACACACTCTCCCCTAGGAAACCATAAAATCTGATATATATGGTAGACATCTCTAGATGGTCACTGTCATCTCCCCTGTTAGGTAGCATCCCACCAAGGTGCTAATATTACCTGAGTGTCATCTCTTCGCAAATATTGATGGTGCACCTATAATGATGCAGTTTTCCCAACTAACATCCTCACCACATGTAATAATCATAACCCAAACCAAGCCATCATCCTCCTCACTCCATCATCAAAAAAACTTAATAACCTCAAGGCAATCAATGTGCATATCACCTAACCTCTTATAAGGTTATCTAAGTCACCTTCACAAAACACACAGTTCCCCAAAATACTAGCCCCAGCAACACCCAAAATTCCCCAAATCAGCATAACACCAATCCTCACATCTAATTGACACTAATTTATCACTTTAAAATTGACCTCAATTACTAATAGATATCGATCCCAAAATTGGCGCCGATCTACTTAATAGACGCCGGTATTAAAATCCTACAAATATACCGCATATTCTCCTTATTTCACACTAACATATAATTCCAGCTCTTTCAATCCCCAAGGACCCCACTATACACTGCATAACATATACATAACATTCACGTGTTTTGAACCCCGAAATGATGGTCCCAAAGCGCATAGGCGTCAAATCATACCCCTCCCATTACACATTTTCACGAAAAATCATCCCATCCCCCCTAACGATGCATAGGTGCACGCAGCCCCATGGCAGCATACCCCACTTATTTTCCTATGCGCATAGGAACCATTTCATGGTCTCATTTTCCACTTTCCTACACACTAGCGCCTAAAAATTACCTATAAAAACCCTATAAAAATCTATAAAATACTCAAAACAAAAAACTTAAAAACCGTAAACGTACCTACCCCAGTACATTGGCTGTTGGTTGTTGGCAAAACTCCTCACTCAGTCAACTCGGTGATCCACAATATTCAAATGTAGGCCATAATGTTCTCTCATTAAGCTCTCCTCTCTCTATCTCGCATGATGAAAATGACTCACCACATGTGGTCCAACATACCCTTTTATACCACCGACTTGATGCCCTAGACGCACTCAATAAAAGGGAAAATTCTTCCACCCTCGTTTGAATTTTCCCCTTGTTTCTTCCTACCTTACCCAAATTTCCCACCTATCACCCATAAATCCATGAACAAAATTAACCATCACAATAAAAACTTAAAACTCTTAAAAAAACAAAAAATCCAAAAAAATTAATTTTACCTCACCAACGTAAAAAAGAAAAAAATCAATAATTTAAAAAAATTAAAAAATCAAACAAACCCCAACTCTGTAAAAAATAAAAATCCACAAAATTAAAAAATCCTAAAAACCCAAAAAATTAAAAACTCACATCAAACCCCAAAAAAAATGTATTTGGAACCATATTTTGTCAATTTTTCTTTTGTTTTTACATGCATGCTTGTGAATATTTGTTTTAACTCTTGCATTTTTTTATTGGCTAATGATATGAGGCCACTTTTTTTTTCTTTTGCACGGTCCCATGATATGAGAACCAATTTTTTTTAATATGTCCAATGATATGAGGACAAATTTCATTTGACACTTTTAAGCATCATGGATTTATACCTTGATGCATTTTTCTCTATGCTCATATTAATCCAATTGCTAATGATGAAAAGTGGACCATATGTTGACAACACTATCCCCTTTTCATCTTCATCCTAGTCATTATCTAAGTCATCTTCACCGCAAAGGTATGCATTTTATTTCATTCATTTAAGTCATTATTTTTACCATTCAATAACATCCATTGTTCAAAATCCAAACCAACATCCAATGATCGATTCAAAGCACCAAAATCTAATCAAATCCTCATGATGAAAGCCAAGAAGAATCAATCATGATGTTAAACATATTTTAATAGTCAAACACAATCCAATTACACCAATCCTAACCCCTTTCATATATCCATCTACATGATGGGGCATCTATTTCTACTCAAATCTTCCTAACTAGGACATCCTCTCAATCCTTTTAATTCAATCCTTCCAATTTTGGAATCATGACTAATCCTTTTGGCTTGGCATATCTCAATCTTCTATATGAATTTCAAGAGTACCCCTTCACAAAGGGCATCTACAATCATATGGCGTCAACCTTGGTTGGGGCAATCTGATCTCCAATTCAACACTTTGAGTATGCTTCCTACTTTTATCTTCCTTTCGAGTGGTCACCTAACTGAATAGTTTCCTCTTTGAATAACCCCTGAGGGGGCATCAATCTTTATTGGTAATATCTTCTTTCTTTGACCTGGTCATTTCTTCACAATAACCCTTCAAAGAGGGGCAAAATGTAGACATGTAAAATGTCGACATACTTATTTTACAGCAATCCAACCATCATTATCTAACCATATAATAATTAATTACAAGATTAATTATTATTAATTCTAGCATTATCATATACATCCTTATCTAAATATTCTCAGTGGGTTCACTCATCCCAAAAGGAAGTCCCATCTCAGGAATAATATTTAATTCAGGAATTAATCATCTTATTATCCTATCACTAATCTCTTATTTATCAATTTCTATGTGCGTAATTTTTCCTTCCTACCCACCAAAAACACCTATCCTACACCTAGCTTCTCCATGAAATCACATCCCTAATCATAATTAATCTCACCTAATTCTGCCTAATCAAATGCTCCACCTCCAAATCTAGAGGAGTTAACTCAAGATAGAAGCCTCTAAAACTTCCCTATTGGTTTTATTCTAAAATTTAAATAAAATTCCCTTCTAGAATTAATTAAAATAATTCTTTTAGGCTTCTCTTAATCCTTCTAGAATTACTTAACTCACTAATTTATTTTCTCATCAATCTCAACCATTGATCCAAATCCTACATGGAAATATCTGTGAACCCTTCATTCTTCCTCCTACACAAGACCTATGCGTTAATCTTGTTATCCTCATGGAAACTAAAGTTTTGACAATTATGTAACTAAGTGTAATGAGGAATTAGAAAGAAACTATAATGAAATAATAGCTCACATTTACAATTTGCAAGGTATGCCCCAAGATAAGAATCAAGGACCCATAAGGGGAGGTTTAACATCTAACTAAATCTATGTATATTACATCAAGCTCAATATACCATGTGATTTAATGTGTGTAAATATTAAAAAAAGATATATTATCTATGAAACTAAAGTGACAAATAACATGTATGATGTAAAGTAAAAACAACTCAAGATAGTGCATAGGTCTTGATTTTTTTACTTTTTCAAATATTTGAATGTTTTCTTATATTTTCCTTCCTATCACCACATCTCCTTGTAGTGATTAGCTAATAAAATGCACATATGCTACATAATACACCAATTTTAGTTTGTGTTAGCCACTTTTACTACATGTTAAGAGAGAACATTCCCATGTTATGGCTTGTAAGAGCATGCATTTTTCCCTGAGAATGCCTCAATATTGCTACATTGGCTTTCATCACTACATGTGATAACCAACTACTTTATTTCACCTCTCTAGCATTATCTTCCCTCTAGATATTTAAATTATGCATATGAAGATCATGCAAACCTCACTGCATATTATATATTTGACTATCCCTTTTATCTTTCACTCCATTCACGATAATGAAGACATTTTTATCGTACACCTTTAAATTCAAAATACATATTGGTGTTTTACTCTTCTAATATTTGATATTATCATTAAAATTGATTTAGACACAAAATCTATGCACTTGGGTGCATTTCTAGGTCCTAGAGCAAACTAATATATACATGTTTCCTAAGCAATAAAATTAGTAATTAACAATGTCTTTGGGGTATTTGTTTTGTCTCTTATACTTTTATCGACATTACACACCCTATAACCCTATCGGTATTTGGTTTTTATGACTTCAGACACTAGTGCCTAATTGGGACACTAACTCACAAGTGCTCTTGTCCCTCTTTCATGCTCCTAATTATTTCTCCCCTTTTCTCACTCTTTTGGGTCTCTTTTACTTCTTGGACATATTTTATACTTTTGGGTTGGCCTTCTAGTTTTCAATTACGAAATTCAAACAAGAGAATCATATATATATATCGCTCTCGAATAAGGGACCAAGCACTAAGCATTATCTACTATCACATAAGTGTGCATCTAAAGGCATAAAGAGAATTAAAATAATCCATCTAGCACACTCATATAAGGGACAAGGTTTACATGAATTCTTCATACACAACATATGAGGGGAAGTCTATTCTATTCCATCTCAGACATTCTATACATTTTCTATATTCTAGATATATCCTGTTATCATTGTACAACTTGCACAAGGACATCATTACACACACATTCACACAGAAATACATGGAATTCAAAATATAGTGCAATACTTGGTACTAATTTTACTCTTTGGGTGACTACTAGGGTTAGTCCGACTCCACATTTTGTAACTTTATTTTTAAATTTGATGTGGTTTGTGGGCATGTTTAGCTAGGTATCTCTTTTTAATATTTCAGGAATGATTGATGTCATTGGAGAAAAACCATAGAAATAAATAGAGACTAACAATGAAGCTCCTCCTACACCAAAAAGATCATAACTAGAGCATCTGGGTGGACACTAGCTCCCAGATCAAGTCACTAGAACCCAGGCATTCTCATTCTCTTGTGGGCATCCCTGTCTTGCACATTTATGGGTATCAAAACCTCCAGTGAGACTTGATGATGCTATTTCTATTCTGTTTCAGCTATTCACCTGCCAAGATCATCTCCAAGTTGCGTGTAATCAGTTAAGTCACCTTCTCCCTAACACTTTCTTAGGGTTTCATATTTTTTTGGATCATTTCTTGTCCATTTATTGTATTATATTACTTATACATTATTCATTACAGTAATTACCCTGCAATTATATTTAATTCAATTTATATTAATTCAATTGAGGTAACTATTATTTTAAGTTATAGATCGTAGGTTTTGTGTCAATATATGCATTGTGAAATCAAAAAAATGTTTGATATGTATTTCATTTGTATTGAAGTGTAACTAAAATCTTGTTATTTTGTTAGCATGATCTTGGTACTGATTTTTTATCGGGTTATGTTAGATGTTTTATTTTGTATAGTAGCCATTATTTTTGCAAAGATTAATTTTATATTTCTTAGTAGATGATTTCAATTGGGAAGGATATTATCTTGATAATGTTTTGCAACTAAGGACAATATCTTGATTATTTTTCATGGTTGGAGATTAATATCCCTCATGAATCATACTAGAGGAGCTACTAGGTCTTTTGAAATTTATTGTTAGATTTTAAATTTTAATGTTTAAGATATTTAATTATAATACCTAAAATATTTGATTTCGTGAATGGAAGGTCATATTGATCCCACTAATACTATAAATGTATTTTTAATGGTGGAAAATAAGGATTATGTGACTCCCAATACATGCAATGGATCATGTCTCGTAAATAATAATAAACACATTCTCATTTATTTCATGTAATAATCCAATTTTTTAAAAAATTAAGCATACTTTGTTTGATGAGTTCATCCAATAAATTCAAAAATCAATCTAAAAATTTGAAGTCTGTAAAATTTGAAAGAACAATATTTTATTTAACATATTTTTGATAAAGTACATACACCCAATTTACTCTTGTCAATTTAAATATATTGCAAATGTTCATCATTGAAGGTTTTCTTTTGGAAGCACAATGAACTAAGAGGGGGGATGAATCAATTCTTTAAACCTTTAAAATAATTTCATATTATCATAATAAATTTGGTCCAGATTATTAGAAATAATCTAACACAATATCATAAAAACACAAAATATAAAATTCATCCGGGACAATTTATTCATTGATAGAGAGTTACATATATAGATCAATTAACCCCTACAATGGTGGAGTCAAACATGATCTTCAATCCCTACAATCTCTCAAACTTATCCCTAAGATATCTCTAGCTAATCTCTAGGATATCTCTCACACTAAATAGCTACGTGATTTATTCTCACAACTCACCAATAATAAAACTATTACAACTATATTATTATTATGAGTTCTATAAACTTGTTATTAATAATATTACAATTTATTTAATAATTTTACACAATATTTTGGTAACATTCACTCCCCTATTGTTAACATTATTAACTCCCAATATACACTCCCCTAATGTTGACATGGTAAAAAACATTCACACACTTATATGTAGTATGCTCACCCATGTGGCATGCCCAAATTGGCTTATGACCTTGATAAAAAGAAAGGCTCTCTCCTTCCATGGTTTTAAATAGGTTTACCACAAACCTTGACGTGACAAGAACCATTAACTGTCCATCTCATGTGGTTTTCTGGATCTTCCACAAACCTTTTCAAGATTCACGAACTGACTTACATTGGTGCTTCTGATCTTCTACAATGTTCTAACATCAAGAGAAAATATAGGAAATATTGCTCACACTGGAGCTCACTTATTACATTAGTTGAACCGGTATGATTCATCTATTCTTATTTGTAGAAAGTAAACACATAACTGAAAATGAAATGCCACAACACCATTGTGTGGCCCCATCGCTTGCGGCTGACAAGAGGTTGTTGATTGACCTCCTTCCTCCATGTAGATGATACTTATTTAGTAAAGAAAATGTTCATAATTATAACCATTTTCATCATCGATTGCTTCTTCCTTATCATAATCATTTTCTTCATCAGAAGTCGTGGCATTCTCTTGTAGTTTTCCATCAAGTAGGTCTTGATCTCTCAGTTTATAGTTTACAACCATATGACTAGGTTGTTTACATATAATATTTGTAACACATTTAATATTTGTGTGGGTAAGATGTATTTGGCCTAGTAAATTGAATTAATGTTTTTGTATCTATATAAACATGTCATCACATTTGAGAAATGCATTTAAAAATCCTACAACGAAATAATGGTTAGTTTGTTTGTGAGGAGTACTACAATTGGATATGTATGCATAGGTCTAGGCTAGAACTATAGGGATAAATCACTTGGGTGGTGGTGTCGAGTTATTTATATACATAGGAGTGTTATATATGATTTTTTTTGTAGTAAGTCAAATTTGGGAGAGGTTTTGAGAATATGTGGGTAATCTCTCTTGTTGATGAATACATAAATTTGTTGTTGTTGTGATTCCACTAAACCGATTGATTTACCCTAAAAATTAATAAGAGGTGGATATAGGGTCCTTATTTAAATTCAAGTTAGGGTTAGAATAAGATATATTTTTTGATTATTAATCCCAAGCCATTAACATGTAGTATATTTGAAAATACATTTAAATTCCCAATTGGAAGATGGCTTCAATCTAGCAACAGTTGGTGTTAAATATAGTAAAAACATAAGCTAGATGGGAGAATTAACTTTATTGATTAGTCTATAAATTGGATATCGAGGTGTACCAGACATGGGTTTGATTTACCTTGGAAATCTTCTACAAATGCTTTGTCTTTAATTTTGTAACTGCATTATGGGTCTCAGGGATCAGTCAACAATGTACCCATATACAAGGAACTATAAAAAAATGAAAATAGTCATTGTATGAAATTTTGTTTATGGGATTGACAACATGATAACATTTGTAACTTCTATGGACCCATCCCTAAATAATTGAAGCACCCACTCCACAAGGAGGATAAAATCCCCATAAGATGACTAAGAACTAACTCAGTACCATCTGATGATGATGATGATATCTAAATTTTGTTTCTAACATAACTGATGGAGAACTTTAATTCAGCTCACACAATCACTTTGTTCAAACCCTCATTGATTTAAATTCACTCTATCTTATTCCTTCTGGAACTTGTATTAGATATAAAATATTCCATAAAATGTTCCTCATCAATTTTCAGATTTTCAAAATTATTATTCAGATTTTAATTAATTTCCTCGATCAGCCTTTTCACTCTCATGTAGGTCATATTTTCCCTCTAGGAAAACTAGTTGAAATTTGAACTCTAAACTCACTTTTATACCCTTATCATATATCAAACACAAGGGAAGTTGGTCCTGATCCTTTAATTCAACCAATAAATCTTACTAAAATTAAATAAAATTATTAATATGTTCACATATGACCCATATAGGTTGCTCATGCCCAAAACCACTCATCTTGCACAAAACATGCTCAATACCCCATCACTAGGATGATTAAAATACACTAAACACAAAAAACATGATTATTAAAGGTATAAAATTAATCACACACATGCAATATAGCATTAAAAAATCATCCATGGTCATTAATTATATTGGACCATTCAAATAAATCATAACACAAGGCAAATGGCTCATATCCTTCACCAAACAGTTACTTCTAGCACCATGTCTTCACTTTTGGGAATCAAGAGTACTCAACTTAAAAAATAAGATTTGGCATGTAACCACTATATGGAATCATAAAACCTTTAAATCACATCCATGCATGTTATATCTCATGAAAATCCATGTGTTTAAACTACAACTACTTTCTTCTTCACCAAATCAAGTTGCCCAAAAAGTAGTTTTACAAATTCAACTGGTTTTCACCATTGATACCACTTCCAATACCTAAGAAATTTATTTAATAGGAAAAAAATTAACCCCTCTTAACTTTAAATGTGATATAAATCATAAAATAATCCATCTCATGCCAAAACTAACTCAATCTTTCATCCTGAGCAATTGTATCCTGAAGATCAAGGATTTTACCTTCTTCCTCACAAACTAACATAGATGACCCATTAAATCATCATCACCAGAAGACAAAACATACCTCATTATAAATCACAATGAATTATATTTACATAACATATTAAAAATAATTCTAAATAAAGTTAGAAGGCCTTCAACCAAGACCATTTTTGTAAACTACGTCTTAAGCCTTCTAGGACTCAAGAACTGACCTTGAGCTCAACTTGCTCCATCAACCTCAAAAAACCAACTTTCAAGATTAACCAAAGAATGAAAAAACCATTATACATGGTTTCTAAGCTCTCAGAAACCTTTAATAAGCATTAATAACTCAAGAATCATCAATTTACATCTTGAAGCCACGTAACACCCTGCTAGGTCAGAGCATCCTCCAGATTTAAACTTCCAAGATCAGATAATAACTTATTCATACCATATAATTTTTTTTCATATACCATTGGAAATATATATGAACTAGTATCACAACACAACTTTAATTGAGTCCTAACTCTTCCCGTAGCTCTCACGATTCAACTTTTACTAGAGACTTGCTCCAAACTACCCCAAAAAACCAATGTTCATAAATAGGGAGCACTTATCCATTTTTCACTTAAAATATGACTTTAAACTATCATGGGAACCTATATAAAAAAAGGGGATAAAAATAATGTCAATTTATTCATGTACCTTCTTTGGAAAAATTCTTGCCCGCAAACTAAAATTCTTCAAAAATAAGAATTTTCAAGTGGGGCCACATACATTCAATTTTTATGGAAATGATGGAAAATTACTATAAAAAATATAATAATAACTTTGGAAAAATAAATCAAAACATGTTCATTATACCTCTTTTTTATCCAAGACGCTTTGAGCTAGGGTTTAGCTAGGGTTTCAAAACAACTTACCTTCTTAACGAAAGTTCATAAAAATGTGATGAGTGTCAAACCAATTCATTATTTTTTTAAAAGATTCATAACTAAACTAAGAATATATTCCAAATATATCAGGTCCCCATTCAAAGCAAAAAGTTCACAACGAGCATTAGAAGGTCACCTTTTTCTTTAAAAACACATGGTAAACTTACCTAGTTTTGCCAAAACAGAGCCAGTATATGGAAAATACTTCTTCAGAATGACCTGAAATTGTGTCATGAAGAATCATGAAAACAACCTATAAATTATTCCAAACTCACCATATAGACCAAATAGATCTGAAATTCTCTATCCATTAAGACTTACCTATGTTAAACTACATGTTCTCACCTTTTTGCTTCCCAAGGACCTCATACGATGGCATCGAGTTAACTCTGAGTTTTGACCTGCAAACTGACCATACACCTCATGTACACCACCACCATGTCTGCTACCAGGACTTCTAAACGTGACTGCAGGGAAATGACTCCAAAAGTCATACCTCCATACCTCATTATACATGCTCTAGGGCTAGGGAATAGGCCTGTAATGACGTTATATTTAACCATGAGATTCTCATGAACTGACCTTGCTGACCTCATGATTAGAATCATAGAAGTCTGTAACACACCTAACGATGCATGTGTGACCTCATGAAAAGTCTTAAAGAACTTGTGGAGTGACTCAAACCATGAATATAGCTCAGGGTAAACCATGCATCTAGAACCTCAGTTAGAACTCACTAAACGCTGGATCACTACCAATTAAACCTTCATGTTTATGCATTGAATGACACCACATAGGTACAAGCATACAACACCATGACACCATTTTCCATTAATGTAACTTGAAATCCAATGATACACTAATTAACATGCAATGAACCAACAATCTCCCCCTTTTCATTCGATGACAACCACCTTTAGAATCATTGATGGTAACCAACAAGACCAACACCTGACATGATCTCTCTTACATGTTTTCGATGCCCTTACAAACCAGTTACCAGGCCGTGTCATAAAAAATGCATACAACCCCATCATAATACATGTAAAATGACAACCGTACGTTCCCCAACAAGGGTCATTAAGAACTTGTTTGACCCAGCGTAGCTCCCCCTGGGCATTTGCTTAAAAGCCTCTCCTTTTTGAATTCAACAACAACATATAAAGATCCATGGACATGATAAGAGCTACAAAATATATTCTCCTGAAATAATACTCTCCATTTTGGCCTTCATTCATGCTCAAAATCACCTTCTATGTCTAGGTACTACAAGAAACCACTTGTATGCCTCTAACACTAGCATATGCATATTAAGAACAAATGTCCCTAAAGCACATTTTCAGTCAAAAATTGACCAACTTATTCATGAAAAATAAACACACACACACACACACACACACACACACACACACCTCGGGAATCATCATCCTATGGACCCCCCTAGAAATGTATCATCAATATTAACTGAAAAACCCCAAACGTTTGGACTATTACCTTGATTTCATATCACAAATATACAACATAAATAATATCACAGTCCTAAAACAAATATTCATTGATACTCTGCCTCTTCTCATGTCACTTGGACTAATTTGAGCTTATAGTGAGCTCCCTTTGCAAATTAACCTTTTTTTTTTCATGTTAGTCTTCATAATGCCTTATACATCTAATCAAGGGGCAAAAAGGACCCCCCCTGATCCAACAAGCTTCTACATACTTGTACATAACATTTCTTTCTTTCATAGTTCAAGGATAAAGAGACCTTTAGGCTCCCCCTCACTCAAATGTTTTGAATCATAGATGATCTCTCAAATTTATACCTTAGGATATCATAATCACATGCTAACACACCTTTACAATATCAAGTGGACCCATCATGACATCAATGAAGATCAAAACAAGCTTTTCTTGACCTCATAATAAAGCAAAACATATTCCAAGAGTATCATGTCACTGTTTGACATATTTAGAACAAATTTAGTCCATCCTTTATCATATGATTATATCATAGTTCTACTACAAGACACAACCTCAAACCTGTAGGATTTCATATGAACCTTTCACATTCTTCTTTTCATGCTTATGCATCCTTCATCCTTTTTACAAGTAAAACTCTTCTCAAATTTTCAGCACACACCTTACACATGCTCAAAGATTTTCATTTCTAACCTCCTTGATCAATTACCACACAAAGACCATCTCATTGATACTTATACACCCATAGGTCACTTCAAGATTCTTCAGTGATATCAATATTAATTCTCTATGCACTTGATTTGTATATATTTTCTAATGTCTTTACACTTTCACTTACCTTTTTTGTTTTATATCCTTCATGGCAAGAAATAGTCTAGGATGCGTACTTCTTGAATCCCTTTTTAACAAAATAATCACCATACTGACCTTCATGATCATGAAATAGATCCTAAAACTATGTTTTAATCCCTTTTGAGAAGCTTCAAGAGGTACCAACTTCAAACAATTCAAGTGATGGACATACTTTGAAATCTCAGTCGAAAACCTCATTACATACCTGAGGAATCACCTACAAACTTGAAAAAAAAAATCACAACGTTCATAACCTATGTGCCTTGTCATCATATACCTTATGCAACTTTGCATTTCTATTACTCAAGACATCTTAAACTCGTGCTTGGGTGAATCAAAAGGTACAAACCTAAACTAAGAACTTTATATCATCATAAATCATACATCACTCTTCAAATATTCATAGCTCTATTACATGACCTTATTAACTCTTGAATTCCTAGTTCATGATCAAAATATTCCCCCTCAGCTTTGAGAAGAAATATTTGTCTTATAGCATCATATTCCTTTATTCACATATTTGTATCTTTGCATCTCAGTCATGAATTCTACTATATTGGCCTCATTCTATTGACATTTACACTCTCGATAAACTTGTACAATATATTCACTTTTCATGAGGATCACACAAACCTTGATTCAATATTATAACTTAAATTAATTTATTTGTATACACAAAACAACATAATTTTACACGGAGGCCCTTACATGATCATTTCACATTTTGAGGACTTTTCTGGGCACAAGTCCCAGAGATAAAGCATATTGAATAAGAATAATCTTGATGAACTCCCTTAACTTCATACTCAAATACTCATATCAATCTGAGACAACTTTGTCTTCTCCATAAGACACAAAATATTCTTACCATCTTGAACTTTGGTCATGCACAAACTCTTAAAGCTTGATGGTCAAATACAGGCTTGGACCTTACACCATGTTTATAGGACAAATAGCACTACATTGACCTTTTATAGCCTTTCATAGAGTTTATCACCATAGTTACATGTTCATGACTATCATCCATGTCACTCATAGATCCTTAAAGATGATCCTCATGCGCCTCACCATTTTTTGAGGACCATTTAGTATTTTTTAAAACCCTTGGGTAGAAAGATAGTTAGGAGCATCTAGTTTGGGCTCCATTTTTTTTTTCTAGTACAGAAATTTTAAATTTTGAAAAATAACGGAGCTCTGACTGTGCACCCCCCAACTACCTCAAAAAAATTTGAAAATTAGATATTTTAAAATATGCATAGAATTAGGCCTAGTTTGGGCTAGTATAAAAACAATTAATTCCGATGAGCCAAAAAATAAGATAGACATGTTTAAACTTAAAAAAATAGCTACAAAAAGGCATAGTTAGAACATAAATAATATGGACACCTTATATTAGTCAGAAAATTTGAAAAAAAAAATAGAAATAAGAAAGTCTGCTCTACGTTGTTTTCATATTTTTATTAAACGAATTGATCATTTTAATTTGATTTATTATGGCAGAAGTGGCATTTTAGCATTTTTATACAAAAACATGATGTTTGTTGTGTTTGTGCAGGTCCATGCCTCAGGCTTGGGGATCCAAACTGGATTTAAGCCGGGTCCAAGCCTTGAGGCATGCCTTGGAAAAAGGAAAAATACAAAATGTGTATGTGATATAATGCTTACGCGTTCCTATGAGTATAGGTATTATATGTGTTTTCGGCATGCTTCTATTTACAAAAATAATTTTTTATAGAATAATTTTTTCATTTATTATTATTTCTTATACTTTAAATTTATTTTATTAAATATAATAAATTAGGGTCACTTTGCACCTTATGGAACTAGTCTCACAACTCCATGAGTCACGGTTTAGGAGATAGTTTTTTATAGTATAATCTGGTTAGTACATAGGTAATTTTCAAGATTTCAACATTCATCCTAAGGCTTTTAACATTTACATTCTATAATAAAAACCCTAAAACCTAGGCACTAAAACTAAACACTAAACCTTGAGCCCTTAACCCTAAACCATAAACCATAAACCATGACCCCTAAACCATAAACCATAAACCTTAAACATTTGTCCCTTACCCGTGAGCCCTAAACCATAAACCCCAAGCCTTAATCCCTAAACCCTGAGCCCTAAGCCCTAAGCCCTAAACCTTAAACCATGAACCATGAGCCCTAAATGCTAAACCCTAAACCTTAAAAAAACTAAATCCTAAACCCTAAACACTAGATCTTAAACCCCAAACCCTTAGCCCTAAACCATAAACACTAAACCCTAAAACTTAAACCCTAAACCTTGAGCCCTAAACACTAAACCCTAAACTCTGCGACCTAAACCCTAAACCTTCAACCCTTAACCCTGAGCCCTAAAACCTAAACTATAAACCCTAAAACCTAAAAAAAACCTTAAAACCTAAACACTAAATCCTAAACCCTTAACCCTAAACATTAAACCCTAAACCCTAAGCCTTGAACCTTACACCTTGATCCCTAATCCCTGATCACTAAACCCTAATCCATGTACCTTAAGCCCTAAGCCATAAACCTTAAACCTTGAGCTGTAAACCATAAAAAATAAACCTTAAACCCTAAACCTAAACACTAAATCCTAAACCCTAATCCCTGAAACCTAAGCCCTAAACCCTAAACCCTAAACCCTACGCCATAAACCCTAAAACCTAAATCCTAAACCCTAAACCCTAAACCCTAAATCCTAAACCATTAACCTTGAACCTTAAACCATGAACCCTAAACCCTAAACCCCAAACACTAAATACTGTTTAAAATCCCTCTAGTCTACATTAGTGATTATAAAGTGAAAACTGCTCTTGATCTTTGCACTATAAGGATCGAAAAAATCATATATTTCCAGTAGGTCTCATGAGTGAGTTCATCTTTTTGAATATCAATATTATGACCATATTTCCTAGTCTCATACCTAGAACCATCATTGAGTCTACTTTTATAACTACCTTGTCAATGAGAGGTGGGACAAATAACTAAATGGATATGGCATCTAATTTGTGCGTTACAATGCATATTACACATCTCTTCCAAAATTGTTTCTCCCCACATATACTTGCACTCTTGAATGTCAATTTCTTCACACTCTGAAACAAATTTCACATTTCTCATATTTCCATGTATGGTATTATGCAAGATAGGATGACCCATTGGAATCTGGAAAAAATAACCATCACAACACAAAAATTAATCTTAAAGGAAATGGAAGAAACATAATATAATATACCAATGTGGAGGTGTAGGATCATAACCAAATTTCCTGCAGTATCCTCTCCTTTGGAGAAAGAGGAAAGGTCTATTCTACTACTGGAATGGATAGAAAATTTGACATAACTTCTTGAAGTGTTCAAAATAAGCATAGCAACAGGGGAATGGCTAAGAACAAAAGGGTTTATCAATCACTTAGTAAATATTTATTTTTTAGTTTTGAATGGGAGTCAGCTGGCCTGTGACTTAGTAGCCTTCCATTCAAATATAATACCTTCTACCATAAACCCATGGATGCTTTCAAAATCACCTTAAAAAAGATAGGGGTAGTCATCAAACCTAGTGAAGGGTGTGATGTGATTTCCAAACAACTTGAAATTTATAAAAATTTAGAGGTCATAACAAGAATTTACAAATATCATTATTGTTAGAAGTGGAAGACCAAGATAATTGTGTCTCCCTGTATCCAAGGATTGAGGACTACTTGGGTCTATGGCAGGATTGTAAATTCAAGAATCATTGAGTGTCTGAATCAAAATATCATTGCATCTGGAGAAACATTTTCAAACATTGGAGTTATGCATCTTGGAAAATAAAATTTAATCTCAAAAATCCTCTCAAATTGACATCTTATAGAAGCACTTGACATATCAAGATTTTTTTGTCGAATCAAACCTTCATTCCCGATAGCTTGCAACTAAAATAATTATTCAATAAGTGCGTAAAAACATTTATCTTTATACCAAATTAATCTTGGATATCTGGTATTTCCCTCCTTCAAAATACCAATAAATGAAAGACTGACTCAAAATTGCCTTGTGACCCTCTCTTTGAATGACTCTCGTTCTAATGAAAGTAAGATGAAACCCTTTTGAGTTAAATAGTTCCCATTCGATGGGAAAAAGAAGATAGCTATATTGGGTAATATTTATTTATACCGAATTGTTCTTGGATATCTAGCATTTCCCTCCTTCAAAAATCAGTAGATGAAAGGCATCAAATTGTGATGACTCCCTTTGAATGTTTTGCATATGAAGCCAATGAACCCTTTTTAATTGAAACTCTTTAATTACTAATAAGAATGGGTAAGAAACATAACATTATAATGAATGAATGGGTGAGTGTAAACCCTGAGCTGTAAACCTATGCCTTAAAATGATCCCTAAACCCTAAACCCTGAATATTTTTTAAACCTTGAAGACCTTAAACCTTAAACCCTGAACCCTAATCCCTAAAGCCTAAACCTTAAACCCTGATCCCTAAACTCTAAACCTTGAGCCCTAAAATATAAACCCTCAACCCTAAACCCTAAACACTGAAATTATCATAAACCCCAACCGAGGTAATTCCTTTAACCCATCTAAACCCTAAATGTGAATTCTATCCAAAACCCTAATCATCTAATTTTCTACATGAGATCCTAACCCCATAAGAAAAAATAAACCATATGAGAACCCTCATCTCTGAACTTTGATGCTCCATAAACCCGAAAAGGATAGACCTTCCTAGAGCCTAAACCTTAAAGGTCAAGGGATGATCAACCCTAAACCCTAAACACTATACCTAAAACCTTGATCCCTTAACCCTAACCCTGAAACCTAAGCCCTCACCCTGAGTAAACTCTAAACTATGATCCCTGTAACCCTCACTTGGTAAACCCTTATTCTAAACACTAAATTCAACCCTAAACCTTTAGTAAACTGTAAACCCTCGACCCCGAGCCTTGACCCTAAGGAGGAGGCACATTACAATCACCTCATTTTTCCATAGGACAGGAATCCCATTCAGGGAGGAATCCTCTATCTACAAAGTGAGGATATTCATTTTATTAAGAAGTAGACAAGCATCATAGAGTTGATTCATGGTCACTAAAGTGAATTATGGACCAAATTTCAATATTGGTACCAATTCAAATAGTGGTAGGGCCAAAATTAAATCCAAAAGGTCAAAAAATCTAAAACAAGACTATATGTTTTCCCAAAACAAAGACCTACTACAATTATATATGGCCTAAAATTTTTAGTTCATTACTAAAATTTTGAAAATGAGTAAGTACTGACCCAATTAGATTTTGAAAAATTATCTTCTAGATTATAATTGTCTGAGCTATGGAACCACTTCCATTTGGTGCAGAGTGATCCTAACTTATTATATTTACTAAAATAAATTTAAAGTATGAGAAATATATTATTTCTTATTCAACATTTATTTTAGTAAATATGGCTCTTTCTAGCCCTCCTAAACTTCATATAGATCAAAACATGTATGTGTTCGAAGGCACTATAAATGCATATGTGCATTATACCATGAGTGCATTATAACACGTGCACATTTTAGGTTCATGAATTCCCAAGCCTAAGAAAACATAACACAATCACGTTTGCAAAACACATATCACTTTTAATTTTTTATGTCCACTTTTTGTCCCCCAAACGTGGTGCACTTACCCAAGGTCCAATTCAGTTTTAAACCCTTAGTAGTGGTAGCATATAATCGGTGAACTAAAGAGTTACATCATCAGTTAGTGAGTATGCACCGTAAAAACATTAGGAATTTACAAGTACATATGTAAATGTCACGGTACATGTAGAAATGTGTAAAATGTAGCATATGTCTTGATGACTATTGCAACTGTAGTTGATGAATTTATTTAAAGTCAGGCTAAGACTCGTATATATGTGAAGACTAGTAAAGAACAAGTGGAAAATGATTCAATAATGCATGGTTTAGTATGTATGGTTTGAAGATAAATTTAATAATTTATTGTGTAGGATAAAGTGTAGGATGTAAAACATGTAGACGTATGTTTATGACATACCTAATGACGACTATGATAATGAAGGGCGTGATGAAGTTACGTGAATGTCTATAAATGAATTGTAGTAGAGTATAGGGTGAATGTTCCAACGTGTAATGTATCAATGGAGTTTATTAGTGTAATCTTGCAACTATAAACCCCAAGCATGTGTGGGGTTTAGTTTAGTAGTAATTTATCAACAGTAAATTATGTAATCGAAGCACAAGAGATGTGTCATTGGGTGAGTAGAGTCCAAAATGTTTCACCATTACTAAAGAACAAGATTTCTAAGTATGATGGGACACATGTTGGTAAAGTTCTTTCTCAATATTAGAACTATGTGGGTTATGGTGGTGACCTTGGAAATATTCATGAATCACCACTAGTATGGAGGGTTATTTCTCGTTTATGGGATGAAATTAATTGGTTGGAGTTCTTAATTTCAGACAAGGCAAGTAACAATGATTCTCAGGTGGATATTGATATTAAAAGTTTACTCTTTGTAATATAGTATTTGAACATACTTGGAGTGGTTGGTGAACTTATTTTGATATGGTTGACTTTGTTGACTTAGGGATTACTTTATAGACTGCATTGGTAAGGCAATGTGCATTGTTTTTCGAGGAATGCCTAGGAGCAATTGGTAGCGTGATACTTCATTACTTGGAGAAGAAGCGACATCAAAAATAGTTGAATCATGTGATGGTACTATAGTTGTTGTCTGACCTCTAGGAGAAGAATCATTATACACATGTGAGTGGAAAATTAATCAACATCAAGTATGTAATGAATATGGTTAGTCATCTAGACAATTCCATATAAATATTAGTCGTAGGCTGACAATTATCCACATCAACATGAAAAAGTATAATTAGCTTTTTATGAAGGGTATTAGACTAATAGTAACAGATTGTATCTTAGATAGATTTAACTAATTACATAGGAGGAGACCCATGTGGAAAACGTAACCATTGTAATAGGATGTTTTACTTAAATGTGTCATAAGAACTTACGTGTTAAGATTTTGGATTTATGTGCCTCTAAAACATGGATATTTCTTGTCATTATGTCCATTGATTAGATGATAATTACAATACTGGAAAAATTTGAAAATATTTCACTTGATGGGGAGAATAGTAATGAGTAGGCATTTCAACTGATAATTAAGGATATGAATAATAATGTCATGTGGCATATTATTATGCTCATTTATGACAGACTTAGGAAATGGCATGTCTTGAGGTTCAATAATAGTGACATGTCGTTGCCATATATATTGCACATAAGATGTAGACAGGAGAACATACATCTATTTCACTACGAATTGAGATAGCATTCCTTAAGCTATTGAATTTCATTTTTTATCAAATGATATATATTGATTTTGGATTCCCTGGTTATCTTGAAACAATGTTGTAAGGCTTGAATCAAGTCTAATATGTCTTGGTTAAGTTGCCTGGAGAATCACTGGGGTCATTGAGTCATCGTATAATGATAAATGATCGTATTTAAAAGACTTATTTTTATAGTGGCGGCATATCGTACCATCCAAAGACATGTAGTCTAGCTAATTTTTTCAAAACATCCATGGTAATGTGGATATGTCTTAAGTAAATCAGATAAAGAGACTTTACGATTTCCCATTATAGGAGAAACAGGAGGATCCTAAGCATGAAAGCAGTTTGGTTAACCAAAATGATTAACTAAAAACTAGACTAATGTAATAAAGGATAGTTAATCTAATCTAAGACTAACAACTATAAAGTAATATAAATGCACTAAAAAAATATGTAAAAGTACTAAATAATAGAACTAATGTAAAAGTAGAAACTCTAATGTGCAAGAAGGGTAAGGAAAGAACTCAGTTGATTAATGGATGCTTTTCACATTGTGTCATTATGATGCACTAGAAATTCAGTAAGTGGGAACGACTATACAGAAGTCCCTAAAAGGTCAGATCTGGGTGATGTAGTTGGACTAGAGTGCCTAGAGGATGACTGTGGCACCCATGGGTGCTTTGGTAAGAAAAAAATGGGTGCCCAGTCTAGTGTAAAATGTTAGAAATTGGTCTTCACGGGTTTTGGAGATTATTGTCTGTCCTTCACTCTGTCACATCAATTTATCTGTACTATGCTAAATGTTCCAAATATTCCAAGAGGAAGAATAACCTGCAAAAAAATCCAAAAGGAAGTGTCAAAACCCTAAAAAATAAATATGCAAATTGAATGGGTTTGATTGAACTCATCTACAACAATAGTGGGCTTACTAAACTGAGTGTTGCACTACATTTAGGATGTAAATGTAGTTCTGGTGAGTGTGTGCATGTTATGCTCTAGGTGCTCTTGTGTCATTCACACTTTGTGAAATAGAAAACAATAGCTAAATGTAAAAAATGTAATAGAATGTGTGCATGGAATAGAATAGAATCCCTCCCCCTAGGAAGTGTGATGCAGATGTGCTAGCCTTGTGTGTTGATTATGGAGCTATGTGGATGCTAATGCAATAGATGGATGTAACTTTAGATGGAATGATAGTAGTAAGGATTATGCTAGATACCTCATTATGGTCTCATAACTTTATATTTATAGGGTTCTCTTGTTATAATTTTGTAATTAACCCCCAAAGACCCACCACAAGAAAGATAAAATATGAGAAATGGCTAGAAAGGCCCAAAAAGTGGCAGGAAAGTGCTAAAAGGATCAGGGCTGCCCCAAGTGTGACCAGGACGCCCATGGGTTCCCCAATACTAATTACCCCAGTCGAGGCTAAATAAACCTGGGAATGTCTGAAAATTGCTAGGAAAATGGGATCAATAAGAGGTCACAAATTACGATAAAATAAAATAAACAAGATGGCCAAAAGAGGTGGGATTAATTAGTACTTTCTTCACTCAAGAACCTTCTAAATAGTAGTATGAGACTGGATTAAATAATGTCTAAAGTGCATGATTTTGTGTCTACATTTTTCCCCCACTTTATGTTGGTGAGTAGAAATGCTTGGTAACATAAAGTTAGATAGAGATGCGTACCTGATGTCCATGTAGAGTGTAGTAGAAACGTGTTGATGGACTAGAAAAAGACTGGAGGAGTGTGGAATGACAAAAAATGACAAAAGAAGTGGAGGAGTGTGGAAACTAAAGATGAAAAATGTGAAAAAAGAGATGAGAGTGAACCTAGGGTGGAAACGTGTGTGTAGTTGTTGCATATGTGTGTGATTTACTACATGGTTAGTAAAGTGTAAGTGTTGTCATGAAGTGTTTCATTGTTGTTGTTGTTTATTGTTGTTACCCCAATTTGACTGCTTGTTTCTCATACGGTCAGACCTGCAAGGATAAAACGATCAAGTACTCAAATATGTATGTATGTATATATGTATGTGTAAAAACGTAATGTATAAAGTACATGTGCAAAATTATGTAAAATTGAAAGGTAAATGAAAAGAGTAAAATGGAACATGTGCACCTGATCCATGTCGAGAAAAAGAGTGTAGAAGGATATCCTATACTTTCGGTTTTTTTGGGTGATCTCACGCCACCCTGGCCGAAGAAGTGTAGGGAGGAAATGTTATGTGTCCTCCAAGATCTAACTGCTTCCCTGAATGTATGTGAAGATATCTCTGTATCATCTTGGTTTTGAGTGACCTGATGCCATTGGACGAAGTAGTGTAGGGAGGTACACCCATTGTAACCTCCAAACCTGTAACTACTTCCCAGAATGCTAAGGATACCTTGTCCTATAAAATCCACTATGTATGGGGTTCATAGACTGGTCTAAACCCACTCGTTGTATATAACTAAACTGAACCAGTGTAGAATATCTTTGTTAGTGTGTAGAAAAACCCCAAATGATGCCCCTCCTCTTTAGGGGCACATGTGACATTGTTGATAGGAGAATGCAGCCCCATAAGAGGATCAACTACATGTACTATGTACTCTGTCATTCAGGGGAAGGGAATGCACTTGGTAGAAACCAAAGTGTGCACAAACAAGGATGGTTATACAAAACAAGTGTTAGTACGAAAACACATGCATGTAAAAAAGACAAGTGTATGCTACGCAGACAGTGTAAAAGCTACCAAGCAAAGTAATGTAAAACATGCAGTAAGCAAAGAAAGCTGCACAAAGAGGTTTACATACATGGGACATCACTCACGATATCACAAGACACACAAGGTCATCATGGTTGCAAACAACAAGCAAGTTTACACAGAGACATAAGGTAAAGCCCGCATGTAAGAAGCAAACAAAGCAGTCAAGTAAAAAAAAAAAAGAAGTAGTCATGGTAAACATGTAATCCTACAAACAAGTGTTGCACATGGAACACCCGTTAGCATGTTAGAGAAATAGCCAATATGTCAAAGCGTGAATAACCAAGTAATGTAAAGTGCTAAGTACAAAATGAAACAATAACACCTGAAAGAGACAAATGAAGATGCCCCCAACGACCAGTGTAGGAAGGGTAGACAGTGAGCATCCATGTTGCGTGTGAAGGGTCGGTATCTGCGATCACACTAAACAAAGGTGTGAACGCGCATGTGTGGATGATATAGATAATGACATACAAGAAATAAATCTAACATGTGTAATAAAGTGAACATGTAAAACACTAGCAAACAAGAATAAATTCCCCTAAGACAATGTAATATGTTGTGGATGGATGGAATGGAATAGGAGTCGTGTGCCCCCCGAGTGAATGGAAGTGTATGCAATGAGGTTCATTTTGTCTACCCCCTCAGCAGTCAAGAATGAATTGTAAATGAGAGTGCATCATCGAGAAATGGTTGAGTAGTGTGTTGTATCTAGCGCGCTGAGATGAATGCGTAAGTGTAATGATGAGATATGACCCGAAAATGATGAGTGCGCGACCCCTGTAGCCGAAGCGTATATCATGACTTAAATATGGCACATGTATTATAAATTTCTAATCTTAGCATATCTATAGAGGGGTGAACTTATCCTTTGTCTTAAGTTTGGCATTTAACATCAATTGAGTAGATAAAACATGGACTAAGACAATGCAATTTTGTCTACTGAACCTATTTTGCAATAGATGGTAAACGCACATGACTATGATAAGATTTGGTGGGCCTCTGGAAAATCTAATTCATGTGAATGACATTGATATGACTATAATATATGATATATCTGTTCAATTTTGTTATCTCAACCTTGCTCAAATTATTACGTAAGTGGAATTTGTACTTAATCAGAAAAAATATTAAACAGATAAAATTCAATAGGTTCCGAGTTTGAAACCAAATTGCAATGGTGGCTTCTTGGCTTCATAGTGACACTTTTAAATTTTAAGCTCCACTAATTGCATGTTAATATGGAATGCTCAAATAATCAAATATAATTGAACCCATTCAACGAATGATCATATGAATGGTTGTGGGTATAATGGCATACGCGGATGGTTTTGGGGTCATGTTCTAGGAATCGGAACCTCCTGGTGCAACATTTTAAATGGCTTCAGATAGTTTTATTGTCTTTGGAAGGAAAAGTAGCACCATACCAGATTCAAGATAAAATGTAGTAAATATGTCTCAAATGGATATAAAAAATATGTGTATCATTTGCTTCTCTTAACCATTGATGTCGATATTTTCCATCTTTTAATAAAGCTCCATCAATGATTCAAAGTCCGTCTGTGTAGAATGAGGCACCAACCTGCTAAATATAGTGACTATCTGTTCACCCAATTTTTCATATTCCTGGTCCAAGTACCTTTCAAAAAAAGATACAGTTTATACTTGCACTAAAACCCTAACCTACCTCAACATAGTTGTAACGTGAGACTCTGAAATTAAGAGACTGTAATTTCATTCCTTGGGGAATTATTTTTGGAAGATGTACTAAACATACTTTTTCCCATTACCAGGAAATTAGCAATTGGGAAAGATAAATGGATGATGAAAGATATCAAAACCCCCATCCATCGAATGTAATCAATCGATCCCCCTACTGTCAATCTCCATCAGATGCACCTTCTTCATCATCTTTCAATTGCAGCAAATGCAAGATTAGGCCGTGGAGCTCCAGCGGTTGTAAGAGTTTCTCCAAGTCTATTTGTAATTTCTACAAGTTTTTAAAGCAATTTAACAGAAATCAAGGAGTAAATAATTCTAATTTGCACAAGAAATAACCTACAACACTATAGCATGCTTTAACCGCTCAATATCCAAATTTGCTACTATAACCGTAGCCCCGCATATCGTGTGACCTGCAGCCCCTGAGAAAATATGCACAAATCAAATTTACCTTGCCTATTTTGTCTGTCGACCTTCCCAAACTTATTATTGAAATTTATTAAATATATTTCATTGATCATAGCACGTCTGTTTGAATGGCTTGAGCCACTTGTCATGTTAGAGAAAGAGGCAGCACATAAATTTGTAGAAGAGCCGTTATCAAAGAATCTTTGAAGAGAATGCATTTGTTACTGAATTAATCATAGGCATGTACCAGAGTTTGATGCGCATGTTGGTTCTACTCACTTCTTTTTTAATTTATGGTACCAAAACCATTAAAATTTATTGGAATTTTTAGACAACTATGACAATGAAATGTCACTTACACAAGAGAGCTGCCTCTAGTAAGACCTATCGGCCAATAAAAGATTCGTTAAAAAAAAAAACACAAAAAAACAAAAACAAAAACAAAAAAAACATCGCTACTATTTAACTCTACGAATAATTGGTCTCTTTCCCCTTGGTTATATGATTTCAATCATTCACTAGTTATGTTGGGAAGGGTTCCGCAGTCATAGGTTGCGTGAATAAACATATCCTTGCGCGACCTAATCTTGAGAAGAATCTTATCTCTGATAAACCTGGCCAAACCAGAGGATCCCTGCTGCACAAATCCTGTAATGTATGCCTGGCTCACCAGCCATATCCATCTCCATTTCCTTTCATTCGCATACTTATTAAACGCCTCTTCGATAACCTGCGCTTCTTTATCAATGTCTGCGCTTCCATTGAGACCCTGAGCCAAACATCTCGCCACAACAATGGCATCCTCCAGCGCAGAACACCCTCCCTGCCCGAGATCAGGCGTCATGGGATGCACTGCATCTCCTGCCACCGTCACGCTTCCTTTACACGCTTTTTCTAGCATTTTCCACGCCCACTGGAACCGCAGAACCGTCATACTCAAGCTGTCGCTGCCCGCTCTGCTCACCAACTCTGTGATTTCCTCGGGATACTCCTTCACCAGAAACAAACAAAATTCACGGATGCGTAGTGGATCGTGTGCGATTTCCGAGTAATCTGTTAAGAGATGCGATTTTTTTAGTTTGCTGTTGCAATTAGTCGTTTATTTGAATTTATTGCAGTTAAAAAACCTTGCCTTGAGGAGGGGGGCTGCAAACTGCGAACCAGAAAACGTCCTTATCGTTGATCGGAACGCGCCCAAAGCTGATTCCGTTAAGGAAGCGGATTTGAAATCTTGGTTGAAGACCGTGACCTTCTGGATAAGTCGCCATTCCGCGGATCCCGCAGCGACCAGAAATGGCTGGATGCGGAAGGTTCAGGAAACCGTGTGCTACCACCGAGTTCACTCCGTCGCATCCAATCACTCCCTGTTTTTCAAAATATATCATTTATGAAACAAATACAAGCAATTTAAGCAGAATCACAGGCAGAGATCTAGGTTAATTGCAGGTCGTTGCAGCTTAGGCCTTTTAATTGCATGGAAGACTTCGAAATTCTCAAAAATAGAAGTATAAAATGCCAGATTCGTCCAGGCTGAATACTGGCTATAAAATTAGATCTAGACCTAAGAATATCATTTTTTTTACTAATATTTGGACCTTTCTTTGCTATGATGACTGTATTTTTACGTACTTTAGATCTAATTTCATGGAAGACTTTGAAATTCTGAAAAATAGAAGTATAAAACGCCAGATTCGTCCAGGCTGATAAAATTAGATCTAGACTTTAAAATATCACTTTTTTTTACTAATATTTGGACCTGCCTTTGCTTTGATGACTGTATTTTTACGTACTTTAGATCTAATTTCATGGAAGACTTCGAATTCTGAAAAAAAAAAGTATAAAATGCCAGAATTGTCCAGGCTGAATACTGGCAATAAAATTAGATCTAAACCTAAAAAATGTCATTTTTTTATAAAGTATTTTGCCCTGCCTTTGCTCTGATGACTGTTCCGTCCTCCAGCTCTGTTTCTGATGAATATTTTGAACTGAGACTGTGCCGCACACGGAGGACTTTACAGTTATATTTAATAGTTTCAGGAGGGAGCGCCGTAGCCAGAGCTTCCAGTAAAACAGCCCTTTTCATGCACCTGAGTTCATGGCAGCTGCACAGAGCATGTAACTGAAATCAACACTAGCGCTCCTTTACTAATTACTTTCTGACTGTCATACTAATCGTTAGCTACTTACCTGCCGTTAGCTTGGAGAGGGAAACTTCGGATTATTCCAGCTCCGTCGAGGGAGATCAGCTCAAAGCTGTAATTAAATTTTCCAAGGTCAGTTGAAAACCTAACTCGTTTTAACAAAATCATTGAAGAAATTTTTGATTACTTCTCTAATGGCAGAGGATGTTGTTGGCGGAGGAGGTCTGCAATGCCAAGCGCAGTGAGAGCCTTCCAAGCATTTGTCCACACTATGAGACCCCCTCCTGCTGCACGCAGACAATCTGCTCGTTCCAGTACTGTGCTCCTTATCCCAACTCTTCACCATCAATTCTTTTTTTTAGAAATTAGTTTTTTGGGGGGAATAAAATAAAACTATATTAAGATCTTTAACTATTGCTGAATCAACAAAACAGGGAGAATTATCAGTAGTTGGAAGTAACCTGTGAAGAGCAAGGGCGGTGGCAAGACCTGCAATTCCTCCTCCGATGATAACAAATCCTTCAAACTCAGTCTCCATATCCAATCAAGATTTCAATATGAAATAAAGATCCTCCTTTTCTCAGTCTAATAGCAGGGAATGTGGTGAATGATCCATGGCTGTATGTTTTATATGATGTTTGTGAATAAGAGTCTACAGAAACACCAAATCATTGGGGAATCATTATATTTTAATTTGAGGGGACGGACCATTGCCATCTCTGTTGTAATGTCTGAATTTTTATTCGTAATACAGCGACCTCAAGTCTGTATTTTTATGCCAGTCTACAATTTTATAATGTTGCAACAACTACGCCAAAATTTCTGGTTTTTTAAAGATTTGATCATCTATTTTTCTATAATTCTTTTCCATTACTATATCATTTTCATGGTATCCACTACTTTGTTGGGCCTGGGTATGGATAGATTCAATGCCCCTTTCACATCTGGCTTTACAATGAATCTGGCCTTCCGATGAATATCAGCCGGCCGATCCATTTTCAATTGGATAATCATGTTTACTGCTCAATTTTATTTATTTGTAGTGGTGGCCATTTCTTCAGAATTTGGCATTTCACTTGTTTGGCATGTAGTTGTACAGAAGCGTACATCCCATTCGCCAATAGGTGAACACCCTCTTAAGAATTGTATTGGATTCATAATAGCAAGGCTTCCTCTCCAAAGCATATGTATTTTTGTGTTCACAAGAAATATCTTTCTTTAATATCAATGGCAGACAATTCTGTTCTATGTAGAGATCAAAAGGTTATATTTAGTATTAATTTGTGGTTAGAGCCTGAATTTGTCCAATGGCATAATTGAATAACTTAAATCTAATGTTGATTAAGAGGGTGGAATTGGTTAAGAAATTACATAACTTAAAGTGTAAAGGTTCATAAAAAAATTCTAAAATTTTAAAACATATTAAATATTCAAAAACCAGAAACATCATTTAATTGAGACGCACAATATCACGCCTTGAAGACATCTCATGATACAAGATGAATAATGAACCTTTATTGGATTGGGGATTGTTGAGTATATTATGAAATGGCTTGTGATATATTATTGTTTGGAGAATTCAAGTACACTTATATTGGTTAATATTATGTTTAAAGGGTTGAAAACAATTAATTGGAAGGGTATTAATAGAGCTACACTCAAAATTGGAAAAGCTTATATATACAATCTACTAAAACATACAAATAATATAATTCGTTTTTAATTTTGTATTATTAATCAATGATATAATTTTTAATGAATAATAACTTTATGATTAAATAATAAATATAATGTAAAATTGTATTATTTAATCATGATCAATAACTCATATGTTCTTGAATATGATTATATGAATTGTTTTCTAATAATATGTCTTGATATTTCCAACTCATTTGTCTCAAAAATGTTAGAGACATTAATCTTAAGATTTTAATTTTAATAATATTATAATGACTAATAATTTTATTATTTTGTTTACAAATTTTTAACTAAATAGAAATGGATGGTTTTAATCTAGCTACACTAATGTGTCGGGAAAAAAATTAGAGAAAAAAAATTCACTCCAAATTCTATTATATGACAATGATATTATGATTTTGTAATTCAACAAAAAAAAATATAAACATTCTTCAATGACGATTTAATGGACATCAAATTTAAGCTCAAAATTAAAAGTGAACACTCTCAAACACATTACAAGCCATCACCACCCCCGCATCCTATACTACCATTTTAGAATGCTTTTCGGTATAATAATTATAACAAGTCAATAAAACTCTAAAAGAGATAAAAACATAAAACATATTAACTAAATACACAAAGAAACTTATCCTTTAACCAATAACCATTATATTATTAGAAGGGTCACTCATAAACCAAGCCTATTAATGTCACATTACTAACTAAAATTAATATACTCTTAACTTAGAACAAACATAGAAGTTTCTAAGACAACATTTGATAAAAATGAAAGCGGCTCAGTTTGAGGCACCTTTCCTTTTATTTAATCTCTCGTTGTGGGTGGAAGGGCGGGCGGGGAGGTAACATCACATCAAAAATAGTACTGCTCATAGCGAAGAGAGCAAGCAACGAGTTGTTCTTCGCCACCAATGGCATTGGAGCACACAGTCCAAATGCCCTCGGTGATGATCTGGAGGCAGTTGTGGCACTCATTTCGTGTGATGTACGGCACACATTTCGCCGCCACGAAGGCGGTGGGTGCCTCATGTCCCCCGCGGTTGGTCTTGTAGTTATAGTCGTGGTACGGGGTGTAAATGAGCGCATCCGCTAGCGCAGAGCCCAAGTTGTCGAAGAATGCGCTTCCCAGTGGGATTTTCACCGGGCTGCACCTCTGCGAAACGAAACCATTTAAATTGGCATCCGATCCCACGTGGCAATAGGAAAATATGACGATGGCCAACCCCACGTAAGTGGAGAATTTTACAGAGGCGGCTATGGCACTATGACAGCTAATATATACAGAACCAATCAAAAGCATTTATATGGTTGAAAACTTAATGTTTGCTAGTGGAATATAGAGGAAGAGGATGGACGCATATATAAAGGAGTTTCCAACGTTGGTGATGGAAGTTTGCGTTGCTATTCATGTCAAATGTTCCGTCAAAGTTTGTTAGAGATAACCAATGTCATTCGAGGAATGTGGGGAAGGCCAAGGGCATGACGGGGGAGGAGCAAATCATTGATTTTGCTCACTTAAACAAACTAAGGTTGGCTTCAGAGTCTTAAAGCACAAATTGAGTGCAGATAAAAGAGCTTATGGCCATTTCAATGGTCTCTAATCAATTTCACATGGTTTCCATCTAGCTTTTCAGCACCCTCTAATTATCTTCTTCTTTCTCCTCGTTTCTTCATCATTAGCTTTGTGCCAAGAGTATACTCACATTCTTAAGTTTTCTATTAAAACTCTGGTTGTGTGCTCTTGGTGGTCCTCTTGTGTGGCCGCCCTTTCGCCAAAGTGCATGTGATCTTCTTTTCCTGTCTTATTTTCAGATGTCAGTAGAATGTCTATAAATACAGGAGCACTTTATTTCATTTGATAATTAAGAGTTACGTTAAGCATTTATCTAGACAATTTATTGAGCATTCACATATATTCTAAAGAGATCATGCAATTCCTCCTCCGATGATAACAAATCCTTCAAACTCGGTCTCCATATCTAACCAAGATTTCAATATGAAATAAAGATTCTTTTTTCAGTCTAATAGCAGGGAATTTTCAGTCTAATAGTCGGGAATGTGGTGAATGATGCATATAAGCTGTATTATTTCAAAAGAGACTACACAAACACCAAAGCATTGCGGAATTATTAGTCATTTCTGTTGTAATGTCTGAATTTTTATTCTCTATATTCTTATGTCAGTAGGCAATTTTATAATGTTCCATTGACGAAGCCAAAAATTTTGGTTTTTTTAAAGATTTGATCATCTTTTTTTTTCTATAATTCTTTTTGCATTGGGAAATCATTAGCCATCTCTATTTTAATGTCTGAATTTTTATTCGTAATACAGCAACCGCAAGTCTATATTTTTATGTCAGTCGATAATTTTATAATGTTGTATAGACGAAGCCAAAATTTCTGATTTTTTTAAAGATTTGATCATCTCTTTTTTCTATAATTCTTTTTGCATTGGGGAATCCTTAGCCATCTCTGTAGTAATGTCTGAATTTTTATTCGTAATACAGCAACCGCAAGTCTATATTTTTATGCCAATTGGCAATCTTATAATGTTGTATCGATGAAGCCAAAATTTCTGTTTTTTTTTTAAATATTTGATCATATCTTTTTTCTATAATTCCTTTTGCATTACTATATCATTTTTATGGAATCCACTACTTTGTTGGGCCTGGGTAGTGACAGATTCAATGCCCCTTCCACATCTGGCTTTACAATGAATCTGGCCTTCGAATGAATAGCAGCCGGCCGACCCATTCTCAATTGGATAATCATGTTTAGTGCTCAATTTTATTTATTTGTAGTGGTGGCCATGTCTTCAATTTGGCATTTCACTTGTTTGGCATATAGTTGTACAAAAATAATAAATTATTTTTAGATAATATGGAAGCGTACATCTCATTCGCCAATAGGTGAACACCCTCTTAAGAATTGAATTGGATTCATAATAGCAAGGCTTCCTCTCCAAACCATATCTTTCTTCTTTCTTTTTCTTTTATTTTATTTTTGCTTAATATTAATAGTAGACAATTCTTTTCTTTGTAAAGATCAATTGGCCATACTTAGTGCGGGTAGAGTCTGAATTTGTCAATGGTACAATTGATTAAGTTAAATCTATTGTTGATTCAGATGATGGAATTGGTTAAGAAATTATATAACTTAAAGTGTAAAGGCTCATCAAAAATTTTAAAATTTCAAAACATATCAAATATTTCAAAAGCACATCACTCAATTGAGGCACACAATGTAACGCCTTAAGACATCTCATGATATAAAATGAATAATTAACCTTTTCTAGATTAGGGGTTGTTGAGTATATTATGAAATGACTTGTGATATATTATTGTCTGAAGAATGCAAACACACTTATATTGGTTAATATTATGATTAAAAGGTTGAAAACAACTAATTGGAGGGATATTAATGGAGCTATGGAGGGATATTAATGGAGCTACACTCAAAATTGGGTGTGTGTGTGTATGTGTGTGTTGTGTGTGTGTGTTGTGTGTGTACTGTAGTTCATTTTTAATTTTACATTATTAATTAATAATATAATTATTAATGAATAATAACTTCATGATTAAATAATAATTATAATGTAAAATGTTATTACTTAATCATGATTGATAATTCATATGTTCAAATATAGTTATATGAATTATTGTCTAATAATTAGTATAGATATTACCAACTCATTTGTCTCAAAATTGTTAGAGATATTAATTTCAAGATTTTAATTTTTAATAATATTATAATGACTAATAATTTTATTACCTTGTTTACAATTTTTTAATAAAATGGAAATGGATGGTTTTAATCTAGCTACATTAATGCGTCAAAAAAATATTTTTAGAGAAAAAAATACACTCCAAATTCTATTATATGACAAAGATATTATGATTTTGTGATTGAGTTCAACAAGAAAAATGTAAACATTCCTTAATTATAGTTTAACAAACATTAAATTTAAGCTCAAAATTACAAGAGAACACTCTAAGGACATTACAAGCCATCACCACTCCGCAAACTGCACTACCATTGTAGAATGTCTCTTGACGTAATAATTATAACAAGTCAATAATACTCTAAAAGAGATAAAAACATATAGGCTAAGTAGGCAAACAAACTTATCCTTTAACCAATCAACCATTATATTATTAGAACCACTCGTAGACCAAGTCTATTAATGTCACATTACTAACTAAAATTAATATACTCTTTTAACTTAGAACAAACAGAGAAGTTTCTAAGGCAACATTTGATAAAAATGAAAGAAGCCCATTTTGAGGCACCTCCCCTTTTATTTAATCCCTCATTGTGGGGGGAGGGTGGGTGACGTGGATACTCCAATGATATCACATCAGAAATAGTACTACTCGTAGCAAAGAGAGCAAGCAACGAGTTGTTCTTCACCACTAATGGCATTGGAGCATGCGGTCTAGATGACCTCGGTGATGATCTGGAGGCATTCGTGGCATTTGTTATGGGTGATGTACGGCACACATTTCACTGCCATGTAGGCGGTGTGCACCTTGTGTCCCCCGCGGTTGGTCTTGTAGTAGTTGTCATGGTACAGGGTGTAAATGAGTGCGTCCACCAACATAGAGCCCAAGTTATCAAAGAATGTGCTTCCCAGTGGGATTTTCACCCCATTGCACTTCTTCGAAACGAAACAATTGAAATTGGCATCTGATCCAGCATGGCAATAGGAAAATATGAGGATGGCCAGTGCCACGTAGATGGGGAATTTTATAGAGGCAACCATGGCGCTATGACTAGTCTATATAGAACTAATCAAAATCTTGTATATGTTCATAAAGTTAATGTTTACTTGTGGAATATAAAGGAAGAGGATGGATGTATATATAGAGGAGCTTCCAACGTAGATGTTTGTGTTTTTATTCATGTCAAATGTTCCGCCAAATTTTGTTAGAGAAGACCAATGTCATTTGAGGAATGTGGGGAAGGCGAAGGGCATGAAAAGGGAGGAAGAAATCATGCATTTTTCTCACTTAAACAAACTTGGGTTTGCTTGAGATCAGTATTAAAACAAAACTTTAGTGTAAATACAAGAGATTGTGGCCATTTCAATGGTCCCCAATGTTGTGGTTATAAACGTTACATAGTAATTTTTCAAACAGGTTCAAATAGAGTACTCTCTAATTTAGTCATATAATTTTATATTTTTTCAATTATTGGTTAAAATTAAGTTTCATTAGTAAGTTTTTTAATTTCACGTTGTTTTCATCTAGTTTTTCAGGTCCTTTTAGTTATTCTCTCTTTTTTTGTCGGTCTTCTTTACCTTTAACTCTATGCCAAGTGTATACTCACATCCCTAGGTTTGCTAAAAGCTTAGTTGTGTGCTCTTGTTCATTGTTTGTATCCCCTTTTTGGCCAAAGTACACGCAATCTTCTTCTCTCATCTTATTTGTGTTCTAACTTAATTTGGATGTCACTTTGGGTGTTAGTACGGTCTCAGTTTGAACATAGTTTGTCTATATATACAGGGGCACTCTAGTTCATTTGATAACTAAGAATTACATTAAACATTTATCTAGACAATTTATTTAGTATTCACATACATTCTAGAGAGATCACACAATCATTAACATTCAATTTTGTTTCACATAAATACACGGTCCTTAGAAAGTATTAGGAGGGGGATGGTTACAAACCACATGCTTCCAAGGTTTGGTACATATGTGACATGTACCTAGGTATTACATGCATAATTAGTGTTTTAAATATTGTTATTATCTAGGAGCATGATAAGTGTGAAGCACTTAAAAATTGAACCAACTCTCTTGCAACAAAGATCCCAAAACATAAGTGTTTTCCTTTTCCTTAAGGTTTATATAATTGTTCTTGATGTAAAACATTGATGGGAAGACACTACTAGATAAAGAATGATTTGTGTCACCTTTTGCATCATAATTACACATCAAATATAACTAGAAAACAAAATACATTCCTTTATGCACTTATTTATGTGGCCTCAACTTTGTTAAGCTACCTAACGCTAGACAACACAATTTTCAACATGGATTTTTAATACAAACTTTTGGTGGGACTTTATTCAACTCATTTTGCGTCATCTTAATTGTGTTAGAAAATGAATTTTTCCCAATTTAATTTTTTATATTTGAATTATTTTGAGGTGGGAGGTGTCGCTTTAGTTTGTAAGTTGCATGAACAATCATTTTTTATAAAAACACACACATTTAGGGTAACATTTGTGTCATCATTTTTTATTGTATTTTAATACCTATAGTATATTCTTGGCATGCTACTCCCCCTCTTCCTTCTCATTATCATCACCATCATCAAATACACCACCATGACCACCATCATCACTGTAATGTTACAATCTATCGATACACTTAAAAATTAGGAATTTTACTTTTTGATAGTTAAGGGAAGTCGCACGAATCAACCACCGTGTACATGTGTACCAATTTTCAAGGGTTATGTTATACATAGGGGAAAATATTTTTGGAGAAAAAAGGGCTCCAAACTCACTTCAAAGTGCATGTGATCTTATTGTCTTGTCTCATTTGTTTTCATATTTTGGATGTCACTTTGGGTGCTAGTAGGGTCTCAATTTAAACATAATTTGTCTATAAATATAGGGGCACTCTGGTTCATTTGATAACTAGGAATTACCTTAAGTATTTATATATATAATTTATTGAATATTCACATACATTTAGAGAGATCACACAATGATTAACCCTCATTGTTGTTGCACATAAATACACGATCCTTAGAAATAATTTGGAGGGGGGTAGATAAACACGACATGTTTCTAAGGTTATGTACATATGTGGTACATCCCTAGGTATTAAATGCATAATTAGTGTTTTGAATATTGTTATTATCAAGGGGCACCATAAGTATGAAGCACTTAAAAATTGAACTAGCTCTGCTGCAACAAAGATCCCAAAACATAAGTGTTTTCCTTTTCCTTAAGGTTTATATAATTGTTATCAATGTAAAGCAACGATGGGAAGACACTACTAGATAAAAAATGATTTGTGTCACCTTTTACACCGTAATTATGCTTAAATATAACTAGAAAATGAAACACATTCCATGATGCACATATTTATGTGGCATCAACTTTGTTAAGCTACATAATGATATACAACACATTTTTCAACATAGATTTTAAAAACTTTTGGTGGGACTTTGTTAGACTCATTTTGCGTCATCTTAATTATGTCATAAAATGCATTTTTTCCACTTTATTTTTTTAGTTTAGAATCGTTTTGGGGTGGGAGATGTTGCTTTAGTTCGTAAGTCATTGTTTTTGCATCAATGGTCATTTTTTAAAAAATGCATGCACATTTAGGGTGACATTTATGTCATCATTTTTTCATATTATTTTTATTGTATTTTAATACCTATAGTATATTCTTGTCGTCATCATCATCATCAAATACACCACCATCACCACTATAATGTTACAATCTATAGATAGACTTAAAAATGAGGAGTTTTACTTTTTGATAGTCAAGGGAAGTCTCACGAACCAACCACCATGTACATGTGTACCAATTTGTAAGGGTTATGTTATACATAGGGGGAAATATTTCTGGAGAAAAAAGGGCTCCAAGCTCACTTCAAATGATATTGAATAACGAAGATATTACGATTTTTTTGATTGACTTCCGCAAGAAAAAAAAGGAAACATTTCTTAATGATGGTCAAATGGACATCAAATTTAAGGTAGAAATTAAAAGTGAATTCTCTCAAAGACATTATTATAGGGCATTCCAACCCCTACCCCGTGTTACTATTGTAGAACGCCTCTTGGCATGTAATAAGTATAAGAAATGAATATGACTTTAAATGAGATAATGGGAATGTTGAGTAAATGAATATACTTATCCATTAATCAATCAACCATTATGTTGTTATGAGGGTCACTTGTATTGTAACATCGTGATATATTAGAGTTTATATGTTATTGGGGACCAAACTTATCAACCTATGTAAGATTAATTTTTTGCATAAAAAATAGATTTTAGACTTATAGATATATTTCCAATATGCACTCAAATAACACGTCAAACTTGAATTATAACAAAACTTTAATTTTGGGAGTACGAAACCACTAAGAGAAGAGAGGGAGAGAGAGCTTGGAAGAGGCCAACGAAATATGATGGTATAGTCTTGTTTTATTTATGTTAGTAAGGATATAAAAGTAAATGACCAAACTCTCAACATAATCAATATTAACAGGTTGAAAATTGTCTTTTTTATGATAGTAAAGGTATAAAAGTAAATGACCAAACTCCCAACATAATCAATATTAACATGTTGAGAATTAGATGGTTCAGTTGGCCTTAAGTTGAATTGGAAGGTATCTAACAATTTATAAAAGCATATGAACCATAAACACTTTTGAGAACATATAATCAAGTTTTACGGCACTTCTGAACACATTGTAAGCCACCACTTTTTTTTAATCGAATTCGAAATTATAGGGATAAGGTGCACAAAATTCTTAGGCATAGTTGTGAGGAGTTTTCATTCCACTAAATTCACCCTGAGCACGATCCGAGCGTCATCCCTCATTTATTAGTATTTACTAAGAATAAAATCTTGATAAATGACAACACAACACCTTTTACACCGAAAGACCACTACCCATTTGATACCATGTCTTTTATAATTAACATATTATTTATCATAAATTTATGAGTGACATAAATTTCATTTATGTTGGTAACTTGAAAGGAATTGAAGTTTTCTCAGTGACCAAACCCTAATATGGAGCGATCCCCTTATAACATAAATCTCACATTGTTACCCAGAGTTGATAAGACAGCGATAGAAATAAAAACAGCCCATTTTCAGTCACCTTCTCCATTTATTTAATCCCTCTTGTGGGAGAGGTACTAGAGATCAAAAATGATACTGCTCGTAGCGAAGAGAACAGGCAACGAGCTGCTCTTGGCCACCAATGGCATTGGAACACACAGTCCAGATGCTCTCTGTGATACTCTGAAGGCAGTCGTGGCACTCGTCCCGGGTGATGTTCGGCACACATTTTGCCGCCACGTAGGCGGTGGGTGCCCCGTGTCCCCCGCGGCTGGTCTTGTAGTTGTAGTCACGGTAGGGAGTGAAAATGAGAGCGTCTGCCAGAGCGGAGCCCAAGTTGTCGAAGAATGCGCTTCCCAGTGGGGTTTTCACCGCGCTGCAGCTTTGTGAAACATAACCATTGTAATTTGCATCCGATCCCACGTGGCAACAGGAGAATATGAGGAGGGCCAGCGCCACATAGGCGAGGAATTTTACAGTGGCGGCCATGGCTATGTACAGAACTTATCAAAGTCTTGTATGGTTCCAAACTTAGTGGTTTCTTGTGAAATACAGAAGAAACTAGAGGATGGGTGTATATATAGAAGTGCGTCTAACGTTGGTGATGGAAGTTTGCGTTATTATTCATGTAAAATGTTCCGCCAAGTTTGTCAGTGATAACCAATATCATTTGAGGAATGTGGCGAAGGCGAAGGACATGACAAGGGAGAGCGATTCATGCATTTTTTCCAGTTGAACAAACTCGGGCTTGTTCAAGTCTTTAGAAACAATTTCCATTTACAAAAATTGAATGTTGATAATTATGCCCATTTCATTAGTGGTGTCAAAAGTTCAGTTTAGATGGTTATTTTTGGAAAGCATTTTCCCACACCACCTAATTTATTTGTCATTCAATTATATAATTTAAGTATACGTGTATATTTGTCAATTAGGGGTTAAAATCAGGTGTTATTAGTGTGTTCATCGAATTCACATAGTCTTCATCCAATTTCTTAATATTGTATAATTATCCTCTCTCTATCCCTTCATTTGTTCTCTCTTCTAACATTGTTCCAAGAGTAACCCCTATTGTCTAGGATGTGTCCAAAGCGTGGCCCATGTTCTTGATCCCTTTAAGTGAGCCCTTTTGGTGAAAGTACATGTGACCTTCTTTTTCACATTTTTTGCTTTCTAACTTTAGATTTCAATAAGGACCCTTAATTTGTATACAATTTATCTACAAGTATTCTAGACCTTTAATTTGAATACAATTTATCTACAAGTATTCTAATATATTTGATACTAACAAACATACTAAACGTTTATAGAGAAATTGTTGAGCATTCACATGCACATTCTAGAGATCGTCTAATTATTAGAGAAATCGTTTGTTTTGGATTATATAGGTGAGTTGTTTAAGAGAAGACAATATTATGACATAAGAGTACATGATCCTTACAAAGAAGAAGGATGGCCACATACCACACACTTCTAGATTTCAGTACATCCCTGAGTGTTAAATGTGTAGTTATTGTTTTCAATATTATTATTGCTTATATGCATGTGAAATAGGTCATTCTTAAAAACCCAGGTAGCTCACATCACAAACCCCAAAAAATTAGTGTTCTCCTTAAGGTTTATATAATTGTTATCAATCTAAGGTAATGAGAAAGTGTGTTGGGGTTTTATTATACTTTAACTTTTTTCCACTTATAGGATATTTGTGCCGCAAATGCACACCCTAGCACCCTCCACTCTTCATGTTAGCATAACTCTTGCGGATCTCACCCAAGCGCTCACCCGAGGCACTAGGAGGTCACTAAGAACTCTCGCATTTGGGTTCTAGGTTAACACTATTAATGGAATTCTTCTATAACCAAATATGTAGAATAATAGTATCATCTATAATGACCACCAAATTCCATACATACCAACATGAAAAATAATGACAAACTTCCATGCATGGTACTAAAAATGCACACAACACAGTAAGATAACCATAATAACTCATTCAAGGCTAGATCATATTACATTGAATCTAGTTAACTTACAATTATACAATCACTTCACAATCCAACAACATAATAATGCTCATATAAGCTCTCTTTTATTACCATGGCCATAAATTATATGCATTTAATACTGCCATGTTACTACTAATCATCCAATTCAAACAACGATCTTCCTAACCACCTTCCATTAATGCTACTATACTTTGCCACTGTAACACACATATCAAGCATACCAAAAAACATAGTCACAACCAGTGTAATTTATTAAAGAAACACTAAGGAAAAATTACTACAACACAACCATGCATGAAACACTTACATATTCACATACCCACTCATGCAATTCTTTAAATTTTACTTGGGACAAGAGAAAGGGGAAAGAAACTGCTTGAAACATAAGAACAACTTACACTACCAAGCCTACCAATAAGATTTGAAAATGGAAGAGACTATCATATGTACTACCCATTTTCCCTCCATGAAGGAATCTTGTCTAGCCTTTAGTTCCTCCAAGATAAACACACAAAAAACAACATATAGTTTCCCCTCTACTTAAATCCCCCCTCAGGCTCCACAAAGACTAAACATGAGTTCTCTTGGTTCCTCCACTGTAGCAAACAAGAAATATTATTCCTTCCTCTAAGTAACAACCCATGTTCCCTCCACTAAACAATGATGTACATTCTCACCACCACCACCCCAGACATTCACACTTGTATGCAAGCCTCACAAAAATTATTTACATTCAATAGTTTCTTGAAGGAGCAATTTTAAAAAGTAGACCATTTCAGAGAGAGATAGAAGGAATTTATCCACATTTTAAACACAAATATATTTTTTCTTATACACTTAGTGTAATTTAATTTCCTATTTGATCTTTATTTTTACAAAAAAATTGAAGTACACAAGGATATTATTAACATTCTTGTTTAGGGTTAAGGATTCCATCTCTTAGGCTAACATGTTTACTCCTTGGACACACTACCAAAAATATTTCGTTCAACCCTCACGAGATTAACAAAAGGCTTGACAGGGGGAGAATCTAAAGATTATGAGTACACACCTACCATGGTCTTTCTGAGAATAAAAAGGTTATTACAAGTTACAAGATCTCACACACACACATATCCTCCTAAGGAGGCCTTAGGACAAGTTTCATCCTATCGGAACACTAGATGTAAAAAACTACAATCATGGGCACATTACCAAGTTCAATCACATTAATCTTAAGGAGATGTTGGCCTAACTAGTTATTAATCATGCAATGACTCCTAAATTTTGTGATATACAATAGGATACACTTTTACACAAGTTTCACATGGAGGTCTTCCCACTTTGGATTCAAGGTACATGTTCAAGCTCAAAATTGCACCCTAGATATGTTTATGAAAGATCAAGAATTTTGAGGTAACATGGGATGAACTCTGTAATGTGGGTTTTGTAAACTGAGATCAGCCTTCGGAGAAGGTTGGTTTCCTCTACCTATTCCTAATGTTAAATTACACCTACAACAGGAAATACAAGTATCTAATCCTGATATAAGAATTCACAAGGACCATCTGCCTGCCAAATAAGAGATCATTGGCATTAAAACATCCATTGGGTATGGATTCAACTTGAAAAACTTGAAAAAATGATTTAAAACTTGAAATTCTTACCCTTGAATTTGCATAAAAATTGTTTGGACTCAGCATTGACCCATTTTTCCTGAATTGGTCATTTTCATCATGAGAGTTATTTTTAATCTAATTTTAATGAGAGTGGAAAATTGTCTTGAAATCGATTTTCCACCACATTTCTTATAAATCCATGAATAAAGTTGTTAGCATTGCCTCCCTTAACATTTAAGTTCTTGAAAATTGTTATGAACTCTATTATGTTGCTTCTTACAACTCATCCTTCTCACTTTCCAATTCTACCTAAAACATATCTTCTTCGGATTCCTCCATGAACCACTTTGTAATGGAAAATGCCACCCGAAAGCAACAAGAACATTGTGCAAATCACTTAGTGAAAGAAAACTACACTACCAATAAGACAATGTGTTCAAGAGCACTTAGAGGAATTAAAAGCTAATCTAATATGTACAAGGTGAAACAAACAACTTAATAGGAATGCTTAAGATAAATCCCATTGACTGGGATCAAGAATGCACTACCATCAAGGCTAGACAGCTTGAAAGAGTTACTTTTTGCAAGCACAAATGATGTATGGCCCACTCCAAAATTCATCAAACTTAGAGTGTTGCCCTAGTTTGACTTTGTCTACATACCATTTTAGGACTAGATATCCCACATTGAAAACATGAGCCCTAGATTTATTTTCAAACCATAGGTTGGTTTACCTTTTATGTTCTTCTAATATGATCATGGAATACTCCTTCAATTCCTCAAGTTTAACCAATTCTTCCATTTTGATTTCTCTCTAATTTACACCTTCAAATTCCAATTGTTGGGCCAGCTCTAATGAAGACAACTCCAAAGACAAGGGAATCATGACATCTCTACCATAGACAAGATTAAAAATATAATTTCTAATTTCTTTATTTTTTGTGATTTTGTCATCCCAAAGAGAATTTTTCACCTTCATATGCCATTGTCTCTAGCTCATATCCATTTTTCTCTTCATAATTCTGATCAAGTTCTTATTAGTAGAATCTTCCAAATCATTACCATGGGGATAATAATTGGAAGAAGTCTTCAAGTAAATTCCAATTCCAAGAGCCTAATCATAAATTTTAGATCCTAAGAAGGCTTTTTCATTATCAGAAGTAATGTTTTTAGGAACCCCGAATCTTTCCACAATGTCTTCAATAAATTCAAGGATAGTTGACTCAGTAGCTTTCTAGTGGCATGTGGTCCTATAGGTGTTGTCATTTATGAAAAACCACATTAATTAAAAATTGGATGATGAATTAGGGTCATAAGATGTTGTGTATGATGTCTACATGATGTTTCATATGTGTACATGATGATACATGGAGATTTAGTGAGGATTGTTTGCTTTTGCAAGCCCATTCATGTGCCTAGTGTTAAACATTTCCCAATTATAAAAACACTAAATATAATTATATTGAATTTAGAAACCATTCAGGATATCTTTATACAGATGGAGTTTACATTATATAGGAGGATGTTCTCCTTAATACAAGGAGTCAACATCAATCCTCAACAACCCACATATCTCTCTCCAATCCCTACAATCTCTCAAACTTATCCCTAAGATATCTCTCACACTAAAATAGTTACGTGAGTTGTTCTCACAACTCACCAATAATAAAACTATTACAACTATATTATTAATATGAGTTCTATAAACTCATTATTAATAATATTACAATTTATTTAATAATGTTACACAATATTTTGGTAACATTCACTCCCCTATTGTTAACATTATTAATTCCCAATATACACTCCCCTAATGTTGACATTATAGAAACAACAATCACACTTCCTTCTGCAGCTTGTCACCCATGCGTGCTCATGATCTAGATGGTTTTGTAGGTCAACCAATAACCTGAAACAAAGGATGGTTTTACAGGACAACCAAAGGATGGTTTTATAGGACAACCATCAACCTAAAACAAAGGATGGTTTTACAGGACAACCAACAACCCAAATATCATGTTGTTTCTTTTCCTTTGTGCTTTCATCTATCCACTATGTATTTCCTTCAAGGAATCATGTAGGAACCACTGCTTACTGAATACAAACTGAATAGAGGAGAAATTTGAACATTGAGACCATGTTCCAGTTCCCCCCCTCAATGTGAACATTTCACTTATTCAAATAGGAACTCTGAAATCATAATCACACAAAATCTAAAATAAAAGAAAACACACATATACACACACACTGCCACCACAGCTTCATGTGGCCCGTCGTTGGTGACTGACGAGAGGTCGCTGATTGACCTCCAGCCTCCATTTCCTCTGTCCTCCATGTATGAATATGTTACTTAGTACAAAAATTATTTCATGAGCTCAATAATACATACCTTCATCAGACGTTGATTCCTTCGAAAATGTGTCCGTAATCAATTTCTTTTTTATTTTCAAATTTACTCTTTTTGACATTGATCAGGTAGGCAATCAAGAAAATAGTGCCAAACCAATACTTTAAAGTTTTTACAATACAATAGTACAAAGATCAAATTTTGATACCTTGGGAGGCAATTTTTTTTATTTTTTACTTTGATAATGACTTACCTTTAACAGACATGAATTTTAAAACTTGTTTAAACAAAGGACTATTGCTTGAACTTGACGATTCAACTAATGACCACTTTAAATGTATAAATATTTTATTTTAGTCTTCTATCAAATGTAATAAAAGATGACAAACCCTAGGACTAGGATTTAATTTTACACAAAACTAAAAAACAATATTGGAATAGTTGACTAGGAGCATGTTATACCGACTAATTATAAAACTTATGCTTTAATGACATCATTAAGCACATTTACATTTTAAATTAGACTAAATGCTAATTGATTTAAAATATGAATCAAATGACTTAACATGTTCCACCATAACACTTTCCTTCCTCATATATTGAGACCAGAAAAACTTTGAAATTTGAGAATGTATACACTAAACCTGCTATTTATTATGACCCAAATAGTTTAAAAAAATGTAAATGTATACATCAATATGACATGAACTATATCTTCTGATAAGTCTATAGGCATGGAATAAACCTAGCCAATAATTCTACCAATTGATTTTCAATAGAAGACATGTTGAGCATTTGTGAATGGCAAATATAACACGATTAGACAATAATTCAAATGTGTGCGAAAAAATCTCATCCAATTTGAAATTATTTCCATCCAATCCAAATAGATCATTGTTAATCAACATTGGGATTGAACTAATGCCAATTTGTTTGAAAATGGAAGAAAAATTGTAAACCGCCAAATCATTTTCAAATATGATTTCTAATAATTTTCCATCTATGACTGTTGAAAATGGACGAGTGAAATGCAAGGGCAATATTTCGGTGAAACACAAAGTTTCAATGAGATTTTTATTGTGACTAGTCAAGCCATAACTCAATGCAAAGATACAACAAAACAAACTTTTTGAACAAAAGTATGTCATCATCTTAATCTGATATTACACCTTGTTTTATGGCAACTAAAGTTTGATATTTGAATCCAACATCTTTGAGACCCCTTTCCAAACAATCAATTTTTTCTCCTTGTATAATTTTTGCATATCCAAAAAAAAGAAAGTTGTAAATCATGATTTCAACAATAAAATTTCCATGAATTCAAAATATAGTTTTCATGAAATCAAGGAAAAACATTGATAAAATAGATTGAACAATGTATGAGAATTGCTAGCAACTTCAGAATGTATAAACCAATATGTGTCAGCCTACATGGACACAGCTGCTGAAATTCAATGAAATGTAGATTTCATTAAAAATAATCACATCAAAAAAGAATTGATGGACCATAATATTATAGAATGATCAAACAATGAATATGGATGTCTACACGTGAATGAATATATATCACAATAATATTCTGAAGTATCAATGCCATTGGTACACTGCAGATTTCAGATCACAGTTTTCAACTTGACGTGAGAAAAAACTTATTTTGCAAAATACTGATCCAGTTTTGAGCTGCAATAAAGATTCACAGTTGGAGTATCTTCAATGAATTCATTATTTCTCCATCACACCTAAGACCATATATTTCTCTGATACCACTGATAAAAATCTGCACAATTATAAAAACACTGAATATAATTATATTGAATTTAGAAATCATTTGGGATATCTTTACATAGATGGAGTTTACATTATATAGGAGGATGTTCTCCTTAATACAAGGAGTCAACATCAATCCTCAACAACCCACATATCTCTCTCCAATCCCTAAAATCTCTCAAACTTATCCCTAAGATATCTCTCACACTAAAATAGTTACGTGAGTTGTTCTCACAACTCACCAATAATAAAACTATTACAACTATATTATTAATATGAGTTCTATAAACTCATTATTAATAATATTACATTTTATTTAATAATGTTACACAATATTTTGATAACACCTAGATGATGTTGCATGATGGTATCTCTTCTTTTTTCTTGATTTGAGCATCACCAGTTGAGATGATGGAGATTCTCTCCTTCATTTTAGAGAGTTCTTGGGCACTCACATGCTTATGTAGATACAAGTGATAGGCTCAAATGTTTCAAGTGCTCATTTAAATCCATGGATCCATAAATGAGATTGAGTTTTAGAGCTATATGAGCTCATGGATGCCATTCATAGTTGTATAATTGATGTACCAAGTATGTTAGGATTTTTGGAGAACATTCATGATGTGTTTTAAGGTTGTTCCCTCAGTTCAAACTTGACAATCTCTAGCCTACGTATTAGTGTAAACTCTTAAGAGCTAGCTATGTCAAGTCAGTGGACTGGAAAGATCTAAGAGAAGTCCAGGTGAATGACATTATTATGATTGGATATGTTATTAGGGTGTTGACATGATGTTGTGATAAAAATTTCAAGGTTTCCATGATCATATATTTGACTCATATTACATTATAGCTTTTGGTAAAACAAGGTACTAACATAGTGTGTTTTCTAGCTCAGCTCTTTGAATTCTGATGCTCTACCCTGAATTATGTGATTCTTTGCATGGGAAATTTTAGATTATTAGAATATGTTTATAATTGAGTCTATAAGTTCTTGTAAAAAAATAATGAGTTGTCCAAGTTCATCGAATTTGTTTTTATGGACAACCAGTTAAGAAGACAAATGGTTTGAAACCCCTAAAACCCTAGTAGGAAAAACATTTAAGAAAATGTAGTGACCATCCCAATTTTGATTTCATGTAAAATTGATGATTTACATGTTTTATAAGTCCTTCCATAGTTTCCATAAATGTATGATAGAGGCACCTTGGTGATGAGTGGGCCCCACTCAAACATAGTAGATTTGTAAGAAGAGTGTTTTGGGACAAGGTTGTCCAAATGAGTGCACATGAGTGCTAAATTATTAAGTTGTATGGAATTTATGTGATCTTATTTATTTTCAAAGAGGTTTTAGGAAATTTTCATTCATTTACATGATCAAATGAGCTTCATTAAGGTTGATTGGTCAAAGGGGACTTTTGAGTCCTTAAAATATAGTGTTCAATAAAGTGAGCATAACTAGAGATACATATGGAATTTTGAGATGATTCAAAATGTTTTGGAAGGAGGATTCAAGAGATATTTATAGTATATAAGGATTTACATCATGATGAATGATTTTTTATTGTTATGTCAGTTTTTCCAGTCAATGTTTGGACAAGAAATGTTAGAAATTTCCAGTGTACAGGACAGGACATGATCTTCTATGTGAAAGTTTTGATTCTCTTACTAAAATGAGATGGACCCTAGGTGATGCTTTATATCACTTAGAAATAAAGAGGGATCAATTTCATTCTTATAATGAATCCATTTATAGGTCTGAAATTGTTCTTAGAAATTTTTTTACCAATTGATATTTGAAAAAATTTTTGGGCAGGTTGATTTGGTGAAGACAAAAGTGGTTGTGGTTTGATAAGGTGATTGTTTCAAGGCTGGAATAATTCCTTAGAAGTGTTCTACAGGTTATATAATTTCCATCAAGTGGTTACATGGAATTTTTTGCTTTATTTGAAGTGATTTGGTGGCATAATGAAGTTTCTAGGGTCCTGAAGGGTGTAGGAAACAACAGTTTTGAGATGAACAAAGAGTACTGGGCCCATTAAACGAAATAATTTGATTGGTTGAGCCATGAATTACAACCATGTATGATGTTAAATTTATTTTAATCATGTATGGTAATTTTTGGGTCATGATTAAGCATGGTTTTGGAAAAGGGATTTTTCATTCCTATGAATGCAAGGGTTTTTGGGATTTACATTGGTGCATACTCTGATTTTTTTTCTAGGTCGACCTATATGGGTCAATTGTGAATGTTTTAATGATTCTTATGGGGTTTTTTAGGCTGATTTGGTCATTCAAATGGAGGGAAACTTACCATTTTGAATGTGAATCAAGGATAGGCTATAATGATGATGTTGTGGGTATAATGGTGTTAATATTTTTGAACTGATTTTATCTTCTTTTGAAGAACCCTTTGCTGCAAAGAAAAAACCATTATTGGGCCTAGCCCAAAAACCCATAGAATTTCATTCTAGGATTTTATATCTGGTTGAGTCTTCATGTGGAGGATTTGAGAAAAAGAAAAGATGGACTGAGTTTCTTTGATGAGTGAGTTGAAGAAGGAGGGAAGATTTGGATCCTTAGGATGTTTGGATGCTACCTTCATATCATATTGATGTCATTTTCAGGTTTCTCAAAATATTATTCAGATCTGATATTGAGTTGTAACCATCTTGAAAGAAGTATATTTTTTTTGGTACTCATAAGACAATATTATTTATCTTGATACATCTTCATTGCATCTTGATTGCTAGTGTTGAAGACATCAATCCCTTATAATCTGATTTGAGTTTCAATAAAGTGTGTAATGATATGATTTGAACATGAATGAAAGTGGTTGAGATAATGTGTTTATCATTGTGATCTTTGCATTGAGTTTATTTCATTGTGAAGAATATATGTTTTAATATGTGCTGCTTCATTGAGAGTGTGTTTAGAGGTTTTGAAGTATAAGTGAGAAAGTTTTATCGGGGAATGATTCACCCCCCCTCAGTCCAAAGCTCACCTCCAACAATTGGTATCTAGAGCAGGCCCTTGGAAGTAGCCTAACAAGTTAGAGGGAGATATTTGGTGACAAGATGTCTGGAGCTCATTGGAGATAATTCAACTGATCAATAATACCAGACATGATAAGGAATCTCATGTTGGTAGCTTAAGCATGGCTTGACTGGTGCAATATTTATAGGATAGATGCTAAACATCTCATGAGGTAATATGTCAAAGTAATCATTATTAGAGACCTCATCCAAAGAGGCATTTAAATTGAGTTATGAAGATTAAGAAGAGATGAAGAATGTCTCAAATATGAGGCTGAGAAAGAAGAATTGAAGAAAGTTTTAGGAACTATCACAAGAAAAGTATGATCTTTTCAAGGGAGTTTAGAAAATATGAGTAAGATGTTGGAAAAACAAAATGCTTATGGTGATAGAACATGCCTAGGATTCAATGAGGGTTCATCAAAATCAGAGAAGAATGAAGAAGAATCAAGTCAAGGATCTAATGAAAGAAAGAACCAAGCAAGGGAGAGATTTTAAGGCTTCCATCTCATGGAAGATCATCTATCAGGAAACCAAATGCATATAGGTATGGTGTTTTTCATGTAAATTAATATAAGTGTGGTATTTATGGACATAGAGCTAGCGCGTGTAGTCCTAAGGTTGAAAAGAAGGATGATTGCAAAGGAAAGGTTCAAGAACATCATTGTGAAGGAAAGAAGGAAGAGGAATGTCAAGGAAAGAAAGAGCAAAAGATAAGTCAAAGATATGGAGCTAAATGTTATATTATCATGAGAAAGGACATCTTGCAAAGTATTGCAAAAATCATCCATCAAACACTAAAAGGTATGTAAGAAAGTTCAATGGTTATTTATTTTCTTGCAATGATTGTGGACATATGGCTTTTGAGTGCAAGAGAAGACAAGTGGAATGCTTTAGGTGCCACAAGGTAGGGTACATTACAAGGTTTTGTGATGCAAGGATGTTGAAGAAAGAAAATCATGGATCCAAGCAACAAGTTCAAAAGTACAAAAAGAAGGATGAGGCTAGTCAAAGTTCTCAAGAGGATTCCAAGAGTGTGACTGATAAAAAAGAGGAGTCTACTATGACAAATGTAGAATAAGAAAAGGAGGAATCATTCAAGGAACAAGAATAGGGTTTGAGACCTTCTTAGGTCTCTCATTTAGCCTTGCATAATGGGATATTCCTTTACTAGGCTTATTAGAGGTGTATTGATTATAATGGAGCTTTGGAGAGAGGGGGAGTTGTCTAAGTCAAATTGTGTTTATATCCTCCATGTTTTAAAGGTATGAGTTCCTAAGTCATTTTACAATTTTTTTATGGATCTAAGTAATTGATCTTGTTGTATGAGTCATGTTTTTAAGTCTTGGTGTCTTCATGGGTGCATGAATGTGTTTACAAATTAGTATTTGTATTACCAAGGTGTATTCTCAGTCTGTGTTGACTCAGTGTGTTCAAGAGTCATATTGGTGTCTCATGTGAGTTTGTAGTGTCATAAATTTCATGATAAGAGTCTTTTATATAGGATGAGTGTGGGTCTAGCATTGTTGTCATATGTCTATGATCTATAATGTCTACAAGAAAGTCCTCTTTGATTCAAATAGTATGTCAAGATGTCTCATAAATTGTATGAGTCTGGTTATGTTCTCTTAGATAGCTTCTTATGTCATGAGATCCATTTCAAGAGTCCTAATATTATCAGGGTATGTGTTGATGTAATGGTTGACTTGAATAGAGGTCTTTAGGGTACAATAGTGTCAATTCTCATTCAAAAGGTACATGATGTTTTTGTTATGAGATTCAAGAGCAAGGGTCATAAATGTCCAAGTGTATATGGTGCACATTTGAAGCTTGAAATGGTCTTTAAAAAATAAATCATGATGTGTGAGGTCTCTCAAGGTCTGCATTGTCATTCATTGACTTGTCATGGTCTCACATATGTTGTCTGAATACTAATGCTCCATGTACGAGTGCCTATCTTCATGACTTTAGAAGATCTAACACTCTAAAAGTAAGGTTTGAAGTTGATTTGAGTCAGCAAATGATGATGTGACCAAGCAACTATCTCAGGATGGTCAATGGAGTGCTTATGATGTACGAATAGTACAAACTAAGGAGAACTTAGGTATGAAATTGTTGATGTTGTTTCCATATCATGAAAAAATTATGCTCATGACTTCAGGTGATCTTTCTATAGTGCTTGTGGTTAAGGTTGTGCTTTAGAGATCAAAATGAATATTTTTTTCACCACAATGTTGCATATAAAACAGATAAGCTGAGGTGAGGAGGAATACCTGTGAAGTTGAAGAATGTTGTGTGCGTTGTAGAAGACCAGACTGATCAAGAGCTTATTTTTGGCTAGGAAGGACTACGTGCAATACAAAACAATACCGCTAAATAGATTCAATAATATAGATCAGTGGACTTCCTAGCACAAGCTAGATCTGGGGAAGCTGAGTGCTTCCTCGAAAGGTTGTCAATCCACTTTCAATATATAATTTAATGCAAAGAAATGACAGGAAGTGAAAGGTCCTATTGTAGTATCATGATTTAGGTATCTCATATACTAATAATAAACTAGATTTGAGCTAAATATTGAATATGTATTTAAATCTAGAAAAAAAAGCTTGGGGTGGTCAAGGCAGACAAGTGTGGGAAATATATTAAGGAGGTTTGGGTGAGGTTGGGTAAGGTTTTAGGTTATTTTGAGTGAGTTAAAGGCTTTATAGTTTGGGGAAATTACTAGACACAGTGACCGGTATCAGTTAGGCAAGCAATGTCGGTACCTAGTAATAGCCGATGTTGATTGGGTGACCAACGTCGGTAGGGGAAATTAGATAAAAAGGTTAAAATGGGCTGGTTAGGAGATCTTTGTGATTACACAAAGAGTTAGAAAGGCTTAGGCTAGGTGCTATTATTTATGTGGAGACTCAGAGATGGTAGAATAGGTGATTAGGGGACAAAGAGGTTCAAATGGGCCGATTTTTGAGTATGTGGGTGTAGGAGGTATCCAGGAGGGAAAAAATTTAGAAAAAAAATGATTTAATACTAGAATCTAATGAATCTTAACAACCAAATTAAAGTACTTACCTGGAGATTGGAGGTTGATAGACAATGGTTGTTAGTATGTGCTTAGAGAAGAAACAAGTTCAAATCCACTTTAGCAACAATTAAGGCTTGGTACTGCACTATGTGAATGATCTGAAGCTCTGGAGCAATAGGCTGATTATTGATGAAGAATGTGAGTGTTCAAGTATTGTGCTGGTTGTCAAAATCTTGTTTTGAACACCTGGATGTAAGAGCTAAGTATGTCAGAACTCAAAAAACCAAGATGGAGAAAGAACCCGGGTAAAGGATTGGAATTTCTTATTTAAGGGAACTGAATGCCATTAGGTGATTAACACCGGCTAAGGAATAACCGCTGTCCGTTAGGGAGAAAAAGTCATATTTTACCAAAAATATCCTTTTCTCTCCATTTTTGGCATTGGTCAAGGTTTTTTATGGACTATGAGTCTAGGTTGGCACTAAATAAAGCGAGAAATTAGTAGGAGGGATGATAGGTAATGAATGTTAGGGTTAGAGTGAGTCCTAGTTAGTTAAGGGGAGTGGTGACTTAGTTTAGGTTAATAAATAGGCTTGGAATGGGTCCATGGTGAGGTGGAGGGGTGAGAGAAGTATTAACTTAATATGAGTAATTAAATTAATAGTAATGTGTGGAGGGGTCATGGTATGGGGTATGTGTCGAATTAATTAATTAGAAGGGGGTTAGAGGGTTGTGACCTAATTTTGGTGTATACATTTACCCCTTTTTCACATGGCTTGTATTGATAAGCGATGATGAAAAAAATAGGAAGTGGTTTCCCGAGGTATGGGTGGAGGTGATCCCCCTCAAACTAGCAAGTGATGAAGGAGAAGGAAAAATTGGTGATGAGTTTGATAAAGTGGTAGGTGATGAAAATTTAGGTAAGGTTAGGGTATAGGCAATGGAGATATCAGTGTGGTTAATAGGTGGGGGAATTCAAATGCATGCACACGTCAAGAATACGACAAGGCACTAGGATGAAGAGTTCACAAACTCTACATCATCAAAGGTTGATAGTTTATCCAAACAAGGTTGATATGGTCTAGGTTGAAGACACTTTAATATGTGGTTTTATTTTAATTCATAATTCTTTAATGTTTGACTGAATAAATCCATTGGCTACTCTGAACCTTGATCATTTTGTATTGTCAAAACAACAACAATAATGGATTCAACTTCATGTGCATATAGGATAAAATCCTTGGAGTAGTCAGGGTTGATAAGTGCATGAGCTAAAGTAATTTTCTATTTGATCTTGATAAATTTTTCTTTTCCTTTTGTTTTCGCTTTAAAAATTGAATATTTTTTGAGCATTAGGGTGATAGGGCTAACCAATCCTGCAAAATTAGGAATAAAATTCCTAACAAAATTGATCTTTCTAAGGAATGGTTGCAGGGCCTTCTTATGAGTTTGCAAGGAGAGAGAAGAAGGTTGAGATTCTCTCTAGATCAATGGAAATGCCATCTTTGAAATAATATTCCCCATTATTTTACCCCTAGAAACTGCAAAATTAAATTTCTTGGGCTTAAGAGACACCACAAACTCCCTACATCTCTCAAAAACCTTCTTGAGATGATTGATATGGTATTTACTCTCCTTTGATAAAATGGTGATATTAGCCAAGTAAATGAGGATGAAATCATCAATGTACCCTTTAAAATCAATTTCCATTGCTCTTTGGAATGTGGCACCTACATTTGATAAACCAAAGGGCATATTTTGGTATGCATATGTTCCCCACTTGGTTGTAAATGCAGTTTTGAACTGATTATCTTCTCTGACCTTGATCTAATTAAAACCTAAGTATCCATCAAGCACAAAAAATGTCTCAGCTCCTACTACGGTTTGTAAAATTTGTTCCATAGAAGGTAGAGGATAATGATCTTTTAGGGAAGCTTTGTTCAAATCCTTGAAATCCACACAAAGTCTGATTTCTCCATTCTTCTTCCTCGTCAGAACTAGATTTTCCACCCAAGTAGAGTATTTTAGAGGAAATATTATTTTTTCCTCAATTAGCTTGGATAGTTCATTCCTCATGATGGGCTCTATCTTGGGATTTATAGACATTTGCTTTTTTCTTGCTGACTTAGTGTTAGAATCAAGATATATGGTGTTGGACAATGTTAGGGTCAAAAACCATCCAAAACTAGTTGGTATTCCTCTTGCCTTGTTGTTATGTTCTTATCTTCTCCCCTAAATTCATCATGAATGTCACTAATTTTGTGGGGTGATGAAATTTTCTCCATGAATGCATTATGTGTCCATTCATCCATTTTCCACAGTTGAATAATTTGATAGCCATAGATTTCATGCAAATTAGATTGCATTTTTTAGGAGAATTCAACTACAGTTTGGATAAACTAAACAATTTTTTCATCACTGTCAAATATCTGCCAACTAACTTCATTTTATAGAATTGGTGGCCTAACCACCAGCTTAACATGTTGTTTATTTCATTGAATGAGGTCCTTAGATGGTGAAAACTGTGATCCAAGGGTTTCCATCTGGTCTTCTTGTTTGTTTAATTTTCCTTCGTACGACATGCATGTTAGCAACATCAAAGTTCTCTAAGATATCTCAAAATCTATGCTTATAATATTTTAAAATTTTATTCTTTATGGCACATTTCCCTCTCACTTGATGGATGATAAATTATATATCCCCAAAAAATTGCAAGGATTTACTATGTCTCTTTTCCGCAATGAGAGGCATGAACCAATGCCTCATATTCTGCTACATTGTTGGAACATGTAAACTGTAACTTATGAGTAACAAATAATTTCTGATCCATTAGGAAAATTAATACAACACTTGACCTATCTCCATTTCTACTTCTGTAACCATCAAAGAACAATTTTCATAATCCAAAAGCATGATATTCTTGTTTAAGTGGTGTGGGGTGATGAAATATTCTCCATGAATGCATTATGTGTCCATCCCATTTTCCACAGTTGTGTCATAAGGATCAAATTCATAATGCTCCTTGGCCCATTCATCTAACAGGGTCATGAATTGAGCAAGGAGGGATAGGTTGTTCTATTGAAACTGACTCATGCTCTTGTTCTTCATGTATAAGTCAATTAGTTTGAAGTGGAACAAGATCATATGACTCGACATGATAGAAATATATTGACTCATCTTGGATGGTAAATCTAGTACCATATCTAGGTCTTAGGAGCATATGAGACCAATGGGGGGAGGGGGAATAACCACCCACCTTGGAAATAAAATATCTTGATAGGAAAATGGAAAACAAATGAGGAAATTCAATGACTGAGAAATCTTGAGTTATGATTATAATTTGACAAACATGTAGAGTTAACTCAAGATTTTTGATCACTCTTAAAATTTTGACATTTGAACCATCAAGTTGTAGAACACCTTTAGAAATAGGATTGTACTTGAGACCTAAGATATCAACAATTTTCTTATGCACTATAGAAGTACTATCCCTTGATTTAATCATGCAATTATGAACCAAGTGTTTGCCTACAATTAAATTCATATAAAGGGATGATGTATTCATAACTTTTCTTACTCTGTCTTCCTTTGCTTGGCATAGGTTGACTACAAGTTGTTATTTTTGAACAACTAGATAAGATTGAGGAAGTTGTTTGAGAGCTTCATGTAGGAGATCTCTTTGTGATGGAATAGTTATGGCATCCCACACTATCACAGTCTTGTTTGTCTCCTTCATCTACTCAACAATGTTGGAGAGAATACAAGAGGATTTTTAAATTAGAAGTGTGATATTATTTTTCTTGATTGTTCCAATATTAGGATAGGTACATTTGGTTGGGGAACAACCTTTACTAATGGGCTAGGTCTACTAGGAACATTATGCAACCTATCTTTACTCAAACCTGCCTCAATATCATTTTCCTTATGAAGAAGATCCTCTTGATTATAAGAAAATGAAATTTGAGTACATCCAACACTCTTATTAGACCTTGTATTATCAGCAACATGAGCATGATGTCTATTGGAACTACCCACAGATTGATTCATTACGCAAAACTCATCATCCCCAAAAATGAGATTGGTCTCGAGGTTGATTTCCTGAGCTCCTTCCATGTTAGGAATGGTTGTTTCCATCAATGGTTTATGTTGATTCAAAGAGTTCTAAACCATATAAATCTAAATTTGAAATCCATTTACACAATTATATAGGTTATGTTCTTGATTGCATGGAAAACACCATTCTATTTCTTGTATTACATTATTTTGAACTGGAACAAGTGCTTTAATTAAGCTAGCAGTAGGAAGTAGCTAGGCAGGAGCATCTATTTCAAGGAGAAGATGCGGGTTTTGACCTTGTAATCTATCATTTTTCTGATTTTTCTCATATCTCTAATTTGGATATTCATTTCCATAAGGATGATAACCTTGATTTGAATATTGTCCTTGGCTACACCTAGGGTAATTTCTATACAATTGGGCTTGTTGTTTCTCCAGAGAAATAACATTATTTGATAAAAAAATTATCAAGGCCTCCAATTCATCATCATCCTTTTGTTTTTGGGGAGGATATGATGTGGCACCTGAATCCTTCACTTCTAATATATTCCTTCATCCTATGATTCATAGATCCCATTCTTATACTCTGCTTAGAGACTACATACTTCTATGGGGTGGGGTTGGGCCTTATAGATCCATAGGGGGATCACCAATCTAGTTGGACCCCATAGATATATAGGGCCTAACTCAATAAAAAAAAAATATAGGTCCCCATCCAATCCAAATATTTATAGAGAGGGGAGGGGCCAATCATTCCACATCTATATATAAGGGTCCTACAATATCCCATATATAGAGAAGGGCCCCTGTCTAATTGAGAATTATATATATCCTGGGATGTTTTCTAGATGGCCATAAAATGATCTTATTAGGTTCTATGGAGAAATTTTATGAAATAGGTCCTCCAATGTGTCATACTACTTTTGGCCTTAAGGGCTAAAACTAGTCATGGTGATCTAATAGTGTGTGAGTTATTTTGCATATTGGAGCAATATTATATGAGTTTGGATAGAATTGTGGTGACTGATATGATGTTTTGAAGGTCTTGGTTTGATATAATGATATGTTTTCATGTTGAATTACTCAAGGTCTAAACTACCCTATTTAGGCCTGTCATGAAGGCTTGAGAATCAGGTATACAAATATGATGTTCTCCTTGTGACTCATGATTTTGATTTCTTAAATAGGTGTATCTAGTCCCTAATGAAGTACTCCAACTGGTTTCATTTCTTTGAATTTTTGTTTGATTTTTTGGAGCATGTTGATCTCTAGACTAGTTCTTAAGGGCTAAAACAAAGTTTTAGCAATCTTCAAAAAATGCATGCATAGTGAAGTCTTGTGCCCTGATTTGAAAGATTTCATGAGTTATTCCAGTTTCCTAATGATGATATTTTTCCATTGATATACCATATATTCCTTGGTGAGTTGATTTTCTATGTGAAGTCATTTGTTTTTTAGATTGATTTTTAGGTGTTTGAGACCTAGTTGGGTGTGCTTGCAAATTGGTGTGTTCCAAGATGAATTTTTTTGTGCAGAGGCTATTTAATTTGTTGAATGTTGTAATAGGATTCTACTGACATGTATGAATCTTTTGGATTCATGGTGAAATTTTTTGTGTCCTTGTAATTCAAATTTGTGACCATTGGGTATGAAGAGTGTGTTAGACCTATTTGAGAAGCCTTGTGATGTTAGGACTATACCAGCCTACTTGGTCCTTGTAAGTGATTTATATGATGTTTTGGAAAAAAAAGTTATGTTACATCATGATTGACCTTAATGCTCTTATCTAATTTTTGGTTTTGTTTGTGATGAGTCATGTATAAAGGTGAAGGTGTATGTGCTCATTTTAGCTAGTGGAGTGGAGAGAGATGTGAGCGAGCTAGAGATAATTTTTTGGAGTGTTGTGAGGGTTCAATAATAGAATTGAGATGAGAATGAGAAGATGAGTAGATAGTACAATAAGGGATTCACAGTCATTATACCTAATCAGCATATGAAGATGCAAGTTTGAGCAAAGAATAAGAGTGGGCAGTTTGAGAAGGTTTTGTGTGAGAAGAGATTACAAATTGATCACAAACAGTTGTTGGAGAAACAATTACTTATGTGATCATTCACTTCAAGTGGCTATATGGGTTCTTACTCATCTTATGGGGTTATATCCTCCTTGTAGGGTTGGTACCTTACTAAATCAAGGTTGGTGCTCCTTGTGGGGTTGGTGCCTCACTAAATCAAGGGTTGGTGTTCCTTGTGAAGTTGGTGCTTCACAAAATTCATTTTTTTATGTAATATATGCAAAGGTTCAGTCGTTTTTCTTCCCCTTGAGTGTTTCCCACTTTATATCTAGAGTCCATGTGTTCTATCTTGTTTCATGTACTTGTGGGTGGTTATTACACACGTAATAAGCTCACATTAATTATGTATGTCATATGGATGCTTTGAATGATGTATGTAATTTAAGGTAAATGAAGTAAAAGTTTTTATATGACTAGTTCACCACTATCATTCATTGTTCTTCTAACAACAAGGCCGAACTTTAGGTATTGTGACTTGTTTTTTTTAGTTATGTGGTGTGGATTTCACTTTTTTCATTTTTTACATTATGGTGTGAAAAAAAGGATAGAGTTTCATTCTTGTTCACACATATATGTTTTTATTCATATGTACTTCCCTAATGTAATGACATAGTGAAGAAAATAAAAAGCAACATCATGATACTTGTAGAGGTTGAACAGTCAAGTGTGTTCCTATTCACACCTAGGTTTGTGGTAAACCTTTATAAAACCATTGAAAGTTGTGTAGATGGTTCCTTCTTGATTTCCAACACTGAGTAGCTTATATGTGTTCTTGAAAGCGTGTGGTTCATAATAACTTTATGTGTCCCTTCTTCTACCTTCAGTTCGAGTGTGTGCCAAAATCATGAATGAGAAGAGCCAGAAAGCTACAAAAGAAGTGTAAAAAACATTCTACCATGTAAATAATAAGGGGAATGTTAGGAATTTAGTATTTACATCAAGTTTGATATTTATCATATAGTAAATATATGCACTCATGGTAAGTTACCATATAGTAAATAGTACTTACGACTATATGGTTATTTAGTAAGTTAATAGATATATTATTTGGAGTGATATCGTTGTGGTTAGAACAATACTATTACATAAATATTTAGTTGAGAGATTAATGGAGATATGAGATCCATGAATAGAGGAATGAATTTCCTATATATATGTAACTATGTATCCTAATTAAAAAAATGAATAATTTTATTAGTATATTCATGTGTAATTTCTCACACCAAAACAACTGTAGCCAATGAAGATGAGTTTCTATGATTTCATATCCAAATTCTTTCTTTTCTACTTGGGTATGTGCATGAAGGATTTACACCAAAATACTCTGAGGTGTACAATGGATGGCTTCTAATTTGACCATGCCTCATGCGGTATTACTCCATCAAGAGAAAATGTGGGCACTTTGTTCAACAAATGTATTGTAGTCTTTATTGCTTTGGCCCATAATGTCTTTGTTAGTCTAAAATCATCAATCATGCATTACACCATCTCTATGATAGTATAGTTCCTTCTCTCAAAAAGACCATTTTATTTTTGTGTGTATGGAGGAGGCATCTATCGATGAATAGTGTGAGCTTCCAAATATACTTTAAACTCAATACTGGTGAATTCCCCCCTCGATCTAATTGGAGATATCTGATTTTGTGACCAAACTCCTTCTCAATAGCCAATTTGAACTTCTTGAAGTTCTCAAAAGCTTCAGTTTTTTATGAAGACAAAAAATCCACATTTTTATTGAATAACCATCAACACAAAGCATGAAATACTAAAATCCAAAATGAATATGTTTCATTAGACAAAAAATATCGATATGAACCAAATCAATATTACTTAGAGATTGATAAGTGCTCTTTTGGAATGAAGCTCTATGTCATTTTCCTACGAGGAAGTTGGGACACTTGTATGTATCCTTCTTGAGAGATGGAAAACCTCTAACCATATTGTACTGGTGAAGTGTATCGAGATATCCAAAAATGATGTGACCAAGTTTTTGATGCCGCAATTTTACAAAATAAGTATTCTTAGCCACTAGTGTTTGATCATCTTTGTGGAAAAAATAAAGTTGGAACATCCATCCCAAATTTGAGGATTTTGGAACAATTTTTAAGCCTCTATATTTGTCTTAAATAAAACACATTTTCTTACTCTAATGAATATTAATATCAAACTTTAGATTATGATCTAGAAGATGACTAAATGATAATAAGTTCTTCATCAAACCAAGGACATACAAGACATCTGATAACCTACAATTTTTTGAACCAAGAGGAAGAGTGATGTTTATAATACATTGTCCTTGTATTGTGTAGGAAGATTCATCCCCCAATACAACATGGTTTTTGGAGGGTTTGTCTCGTATATTCATGAACTAGTCTTTGTGTATGGTCATGCATTGAGTGTATCCCAAATCAATGTACTATATTACAATAGATGACATGGTTGTTTCACTAGAATGGCCATTGTATAATAATTCTTCATCATCTGAATGATCTTCTTTCTCATCTACATTTCCTTGTTGATGGTATTTCTTTCTCTAGATCTCATTCTTCTTCCCTTGCTTGTAATATGACTATCCCTATTGTGATTACTAATTGTTAGGTCTTGAATTGCTCGATGAACCTTTCTTGTATGTGTTGTACCAATAATATTTTAACTCATGTCCTCGTGTATGGATAGGAAGTTTATTATTTTGTTTTTCCCCTTGTTGATGTTTTTTCTAGGACTTTTGAGAATATTGTGACTTGTCTTTACCTTTTTTATGAGAAGATAGTTCCTGATCTTCTTCTCCATTTTGGTTATATAAAGCCTCTTATTATTACAAAAAACTCACTAGCTTCTCAAAACTGATGGTCTGATGCGATAAGTTTCATCACAAAAATGCGGTAAGGAGGAAGTGCTCTCAAAACAATGGGCATGAGAGTTGTCTAATAAATATTCTCTCCCAAGGATAAACATGAAGCCCTCAATGTTGCAACTCTTCGTAATAAAGCCTCCACTTTTTCGTTCTGTTGGCTCCCAAAAAAGCACCCCGAGGAAATGAGCAACTAACCTGAGTGGGTTTGCTTTGAGGGATTGATTAACAATGAAAATTTATTTATCATTGATAGCTGGAGTTTTTTCAACACTCAACTCATTGACTCAAATATGGGAGGTGATCAAGAGGCATCTTCAAAAGGGAAATGGCTTAACCCTACTACTTTTGGCTCTTCCTAGACCAAGAAGAGAGGACCTAGTTAGAGGATAGAAATAAAGGAAAATATTTCATGGCTTGGTTTCCTTTATGATTACTATAACTTAAATTGAAGAAAATGCAACCATAGATACAATACTCACTCAAAAGAGTTGTCACTTGATTATTGTAAGCACTTGCCACATCAAATAGAGATCAAACAAATAGATAATGAACAACTTCAAATATTACATTTTCACAACAAAATTGACCAAGGGTACTTTAAATTATATTGGATCAAAGACTTGGTGGGATCCTCGGCTAAGCTTACTGGTCATTAATAATTTTTAACACAGCTTTGCAGAATAAGCACATGGATGGTATGTAGGTATGATATTCTTACTAGGTATGAATATAACTGATTGTTTTTAATTAAGATTTAAAAGGGGGAGGGTAATTGCTTTTATGACCTTTTTATGTTAATGGTCCCATGGAAATAATCCATCCTTAATAGTGATGCTTGAAAAGAACAATCAATTTAACATGATCTGTGAAATAACATTTGCATTCATTGATACTCATTGTGCAAAAATGTCATCTACAGTCTTCACCATCGTAACTACAAATCATGGAGTTAGAGCTGAGATAAAACACTTGTTATATTTGTCTTATACACCCAAAAGACCCTTAAGGGATAACAATGGCTCTTCAAAAGTGATGTTGTCTATAGGATTTTACAACTAGACTAAACTATTGTAAAGTATACACTATTATAAAATTGTATCATAGTGACCAGAAGGATACAACAAATAAGAAATACCCTTGTGTACTTAACAAAGTGAAGCCATTGCAAGATTGTAACAAAAATTATATTGTCGCATTCATTCTTCTAAAACATTAGAAATAGGAAATTATAGCTTGATCAAAATAGTGAGAATTTATTCATGTAAGTTTTGGCAAGGAGAAACAAACAAATGCCTTCAAAACCTGCTAATGGCTGTAAAACTCAAGCACCTTAGCTCTTCCTCATAGAACTAGATACAAAATATCTTGTAAGAAAACTAAAAACTGGAACTAAAAACTTGATTAAAATTTCTACAACTACCCATTTCCCGCCTCTTTCTCAAAATGAAATACTTTTACAATATATAGAAGATGAGAGAGAGAGAGAAAAAAAAGAGAGAAAATCTGATTTCCCTCTTCACCCACCAACAAGATGCATTAAAATTCTGAAAAGATTCATGGGAAGCCTGTCAAGGTCATTCATTCTAGTTGTATTGCTTGTTGGAGAAGAAACACACACCATACTTCATTAAGATGGGTGGTTGAACAATACTGTAACTACATCTTCAATGTTGAGGAAAATTTCTTATTTTTCTCCCACCAACCACCATCACTTCTTGAGTCTGAGAATTCCAAAGTGAAGGGCTCAAACATACCTTTCCAACAATATAAATTTTACAAAATTTGGAGCAGGGAATCAAAATATATGAGCATGTGAAGTTTTGCATGTTAGGGGCACAAGAATATGAAATGTGGTAGGATTTGATTGGCATCAGGATTTGATTTTGGCCACATGTGCATTCCTTTTTCCTTTTCATGTGTCATTCCTCCATTGGTTACAGTGTGCAAAGATCCATTTGCATTTTACATGTCGACAATGTAATTATGTGAAATGTAAAACTACAAAGTTTTCCTCATGGCCCGAAAATGTGCCACATGTCCTCCCCTTATTGGATGCTTGGGGTGGGGATTTATTTGTATTTGGTATGTTGAATGCCTCCCTATATATCTATAAATTATAAAATGTTTTTCCGTAGCCTGAACTCTTTCTACGTGTTTTCCTTTGACCCTTGTAACATGTTGGCCCTTAATTGGTTGCAGAGTTTGGGGATCTATTTGCATTTTACATGTTGACCGCCACTTTGTAAGTTACTCTCATGGGCCTGACACCTTTGTGCCTATAATTCCACCACCTTCCACACTACACTAGCTCCTGTTCTTTTCGGCTGAGAAAGCAATGCAAGAACCATTTATCTGTGGGAACTTTTTCCCAAGTTCCTTCTTTCACCTAAAAACCCACATACACTACGCCCTTAGCCAAATTCCTTTGTTGCAATTTTTTGAGCATGTAGGGAAAATGTGACCCGATAGAACTTGTACCTTATGTTCCTCATGAACCAAAAAACCCATAATGGTCTAGAAATGAATATTTTCTTCATTTTATGGCTAAGTATAGATCCTTTAAGCTCTGAGAAAATGAGTGAAATGCATCCAAGATTATTGTAAGTGTCAAAAACACAAAAAATACTTTATTCTTTTAGATTTTCCATTGAAGCTGAGCCAAACTGCCCAAGTTCAAGTTTCTCATGTTGTCTAATTTTTCAAGGGGTGCAAAAAGGATAACAAGATAGATATTTAAAGCATGAGGGAAAATATGACACACACATAATCAATTATATTCATGGACATTCTAGGAAATCAACCTACTCAATCCAGAGGACTAGATTGAGCACCAACAATGGCTCCTACTTGGGGATGGGCACCCCCTTATGGGTACCAAAAGAACAAAGACCATATACCTAGTCCATTGGGCAAGGATTCATAAGGAAAACATATCTGGTCATTTTAATAGATGCATAATATGGCGAGGGAAAACTGAAAATTGCATAAACCTATTCACTGTAGACTAGAGCACAAAAAGGGAAACAACAACATAAACATTACAAAATAAAAAAAGACTATGTACAATATAATGATTAAACCCGACCATCCAGATAAGGACGTGCCAGGAAATCATGATATTTCTTCAGTAATTTGACATAACATTGATTATCTTCTCTCCTCGTGCTACATCCCAGCCAAACCTTTCTTAGGTTTTGAGATGTTCCCAAGTGGAATTCATCAACATTACTAGAGGTAAATTTAGATTTGTTTATGACCCTATCTGTACTATCAATATTTGATTCCACATTGACAAGTCTCTAGAAATAGTATTTTTCTTTATTTGAATTATATCTTCTTCAAAGAGGATCTACTTTCCTTCATATAACACCACCATTGGCTCTAATTCAATGAGTTGATCTGTGAAATCCTCTTTATAATTTAAGAACCTCTTAATCTGAGCATCATCTTCAAAAACCTGATTTGGAAATGTTAGAACCACTCTAGCTCCATTTCCAAATTGGAACATGCTTCTTCAAAAATCATGGTCTATGGGACATTGACATCTTCAAGGTGTGCATTAGTATCCATGTAATGATCTTCAGAATCTACACATCCTATGAAATTACCCAACTCTATATCAACAAAAAATACCTCATAAGAGGCATTCATGGGGTCCTTAATAAGATGGAGAATTTTTTTCTCCATGCAATTTGACTAAATTCCCTTCCAATGGTATAAAATCATAGGACATATCCATTTGGACATTTTCACCCGCACTAGCTTCCCACTTTCTTGATAACAACATCTCCCATTTGACAAGGCAATCAAGAATGACAACATTCGTAGTCAAGTACTTTCCTAGATGTGTTGTTAATTGTACAATCAATCCTTTCACAACTAACCTGAGTGGGTTTTCTTTGAGGGAATGATTAACAATGAAAATTTATTTATCATTGATAGCCAGAGTTTTTTTCAACACTCAACTCATTGACTCAAATATGGGAGGTGATTAAGAGGCATCTTCACAAGGGGGATGGCTTAACCCTACTACTTTTGGCTCTTCCTAGACCAAGGTGAGAGGACCTAGTAAGAGGATCTAAATAAAGGAAAATATTTCATGGCTTGATTTCCTTTATGATTACTGTAACTTAAATTGAAGCAAATGCAACCATAGACACAATACTCACTCAAAAGAGTTGTCACTTGATTATTGTAAGCACTTGCAACATCAAATATAGATCAAACAGATAGATAATGAACAACTTCAAATATTACATTTTCAAAACAAAATTGACCAAGGGTGCTTTAAATTATATTGGATCAAAGACTTGGTGGGATCCTTGGTTAAGCTTACTGGTCATTAACAATTTTTAACACATCTTTACAGAATAAGCACATGGATGGTATGTAGGTATGATATGCTTACTAGGTATGAATATAACTGAATGTTTTTAATTAAGATTTAAAGGGGGGGTAATTGATTTTATGACCTTTTTATGTTAATGTTCCCATGGAAATAATCCATCCTTAACAGTGACGCTTGAAAAGAACAATCAATTTAACATGATCTGTGAAATAACATTTGCATTCATTGATACTCATTGTGAAAAGATGTCATCTACAATATTCACCATCATAACTACAGATCATGGAGTTAGAGATGAGATAAAACACTTGTTATATTTGTCTTATACACCCAAAAGACCCTTAAGGGATAACAACGGCTCTTCAAAAGTGATGTTGTCTATAGGATTTTACAACTAGACTAAACTATTGTCAAGTATACACTATTATAAAATTGTCTCATAGTCACTAGAAGGATACAACAACTAAGAAATACCCTTGCGTACTTAACAAAGTGAAGCTGGTGCAAGATTGTAACAAAAATTATATTGTCGCATTCATTCTTCTAAAACATTAGAAACAGGAAATTATAGCTTGATCAAAATAGTGAGAGTCTCTTCATGTAAGTTTTGGCGAGGAGCCACAAACAAATGCCTTCAAAACCTGCTAATGGTTGTAAAACTCAAGCACCTTAGCTCTTCCTCATAGAACTAGATACAAAATATCTTGCAAGAAAACTAAAAACTGGAACTTAAAAAATTGATTAAAATTTCTACAACTACCCATTTTCCACCTCTTTCTCAAAATGAAATACTTTTACAATATATAGAAGATGAGAGAGAGAAATAAAAAAGATAGAAAATATGATTTCCCTCTTCACCCACTAACAAGATGCATTAAAATTCTGAAAAGGGTCATCGGAAGCTTGCAAAGGTCATTCATTCCAGTTGTATTGCTTGTTGGAGAAGAAACACACACCATACTTCATTATGAAGGGTGGTTGAACAATACTGGAACTGCATCTTCAATGTTGAGGAAATTTTATTATTTTTCTTCCACCAACCACCATCAATTCTTGAATCTGATAATTCCAAAGTGAAGGGATCGAAGATACCTTTCCAACTATACAAATTTGCAAGATTTGGAGTAAGGAATCAAAATATATGCGCATTTGAAGTTTTGCATGTCGTGGGCACAAGAATATGAAATGTGGTAGGATTTGATTGGCATCGGGATTTGATTTTGGCCACATGCACATTGCTTTTTCCTTTTCATGCGTCATTCCTCCATTGGTTACAATGTGCGGAGATCCATTTACATTTTACACGTCGACAATATAATTATGTGAAATGTAAAACTGCAAAGTTATCCTCACAGCCCAAAAATGTGCCACGTTTCCTCCCCTCATTGGATGCTTGGGGTGGGGATTTATTTGTATTTGGTATGTTGAATGCCTCCCTATATATCTATAAATTATAAAACTTTTTCCGCAGCCCAAACTCTTTCTATGTGTTTGCCTTTAACCCTTGTAACATGTTGGCCCTTGATTGGTTTCAAAGTTCACGGATCTATTTGCATTTTACACATTTACCGCCAATTTGTAAGTTCCTCCCATGGGACTGAAACCTTTTTGCCTACAACTCCACCACCTTCCACACTACACTAGCTCCTTTTATTTTCGACTAAGAAAGCAATGCGGGAACCATTGATCTGTGGGAACTTTTTCCCAAGTTCCTTCTTTCACCTGAAAACCCACATAACACTACGCCCTTAGCCAAATTCCTTTGTTGCAGATTTTTTGAGGATGTAGGGTAAATGTGACCCGATATAAGTTGTACCTTATGTTCCTTTTGAACCCAAAAAACCTACAATGGTCTAGAAATGAATATTTTCTTCATTTTTTGGCTAAGTATAGCTCCTTTAAGCTCTAAGAAAATGAGGGAAATGGATCCAAGATTATTGTAAGTGTCGAAAACACAAAAAATAATTTGTTCTTTTAGATTTTCCATTGAATCTGAGCCATCGACTGCCCAAGTCCAAGTTTCTCATGTTATCCAATTTTGCAAGGGGTGCAAAAAAGGATAACAAGATAGATATTTAAAGCACGAGGAAAAATATGACACACACATAATCAATTATATTCATGGAATTCTAGGAAATCAACCTGCTCGATCCATAAGCCTAGATTGAGTACCAACAATTGCTCCGTCTTGGGTATGGGCACCCCCTATGTGTACCACAAGAACAAAGACCATATGCCTAGTCCATTGGGCAAGGATTCATAAGGAAAACACATCTGGTCATTTTAATAGATGCATAATAGGGTGAGGGAAAACTTAAAATTACATAAACCTAGTCACTGTAGACTAGAGTACAAAAAGGGAAACAACAACATAAACATTACAAAACAATACAAGATTGTGTACAATATAATGATTAAACCTGACCATCCATATAAGGCCGTGCCAGGAAATCATGATATTTCTTTAGTAATTTGACATAAAATTGATTATCTTCTCTCCTCGTGCTACATCCCAACCAAACCTTTCTTGGGTTTTGAGATGTTCCCAAGTGGAATTCATAAACATCACTAGAGGTAAATTTAGATTTGTTTATGACCCTGTCTGTACTATCAAGATTTGATTCCACACTGACAAGTCTCTAGAAATATTATTTTTCTTTATTTGAATTATATCTTCTTCAAAGAGGATCTCCTTTCCTTCATATAACACCACCATTGGCTCTAAGTCAATGAGTTGATCTGTGAACTCCTCTTTATAATTTAAGAACCTCTTAATTTGAGCATCATCTTCAAAAACCTGATTTGGAAATGTTAGAACCACTTTAGCTCCATTTCCAACATTGGAACATGCTTCTTCAAAAATCATGGTCCAGGGGACATTTACATATTCAAGGTGTGAATTAGTATCCATGCAATGATCTTCAGAATCTACACATCTTATGTAATTACCCAACTCTGTATCAACAAAAAATACCTCATAAGAGGCATTCATGGGGTCCTTAATAAGATGGAGCATTTTTTTCTCCATGTAATTTGACTAAATTCCCTTCCAATGGTATGAAATCATAGGACATATCCATTTGGACATTGTCACCCACACTAGCTTCCCACTTTCTTCATAACAACATCCCCCATTTGGCAAGGCAATCAACAATGACAATTCATAGTCAAGTAATTTCCTGGATGTGTTTCTAATTGTACAATCAATCCATTCACATATCCCACCAATGGTACTTCCTTATAATACATAGCATAACATTTCCAAAAATTAGTAGTTATCTTAAGGTTTATCTCATTCGTGACTGCAAGAGGCATCATGTTACATGGAGCTCCAAAATGAAACATACAATTGTGTAAGAGCCACCCATTTATAATAAGGGCAATGAAAAAGGGGTTAAAATCTATTTGTGTTTCCACCAAAGAAGTTCTCAGATATACCTCAGGATGATTTTCCATACCTCTTTATTTTTAGCCATTGTGGGGGATAATTTCTCCTAAACATGATCCTTATTAGTAATTATCTCATCCTCTTTAAAACCCAAATACTCAAAGGCTCACTTTTTATGCTCAAGGATCCTTAATAATTCTACAATGGGAACTGTAATATTTATTTGACTTAAAATATGGGCCATATCACATATATTATATTTAGGAAGAGGAGCATTGGAAGGCACTGTTATAACTTTGTTAGATGGCAAAAGGTTATTTTTAGTGGGGTTTTGGGAAGAAAGCTTTGGCTCAGGATGAATTACATGAGTTCTATTTAACACATTTATTTGAGGAGCACATTTGGGGATATTAGAAAGAATTGGCATCCTTGATTTGGATGTAGGAGAAGGTCCTTTAATTTGTCCTATTTCTGAGATTGTATTCCTTTTCCTGAGAAACTGCAACATTGATCAATAATTTCCTATCCTCACTGGAAGGAACATCACCATCATATTTATTGATCATCAAGGCTCTTAAATACTCAAAATCCTGATTATGAAATTCAAAATCTTAGGCCACATCATCCTCAACATTTAGTTCAACAGGGAGGGACCTAACCATTTTTAACACAAGTCCAAAATCAACCACAATTCATGCATAGAGGAGGTCAGTACAAGATACATCCTACTCACATTCTAGTTGACATTCCATCATACACACATCACAAAAATTAGTGTCATCAATTTCATCATTTACAGGTGGATCACAAGGCACATGGGGCAACAAGAATTTGTCACACCAATCAATGGCATGTTCTTCCTCAATAACAACTACTCTTCCCACTAAAGGGTCAGGAACTACTTTGTTATCTCTAAAATTTTGTTGCTTACTAGTGTGACCCATAGGTCCTTAATCCTCTATCTTCATCTCGGTTCTCTTCCTTTAGATGATTCCCAAATCTATTATTTTCAGTGCTCTGATGTTGATTCTGAGGATTGGGAGACAATCCCTTTTCAACTTTTGCTAATTTATAAGAAATTTCCTTAACAACCCCTGCCAAAGTTTTGACAACTTCTTCAAGGTCAACTGTCTTGCTAGTGTGAGGATTCTTTAGGTTAACCAAATTCATACCCTCTCTCTTTGGTGGCTTCCCAGCAACTTTAATATTATTCTCAATTTAGATAGCCATGGTAAAAAAAATGTCTCAGGGTCGAGGATTTTTGTCTCTTAAGTAGTATGTTGTTTTCTTATCAAATGCATCTGAGTACTTAATAAGAAAATAATCATCACTGGTCTTATTTTATTGGGAAACCTTGTCAAGGTTTTATTGAATCTGGTATTGAAGTCTTGGATACACTCATTGGGATTCTTTTTAATGTTCTCAAACTCAAACAATAGAAACCTTGGATCAATTCTATCACCATATGAAACCCTGAATGCATTTTTCATCTCTTGCCATGAATTAATTGATCCATCAGGAAAGGATTTAAACCATTCATGAGCATATTCTTCTAGAGTTTTGTAAAACAAATTTACATATACATCCTCAAACTCAACCTCATAATCATCCATCAGATTCTAAAATAACTTTAAATGATGATCACCACTGATAGCATTATTTCCTTGAAACTTAGGCAACCTCATTCTAATCTCATTTGGGACCTCATTTGGATAACCTTCCATGTCATTAAAATCAATAGGTTTATATGTGTTAACTCTAAAAGATTCTCTATGAGGAGGGTCATCCATGTTATTTTGCACAAGATCTATAGGTGGAGGATGGTGTAACCAATGTTGAACAAGAGTTTGTTGGTTTAATATATTTTGAACAACCTGATGAAAGTCAATACCTTCAAGGAAGAGTAGAATCTAAACCAAATCCCTAGTTTCTCCTTAGTAAATGAAACATAATGAGGATAAATAGATTAGGCTTACCTTGTATAGCTTTAGAACATCTAGGAGGGGGTCTTGTTTGTATAAATAATGTAAATGATAATCTAGACAAAATGCTTCAAAATTGTCAGATGTGCTAGAGCATTCCTCAACTAGCAGAATATCAATTTTATTAACTTGACTGCAACTACTCTTTGAACTTTGATCAGTTACAGGATTCCATATCTGCTTATTTTTCCAAACAGACTCAAACTCGGGAAGCAAATTATTTATGGGACTAGATTTGAAAGAAGATAGTAATCCTTCCAATTTTGTAAAATAGAAAGCAAATTAGTAATCAAAATTGGATGAAACCAGTCTATCTCAGCGTTAAGGATTTGCCACTAGAATTTCAAATTCTAGAAATATATAGAACCTTTAACATATGTAGGTATTAAATAGTCCCCGGAAACGGAACAAAACCACTTGGGTGTTTGTTGATGAGCCTACCCAATATCTAGGAATCAACTAGAAATTTATACATGGCCTGAACTGAGACTAAATTAACTCAAAAGGTGTTGTTGATGATTCAATGAGATAATCTTATCATATGAAATAACTGGAAATTTTCACATAGTAAAATTGACATGTCCCCGAAAACAAACTACTCGAGCGTTGGCTCCAAAAATAGCATCCCGAGGAAATGAGCAGTTAACCTGAGTGGGTTGGCTTTGAGGGAATGATGAACAATGAAAATTTCTTTTTCATTGATATCTGGGGATTTTTTCAACACTCAAATCTGGGAGGTGATCAGGAGGCACCTTCACAAAGGGGATGGCTTAACCCTGCAATTTTTGGCTCTGCCTGGAACAAGGTGAGAGGACATAGTTGGAAGATCTAAATAAATGAAAAAAATTCATGGATTGGTTTCCTTTATGATTGGTGCAAATTAATTTGAAGCAAATGCATCCATAGATATAATACTCACTCAAAAGAGTTATCACTCGATTGTTGTAAGAACTTGACACATCAAATACAGATTAAACAAACAAATAATGAACAAATTTACATATTAAGTTTGCATAAAAAAATTGACCAAGGGTGTCTTTAAATGATATTGGATCACAAACTTGGTGGGATTCTTAGCAAAGCTTACTAGTAATGAACAATTTTTAAACAATTAGCTTTCAAATAAGCATATGTATGGTATGCAGGTATGATATGCTTAGCAGGTATGAAGATAAGTTGGATTTTTTAATTGAGATTTAAGGGGGGGGTGTAATTAATTTTATGACTTTGGTATGTTGATGATCCCATAGAAAGAATACATGCTTAATAGTGATGCTTGAAAATAACAATCAATTTAACATGGTCTATGAAATAACATTTGCATTCATTAATACTTAATGTGCACAAATGTTATCTACAGTCTTCACAATCCTAACTACAAATCATGGAGTTAGAGATGAGATAAAGCACTTGTTATATTTGTCTTATACACCCAAAATACCCTTAAGGGATAACAATGGCTCTTCAAAAGTGATGTTTTCTTTAGGATTTTACAACTAGAATGAACTATTGAAAAATATACACTATTATGCACTAATCTCATAGTAACCAAAAGAACAAAGCAACTAAGAAAGACCCTTGCATAGTTAACAAAGTAAATCCAATGCAAGATGTAACAGAAACTATATTGCCTCATTCATTCTTCTAAAACATAAGAAACGGGAAAGTATAGCTTGATAAAAACAGTGAGAGTCTATTCATGTACATTTTGGCAAGGAGACACAAACAAATGCCTTCAAAACATGCTAATGGCTATACAATGCAACCACCTTAGCTCTTCCTCACAGAACTAGGTTAAAAAATGTATTGCAAGAAAACTAGAAACTGGAACTTAAAAACTTGATCAAAAATTCTACAACTACCCCCTTTCTCTCAAAATAAAAGACTTTTACAGTATATAGAAGATGAGAGAGAGAGAGAGAGAAAAGAGAGAGAAAATTCTGATTTCCCTCTTCACCCACCAATAAGATGCATTAAAATTCTAAAAGGGTTCATGGGAAGCCTGCAAAGTCATTCATTCCTATGTTGTATTGCTTGTTGGAGAAGAAACAAACACCATACTTCATTAAGATGGGTGGTTGAACCAATACTAGGACTGCAACTTCAATGATGAATATGTTTTCTTATTTTTCTCCCACCAATGGCCATCAAAATCTTGGTTCTGATGATTCCAAAGTGAAGGGCTCAAACATACCTTTCCAACAATATAAATTTTACAAAATTTGGAGCAGGGAATCAAAATATATGAGCATGTGAAGTTTTTCATTTGGGAGCACATGAATGTGACACGTTACAAAATTTGATTGGCCTCGGGATTTGCTTTTGGCCACATGTGCATTGCTTCAGCCTTGCCATGTGTTGGTCTTCCATTGGTTGTGGCAGGCCGAGATTGATTTGCATTTTACATGTCAACAATGCAGTTCTACAAAATGAAAAATTACAAAGTTTTCCTCATGACCCAAAAATATGCCACATGTCAGCCCCTCATTGGATGTATAGGGTGGGGATTTCTTTGTATTTGGTATGCTGACTTTCGTCCTGTATATCTGCAAAATGCAAAAAAAAATCCCATGGCCCAAAATTTGTTTGTGTGTTCACCTTTTACCCTTGCAACATGTCGGCCATTGATTGGTTGCGGAGGTCAATGATCTATTTACATTTTGCACGTTGAACACCGCTTTGTAAGTTACTCTCGTGGCCCTGACACCTTTGTTCTCACAACTCCTCCACATTCTACACTACACTAGCTCCTTTGCTTTTCAGCCAAGAAATTAATGCAGGGAACCATTGATCCGCAAGAACTTGTTCCTAATTTCCTTCTTCCACCCAAAAACCCACCTAACACTACGCCCTTCACCAAATTCCTTCATTGTGGCTTTTTCAGGGATGCAGGGAACAAGTGACCCGATGGAACTTGTACCTCTATATTCCTCCTGAACCCAAAAAACCCGCAATGGTCTAGAAATGACTATTTTCTTCATTTTTTGGCTAAGTATAGATCCTTTAAGCTCTGAGAAAAGGAGGGAAATGCATCAGAGATAATTTTAAGTGTCCAAAACACAAAAAGTACCTCATTCTTTCATATTTTCCATTGAAGCTCCATCGACTGCCTAAGTCCAAGTTTCTCAAGGTGTTCAATTTTTCAAGGGGTGTAAAAATGGATAACAAGACAAATATTTGAAGCATGGGGAACAATATGACACACACAGAATCAGTTATATTAATGGAAATTCTAAGAAAACAACCTGCTCAATCTAGGGTCTTAGATTGAGCACCAACACATTAAGCTTGAATTTTAGTGTAAGTAATTGAATTTGCAGATTCAAAATTGTGTTCTTGTTTCGAAACTCATCCCACACTTCTTTGGATGTTTTGGCATCTCGAATGTGGGGTTGCACGCCATCAAACACTGTGAACAAGATAATCAACTTGTCATTTTGATTTGACATGTCAAAGTGTCATTGTTGGGTTGCATCATCAGTTGATCTAATTATAGAACCATTGACAACTAGCCAAATTTATTTAAACTCGAATTAAGTTCAAATTTTTGTCTTCCACACGACGTAATTATCACCACGGAGTAGTTGCGGGTCAAGAAAGAAGAATTTGGGAGCATTGTTTGCCATGGTGAGTTGTTAGAATTTTCCCAACTAGAGGGCATATTAACACAAAACAATGTAATAATACATTGAGAAAATGTAATATTACAACCACTTGTGCAGAAAAAGTGAATGGAGTTCAAAATGGCTCAACTACTAAAAAAGCAAAAAATCACTCCACTAATTTAGGGGAGAGGTTAGCGTAAGTAATCTTTTTATAACTAAATTTGGAAAGGGTATCGACCTCTTTACCTACCTATTCCCAATGTCTTAACAAACATTCAACTAACCAACTTCGGGTCAGTACACATGTGATATGAATTGAAGGAAATTTTATTTTAACAACAATAAAAATGATTAAAGATGACCTAATTCTAATGGCAGAAACAATCCAAGACTTGAGGATCCACCTTCGCTAATTAGAGCTTTTCTACAAAGAAGTAGGAATGCATGTAAACATTGGAAAAACCAAAATTGTGATTTTTTGTGTGAAGAAAACAAACCAGCAGCCCAAATTTTAGTTCAAAGGTGAGCCTTTGGAGATAGTGTCAGAGTACAAATTCCTAGGCCTTGATTTCCATAGCAAGATCAAGTGGGACATATGTAGGATGAAATGAATACAAGGAGGCTGGAGAGCCCTCTTTGCGCTCCAAAACAGGTGCAGAAATGTTGAATTATGGGATTGGAAGACCACTAAGATCCTATTTGGGTTACTTGTCATTCCAGTGTTGTTATATGGCTGCGAGGTATGGGCTACTGGAATGAAAAATTCAAATTGGAGAAAACTAGAGAGAATCCAAAAAAGGATTATAATACACCATTTCATAATCAAGGCTACAATTCCCTATGAAATAATCATGGATGAAATAGGTTCCTTCCTCCTAGAGGCAACTATTATGACTAGGCTCATAGGTCACCTGAAAAAAGTTGGAAACATGCAGGCAGACAGATGGCCTAAGGTTGCAATAGATGAAGAGTTACATAGACGAAAGAACACGTGGATGAAGCAGAAATACAAAACGATGAAAAAATGGGATATAAACCTTATTGAATGCTTGTAGCTTAACAGAGATATCAAAAACTATGTAAATGAAAAGTTCATATTGATGATGTGGCAGAAGAAAATAAGCAGGAAGCGTCAACATTAGATTACTCAGTTTAACCCAACCTGTGACCACGGAGAAAAATCTTATATAAGGGCTAAAATAAAATGGTGGGAGAAGATCCTCATTGCTCAGCTAAGGACTAGCTCAAGCAATCTTAGGTGTGAAATAGGGAGGTGGACAATACCCAAGGAGCAGTGGGAAGAGAGAACTTGTCTAATGTGCAATACAAGGGAAATTGAGACGAAAAACCACTTCATTCTCCATTGTCCCAAGTTCACGGATATTCGATCCAAATATGCAGAAATCATAACTAGCGGGTCTATGGTGGAACTATTTGAGAAAAATAGAATAAAGAACTTAGGTGAAATGTTGCCACATACCAGCCGATAGAGGAACAACCTCCTAAAATAGGTCAAAAATCCCACTTTTGTTTAAGGCGGTTTGGTACTATCTTGTGGTCCCATATACCTGTTGGTCTCATGGACATAATTAAAATATTTCATTTCTTTTCATTTCATAAGGAAATGTGGCACCTTCCAGGGGGTCCACATGGTGCTATATGGGAAGAGGATGGTTTAGGTATTTCTTCAAAAGTGGATTTACATTAATTATGGATTGTTTATGCCTTAGAAAGAGATTTTTTCTGTGGCCACTTATTTTCCCCCTTCCTCCTCTTTTGTATTTTTGCATTGCAAGGTTTAAACTAAGATATGTGGGGGAAATTTCTCACTGTAGGTCTCATACGTATTTCTCCAACACGTGACTCTGATGCGGCTCTCCGATGATTGATCAAGAGCTCACTCAATGATACAACGCATGTTGCAGTCAATGCATTGGATTGACAATGGAAGAGTTACTTTGTTTTCTATGTATTAATGACTCAGTCCGCTTTAGAACCATGGATCCACCTAGCTCAATGTGATGTGGGTTGGAAGCTTGTTCGTTTGGTGTGAGGGAATTTTCAAAATCTGAGGTGGCTACTTTAACTCAACTAATTTTACATGTCTGATGTATCGGTCTACCCTCAATATATCTTATCCATTGTAAGTTTGATCCACCCTTATACTAAAGTCGTTTCCTTTGAATAATAAGTAGGGATCTGCAATGAAAAACCTTCAACTCGCCCAACACATTCAACTAGCTCAGTGAGTGTTGGAGACAATTCATCCAAAAAATGTCATAGCTCACTCGAGAAGAGTTAACTCACCCAACTCGTTAGAGTCCTTGAAGACTAGTAGATTTCGAGGCACTGCTAGAGTTAGCTATAGCTAACTATGCCACCAAATTTAGTCAAAAAACCCATATTGGGAAAGGAAAAAAATATTTTATTTGAACCATTTTTTCCTGCAAAGTAGCCTGGTGGTGCTGGAGGCGGTTCTTGAGGACCCCTTCTTACCCAGTGCATAGACTAAATATGCAAACTACCTAGATTTGAAAATAACATATTGTGGGGATGCAGGGGTGGGTTTGAGAAGCTGCTAAAGGTAGTACAGGATCTACTGGTAGGCAATAATCTTCTACAAAACCATATACACTCATCTACAACCTTATTAGCAATTTTTTCTCAAATTTTCAAGCTCCAAACTCAATATTTGATACCAAATGTTGGAGGAAACATGGAGGTAGCCTGCTATGATTTTATTAATAAGAAAAATCCATAAGATTATTGTACAGGCACAACAATATTCCTATGTGACTAAACAAAACAAATATATGGTTTAACAATATATTAACCATATAACAACTATAAAACAGCCAGTTACCAAACCAACCACAGTAACAACATAACTACCTTAGTATCAATCTATTACCTTAAGTAAAAAATAACTATAATGCATAACTACTATATACAAATATTTTACCTAACATATCATTCATATCTATATGGTGCCCCTCATTGAGAAACCATCTCATCTTAATTTAGGATGGGGAGAAACCATCTCACCCACCCGGTTAAAGACTATAACTCTGGTATCCCCTCCCCTCTATAGGTATTGGATATGGGCCTGTATTAATTGGCCATAGGAGAGGCTCTCCTCACCCCTACCTCAACTTTCAAGGGGGTAGACCATAAATCTCTTATTCGCATATATATAGAGCAATTGAGAGCCCCATAATATAGAGAGAGATGTGGGGCACCCTATAGAGAAATACAATGCCCCAAGGATCTCTTTGATAGAGATGGGGGCACTTCTCATTCTGCACTAACTAGGAACTCTAAAATTGATAGAAATGGGGGGGGCAATCCTCATCCCAATCTAGAGAATTATTCTACTCATGGATTCAATAATTCCCATATAGAGATTGGGGTCGATCTCAGAAGGGATGGTAGGGGCACCATGTATCTATATGGAAATCTAGAGTACTCTATTCTATATAGTTGGTCATATCCCCCATCTATCCCCTATACTATATGGAAAAGGGGGTGAACTATCCCATCTATATGGTTCGTTCGAGCATCTATATATATATTGAGTCTATATAATAGGGGAGTGGAATAGATATATCGAATTTTGTGGGCCACCAGTCGGCATCCCCCTTTCTATATAAGGAACTTGCCATATAGATAAGATATATGATCTATAGGTGTGGGGGGCCTTCCTAGATAGATATAGTTGGATCCTCGACTATATATTGCATATCTAGTTGGCATGCATGAATGTTATCTGGGGCACCCCAATCTATACCAATTTATACCAATCTATAGGTTATTTTTTGATAACATTCCCATGTATAGATAGGGGTTGCCATATATCTAATATGAACTATAAGGGTGAGGGTAGGGTTAGAGATAGAGGGCCATATGTGTGTTTTTGTGTGTCTATGTGTGTCTATGTGTGTGTTCCCCCATCTTTATAGAAGGGATACAATATATAGGCATATAGAGAATCTATATAGGGGGCATATATAGATAGGGCCTTCTCCTCCCCTCTCTTCTCGATAGATCATAATACAAAATCAAAATGTATAGGGTGGGGGACAAATCTCATATATGAGGCCCAATATCAATCTCCATATAGGGGTGAGGGAGGTTCTTTGGATCTCTCCCGTTAGGGGGAGGCCAAATCTCAATATAGGGTAGGGCTCCCGACCATCCGAAGAGGGGTTGATATGGGGCATTCTATATATAGCTTATCTCGGGGAGGATACTGAATAGATAGGGGTTATTCCATAATTTTTTGTGTCACCCCTATCTATATGTCATAACTATAGAGAGTCCTCATATATATATATATATATATATATATTTCTAAGATAGATTGATTTCCGATATGGCCATCATTTGCTCGAGAGATAGATCAGTTTCCCTATATATATGGTTGGCCCCTCTATATCTCAATCTAATCTATTATCCAAAAGAAAGGAAATCTTATCTATCACTGAATGTATAAACTACATTACATTATTAGGCAATGCCCAAATATAACCCATATATAAAGAGAAGTCTAGTCTAATATAGTTGAGTTGGATCCACTCCCTCAAACTCTACATATCGCTATCAATCTCATATATATATGGCTCTCCTAATGGCCTGGGCCCTACTAGTTGTGGGCCTAAAGGTAATGTCCTAACGTTTCCTGTGATATATGGAGGGGTGCCCCAGATTGATTCAAGTGCATAAATGACTTGAGCCTCACATCATATATCATCTATATACATGATATGGCTACCCATATCACGTCTATATTTATAAAAACTCCTTAGAGATCTATATAGAGTAGGTCACTCGAGTGTGGGATTGAGCACCTATAGATAAATCTGGTAGTGATGGTTTGGTTTAATTCATAATTGGTTCAATCACAATCATGATATATAGCATAGTATAGAATGTGATTTGAAACAAAAAACAAAGATTGTGTTTTGGCCTTGGGAAGCTGATGGTTGGGTCGGTTCATGTGAAGTATATAATGTAATGCATTTCAACAATTGACAAGTTGAGTCGCAAGATTTATTTTATTAGATGGAGATGGAGATTGAGAGATTCGGGATTGGGCCCTCCTTTGTATGTATATGTATATGTATATGTATATGTATATGTATATGTATATGTATGTATATGTATATGTATATGTATATGTATATGTGTATGTCTATATGTATATGTACATCTATGTATATATGTATATCTATATATGTATATACATATACATATACATATACATATACATATGTAGATATGTATATGTATATGTATACATATACATACACATACACATACACATACACACACACACACATATATATATATGTATCTGTGTGTGTGTGTGTGTGTGTGTGTGTGTGTGTGTGTGTGTGTGTGTGTGTATTACAAAAATCTCATAATGCAAAGCTATTGACGGAAATCACAACCGAGGTGATACACAATGAACCCTCGTTTGATAATAATCTACCTTTAGAGGGTCAAATCCTACACTAGGTGTTTAGACTGGTACTACTATTGCTCATACTCATGTGTCTACACCTATGATTTTGCAAGTGACGCCCATATACCCACTACAGGGGAACCACAACCTACTCATATTTCTATATGCATTCCTATACAACATACAATTTCATTTATGCCTCCTAGGCCTATGCTAATGTGACACCGTATTTTCCTATTCTATTTTCAACAATGATATGCATGGTAATTCACGTTTACACCTCCTACTCAAGATCAATATGCTTTACAAATTATAAACATTCAAATCGAATTTGCACAATTAAGATGAGGATTTAATATAGCGAACCACATGAGGAGTTCTCTCAACATATTGCACAATCTATTAGGCCCACATATATTTCGTTACCCTCTCCCCCTCCCTTTGTTTAAGGTCTATTACACCTAAGTTTACGTTATTAGATGTTAATGGTGATTAAGATCAACATCTCGAGACGTTCTTTTCTATGTGTCTAGATTATTGGGTAACAATAGATTGCTCACCAATTTCTTCCCAATAAACGTTAAGGACTATGCCTTGAAGTGGTTTTACACCCTTCTTATGGGTTCTATGCATGCCCTTCAACCTTTTAGCTGACAATTTATTTTTCTATTTCCCCATCAACATCAGTTAAAATGTATGTTTTTCTCATATTGCACAACTTAAACATAGATCTACTGGGCCTATTGGCGATTACACTCTTAGATTCAAGACCATGCTTTGCAGAATGTCATATCATGTTGATGATGGTGAATTATAAGAATTTTTCACTCAAAGATTGCTTCAACATATCAAAGACATTTATGTTTCAAACTCATCATTCTTTCACTGAATTGTATCATACTATTAAGTACCATAAGATCAAGCTCGTTACTACAAAGAAGTTAAAATACGAGAGCGTTGCTCCCACATCTTTTGGAGCCAAATCTCAAAGTAAAACATCCTTCAAGGATAAGACTAATGATGCTAATAGCGAGGCTTAAACATCTATCAATACGGTTTCACAACCACCAAGCTTGTCTTATCTGCTTCTCCATAAAGACACTTTACACATTTAAATCTACCTCTCCTTAACAACGACTTGAGTGTAATATTATTTCTCTACCTCCACCTGTGGTGATTGATGCAACTAAACAACAATATAAGAGATTTGATTTCAATGCATATTGTGATTATAATAGATATTTAGGATGTTAGACCAATAGATGTTTTGGCTTATGACATAAAATTCAATATTTTATTGAAAACAATACCATTCAAATTAATGGTGATAATGCACCACCAAATTAATCAAATGCTCAACCTATCAACACTTGAATATGTTTAGTGATCCCTTTTTGAACTATGGAGTGCCAATTTTTTTTTTTTAAAATGAAGGTACACATGAATTATAATGCACAACCTCCTCCGACTTCATATGCTCCTAGAGTTAACATTCCATATCCATTAGGTTGACTCATTGGTGCACTGATAGATATGAGATTACGGCGGTCTACTATTACATTTGATGGCCATGAAATTCTTGATGATAACACCATTGACAAGCTTGTGTTCATATGTGCTTTCATTGATTCACATATGATATAAAGTGTTATGGTATACAACAGATTAAGCAAAAATATATGCATTATGGCACTACTTACTAGCTTTGGGTACACATATATTGATTGTATTGGTACAAACTAACATGGTAAAAAGCTTCGATTGATAATGTCAAACGTCTCTTGTAGGCATTGTGTTACCACTTATGGTAGGAATTAAACAATTACTACTTGGTTCTTAGTTTTACTTGGCTATGGTGCATGTAACATTTTATTAGGATGACCTTAGATACATAAGATGTGTGTTATTATTTCCACATTATACGAATGCTTAAAGTACATTTTTTACACCTTAATTAAATCTATGTTATGGAAATGCACAAAAATAAAGAGGATGTAGGGGTTTGTAGAAAGGGATTATTCTAATCTAATTAATTCACTATTAACCATTCATAACTAGAATAATGCATTAACGCTTGTAATGATTGTTAGAACGATAAGTAATAACTCAAATGCACAAGGGGAGAGGAATACCTAGTTGTATAGATAAGAAAATAGAGGATCTAAATGTGCAAACAAGTGGAAAATGTAGATAAGAGATTAGAGATGCTTTGTTATGATTTTTGAAACTATAAACTGAGCATGTGTAGGACCATATAACTACTGTATAGTCCATAGTAGAATGATATGGTCCTACCTTTGGGTTGTACAATCTTAGACCCGTTCGACATTCTGGGTCTGAAACTTCATTCGTTCTTTAGTTTCTTGGAGATGACCTTCACTACATGTCTTTTACTCCCACAAACTCTAGATGTGATGTAATCACCTGCAATAATGTGGAAGCTCTAGAAATCGGCAATGCCCCTTTATCAAAGCACTAACAAACCAAAAGGAGAACTCATATGTGTGTAATGAGGCTCGTATAACCTTGGTGGTCCACCCTAACCACTGAACCAATTCAAGTGTTGCACTACATGCCCTCGTGGGAATAAAGCCTAACGTAGTTCTCCTAGGTGCTTGTGCAAGTGTGAGTGCAAACTAGCGAACCCCCCAAGGGTGCTCTTGTGTCTTTTGAAACCAATATAACATGAAAAATTTTATAATATAGAATGTACCCAATATGATACTAATGTGATGTGGTGTGCCTTACCTATATGACCTAAGTATTTGTTCCTTGAAACACTTGAACAATGATTGGAGTGACTTTTATCTTGATAAGACATGGCTATATGACCTTTGCATGCTTGGAAATTAGGTAAGCTAGTCTCTTTGACATGGTTGAGTGTTTCAAACCTATAGTATGGAATGCTCTAATTGATGTGCAACTGATTTGGGCAGGTTTGAGAGACCCTTGGGTGTCTTTAAAATTATATTTGCAATAAGAGCTTGTAAGAGAGCCATGTGAGTTATAAATTGACATTTACTTCCTTATATATCCTTCTGTAGGTGAAATATTCTAATAATGCCAACCCTAGGAATATGAAATGACCCAATAAAGATATTCACAATCAAAAATAGAGTTAGAGAAAGTAAAGGGGTATGATTGTTTAGGTCGGCCAAGACTGAACGTCGCATCCTACCCCATTTTGTACAGTCCTAGACAAGAAAGATGCAAAGTGAAACAGAAATTTGTGGGCATGAATTACATATATTGTTCACTGTTTTGATTTGATAGTATTTTTTTTAATTGATGACATAACATGGTATAAATATAATCAAGTCACAATAGAACTAGAGAGATATACCGATCAAATTCCGAAAGTGAGCAATTTTCTTAGCAAGGGAGCATGGTCAAACTTGGCATTGCAAAAAGACAAGTTACATCATTTTAGCATCTACATTCCCCATCTTTAAGTGTTTGATTGAAAAATGCATGCTTAAAGGAAAAATATACTTGAGTGTGTGCACACACTTTCTTTTTGCTCAATATTAGTTCTTTGATGTGTTGGTGTTAGCATGCTCTGTGATTCCTGAGATGTCAGAGGATTAGGAGTGATTTGTCCCTATTTTTTGCGGAAGGTGAGACTAAAGTGTTTAGTGTAACCCAACAAGAGAGAGAGAGAGAGAGAGAGAGAGAGAGAGAGAGAGAGAGAGAGAGAGAGAGAGAGAGAGAGAGAGAGAGAGAGAGGAGAGAGAGAGAGAGAGAGAGAGAGAGAGAGCGAGAGAGAGAGACGATGAGAAGACAGAAGAAGAGAGTAGCAGAGAGAGAGGAGAGAGGAGAGAGCAGGAGAGAGCGCGCGCGCGAGGCGCGAGCCGAGCGCGCTAGAGGAGAGAGAGTAGAGAGATAGTAGCGCGAGAGAGAGAGAGAGAGAAGAGAGAGAGATGTCGAGAGAGAGATAGAGAGAGAGAGAGAGAGAGAGCGAGGAGAGAGAGCGAGAGAGAGGAGCGTAGAGAGAGAGAGCGAGAGAGTCTAGAGGCGAGTCGAGAAGAAGAATAGCGCGCTAGCGCTCGAGCGATAGAGAGTCTAGAGCGAGAGAGCTGAGAGAGAGAGACGAGATAGAGATAGATCTCTGAGTATATAGATACGAGCGATATATCTCGAGACGATATCTCGTCTCTATATCTCTCTATCTATCTCTAGTGATATCTTCTCTTCTCTAGAGATCTTCTCTATCTCAGATCTCTCGAAGGGGGGTGTGTGCTGTGCGCGCGCGCGCGCGCGTGTGTGTGTGTGTGTGTGTGTGCGTGTGCGTGTGCGCGTGCGTGTGTGTGTAAATGACATCCAAATAACAACATCCCAACCGTATTGTATATGTAATACAAACTCCATCTATATCAAGGGGAGGCCCATATACCAATCTATATAGAGGGGGGGTCTCTATATATGGGGGAGTCAATGCCAATGAAACTCCATCTCTATATTAACATTTATCTGTATATGGAACAATGATATGGTTTCTATGTACAGATAAGGTGAACAATGACAGAGGCCCCACACATCTACTGGTGGACCCCCATATATATAATCTAGTCTAAGGGCCCGACATATGTACGTCACATATATAGAGTTTTTTAGTTGAAAAATTGGTTATTAAGAACAACCAACAGTTCTAGGGGATAGCAGTACCTCCTCTTTAATGGGGAGGTTCACTTATTTAATCAAAATCAAAAACCCTAAGTATTTACAAATGTACAAACCAACTAATTTGTTGATAAGGATATTGGTGTTCACGAATGGATTCATTGATCTCAATACAAAAGATAAACAAAGAAAGGGAATAGAAGAATTACAACGGTATGATTAGGGTAAAAACAAAATGATTAGGGAAACACAGTTACAACGAACTAGACTGATCTAGCATAAATAAATCCTCCATAGTTCTCTAAGGGTTACTAGATTGAATGTAAAAGATAAGAAAAGAAGAAACAATAATTTCAAATAAATAAGATTGTATATGTTTATTCTACTCTTGCATGTAACTGAAACTAAAGCACATGTGTGTTTGCGTAAATGAAAAAGCCACATAGCACATAGAATACTTATTGAATCAAATTTTAACACATTTTCCTCCATATATTAGAACACAGAGTCTCAGATTTTAGATTAAAACAAACAATCGCATTAACTAGATTGAAGGAAATAAATCGAAATAACTTGAATGGAGAAAGGATTTTTTTTCTTCTATATTGATAAAAATATGTATATTTACATCCATATGCACCAATATCCAACCTCTTTTACAAATGGAATGAGGCCTTTTATAGGCTAAGGGGATGATGTAACTGCCTTTCCTAACTAATTATTATTAATTAAGTGTTAAACACTTAATTAATTTAATTACATGATTTGGATTTATTTTAATGCAATTTTGATTAATAAATCCAATATTCAAAATAGAACAATTAGAAGTATTTTATGATCTGGAAGATGAAGGAACAATAGGAACAACTGAACGTTGACATTTTGAGCTCGATTACCTACATGTATATGAAACTTTCATTACAATAGCTAAAATATCCATGCTTTTGGGCACAATGGTGTTTTGCTAAGAGTAGTTTAACTAGCTTCCAACGAGCATGTTCCATTTCTTTGGCAATTCCACCATTCTACATAAGTCCCATTTATTCCCTTTATAAAAACATTGTGAAGTTCTAAAAGTTCTTCCATCTTATCCTTGTTGACCAAGTATTCTTCGAGAACAAACTTCTTTTTTAATGAGTGATTTGAGATTTTGCCTTGATTTGATCAACTAAATTTATTTTTGTTGAATTATCCTTAAAAAGATGGCAATGAATAGGTGATACAAATCAGTGAAGATCTCAACTTTCAATGATTCACCCTTTTAGACCACACTCTTTAATATTAGTTGTAGATTCTTCTAGAAATTTTATCCTCCACTCCACACTAAAGGTCCAATTTATTGACAAGTTTCTCTTTGAGTCATCAAAAATATTCTTAGAGAGAAGGATTTTCTCATTTGTTAAGCTCATGATTCAAATATCTTAAATGCAATCTGCTCAAATTTTAAATTCATTGTTAATAGTGTCAATTATAGAATTGATTTTCTCCTAGGATAAGGTGATATTATCATATGTTCCGCATGCTTCATCAATGAATTACAAACCTTAAATTAGAATGCCTTCAACCCAAGCCTTGGAATGCCTTACCAAATGCAACATGTCTTGTGAATCTTCTGTGATTGTATTTGATATCAATCCCGATAGTAGCAAAAAATGGGTGGAAATGTGGAGAGGGGAGTAGGATAAAGATGGAGTCTTATCCGATGGGAGGAAATAGTTGATGAAATTAGCAAGAACTTGTACTTGTCTCCTCAAGATACTCTTGAGTTTTCTATCCTGTCTCAACTCTATCAATGACCTTAGAGATATTTTCTCTAAGGTTATACACTTCACCCTCAGGAGTGGATTCTCCTAATGAGATATCCTGGTGAGCTCCAAATCATAAATGTATATATCTTTCTCACTCGTATCCCCCTTTGGTTTAGCAATTTCCAAGAATTATTGTCCTTTTGAATCAGAAACTAGATGAGAAGTTGTATTGGCTTTCTTCAGGAGGAGGAAGATATGTGCTAAGAAGGGAAGCCACTTACATCAAATTCAAGAACCTCAATTTGATATTGTGTGCCTTCCTTTTCTTTTCATCAATCATGGGTTGGACCCATGTGAGGGAATCTCCAGAAGAAGTGGCCATGGAGGAGACAATGACAAGGGAAATCTGGGAACTTGGAGGTTGAGAAATAGGAAACATCGAGAGTGGAAGTTCATAATGGAAGAAGAAACATGCCTTATAAATTCCAACCTAGGTTTTTGAAACATCTAGTTTGCCTTGATATCTAGCTCAATAATTATCTCAAACCTTATTATTCTTCAATCTCTTCAGATTCTTCCTTCTTCTTCTCTCTTCTTGTTTCCCCTTAGATAATTTTTCTTTTTTAGAAGGCTGTGATGTTTGTTTAGGGGGGTAGAGGCAGCTTCACCAGCCAATTATTGTGCTTGTTCTCTTGTTCCACTCCTTGTTCAGGTCATTTCTACTTTCTTCTTGCAACTTCTTTTGATTTATCTTTCTTCATATAAACCTTCGTTCCTGAGTCCAAGAGAGAGGAGGAAGGAGTTTTTTGGATTGGGACATATCTTTTGTGAAGTGGAGGCCTCCTGGGAAGAAGATGTCCTTTTGAGATTCTTTGAATTCCTTCATTTTTCTATTGAACCAATATCTTATTCTTAGGAGCACTAGATTATTCAAATCATCAAGGTTGTCATTTTCTCTTCTAATACCAATAAATGGTAGGAATAGGGGAGTGTACTGAATATAATCTTATAGATTCTATTGCATAGTGATTGGAATCATCATCTTCCATACCTTCAAGAACTATGTACAACTTGATGTATTTGATCTATTGCAATAACAAGTTGCCAAATAATATTTTTCTCACTTCATATTCATATGTACATTCATCCCAAAAGTCTTCGAATGTTGGAAAATGGTAGTAATTCATCCTTATATTTTTTGAAATGAAGCCCCTGCTGTCAAAAGAATTCCTTTTCTGATATGTATAGAAATTGAATTCTGAAATATTTCACTCAATATTTTGAGCATCTAGGGATGACCTATAAGTGTAGTTTCATAATGAGATGGCGAATTAGATGCCTAATATTTTCTTATCCCTTTGTTAGTTCTATGAAGCACATCCAATTGTATACGTAGTTTAAGAAGTAATATCTTGTCATTGTAATAAATTGACAGCTTGTATGGTGATCCCTTTAAACACATTTGTTTGAATGTATGATAAACTTCCCGAACTGAATGAATAGGCTGTGCCATATGTATAGACATCAGTTTTCTAGCCTTTGGAGAAACTCTCTTAGTCACATTTCCTTCGAAGCAACCTAACTAGAAACATGGTGAAATCATCTTTTACTCTCCTATGATGAATCTTATTGTATCTCATAGGTGAGTTGAGTATAAAATTCATAGACATGTGTGTATTTTTCTTGTTCTCTTTCCTTGTTAGCCCCATCCATATCCTGTATACCACTATAGTGTACACCAAGTATGAATTCATGTGAATTTTTTTACTTTGTTGAACATTGACAAGTTGATGAGTCAATTTTTCATAGATTATTCATGCCCAATACACATGTTTTTTTCCTTCGCAAATTACATGTCAATGTATACACACATCTAATTCTGAAATTAATTGGTGGATGGAATTCCCATTACTCTGGCTAGTAGTGTGATTATATCTAAAAGTTCCTCCAAGAATTCAAGTCGAAAGAGAGTCTTGGGTAATTTGGAAGGCCCTTTTCTTTTGATTTTCAAGCCATGATTTAACAATCATGGTTTTGTACTTATCTTGAATGAGGTTAAAAAATATTTGGGATTCTTTCATAGTTAAGATATTTGGAATATTCAAAGGTTGGGATTCCCAAGGCTACATTCATATGATGGGCATCTAGTTTAGAAATAAATTTTCCCTTGAGGGTCTTTCAGTTCCTTGGTTTTTGGATCAAAATTGGATGCACAAGATAGAACTGTGTCAGTGCATTGCACTAAGGTGGTGAAGTGCACAACATGAGTTAATCCACTATTTTTAACACATTAGGCCAGTATAATGGGACTATCATCTATTGATTCTAGCCCAAAAGTCATTTAGATTCATGTGCTTGACATCACTATCACCTATATCAGAAACGAAGGTTTCTAGAGAATAAATATGCTTATATCCTACGTATTGAAACTTCATGATGGAAAGATTATAAAAAACTCCAGGAAAATAAAGGCCATATAGTGAATTTTACGAAGTTTGTTATTAGGAAAGGGCTGAGAAACTCAAATAGGAACCAAAATGGACAAATTTAGGATAAAACTACTCACTTTTTGTATGAAAATGATGACACCCTCACAACACTAAATCAATGCACTTTGAATTTTTTAATTTGGGAAAAATGAGAAAGTTATGGACAAAATAACTTCTTTGATGCGTGGGAGTAGGAAATTGGACAAAGCACTGTAAGAGAATGAGCTTTGCAAATGTAAAAATGATTAAGTATGGATCAATTTATATAGTAGAGATTTTAAATCAATTGGACCCTTGATTTAAGACCAAAAAAAGTGATGAAGAGATTAGACCAACACCCATGGGAACACCAATTTTTACCCCCTTTTGTTTTCAAATCAAATATGAAGGAGTTTGGAGGAACAAACAGAACAAAAGTAAAAATCCTAATCTCTATACATTGTGGGTGAATCAAATTTGGGGAACAAACAAACAATGGAACGAGTTCTGTTAGTTCCTCATTTACTTGCAATTACCACTAATTAGACTAAGAGAAGGAGGAGATGCAGGAGTGAGAAGGGCTTGCGAAGAAAATGGCTCATGATGGAACAAGTTTTTTGGTTCCATTTGTTCCCATAAGTGCCGATTGAGCCGATGTGAAGTCATAGGTTAATTGCAAAAATGTGGGACATGATGGATAATCGGAGAATAAATGAAATTCAATGGAACTATTCCTATTAGGACCAACACAAAATCTGACTTTATACTATGAAACTCTTTAGACATGTGGCAATGCAGTGATGCGGGAACAAGAGGAGCGGGTCCTGTTCCTCAAAAGTCTGATTTGACCAATCCAAGCCCAAATTAGCTCTAAATTTTGGATTTTTTTACACTTTTTTGGCAACAACAAGGTAAGCACAACTAAGAAAAATATGTGACTTGACCAAAAATTTAGAAAAAAAAAAAATTCACATTTTGGGGTTTTGTGACAACAATAGTTTCATGCTTAGTAGGATTATGGGACAGGCATCAACAAAGGGCTATTCACCCGTGGATGTCTCACTTCAGTTACCTGTGTAACATTAGAAGGAACTCAAAATATTGATTAGAAGTAAGGTGATAATCAATGATAATTTGAACTTGTATATTGATAAAACTACAAGTGAATAGATAAGTTCACAATGACCCTCTTATTTGATATATGTCGTTATAATTTTGTAGAAATGACACAAGCTATATACTGAAAAAAAATCCTGAAAGGTATACTAGTATTTTAAGTACATGCACTATTCACTTTAAATGTTCATACAAGGGGTATTATACCCGAGTCAAATGATGTCTTTGTAATTCCCTTAATTAGGAAAATTGAAGGGGATATCAATTGTAGGTCCTGTTAGTGAAAGCTTGTGAATTGATCAAGAAGTACGAGAGCTATTTCACACAGTTCAAAACTTTTTCCTAGGTCATCCACGTCATACGATTTGATTATGATCTAATGAATCTTCCTTGATACCCTAGTAAAAATTTGGTCTTACAGGAATTCAGGAGATGTAGGTAACATCAAAGCTTCCTTCAGGATCATTAAACCTATATGCCTAATTTTCCAAGATTTCATATGATAGTAAGTAGTATATTGGAAGCTGAACACAAGTATCTTGACATTTCTCATCAACCTGAAATGGAGTCCATTATTGGGAAGATTGTGTCAATGAGATAAAATTGCTTCAGTTAGACTTATCTAGAATGATAGTGTAACAAATGCAAGACTTCCATATTGAATGGGGCACATGGAGGGACATAGAGGATGATGCTAGTGAGTTGTATTGAAATAGTATGCTTGAGATACTGTTCGAGTTATCAGCAGATCACCTCTTCCTACTATAAAATAGTTAGGTTATGAAGTCTTTTTGACATCCTAACCCATAATATGAAGAATATGGTCCTTCAAAGGTTGAAAAGTCATGGTTTCTTAAGAAGGTGCATAAACTTCGCTATACACCTTCAACTTTCTTGTAAAAAATCATATAAGTAAGGAAGAAAATTTTATGTCAAAAAATCAAGGGCCCTTGTGGAATGATGACACCCCTCAAGCATGGAAAATTCCCTAATAAATATCTCTTAGAGACTCAAACTAAGTCTCCTCAAGGAATTTAGCAATGCGAAGGATCTGACCAATGTAATATCAAACCGAGAGAATTCACCATCTCCCATGAAAGGAAAAATTCCAAGTCTCTCAAATCCCTTGTGAATTCACATCACAGGTCCCATGTACTCCCAATGTAATCTCACATGGGATAGATGATATTGAACCCTCTCTAGTCTCATAACCAAGTACTAGGATCATTTTGTCTTGTAGGAAGTTTAATAGTTCATGTGTCATCTTCCTATCTACAGGAAACATGTTTTCTCATGGGTTTAAGATATCATAAAGAAGCGTCAATGTACCATTTCTAAAGTAAAAGACTGAATGGTTAGCGAAATATGGACTCCCGAGCTTTGGAAACTCACTTACCCACATGCCAAAGAATGATAGGACGACTTCTTGACTTGCTGAATAATGAGGTTTCATGGTATTAGTTCATTGAAATTATTCACCCTAAGGGTATACAAAGATGAATGTGAAATTTATAAACAATTGCTCTTATTATGAGATGACTAGGTATTCCCTCCTTGGAAATATAGATTCTGAAGGATATCCATTTACTACTTCACAGAAAACCATTTCCGAATTGGCTTCTAATTTCTAAGAATAAGATTTTGAAGCCAACTATAAATGGAAACATCGTTTTTAAAGTCAGGTTCACACTTTGACATCATATGTCTAAAAACTTCTTGGACCATGAGGATTCTCGAAGAATAAATCTCATCCAAAGATCTAAGTCTAACTTACTCCCTTAAGTAAGATTGACTCCACATGTTGCTTAAGAAGTATGACATTTTGGAAATATGGGAATGATGACCAAGGCATGCATTGATTCCATAGGTACAACCTTATGGTTGTGAACTTCTCCCGAAAGTAATATGGTGGTGTAAATTAACTTGCAGTTTTGACAACTAATATGTTGTTCAATCAATCTATAATCATTTAATTATCTTTAGACCTAGGTACATAAAATTTCAATATTCGCTAGTGCTGTATGCACAATTACAAATTTTTGAGGAGTGTGATTTGGTAAATTACTGTCAACATACAATTAAGAAATAAAAATACTATTTTTGGAATGAATTATATTATGAATGAAAGTAAATACTATGGCTTAATGCTAAAAAGCATGTAAACAACATAATACCAGATAAAGGAATAAATTACTACAATTCTAACCATGTAATTACCATCAAGAAAACAAAAAACAAAAGGGGAGGATTCTAGAATCAATTGTAACTTGGGCCCTACCTTGGGTGTTAATCCCTCATAATGCCTATGTATACAAAAAATTAATAGAACTCATATTATTATTCCATCATCATGAAGATTACAATGGAAGAATACACCAGACTGGGGGCTATAGATCAATATCTTATTCAATGTTAACATTCTTTTTATATCCATTATTTTAGCAAAGGCGTGCGGAGATAGATTCATACAAGGAGCTTACAGGTGGCTTCACTAAAATATGACCTCTCAACAAAGCAATCCAAAAATCTTAGTCTCTGTGATAAAACTGCTTTAGGATATGCTTCTAATACAATCTCAGGTGTAATTAACTAAGGTAGATTGATTGAACAACCAATATAGCCCAAATCATAAAGGATTTAATCAACTAGTTCTTAAATGTGGGATTGAGTTACAACACATAATTAGGAATGGATAAGACTGCTTTATTAAAGGTAATCTTACTTCTAGAAGGTTTTCATAACATGCTTCTCCATCAAGTCACGTGTGAGTCCTAGGTGAAGTGTCCACAATGTTTAAGCTCCTCATAAGGTCATGACTTTATAGGTATGCGTGTGACCTCTTGTGGTTTTAGGCACTTAGAGCTATATTACGGGTCGCTTTAGGCTATGTTAGTTACTGCAGATTAACCTCTATGCTAAATGAATGAGTTTCTTTGGACACAGTTTATGAAAGAACTACATGAGTCTAATACACAAAATAACAATAATAATTAATTAGTCTAGATAGAAGGGGTGATTTATTAATGGAAGGTCATTAATTAGAATATTTGTTAGATATGTGACTTAATTAATTAACGTAGTGTAATTAATTAATGACGATAAGAGGGAATATGAGTGCTTTTGACGATATGTTGTCGATTTGTGAGAAAAGGGATAATTATGCAATTTAAGTATTTAAATTGCTTGGGCGTAATTATAGGTGTCTACATTTGCCCCTCTTTGGGGTGACTTAAGTGACGCCACTTGAAGAAATTTTTGAAGGGATAGAAGAAAAATTAGTATAAGGGAGAGATGCCCCCTCGAGTGTCGATAGGGTGATGAAGGAAGACGATCGATGATTCAAAAATAGGTGAGAGAGTAAATAGAAGAATGGGGAAGGGGCAGGATGCCCCGAGTGAGACAGAGAATGAGGGGTGAGTTGAAGGTGATGCAAAAGAAATATGGAGGAGGAGAGAGAAGAGCTTAGCCTCTTGCCGCTGTGTATTGGAACAATTTTGATGTCATCATATTACCATAAGAGCTACGTCATCTGTCCTTCTGAAAAATATAAGTATACGAAAAAGATAGAATGACATGAAAAGCCATACTACGAACAATTGTCCATTGCTGAAAATACCAACTCCACGCAAAATACAACAATGCAATGCAATACGAGAGGGAAACAAGCTCATCTAACAAGAAAAACAAGTACGAACGCACATACCTAACCCAACAATGGTCAAGACAATTTTACAAATGTTTTGTTATCAGTGCTGAAGAGATCCACAAGTTCGTGCTTGATGACAAGGGTTAAAAATGATGCCCCGAGCAAGGATATATGCAAGGGGGAATGACAATGAACATTTGGTCCAAGTAGAAAGCATTGTGTGCAATGAAACAACACCACGCAACAAATGTGCCCCAGAGTACAGACGAAGCAAGCAACTAGCTTTGTGAATGGTTGTGAATCTAGCGATTCGCGAGTTGTATTAATCGGGGAATATATGAGACAAACCAACAGGATATGGAGAAAATACCATGCGCAAGACACAAGTTTCAGCTGTAATAAGCAAGTTACCATTTTGTAGGGTGTTTTACTTTTTAGGAATTTTTTGAAAAATTTTGCCTTGTTTTTAGATATATATATATATATATATATATATATATATATATATATATATATATATTGTTTTTTTTTTGTTTTCTCGAAACAATGTTCTATTGTTTTTTTGTTTTTCTTGAAACAATGTTCTATTGTTTTTGTGTTGTCTGAAACAATTTTCTATTGTTTTTGTGTTTTGTGAAACAATTTTCTATTGTTTTTGTGTTTTCTCAAAACAATGTTGTATTGTTTTTGTGTTTTCTCGAAACAATTTTCTATTGTTTTTGTGTTTTCTCAAAACAATGTTGTATTGTTTTTGTGTTTTCTCGAAACAATTTTCTATTGTTTTTGTGTTTTCTGAAACAATTTTCTATTGTTTTTGTGTTTTCTCAAACAATTTTCTATTGTTTTTATGTTTTTAACAGTTTTCCAAAGCTATGTGCAGGTAACCAAGAAAGCATGGATGCCCCCAGCGTTAGCTGGGGAATATACAAGGGCAGAAGCCACGCGCTTATGAACAAGAAGCTGAATTCATTGAGTTGCCCCCAGTGTAAGATGGGAAAGAATGAAGGACCACGTACCTTACAGATGAATAGAAGAAGGCAAAGCCGGATCAAGGCTGGACTAGATGATGTGCACAAGGAAACTTGAAGGTAGAACTAGGTCTACGAAAAAGACAACTACCCTTCTAATACAGAATTCTTGTGAACAGCAAATCCTCCCAAGGCGCCAGAAACTGGTTTTCACCCAAGGACTTGTCCAAAGTACCACAATTGCGTGGTTTTCACTAGTGGATGACCTGTTTTCTCTTTTTCTTTTTCTGATTTTTTTTTTTATGTTTTTTATATTTGTTTGTGATTTTTATGACTTTCTTGTGCCATGTTTAGGCTTAAAACCCCTTAAGGTGCATGGAATTCATGGGCTCCCGGAGCTCATCACCATTGGGGTGAGCCAACTTGTATGCCTCTGTGCCATACTTGGCAACTATGACATAGGGTCCTAACCAGTGTGGTTCAAACTTCCCTTTCTTTTCTCGCTCTGCTCTGGTGTTGAACTGGTTCTCCTTCATAACTAAATCACCCACCTCAAACTGGCGAGGGATGATTCTCTTGTTGTAGTTGCAAGATATTCTGTGTTGATATACCTTCAGGTGATTAAGAGCATGAATGCACCTCTCATCCAGGATCTCTAACTCAGCCAATCTTGCCACTCAGTAATCTTCATCCTTATCCAAATAATCCCGAAGAGAAATTCGCAGGGATGGGAGTTTAATCTCTAAAGGGATGATAGATTTTGTCCCAAACACTAGGGAATACGGCGACGCACCCGTAGGAGTGCGAATTGATGTTCGGTAGGCCCAGAGGGCTGGGTGGATTTGTAGGTGCCAGTTTCGACCAGTTTTGCTAACCATCTTCTCCATTATCCTTACCAAAGTCTTGTTTGTTGCCTCAGCTTGTCCATTACCCTGAGGGTAATATGGCGTGGACCATTTCAATCTGATTTGGAACCGTTGGCAAATACCTTTCACAGTTTTGTTCTTAAATGACTTCCCATTATCTGTGACAATGGCTGCAGGGATACCATATCAGTAAATAATATGATTCATGATGAATTTAGAAATCTGTGCTCCTGTGACATAGGTTGAAGGGACAACCTCCACCCATTTTGTAAAGTATTCTGTAGCTGTGATGATATATGTATGACCATCAGATGAGGTAGGAGTAAGCTTCCCGATTAGATCAAGTCCCCACTTGGAGAATGGCCACGGGGTAGTGATTGGTTGCAATGGTTGCGATGGAGCATGGATGAAATTTCCATACTTTTGGCAAAGCACACATTTTCTAACATAAGTACAACAATCAATTTCCATGGTGGGCCAATAGTAACCTACTCTTAACAGTTTCTTAGCCAAGACCATTCCATTTGTATGTGCTCCGCATACTGCTTCATGTACTTCTTTAATTTCCTGGATTGACTCTGTCACATCCAGACAACGAAACAGATTCCCATCGTAGCCACGATGATAAAGTATACCTCCTAAAAGAGTGTAATGAGCTATCTGGCGAATCAGGCTTTACTTTTCAGAACGGGAGATATTGGAAGGGAAAGTACTGTCTTTAAGATAGGTGAAAATGGGTTCGTACCACGGGGAATAGGGACTAACAACCTCACAAGCCAGGCAAGATTCTGGTACGTCATACGCGGGCTGGTGTAGATTTTCTACAAAAATGGCATATCATTGTTCCCTGGCAGAATATGAAGCATAGATCCCACCGTTACCATAGCATCTGCGGATCTGTTCTACGCTCTTGGGATCTGCTCAAAGGTAATGCGCACAAAATACTCCTTCAGAGTTTCCACCAACTTCTTGTAAGGTATGAGCTTGTCATCCTTAACTTTATACTCATCATTAACCTGTTTGATGATTAGCTGTGAATCACCTACAACCTTAACATGTTGAATATTCCACTTGATGGCTAGCTTCATCCCTGCAATGCGTGCTTCATATTCCGCAATGTTGTTCGTGCAAGGGAAGGCCAGGCGGAAAGCCTATGGTATAGGATCACCCGAAGGAGTAATAAGGACCACTCCTGCACCTGAACCATGAAACGTAAAAGATCCATCAAAATGTATCTGCCATACGACATATTCTTTAATGTAGAGCAAAGATGCATTTGGAAAATCCAGACTCAAAGGTTTTGTGCTTTGCAAAGGTGCTTCCACTAGCTTGTCAACAAGTACTTCTCCTTTAATTTATTTTTGATGGACAAATTCTATATCAAACTCACTGAGTAGAATGATCCAATTAGCCATTCTACATGTGAGGGTGGGTTTGGACAAAAAATACTTGAGTGGGTTAACCTTGGATATGAGCTTGGTCTTAGTATTTAGCAAGTAATGGTGAAGTTTCTGAAAGGTAAAAACAACGGCCAAGCAAGCCTGTTCAATCTGAGGATAATTACGTTCATAGGTGATGAGGGTGTGACTCAGATAGCACACTATTTTCTCTTTATGGCTAAGGTCATATTGGGCGAGCAGTGCACCAATAGCGTATTGCGTAACGGAAATATAGAGCAAAAGTGGTTCTCCCGGAGTGGGAGGCATGAGGACAGGTGGATTAGCCAGGTACTATTTAAGCAAAGTAAAGGCTTGTTGTTGCTCAGGTCCCCAGATGAAAGCAATGTCCTTCTTAAGAAAATGAGTGAATGAGTGACATTTATCTGCAAGCTGGGAGATAAAGCGGGGAATGGCTTGAAATTTCCCTTGCAAGCTACGCAGTTGCTTGATATTCTCAGGTGGAGGCATTTTTGTGATGGCAGAAACTTTAGCAGAGTCTACCTCAATACCTCGTCTTGACACGATGAAGCCTAATAGTTTCCCAGATAGCACACCAAAGACACACTTCTTTGGATTTAGCCTGACTTTGTATTCATGCAGGTGTTCAAAGATACGCCGTAAAATGATAGGATGATCCTCTCTTGTTTTGGACTTTCCCAGGATGTCGTCTACGTAGTCTTCCATGATGTCATGAATCATATCATGAAATATTACTGTCATGGCCCGCTGATAAGTTGCTCCTACATTCTTAAGGCCAAATGGCATCACCTGATAACAGAAGGTGCCCCAAGGAGTTGTGAAAGATGTTTTGTGTTGGTCTTCCTCAGTGATCTTAATTTGATTATAACCCAAAAAGCCATCCATAAGTGATAGCATTTCGTACCCTGCGGTCGAGTCAAAAATCATGTCAATGTTGGGCAACGGAAAGTCGTCTTTAGGGAAAGCTTTATTGATGACCCTAAAATCTGTGCAAATTCAGATACCAATAGGTTTCTTCTGGACAGGAACAATGTTCGATATCCATTCAGAATAATCAATTGGCCTGATGAATCCTGCTACAAGCAACGTTTCCAATTCTTCTTTAACTAACAAGGCCACTCTTGAGTGCATCTTTCGAAGCTTTTGTTTGATAGGCTTAGCGTCTGCGTGCACAACCAGGTTATGCACAACCAAAGTTGGATCTAAGCCAGGCATGTCTTTGTAAGACCATGCGAACACATCAATAAACTCTCGCAGTAGCATAGTGAACGTATTTTATTCTCTGGCTGAGAGTGATGCTCCCAATTTTACTATCTTGGGATCTTCTTCGGTACCAATATTGACATCAATGGTTTCTTCAACTAACAATTTTGATAAATCCTCCATACGCATAGGATCAGGAGGTAGGTTGATATCTTCATCCAAAGATGTCTCTACGAGATTTTCATCCTTGGCGTGGTCACTTTGTTTGTCCTTTGATTTTCTTATTTGTTTGTCAGCCAATGCCTTAAAGAGGTTTTCACTGTGTGACTTGGACTTCGATTTTTGCCGAGGATTTTCTTTAGAACTCTTGCCCTCGCTTTTCTTTAAATTTTGCTGACCACGAAGTTCAGCCTCCTCGTCGAAGTAGGCGTAGGTGTGTAAGTCGATAAATAAACCCTTCTTGTGATCTCCAATGGGAATTGTATCCCTTATGCCCATGAACTCTGCAATAGCCTTGTCGTTCTCGAATAAATCTAGTGGCACGTGACGTTGTTGGTCCCATTCAACAAGGGAGGGGTATACAAGGTCAAGGGTTGGTTCAGTGGGGGTGATGGTTAGGACAACATTATTCATGAAAAGGTTTGTGGAGGCCAGATCCTCATATTGGCTACAGCAGGAATCCGTATTGTTGTCTAGATAATCGGAGCTATCCTCATGCTCAGAACAAGTTGCATCTTGATTGTTGGGGTGTGCTCCATAAGGGCGAATCCCAATGCCATATCTTTCTATTTTGAAATGTGGAAGAGGGACTGGTTCTCTTTGTCCTTGTTCATTCCTCCCACATCCTAGCCTTTGTAGCCCATGGAGTACATCATTCTGCTAGATTTTTCATATTCTGGGGTTTGATAACAAGATGGCTGAGTTTCCTCAGGGACCTATGTAGTAGGTGGATCAAGTAATTTTTCCTCAGCTAACAAGCCTGCAGGTAGGAACGACCCAATAGTGTGTTCCTCTCTAGGTCTCCTGAAGCGGTAGTTGGGTCAACCTCTAGTCTTGGGCGACAAGGAGAGGTTAGAAACCAAGAGCGCTTGTTGTACATTATACTCCCCACAGCCATATTCCAGAATTTTCATCTCCCATGAATTAAATGGAGATGTTGAATTAGATGCCCCATGAGTGCAAGAACTAAGAAAATTTGAATCTACTCGAGATTCCATGGCCTTAGAACGAAGAGGGACAACTATATCTGTGGAGGGACATGCATATGTACCCTTTCGTGCAAAGCTATTAAGATCTCTACAATGAGCAAAGGGCTCTGAGTCTCCTGGTATTGTTACTATATGTCCCTCATGCTTCAGCTTGATGCATTGATGAAATGTTGATGGCACTGCTTGCATGGCTAGGATCCAGGGTCGGCCTAGAAGCATATTATATGGAAGTTCCAAGTCTAAGACGTGAAACTTTATCTGATGGAAAGTGGGGCCCACCTCCATTGGCAGTGTAATGGTGCCTGCTGACTCTCTTTCTGCTTTGTCATATGCGGTGATAGTGATGATATGGGACTCAATATCTTCTTCCGTATGTCCCAATTGTTTGACTTATTTAAGCGTGCAGATGTTCAATCCAAATCTGTTATCCACAAGCACCCATTTGATTTTCCTGCGGGTAACAACTACCTCAATGTATAAGGGAAGATTATGTGTAGGATTCTTGGTAGGGACCTCCCTATGGTTGAAAGTGAGATGCTCACTTGGTGCAATATTTGCCACCGCCGCTTGAAGGTACGCAGTATCGACTTCTAAAGGCACTCCCGACCCCTGAAGAGTTTGATACAAAATGTCCTTATGCACATTGGATATCTTGAGAAGGTCTAAGATCGAAATCTTAGCAGACGTCTTCTCAAGTTATTCTAAAAGGTTATACTTACCAGTATGCGGGGTCGACGGAGAGGGGTCCGGAATTACGAGGCGAGCGCACCTTGTTACCGCAGCATAGTCCTTTCCCTTAATCCGGATGGTGTTGATGCGGTCAGCAAGGGAGCGAATACATCTGATAAGAGAATCGTAATGATTGTTATCTCTCTTGGTATACAAGTAATTTGCGGCTTTATAGGTTTGGGATGACTCTCCCCGATCCAGTTTTTCCTTTTCCGACTTATCATGCTTGGGGAATGGTTCCTTATAAATCCCCATCTTCTCGTTAGGTGTTTGCATGTGGCTAGGGTTATCCACCTCTATCTCCCCGTTGTCAATGAGGTCTTGAATATAGTGGCGAAGTCGCAAACATTTATCTGTTTTATGACCTTTAACGTGATGCATTTCACAGTATCCATGCTCCTTATACCATGAAGGTTTAGGAGCGTTGTCATCAAATGGTTGCATTGTAGGATAGGTCATCATGTGGGCCGCATCCAACTGTTTTAGTATGACAGACAACGGCTCATTGAGGGAGGTGAATGTTCGTTGCTTTGGTGGTGGTTGAATTGGGCCCTTGGTCAGTTTAAAAGGTTGACTGGTTTGGACTGTTTGAACACGTTTGGAATCAGTGATTCTGTCTCCCACCATGTTTTTGTTTTTGTTAAATATCTTCGGCTTGTCAGCGGGTTTGACACTTTGGTTGTCTTTAGATTCGGTTTTGAGGGTGCCTTTGGTAATGAGAGCCTTTTCTATTTGAATCCCTTTCTCGATAACCTCCTCAAAGGTTTGGACACAATGCATTTGGAGGTGGAAAGCTATATCTGGGTTGTGATTAGGGACAAAAATACTGACCAGCTGTTTCTCAGGGAAAGCGCAAGGGAAGCGACTAGCTATCCCTCTCTATCGTTGGAGGAAGCTAGCGAAGGTCTCATTTGGGCGTTGTTTTGTGCCGCACAAGTCTGCCATGGTGATGTCACTCTCTATGTTATACGAGAAATGACGCATGAATCTTTCCGCCAATTCTGGCCAGGTGAAAATTGATTCTCGTGGTAAGCGCGTAAACCATTCCAATGCTTGACCTCCGAGACTCTTAGCTAATGAGGTAATTATCACTATAAGACACCTCTTTACATGCCATGTAGAAATCTTTAACATGATCCCTTGGGTCTCCCTTTCCTTTGTAGTTTTCAAACTTTGGCATATCAAATTTCTTTGGAAAGGGTTAAAGGGTCATTGTCTTGTCAAAAGGATAGGGGCATAGTTATTCGTATTGGTATTTCCTAATACTCCCTATATTGCTTTCTTGTATGCTCACAAGCGCTGCTTTCATAGATTGTACTTCTTGTGCAAGAAATTTTTCTCTAATGGGATAAGTAGGGACATGTACATGATGATACCCCGTGTATTCTTCTCCTTGGTTTTCTCAATGGATTTCATGGATCCTAAACTTAGGCCTTGAATTTTGAATGTTCTTGCTTGTTTCTTTCTGTACCTAGAAAGTAAGCAAAGCTAGTTTTCGGCTTAGGTTACTGAGTTGTTGTTGGATTGTGACTTGTTTTGTGTCTTCTTATTCTAAAGGTTATTCCTCTTTGTATTATGGAGGTTCTTCCCTTGTCTCATTTTCTATCTTGTTTCTTCATGGAAATTTGATGAGGGGTATTATATGCCCTACCACTTTATCATTTTCTGTGTAAGAAGTTGGAAGCATGCCCGCCTGTTAAAAATAATCTTCCATATTGATAAGGGGGAATTATTCCTTAGTAGTGTCATTTTTAGGTAATATTGGTTCATTCTCTGTGGGAAATTTGGCCCCTAATTCCATGACCCATTCCAAAACTCTATCTTTGTTTTCTAAGGAGAAACTCATCTAGTAGAGTGGGGTCAAAATAAAATTCTGCATGTGGTGATTCTAATTCATTTCCACTATGATCGACCATCTCTACTGTTTCCTTTTCTGCAGAAAATAGTGGTCCTAGATCATGTCCGATAAATGGGTTTGACCCTTGTCTGTTAGACGTTTCCCAAGCTTGCACTTATTGTTCCTCATATGTTTATTTTTTTAAACCTAGACACATCTTGGGAGCCATATTTTCGTGATAAGTTTCACTAATGTAAGTTGTAGATTTGTTACAAAATTCAATGACTACCCCTAAGTGAAAACACAAGATGTACATGTTAAGAGTAAATTAACAGTGTGAGAATACCAATGTGATAGAATAATAAAGTCACCAATGAAACAATCGTTTGGTACCAAAACTTAATCAAATGAAATACTTCCTAGACTATGTTTCAAAGTAATTTGCAATGCTAGATGATTAACAATATGTCTCCACTTATTCCAAGTTCAAAGGAATGAATAAGACGTAAGTAAATACATGAAGTTAAATGCAATCTCCCAGTCAATATATATGATGAGTGAGCTCAAACTCGATTAAGACCTATATCTCAAAAAGTTCCAATTACAATTCGTGAATGACATAACAATATCACCAAGATATGTTAACCCACTTTGCCAGAAAGTGAATTATTGATATCGAGGTGTTATTGATATAACACACAAATAGTAATACCTAGCACTCTTTAAAATCGAGGTAATAATAGAATCCAAACTAAAAAATCTCAAAGTATAGCTAGGAATAGTTAAAAATGTATGCAGCGTAACCGTACAATACAGGTATTTATGTCAAGTTCACAAAAAACAAGACGTAAATATTGAAATTGTAATGATACGAGACAAACAAGTTAACTCCTCTATGGAATTCCCGCGGTGATGAACCACGCCTAACTACAATGGACGATCTTGACATGGGTATCAAGATCACAATGGCTACCAAATTACATGAAAATGCCTCCGCACACTTTAGACGTTTAACTAACTCAGCCGTAAACATGGATGGGTGTAAAAAGACAAAAAAGTGGCAGAAACAATCAATTGGTAACACAGAGGTAGTCACCCTTCTTTTGATCAACAAAGTGTTAAAAGAGTGTGAAGGAAGTAGATCAAAATGGGGATGAAAAATGCTGGCTTCACTTCGGAAGAGTTTCACCTTACTTTAGGGTAAGTGAAAGTAACGCGTCACATGTATCGTGATGTAAAGATGGTTCACAACTCAACATTGTTTTAGAATGGTCAAAGTGGGATCCTGGCCAAAGTATATTTTCCTAGGTGGTTCTCTCATCCTAGGTGTTACAAAAATTTCCACGAGCGGGGTGATTTACCCAAATAGTCCACTGACTAGTCTTAGGAGTATCTCAGGATTTACTTTACCCCCTTCAAGCATAGTGGGGCAAGTAAATGCATCCATCGTGTACTCAAAAGGGTCGTATAGGGAGAACTTGTAATGTTATATCACAAAGGAATCACTAGTCAGGTAGGTAGTGTGGAGAACTTCCCGTTTCATCCACAAGGTTCCCTCTTGCGTGGAATACTTTGGGGTTCCTTGAACCACCCCCATTGTTGTAGCTTAAGGCGTTATGCCAAAGGGGTTATGTTCCAGTTGAGTGGAGAGGGACGTACCCTTTTCTGAAACCTGCAATACAATGTTTTGAATATGTTATTATTTTTATCTTGTTTAATTAGGTGTGGTTTACTTGAACACCTTTTGGCAACCTGTATAACAACTGTATTAGTAGTTTTTGACTTTGTTTTGATTCCTCCTTTCTTTGACAAGCATTTTTAGGTCCTGCACTCAAGCGTTATTAGTTCTCCAATAAAATCACATTATTTAAAATAGGATTAAGAGTTAATTTTGATTCTCAAGATCATCCAAGGATGCAAGAGAAGAGTATACACAACAAATAATCCAACTAAAAAGTAAGGAAAATATTTGCAATCAAAGGACCATTGAAAAATCTTTTGTATATAGGTTCTTTTCCCTTAAACTAAAAGTAAAAGATAAAGTTTCCAATTTACCAAATGTTATAAAATGAAGACTAAAGTTGTTTTTGATTCTCAAGATCACCCTAAGGTGCAAGAGAAGAGCATACAAAAACTTTATCCCAACTATATAGAAATGGAAAACTTCAAATCAAAGGACCATTGAAAAATGCTTTGTAAAATGTTCATTCCCTTAAGCAAAATGAATAATCAAATTTCTAAGTTTAATCCCAATGTTAAAAAGATATAGATCAAAGTTGTTTTTGATTCTCAAGATCACCAAAAGGTTCAATAGAGTATCACACACATGCTTTGGTCTAAATCAAGGAAGCATGGAAATACAACATTCATCAAAACATTAGACATATTAGAAAATGACCAGTTTTAAAATAACAGAAAACCTTGTAATTTATGTAAGTATAAATCCAAAATTTATGTTTCCATTACATAGTTAACTTCAATACCTTGTCAACATAAAAAAAATGGAGGCATTTCGAGTTTGGGATAAAACGTTATGGCCTTCGGAAGATGGGTTACGCATATGCTCTTATGCTCACGGGTATGCACTTGACATGCACTCAAAAAATGTCAAAAAAAACGTCCCTTAATTTGTAAAATGGTCAAATTTTTCCAACCAAGATTCAATTTTTATAACAAACCATCACATTAATATATGAATATAAGACTCAACGCTATCAAACATTAATATACATGCTCAAGAATTTAAGATTTTCAAGAAATTGCCAAAACTAGCATGTAGAATGATGAAAAAGTAAGCTCTAAAAATGTAAACATGATGAGATTTTATCACCAAGATTTAATTTTGATAGCAACCCACCACATTAATATGTAAATAGAAGACTCAACACTATCAAACAGTAACCTACATGCTCAAGAATTTAAAATTTTCAAGAAATTGACAAAACTAGCATGTAGGATGTTGAAAAAGTAAGCTCTAAAAATGAAAACATGAAGAAATCTTAAAATTTTCCCATCAATTTCTATTTTTACTGCACTTCACCTCCTCTATACCTACAAGGAAGACTCAACACATGCAAATTCAACAAAACAAGTTAAGAAAAACAAGTTAGATCAACATGTGTAAAAGAGGGTTAGTAACAAAAAATGAAACTTAACTACAAAAAAATTGAAATTAAGTGCAAAGGAAAATGGAGTAAGTCCCACTAGGCGTGCCAAATGTGTGCATGAGTTGTTTTTAAACTAATATTAATATGAGTAAAAGACTAACACCTAAATAGCCTTAATTAGCAAGAGTTAAACAAACTACTTAGCACCATCATGATAAGCATTAAACAAGGATTAGATGCTAAACATTCATAAATAAAACTTTGAAACTAAAAATGTTAAAACATCTAAAATCCTCTATTATCTAACAAAAAATAAATGAAATGAACCTAGGTAGGATCCATGGTTATCAAAATTGTTGTTCTTAGTGTTCTAAGAACCTAGGAATGAGGGCTTGTCAAAGTTGGGCTACAAGACCCTTTTGACACATCCCATATGACCTAAGCACTTAGGAAAGAGGCTTAACTCTTCAAGATGATGAAATCTCAAGAAGGGCAAAAGGAAAGTTCTTAGTCTATTTTGCTATATGCTTTGCATTTTCTTTCTCAAGGAGTTTAGGTGTTGGTATAAAGGTAGAAGGAGGGCTCCTTATATAGCCCAATGGATAAAGGATTCAACACTTCATTCCTCATGCATGTGGGATAAAGGTAAAACATGATTAGGAATGGATAAGGTTGCTTTATAAAAGGTAACCTTACTTTAGAAGGGTTTAGTTTATGCTTAACAAGTCATGGGAGTTGGGGGTGTTTTAGTTAATCAAAGGTGATTAACTAATAGGTAGATGTAAGCTTAGAGAAGCTAATTAGAGGAATATTAGTACGATTTAGACTATTAGAATGGGATTAAATCAATTAAATATTGATTTATTGGTTAAATGGAAGGGGAAGACTTATTAATTAATAATAATTAATTATTCTAAGTAGAAGGGGTGATTTATTAAAGTAAGGTCGTTAATTAGGGTATTTTTTAGATAGGTGACTTAATTAATTAGCTTAGTGTAATTAATTAATGACAATAAGAGGGAATATGAGCGCTTATTAACGATATGTCAAAAATTTGTAAGAAGGGGGATAATTAGCGCAATTTATGTATTTAAATTGCTTAGGTATAATTATGGGTGTCTACAAAATGTGCAGGTGAAATGTTCTTCATAGTGGTTTCATCATCCTTCAACTAAATGGGATAGATAAAGGTCTTATCAGTTTCTCTTTCAGCTTCTCATTCCATCTCTCTAGTATTATCTAGTCCTTTCTCCTAATCAATGTGGTATGTGATTTGTTTTGGGGATGGTGAAGAGGATGGTGAAGAGTCAGGAGTAGGAGATTGACTACTCAATTGTGAATCAAAACTTGCTCTAAATGGATCTTAAGAAATAATATTTTTCCTGAAGGCTCTACTTCCCTCCGGTGATTGATCCCAGAATTCCAAAGGTGGAAACTATGCTTCTTGTCTTACAGGGGATAATGGTGCCTCTAATTCTTGGTCAACTTCCTTATTTAAACTAGAGGATGATAATAATTCTTGTTCATATATTTTTGGGAGAAATCTACCCTTGGAGTCTTTTGGTCTACTCATAAATTTTGTGATAGCTTAGGGAATATTTCAACTACTAGATGTATGATTGTTGCTCTTGCTGACACCTAATTAGAAAAATGTAACATAGTGGTTCCCCAAAAGCAGCGCCAATCCTAAAATGATGGGTGTCGTTATTCCCTTCATTTAATTAACTTTATGTTGATGTCATATTCAAAGAAGGGGTGTGTCTAATGCTATATGAAACAAGAGGAATCTTGGCAATCTAGTAATTGATTGTAGGTATTTTGTATTTTATGGGGGATATTTTCAAGGTCTTAAGGACTTCTTGGTAAAAAACCTTATTGGAATCAAACTATGAAAACATGTTGGAAGTAAACACACTTTACAGAAATGAATTGTTGGAAATAAACACACTTTTCCCTGGAAGTAAACACACTTTGCAAAAATCAAATAGATTGCTGAAAAGAAACATTACATAAATAAACACATAATTGAGAATGCTTGGAAAATGATTGCAAATAAATAAGAACTTAATCTAGAACACCTGCAGGGACAAGTCTACAACAAATTTTAAATTAAAAGTGATACAGAATTAACAGATCTAAACTATTTGCTTTAAAAATATAAATATGAATATTTGCCACTAAAAATGAGGATCTTGGTTCTTAGAGGAGTGGGCTAGATTCACTTTCTCCGCCTTGAAACAAGATTGACAACTTAATTTTCTCTCAAAATAGGAATGGCTATTTTTTTGATAAAATTTTCCCACCCCATTACAAAAACTTATTGTATCTGTGTATCAATCTATATCTATCTCGTCCTATCTCTATATTCCTCTATGTTTTCTATATATCCTAATCTATCTGCAGGTCTATATGTATATACTTTTTCCAGGGGTGCATTTATGGTTTGTAACAGTTCCACTAACATGATGGAACTGAATCGATCCCAGAATAGATGCTGAATTGGAACATGGCTGGACGTATAGCTGTGTGATAATTATCCTAGATCTACAAGTATGGAGAGTCGGAAGTCTTCTAATCCACTCTTGATTGATAGGATCATTGATTTGAAAAATATACGGCTGTTTGGAATAGATTCGTATCGGTTGTAGAAGTTCCAGAACTAGGTGATAAAGCCCGTGATTGTGTAATGGAGTTTTAGAACTAGCTCCCCTAGAAGTTTTGGAACTCTACTGTAGTGAAACAGATGTTCTGACAAAAAACATGCTAACCACTTAATACTTCATTCTTTCACCTGATTGTGACCTGCTTTATTTAAAAACTGGGTTTTCAAAACACTTTGTTAGGAATTACAGAGCTTTTAAACATTAGAATCATAATCAACAAAATATGGAAAATTACATCCTAACTCATATAAGATGGGGAGTGGAACAAAAGTCACAAACTTCGGTTAGACTTAATCAAAAGGAGAGTAATATGAGATCATTTATCGTACATGTATCGGGCATATTCTGACCTCATCACCCAACACCCTTGATAGATTTAGTCCATATAGATACTGCACATCCTTCAAGTCATATCATCAATAATTATACATATGATCTTCCCCATGAGGAGCCCCTTTCCTCACCAATGCTTCCCTTGAAGACCTAGAGCCCCTTGATCCTCTATTTGATGATCCTCATGAATTGGCATCACCTTTGTTTACTATTCAATCACATATTACCCTCCTTGCAACCCCTAGAATCCACCACGAATACCATCACAAAGGATTCACCTATAATCAAATATCTCGATTTTTAACCATCTTGTAAACCAATCAAAGACTTGGGTAACTCAAATGAATGTAACCCACCTCAGTCATGTCTAGAAACAACATCTCCCTCATCTGTGTCAAACCCAATCCTATCTTTGGTACTTTACTTTTTGTCCAGTTTGGAACTTGATCCCAAATCAAACACAATAAAATCAAATCCCATCACATCCATGGCCTCACCCCTTTTCACGTAACATGAGACCCTCTCATCTATCTAAAGAAAACATTGTAAAAAAAAAAACCTATCATATCCACGACCTCATCCTCATCATCTCTCATAAGACCATATTCTTTACCTAAGGCTGACATTACAAAACCAAAACACACATCATTTAGGGTCACAACATTTCTATCCATTATGGGACCCCATCCTTTATCACAATCCAAATCTATAGGCACATCTACTGCTCCCCCCTCATCATCTATTTTGGGACCCCATCCTTTATCTATATATCACATCACACAATCAAATCCTACCTCATCCATAGTATATCCCTCCCTCATCCATTTTAGTACCTCATCCATCATCCAATTTTATCAATCCCACATTGTATCCTCCCTTTTATCAAACCCACAACACACCTATGGTGCATCAACACCATATGACATATATGAATCCATTGAGGTTCAAAAATAAGACGTGTCCCTACCAAGCGTTCTCATAAATTAAAATCAAAATCCATTAGGAAATATTATTGATAACATTATTAAGTGTGGACTTAATAAAATACAATCTCATATTGAGTTATATTTTATAGTTGTAAATGATTTGTAGTACAACTTACTAGATCCATTCTATTGAAATATATTGGGGATGAGTATGAGAAAATAAAGGTTGAGAGATATGAGGAAGATAAGACTTGACTCCATAGTGTATAGGTCGATCAAGTATTTGTATAAGAAGCTCACCAGGAAATGAATGAATATCCTTGTTAATGATTTCAGAAAATTCAATATTTTAATATTCGGTCAATATTTGTTTTTATACCCTATTTTATTGTCCTCAACAACATGTGCAGTATACGAGGAGTCATCCTCAATCTGTTATTAACAAACCTCTATACGGGCTCTCCCCATCACCTTCCATTGAAGGTCTCTTAATGGCTGCATTTACAAATCTATAACTTGTGTAACCTTCCAAAGTGTTCTATTGCCAAAATTTGACAAGGAGCAGGTTGGAAAATAAACCATCTTGAAAAACTCTCTGGAAATTTATCAATCCCTTCCATGTCTGAAGTCGATGACCTCAGCTCATGCAGTACTGTTGCCACTTGATCGTGAATAAATAATCGTCATGCATGAAGAAAAGGAAATCAAAGCTTCATCACTTACCCCTCTTGATTCATCCTTTCATATCCTGTCCAACCTCTCAACGGATGCTTATCAAATCGGTTCCTACATAATCCATTTATTTACTATATACTGTAATCTAATGAACATCCAAAGGGAATCCTAAGCTAAAAGATAATGTTCCTTTCAATGTATGTTATCTCTAACCACATTGTCATGCTATTCCTCATCTACTGAGATGTCGAAAGTCTCACCTTGCATACCTACCCCTAGTTCAGATCTTCACCAATTCATATCCTGATCAATCTAGTCAAAATGTCACTATCAATCCTGGAAAGGAGTAAACACAGAGAATTTGACCCTAACTAGATCGGTCCATAAGCATGGGTCGGGAGTGTATCTTTTGGTCCCCAATGGATCTCCCTGAAAAGGAACCTCCAAATTCCTTCAGACTTGTGTCCTTTCTGCTATTAAATATTTTATTTCAAGATAATAGTTATACTCCATGATTAGGTATTCACACCTATCATTAAAATCATTTTGAAAGTTCATTGGTAGTTTAGATGATTTCAATAGTAATAAAGAGTCTTATTCAAGTTTTTTGTAGAATTTTATTCATAGTCTTACCCTTATAAACTCGGTGGTTATGTATGTGTTACCGAATAATGAGCTGTTCAACTTTACTTTATTTCATCTTTACAATCGTTGTTCCTATTCAGTGTGGGAACCCCATATTCATTCTGTATCCACATTCGTGTGAAAATCTAAAGTCATAGCTAAATGGAGCACATATTGTAGTCATTGTTCAGATTCTCTTCTCACGCCCTCCTCAAAAGTTTTTTTATTAGGGTTTTTATATCAGCTCAAAAAAATAAAGTCAAATATCGTAAAATTTGTGTTGTTAGTAAGAATCAAAAGATTGTTAAAAAAAATAAGGACAAATGAATGCATTTTTGATGTAATCCGACACTCAAATTTTAAGGGAAAATGCAAATGAAAACCATTCTTGGCTTCGGGGGCTTCGCCTCTCAACCCCGCCCTATATCGTGAAAAGGGACGCATATCATCCTCAACTATACTTTCGGTTGAGTTAGTTGGGACATTAGATGGAGGCTGGAGGCAATGAAGGAAGGAGGTTGATCAACGACCTCTCATCTGGAACCATCGACGAGGCCGTGGTATTGATTTGGTGGCCAAGATTTTTAGTTATGTGTTTGCTTTCAACTGTGTCATAGATAATAAAAACAGATGATATATTCATGTTATTGTAATGTGTGACAAATTCCTATATGTAACCTTTTGATGAAAAATATAGTGGGGAAGTAAAAAAAACACATGTAGACATGGATCTTGAAACGGTTCATGGAGATCCAGAAAACCACATGAGGTGAACAATAGAGTGGAGAATTGTTCATGTCTAGGTTGGTGGTAAACCTGTTGTAAAACCATAGAAGGTTGAGCATTTCTCCCTTCATTTATATCAAGGTCATGAGCTACAGGCGTGCCACAGGGGTTGGCATTCTGCTGAGATGTGAAAACATTTTTCTACCTTGTTCACATTAGGGGAGTGTATATTAGGAATTAATAATGTTAACAATAGGGGAGTGAATGTTAGGAAATATTATTGATAACATTATTGAGTGTGTGAATAATAAAATACAAACTCATATTGAGTTGTATGTGAGTTGTAGTACAACTTACTAGAGCTATTCTAGGTGAGATATATTAGGGATGAGTATGAGAAAATAAAGGTTGTGACATATGAGGAAGATAATACTTGACTCCTAGTTTATAGGATTAAGTATTTGTATAAGAACCTCAACAGGAAATGAATAAAATATCTTGATTGATTTCAAAATTCTATATTATAATATTCTGTGTTTGTTTTTTATATTATAGTGCATTGTTTTACAGACTCACTGGAATCCATAAAGAGATAGGGCGTCATGATCATTCTGATATATAAAGGGGGAGATTGAAGTATATAGTCATGAGATGAATGAGTCACGATGGGCATACTATATATTCCCTCCTTTGTTATTAATTGCATATACATATAGGGGGTTGGGAGGTGGGCGGCCATTCAGGACTCGATCGAGCGGTGGTTGTCAAGGGATTCTATCCTTGGTGATCAATCTTGTATATAGAGGGTTGATTATTCCAATGTCAATTCTCAATTCAAGTACCACAATCACTTCACCTCTTCAGATTGGTATGATACTAACTATAGAATATAGATTACTCCAAGCAATCTATCCACTCATTCAAGGCCTTTGCGTCTACTGCATCGGAGAGAAAATAATGATATGTATATGTATATATAAGGCATATAGAGAGTGAGATTTCGGGCCCCATAGAAAATATGGGAGGTGGATCTATAGGGATAGGGGTCAACTGAGTGGACTATCGACCCAACTTGACCCCCCAAATATATAGATAAGCCCCTTATACAAATTATAGTTGAGGGAATGGGCCTTGTGTATATATATATATATATATATATATATATATATATATATATATATATATATATATACAGTCAAGTATCTCATATACCTAGTATGGATGAATAGTTTCATGATCAGATTTGTTGGTCTATGGTAAAGCAAGTTGATTGGGGGAAGTGAGACTAGTATGGATGGATAGGACTAGTCGAATGACAGATGTGTGGATAGGACTCTATATAGTCAGGAACTCTAAATATAGATAGTCGTGATCAATGAGCCTAGATAGATATAGGGTTGGGCCTATAGAGAAATATATGATAAGATAGTTTGGGGTGGGGGCACCCCTATCTTAAATATCTAGATCCGGGGGGTACTTTTCATGTCATGGTGATCCGGGATTCCTAGTACAAAAAACAACGGATCAAAGTCATAAGTCACAGTAGGGGTACGTAAAGGAGAACATAGGAATCTCATGGAATAATGAGTAGGAATCTCGGTATACTATCGAATGCACTTACTAAGTTTTGAACATTTTAGGAAAAAATCTATAGAGGCCCCATAGAAATAGATAGAGGAAATAGGCCATAATCCATAATTACCGACCCCTATCTAGAATTTTGAACTATGGAGGATATTTGAGGACCGTTATAACCCAGCCACACTACATTGATCGGTTGGCTCAGGGAGCCATAGAAATATAGGCTACCCATACATATATCTATTGGGGGCACCACCCCCATTTTGAACTAGCTTATAGTTATAGATAGCACCCCCCCCCCCCGGCTCTGACTATATCATCTCAACAACTAGATGTATCCAATTGGGCCTGTGAATTTATATTCCACAACATCTATATAAATATATATGTGACAAGTCTTGCATGCAGACCCCTACGTATTATCTATATTCAAGCACTACACCGAGGAAGATAAGATATACTAGAGCTAGGGCCAAGGCCAACCAATCAACAACTGCATTCTCTTCAAACCACCCCCTTATATATAGATATTGGATCATGACGACATGTTATGGTCCTATGTAAGTACAAACTAGTGCATGCTCTATGTCAACCAAAACCAACACATAGCAAGATAGCAAGTGAGCAAGCCCCAACTACATATAGAGATGTAGGGGGGAAAAAATAGATTTTGAGAGTATTCTCATATATATATGGATAAGCACTTCTAAGCATATGTTATCTATATAGAATATATGTTGGGGAGAGTACTATCCTCTCTATGGGGTTCGGCTCCATCGAGCTCCCGAAATCCGAGCGGGCCGAGTCCCACCCATATATCTTATATATGGAGGGTCTCAATATGATTAGATACCTGAGAAACCAAGGTGGGCACAAGGAGATTCGATAGATGAATGTAATCCTGAGAGACATAATTCTTCAAAGAGATTGCTTCTATGGAAATAAGCATAAATGCATGATTAGTTCCATGGATCTCACTACACTAACTATAATAAACTCCTCATTTTGGCATAATGGAATTTTGATTCAAATGACCAAGTACAACATTTTATTTGACCCCTAGAGAAGGGACATCCCGAATATGAAGTGCATCTGCATGTGTTATAATCATATGTGGATGAGTTTTGGATGGTACAACTACTCGATTGTCCACTTCCAATAAACGTGATTGACCAAGTTCTGGATCATCCTCTGTGATCATATAACTGTCAAAAGTTGGTGACTATTCATCAGAAATGTTATAGTTTGAATACTCATAAGGTTTTTTCGATGCCCCCCTTACCTCTAGAAAATCTAGGGGAGAAATTTTCCCCCCAAATTGTACTTGCAAGTTTCCCCATGAACAACTTTCCGCACTTAGTTCTTATCATTAACACTATGACATGGCAGAACAATATAATATTGTCATATCACAATTCTGACTAAATGAGAATAGTACTATCCTATCTATGGAACATCATCTCTAGTCCAATATTTATTATCCAGTCAGGTGGTTGGTCAAGTGATTTTCCCATATCCCTATCCAGTATATATATTTTATGATCATGGCATAATAGGGATAGGGTCATGAATATGACATGATAGGAGCATGCATGTGATACCTTTCAATCAAGTGGGTGATATCATAACCACACTGCCCTATCCACTACCTATTACATCCCATTGCCTAGTCGGTCCATGCCAGACTATAGTAAAGTGGTTCATACTATATACATAACATGAACATGAAATAAAAGGAAGAATAGAATGAGACGAATGCCATATATAGAGAGGGGTTGATGATATATATATATATATATATATATATATGATATATATATATATATATATATGAGAACCCAAGGTTTCCCTGTCTATAACTTGAAGATAAGATAGTTCAGGGTGAGGGCTCTTTGAGAAAAAATTGATGATCTATGATTGGGATTATCATCCAACTTCAACTAGATAGTCTGCAGTATGTCAATGGATATAAAATATACAAATAGGAGGGGCACCAATATGATAGATCTCGACCTATAATCACCATACATGTGTTTGTGCGGGAATAGGCGCAAGCTGCGAACATGTGTGTGTGTGTGTGTATGTATGGGATCACGTGTGTGTGTGTGTGTGATTTTGTGTGTGCATGTGTGTGTGTGTGTGTGTGTTTCTATGTCTGTGCATGTGTGTATTTGGGTGTGTGTGCAGTGCATGTGTGTGTGTGTGTGCGCGCATGTGTGTGTTCACAGGTGTGTGAATTTATGTGTGTGTGTGTGTGTAAGTACATGTGTCTACGTGTGGGTGTGTGTGTGTGTGTGTTTATGTATGTGTGTGAATGTGTGCGCACACGTGTGCATGCGCACTCGTGTGCATGTGTGTATGTTTGTGAGTGTTTGCTCATGTGCAGGTGTGCATTTCAGTGTGCAAGTGTGTGTGTGTGGGTATGCAATGTGGGTGTGGGTGTGGGTGTGGGTGTGGGTGTGGGTGTGGGTGTGTGTGTGGGTGTGTGTGCATGCATGTGTGTGTGTAAATGAACGTGTGTGTAGGTATGAAGGTGTGTGCATCTGTGTGCGTGCATGTGCATGTTCATGTGTTACATGCGTGTGCGTGTGTTGTGTGTATGTTTGTATGCGTGTTTTTATGTGCCTATGTGTAAATGTGTGTGTGCGTGCATGCGCGTGTACGTGTGCGCGCATGTGCACAAATGTTTTTATGTTTGTCTACGCGTATATGCATGTGCACGTGAACACATATATGTGCGTGTGCATGTGAGTGTGTGTCTGTGTGCATACGCATACGTGTGTGTGTGTGTGTGTGTGTGTGTGTGTGGTGTGAATATGTGTGGGTTCATGCATGTATGTGGGTGTGTGGGTGTGTGTACATGTGCATGTGTGTGGGTGTGTGCATGTTTTTATGCATTATGCGTGTGTGTGTGTGCGTGGAGTTTTGTGTGTGTACATGTGCACGTGTGGGTGTGTGTGCATGTGAGTGTGTGTGTGTGTGTGTGTGTGTGTGTGTGTGTGTGTGTGTGTGTGTGTATGTATGTGTGTCATGCGTGTGCATGTGTGTTGTACATGTGTGTATGTGTTTTTACATGTGCATGTGTGTGGTATCTATGTGCATCTGTACATGCATGCATTCATGTGTGTGTGTGCTTGTGTGCGTGAGGGTGTGTGTGTGTATTGATGTGTGTGTTTGTGTGTGCGCGCATGCTTATGTACATGTATGCACATGTGTGTGTGTATGTGTGTGTGTGTGTGTGCATGTGTGTGTGTGTGCGTGTGCATGTGCATGTGCATGTGTGCGTACGTGCATGTGTGTGTGCATGTGTGTGTGTGTGTGTATTCTCACCCATATCCATAACTAATATATATGGGCATTTGGTGAATGGATTAACTCAACGATTGGAAAATCAACATCTCGGCTTCACCGGATGGCACCGTATGCGACATATAAGAGAAGGAAGCCGAATCTCTACTCTTAATAGAATAGACCCGAGACATATATATATATATATTCTCTTGTAACGATCTGAACGGGCGGGTTATGTATGATCAATCATACATTTCTATGGATTCAAATGGTAGGGCCAACTACAACTCTATATGACTGTTGGTCCCCTCTATATATATGGGGAGATGCAGATTCCCATTGGTCACTCGATGAAAGTGTTAATGAATGAACAGATGCCTAGAGAACCAATCAACATGAACGATTTAACTAGGGGTCTCCTAGTGGTAATCATATCATCAATCAAAGAGCCAAATGTGAAATACAAAATAATATGAAGTATCAAACACATGGTTATAACCTAGATCAAAAAATAGTTAAGACATGCTTAGAAACTAGTCTCAAACCATAAACTGCTTCGTTTCAAAACAAGGAAATGTCTCCACCATAAGGTCTCGCAGAAGTTTTAAGATTCACACCAACATGAAGATAATAAACCAGTAATCACAAGGCATCCACCACACTGAAATCCACAAGTTTTTTGTAGATAGAAATGTTAACCACTACAATCCCTTTTGCAGAATTGTCACAAGTGGCTTGCATGCCTTACTAAGACCTTATTTTTCATGACTATCAATTTTTGAATAGAGACCCCAAACTTTTCAGAACTCAACAAATACAAAGAACTGCCTAAATTGTTAAGGCAACTACGTAATTCATACAAAAAGAAAGAAGACTCATGTTTCTTGAGAAACCTCTAAGATTTTATGGAGAAAAAACCTAAGAGAGAGACCCACTTTCACTTTATTGGGAGAGTTTCTAACCCATGACCCATAATAAAACCCTTTCTTTTAGCAAGCTCCACTTTACATCCACCTTATCCCCAAATTATTAACAATATTATCAAAACCGACAAAGCAATTGGAAATTTCACTTATAAGGGTGAGGAATGTATTACAGGTATGCTTGGGGCAACTCTTCACAACTTGCAAGATGAGCTATGTGGTTATGTCATCACAATTGTGGGCAACTAGATTTAGACAAAAGTGAGATTTAACTTCTTCAAAATTCTAGTTCTTTTCTTTAACATTCAACACATCTCCTGACACGTCTATGATATACGATCTAGGAATCATGAAATGATTGAATATTTTCTAGGGCATATCATCAAACATGCCAATAAAGTTTGATTCCTTTGGATCCCTTCCCATTCCATGTTTCTTGGGTTGCTTCCATTTCAATACTCTCAATTTTTTATTTCCCTTTTCTTGTCAAGAATATATAACCTTTGTCATCTCCACCAAACAAAAAACAACAAAGTCATGTTAGTCACTAATGGAGATTGAGAGGGGATGGAGTGTAATGTCCCCTTTTCCCACCTAAGAGATGGAAATTGGTCTTTTTGACGTTCCTTCTCCATGGCAAAGAAGAAAAAATGGAGGAAAAGAACCTTGAGCAACTTTATAATATATTTTATCTTATATTTTTATATTTTCTTTAATGTTCCCTTACTTTATACAGGCCAGCCTTTTTTAATTGAGCATTGGCGCCAAAAAGGATAATATAAAAGGAGATTAGAGGCATCATTATTAGCGGGTCTTGGCGCATTTTGTTATACTTGGGTATAGAGAGCTAGTTGCTCCTTGTTCATCCACTTAAGGACGAAAACCCTCTTGTGAGGTCTCATTGAAGGACGAAAACCCTTCATGTTGCTTAGGTGAAGGACGAAATCCCTTCATCATTGTTTGGTCTTGACATGAAGAGATGATTTGAAGATCTATTTGTAATTTTCCAGCTGGTAATTGAATTATTTAAAGTGGAACGACCTACCCTAGTTAGGGTTTGGAGTCATTGGAGAAGAATTTGAGGAATTTGGTTTCACCATCTGATTTTTAATATTTTTAAAGGCCAGAATCTGAAGTTATATGAATTTAGAGAGTTTCTAGACCCATATTTCATGTTTGTCTTGTGGTTGCAATTTCCAGTGCATATTTAATTTTCAACAGAGAATTCTTCAGTGTTTCTTTGTTATTTTGGCTTCTAAAATTCCATAAAATATATATTAAAAAATGGTGGTGAATTGATTGGGGTGTTTTTATGGTGATTTTGGTATTTTTGGTGAAAGTACAAGTCGCTGATTTTACTCTTTCAGTCTGTTACAATTTAAATTTTAGATCTGCATTTAGTGTGTTTGGTTGAAACACTCAAAAGGGTTATTACAATGCTATTAGAGCACGAATATTCAAAAGGCATAGGATTTATGGAAGAAGGTAACAAGGTTTCACTATCAAAGGAGGAAGAAGGCAGACAAAGAGGACCAGCCAAGGGAAGAGGGACACATGGCTGATGTTGATTCACAAGAAGCTAAGGTGGACAAGCTAATTATCGGCCAAGAGAGGCTCACAAACACTATGGACTTCCTAGCACTCTCTCTCCAAAAAATCATAGAACCAAGGTTTCCAAATGGCGAAGGGAGTTCGAGTGGGGAAAACAATGCAAAACGACCCAATGGATCAACTAGAGGATCGAGTTAGAAGCCTAGTTTCATCTTGAAAGAGGAGGCCATTTTGGAAGAAGAGCCAGACCCATGGGTAGAAGAAATATTGCAGCGAGCTATGAGGAGTATATGGCTTTGTCTAGAGATATCTGTGATGTTATTTCCTTTTCCAAGTTCATGGGTTTGGATAGAGGAAGATCTAGGCCCGAGCCTAAGCATGTCATGCCACACAGAGGAGTACAAAGTGCTTCGGGTAAGTTTTTTTTTACATTTGATGGATCTACAAAAGGTACCGCTAGGGCATGGATTCAAAAGTTGAATAATTATTTTTCCTTGAAGCCTATGGCTGTAGAAGATGTCATTAAATTTGTTACTCTACATCTTGAGGGCATTGCCCATGAGTGGTGGTTTCATGGACTTGTGACCCAAGGGCATAGAGAAATTCTTACCTATGATGAGTTTTGTCAGAGGCTCAGTGATAGGTTTGATAGAGTGGATCCAGAGGTCCATTTTCGTGAGCTTGCTCAATTGAAACAACAAGGTACCATGGAAGAATATGTAATTGATTTTTAGAGGCTTTTTCGTAATCCTTATGAATGTGTCTAAAAGAATACTTGTTGTGCTTTTTGTAGAGGGTTTGATTGAGCCCCTCAGGGGGTTAGTGCATGCATTTGATCATTTGTCTCTACAAGAGGCAATTAAGAAGGCTCTAGATCTTGAAGGTGCTGTCCTAAAATAAGCATTGTTCCAAAGGCTAATTGGAGAGGGGAACAAGCCCCCAAGTAGCCACACAACATCACTTTGGACCAACCAAAGAGACCTTTCCAAAAGGAGCCCATTGTTCATATGGATCTGCAAAAAACCATCCATGATAAAGAAGCAAAGAATGAATTATGAAAGAATAATTTATTTTTTTCATGCAAGGATCCATGGAGGCCAGAATATCGTTGCATGGGAAAATGTAAGGTTCAATATATTGAAGTAATTATTGATTGTGATGAGGATGATAGCAATGAAGATGACGCTAGGCATGATAGTATGTTGAAAGAAGATACAAAATAAGTGAATAGCACTTTTGCTACCTTGGTGGGAGCACCAAGTTACAACTTTTTTCATATGAAGGGTGATCTTCAAAGGAAAAAGGTCACAATCTTGATTGATGGAGGAGACACTCACAATTTTATAGATGCATGCTTGGTTTCAAATATGAAATTGAAGATAGAATATTTCAAAGGATTCATTGTAAGGGTAGCAGATGGTCGCTCAATGCAATGCACAAAAAGATGTCCTTAACTCCACATTTACATGGGCTTATATGAGGTATGTACTGATTTTTTTTTTATTGACATGGTTGAGTTAGACATCATACTTGGAGTCCAATGGTTATGCTTGTTGGGAGAGCTCACTCTCAACTATCAAAACATGGAAATGAACTTCATGGACAAAAGGAAAAGAGTCACCTTGCAAGGTATACTTCCGATCAACCCAAATTAATTATTTGGTGGAAGAGGCCATTCCATGTGAGTCATATTTTTGTTCTTTATCAAAAATTACAGCAGGATTGCAAGAATTAATTTTGATTGTGTAAAAAATAAGTTTCTAGTGATGTCTTTAAAGTGGTAATAAGTGAGGAAAAATACAAGGCGATGGATGGGCTTATACTTAACCAAAACTGAGTCTATTTGGTACTCGAATCAAGGGTGAAGAGTGGGATCTTGAAGGTTGTTCATGATACTCCATGGGTTGATCATTCAAACCACTTCTTGACACAAACCAAGGGTGAAGGTAAAAATCTCAGTTTCTCTCTTTGCCTATGGAATTCAATAAAAAAGCATGCTAGCAAGATCTGTTTTAGGAAGCCAAAGTTTGAAGGGAATTTTGAATTTTTTCTTTATGAATTGTTAACCCATGGTTCCATGAGAGAACCAAAGGAAGTATGGGAAAAAGGAAATTATTATGATAAACTTACAACTGTTCACATGGTCACCGAAGTGGAGAATGATGGTTCTATCTTTCAGTTTTATGACCCCACGAGGAGGTACGGTTTTTGCTTAGACTATTTTGTTTTTATTTCAGTTGAGTCACACAATGTTTGGGGGAATCTAGAGGTTCAAAATTTAGAGGAACTTGCCCTCCAAAATCACATGGATTATGAGTTCCACTTGGAAAATGATGAAATAAGAATTCGTGGGTATGCTAGGGAGGCTGATTTTCTCAAATTGAAGGCCAAGATAACTGCTGAATTTAATTGTGGGCATATTTTGCTCCTAATTTTTCAAAATATGTAAATCAAATTTCAGTCCTTACTTTATTCATGGGGTTTCTTTTCTTTGTGAGATTTTAGTTTGGTAGTTGTTATACCATGATTAGAGGATTGAATGTGCAAAAACTAGAATTGGGGTTGAAATCAACAGTGATGAGCAACATTGTATTTGCAATTTTTTAGTGCATTCCCTTATGGAATATTGAGAGAGGAAGATTTCAGTTGAATGCAGGAATAAAATCAGATTATGATGTGTCATTTTTAGACTTGTACATTATGATTTTTGGAAGAGAGATGCATGATTACAGATGTTTTCGGGATAGCACTAATGATGTGGAAGGGAAGAAAAATGTAGTTATGGAGGCTTTGTCAAGGATGCCACCTACACCATTGGAGGATGAAGATCTTCAAAAGAAAGAGGAAGTTGGGGCAGTAGATGTAATGAGTTTGCAATTGCTTGAGGATAAGCAATTTTGGGGAGGAAGGACTATAATGTCTCTTTTTCCCACCTAAGAGATGAAAATTGGTCTTATTGTCATTCCTTCTCCATGACAAAGAAACAAAAATGAACGAGAAGAACCTTGAGTAACTTTATAATATATTGTATCTAATACTTTTATATTTTCTTTAGTGTTCTCTTACATTATACAGGTCGGCCTTTTCTAATTGAGCATCGGTGCCAAAAAGGAGAATATAAAAAGAGATTATAGGCATCATTTGCAATGAGTTTTAGCACATTTTGTTATACTTGGGCATAAAGAGCTATTTGCTCCTTGTTCATCCACTTGAGGACAAAAACCCTCTTATGCGGCTTCATTGAAGGAAGAAAACCCTTTATGTGGCTTAGGTGAAGGATGAAAGCCCTTCATCATTGTTTGGTCTTGATGTGAAGATTTATTTGTAATTTTTCAACTGATAATTGAATTATTTAAGGTGGAGCAACCTACCCATGGTAGGGTTTGGAGTCATTGGAGAAGAATTTGAGAAATTTGGTTTCACCATCTGATTTGTAATATTTTTAAAGTCCAGAATATGAAGTTATATGAATTAAGAGGGATTTTAAACCCATATTTCATATTTATCTTTTGGCTATAATTTCCAGTGCATATTTAATTTTCAACAGAGTATTCTTCAATGTTTCTTTGTTAGACTTTTCAAATTCCATTATATATATAGTGGCGAATTGATTGGTGGTGTTTTATGGTGATTTTGGCATTTTTTGTAAAAGTACAAGTCGTTGATTGGTGTCCCCAGATTTCACACTGAAATTTAGGACTACCCTTTAAAAAACAATCGTCCTTTTAAAATAATGGGTCTTTTTGTGTTTTGATTGCCAGAAGATGACTGTATTATGTTACGATATTCCCAGTGTATCATATGACTCAATTTTGACAAATATCCAGATGTCCAAACTCGTTTTATCCCTACTCCAAGTTTTGTCTGCTGAAAATTTTTATTTAATTATTTATTAAATAAATAATGCCCCGTTTGAAATAAATTGTGCTTCGGTTGAATCCTGTTGTGATTTTGCACGCTAGTATTCACTCGTCTCATTAGGGTTTTCACCAGGAATGAATTCAGGGCATTATCTACAACTTCTGGCAACGTTTTTCACTTTTATTTATTTCTTTTGCGTTTTTATTTGGTTTTCTCCTCGGTTTCTCTATGAAATTCCCCTAGGTCAATTATTTTGCCAGTATATTCTATCTAATTTCCCAAATCATCTGAAGATCATCTAATGACACAACACCAGAAGGAATCAACCTCAAAATGCAAACTGCTAACCAAAAATGATGAATTCATGCACAAAAAGCCTCTCTCAAACAAGTTGCACTTTTTGGGAATGAATACGTTTAAGTTGTAGTGGGATTTTTGGTAGCAGCAGGCAAGTGGGAATTTATTACCTGCCTTGCAGGGGTACTTTTTCCTGTGAAATCAAAGTCACTTAAGCTGCAGTGAGAAAATTAGAGGCGGCAGGTAAGCGGGAATTTCTTGCCTTCCTTGCAGGGTGAAAATTCCCATTATAAAATAAAGAAAAACTCACTTAAAGCAACGATGGGAATTTTTCGTCTACCTAGCAGACTAACTTTTCTCATCGAAGGGTTTTATTCACCCATACAAGTCACACTTTTCTAAAAGAAGTTATTTTTAATACAAGTCGCACTTTTTAGAAAGTCACTCAAATTGCAGTGGGAAAATTGGAGGTAGCGGGTAGGCGAGAATTTATTACCTGCCTTGTAAGGTAAAAATTCCCATGAAGAAATTCAAATCACTTAAGTGGAAGAAGGGATTTTTAGAGCTGCGGTGCATCAGGTGAAAATTCCCATAAGAAGTTGACTTCTTAAATTTAGAATTCACCCATACCAAAAAGTGCGACCCATTTGGTGATTAAACAATGATATTAATGATATTTATTAATAACTTTTCTACCTAATTTTGGTGCCATGCATGAATAGAAATTCAATGCATGAATGCTTGTTAAAGAGAACTGAAGGTAGCATGCTAAAAAATAAATAAATTAAATTTATTTAATGGCAGCCAGCAGCATGCAAAAATAGGTGCCAAATTTGGGTGAATAAACATCATTGGTTATTAATTAATTGTCAGGTTTATGGAGGACAATTATTAGAAATAGATTGTTGAGGGTTATATATGCATGGGTTGTCATAGTGAAGATGTAATTAATTCCTTTTGCAAAGGATTACAGCCCGGACAGCTTTGGTGCCCAAGGAAGAAGGATTTTTGCTTCAAAAAGTGTTTTTCATTACCGGAAAACTTCAAAGATTGGTGCCTAGGGTTAGAGGAGCTTGATTTAAGCCTTGTTAATTATCTGAATGTTGGTATAAGTGCCCAAGTGAAATTAAAAATATTTATGCTTGCTTTGCATGTAATCAAAGCCTCAAATTTCAGAGCAACGGGCTTTATATGTAGATTTTTGTGATAAAAATTAAGTGTTCAAATCAATGTCAGGTACATTGAATATATCTTCCAAATCTAAAGAAATTACTAAATCTGCACTAATTGCAAAGAATTCCTGCAAGATTAAAAGAAAAAAGGTCCAGACAAAGGTTTCTTAGATAAAGATTACTTTGGCCATGATAAAGCGAGATGAAAGAGAAGGATCAGCGGAATCATGAATTACTTCCAAATTTGTTGATATCAATGACGCGGATTTAGGCTCTGAACCCCTCTCTGAATTGATTGACAGATCTAGAGATAGAAAGACGTCTCTTTTGCAAGAAATAAAAAGTAGTGGAATTATTTGAGCTTCAGTATTTCGAGTCACAGCTCAGTTTCTTGAATTTTTCCCAGAGTGTGCGCGGTCATACCATCTCCTATCAAGAACAATTCAGAATGCTGCGGGAAAGACGATAATCAGGGTGGATGCATAATTTATCAATTATTTTCTGAAGATTCCAACGCGACCGGTGGTGACTACAATTAGCATGTTGGATACTGGAAACAGATGGGAGAAGCACAAAGCAGACTGTGTGGGCATAATGAATAACAAATATATGAAGAAGCCCAGGTCTCCATCAAATTTTTCAAGGACTCTTCCACAATCCAATTTGGTGCAGGAAGTGGATGATATTACTAAATTGCTATGCAGGATAAATGGAGAAGCCAACACTCACAACTTCCGCTCATGGATGTATGTCTTCATTAGAACCATCGAGATCAACAAAGCTAATTCAATAATCAATTGGGTGGAGATCATCAGTGATAACATCGTTGAGCAGCTTCGAAGTGTGAGGTAGACATATAGCTTCAAGATGACTTCATACCTGGTATACGAAGCAGCTTCACAAGGTATATTTTCTAAGCTGGATAGATGAGGCATACTCTTGAAGGATCCCATTTTTAAGTGCTACCTGCAGTTGACAGTTCCTGAATGCCATAAAAATTACAGGGTGGTCAACGATGGATTCTTCTATGGATTCATTTGTAAACTGAATAGTGATCTGGAGACCAACATGGTGAGAAAAGAAACTTGGGAAGGTGTATCCTAGCATGGCTATATTTTCATCTAGTTTACAGACTTCACATACCTCAGGGTAACCAAGTGACAAGTGGGTCATCATGGAGTTGTGAAGGCATCTCGTGGAGATGCATAACCTACAATCAAAGTAACACAAGTCTACAGGTTCCTTTCTTATCAAAGTAGGCTATTACAACTGCCAGAGCATCCATAAGGCTAGAGGAATCGAAGTTGAAATGTTTTCTGAGTATGAGCATGAATTCTTCCCAGCACGGCTAAACTTCGATCCATATGGGGTAGCAAAGAAGAGAATCTCTTAGGAATACTCGCATGTGCCTTCATCAGAAGACTTCTGGATGAAGTGCAGAAATGAGTACGAAGTTAGAAAGAAAGACTTCAGCAGGTTATCGGCGCAACAAGTGTTTGATTATGGATTAGCTCAGATACCAACATATCTCACATATGATGGGTCTGTGTTGCTTGACACTTATCATCATATGGGAAGGGATATAGTTGTTCTTCAGGAAAACATTGGTGGCTGCCACAAGATCGAGGAAAAATATGTCACGGTTCTAGTCAACACCTCGAACTAGTTATTGACAAATGGGTATTGCCTTGATGAAGCTTTGATGAATAAGATCACAGGAAACCTTAGCGCAAGAGACTCCATCAAAAGAAAGCACGAAGGTCAAAGCAGTAGAAGGCCTTAAAAGCTTAAAATGCACAGAAGTCTCAGACACAGGAAAAGGTCACTTCTACGGCTATGGTGCTAGTTCTAACTTCTCCAGCGTCAACGCACAACACTTCGCCTGCCTTTGAACCTTACGGAGATCTTGTCGTTCCTCTGTTGCATCCAGCAATGTTTGTGTTTTCTCCTCACCCACTCTAATCTTCACCTCTTCCTAAAGAAAAGCTAAAGTTGTAGATGCCAGAGTTTGAAAGGGTATTGTCTTTTGATAATTCAGAAGATGGCAGTCACGACACTGTAGCAAATTCAAATGGAGAGGAACCAGAGCATGAGATGGTGGTGCGTTCAATGACTTCTCATTCTTCAAAAAGTAATTTCTCAAAGTGGTTGGCTTCGTAGTCAATCCCAGAAGCTAGAGAGGAGATCAACCTAGAGGAACATGACTTGCAATTGCTCCTGAGTTCGGGCGGAAAAGATAGAAGACCTAAAGTTGCTGAGGTGACTTCTAGGTTGATTATTGAAGAATCAGGGTAAAAGTTCATTAAGGTATTAGTTCCAGCAAAGGAAAAGCATGGAGACACTTACGGTAGCATATATATCAGTAACCAAGGTGCCAATAGGTCAAACTACTATCGAATGATTAAAACAAGACACACAGACACTAATAAAGATTTTATTCCTTAAGCTTGACAAAGAGAAGGCAGAAAAAGTTGATCTTCAAAAGCAGGTTTCCCAAGTGTACGAGATCATTGCTAATGTTGTCAAACCTTCCTTTCAGCCAATTTTAGCACATGAGCAGATGAATGATCATCTGATGTAGGAAGTAAAAAATACAGGTAACCAAGTTAAAGCTATCGACGAATGGAAGAGCCTAATTATTCGCCAAGCTTCTGTACAATTTAGGGAGGTGTCAGCGCGTCTAAAGGTTATGAAGGATGCATTAGCTCAACTAGAGTAACTAATGACAAGCACGGTAGATATGAATACAGTCGCTGAAAGTAAGCTGGGCAATTTGGTCGAGATAAATAAGCCGCGAAAGTTGGTTTTGATTGCAGAATGAATTGTGCCTGATGGATTGGTTGAAAAGGGGAAGCAGCTTGAATTCACAGTCTCTTTCCGCTTGGAGATCTTCATAATTATGCTGAAAAGAATGTGGGCGCTCAAGGGTATGACATTGTCACTGTCAAGCAATGTAATTGCTTTCACCAATGAGGAAGTGGTTAGGAATGTTTCTTCATACAAAAGGACCATTCCCAACAAAGTGCCTAATTCCCTAGAATGATCTATTCTGATGATTCAAAAGAGAATTGATGAAGTTGTTGAGCATTTCACGATTGATAACGCTGCAATCAGACATTAAGAAGTTCAGACCTAGTTTGAAGGAGGTGGAAGTGAGCATCAAAGTTTTGAACAAAGAATTGCTGCAATTCAAGACAGAGAAGAAGTTGTGACTAAAACGAATGGAAAATTGTTGAACTATATGTTCGAAAAATATATTCAGTATCAAAACAAAAAGAAAGTGTTGGAGTTATAGCTGGCAGATCTTCCTTTTTCTTTTCTTTCTTCTCTTATTTCTTATGCCCCCGAATGTAATTGTAAACTTAGAAATTATTGGTTTAAAAACCATTACTTTAAGTTGTTTGGAATGACTCTTTGAGTTAAATGACAGATGTGCACAATTTTGGCTTGAACTCCTGATGCATGTCACTAAGAGAGGAATTAAAGGAAGATCATTGTCAGATGTTCTCTTTACTTCTTGTTTATGATCTAGTTCAGTTATAGTCTCCTATTTGTAATTTCTCCTCTACGTGCTCAAGTAGATGAACATACGGGTTAAATAATCAAAAATTGTAATCAACATTATTGTATTTCAGACTTTGAGCTGAAACCCCTGATTTCTGCAAGCAGAAGAATATAGAAGAGATTTGCAAAAAACTGTCGACAGTGCATTTCGTTTTTTACTTTCTTTCTAGATATGTTCATAAATTTTGTGTTATTTTAGATCTATATCTGAAAGTTTTATTTGCTTTGAATTTTGTGTTTAATGATCTATTTGTTTTAATCTATGTGCATACAATCAACTCTGTAAACTATTTGTTTGGGTTGCACATCCTCTCTACTTTATTCCGTTTCTTATTATTTTTCTCTTCTATAGATTTTTCTTTTCTTTTACGACTGCTTATTTGCGACAGAACAGTGTAACTATGGTTCATGAGTTACACGGTTAAAGTAATAATCACAAATAGATATTATGATATATAACTGACAAAATCTTACACAGGAGCCTCACCAATAAATGAGGAAGATTTATCTCATGACTGCATAGGTTTTCAACTATACAGAAAATATAGCCAACACTGATTTTACTCTTTCAGTTTGCTACAATTTAAATTTCAGATTTGCATTTGATGTGTTTGGTTGAAACCCTCAAAAGGGTTATTACATGGAATGAAAAGACAAACCAAGAGGCACCCGATATTTATGAACAATTATCAATATCTATATGTAAACATCGTTTATATTTAAATAATATTTGTGTAAACAACATTTATACTTAAATAATATTGGTGTGTCAAGGACTACTTTCCATTATCAATCAAAACCCATATTTCCTTAGCATAGGTGTTAAGAGCCGACTAAGTTACATATTATGTGTCCATTATTCAACTAGAGATGGTACCCTATTAAGTCACGAGCCTGTTAAACAACTGAAACTCGACTCGTGCAAGAGCTATCAACACAATGCACCTCCATGAAACTCAAAATGATAACAAATTATATCAATTCTTATTTATATATCGATTCACTAGTATTATAAAAACCTTCTACACTACAACATGAGAACATAACCATGTCATTTCCATATATTTGTAAGTTTGTCTTGTGCCATGACTTTGTCCTATTTATTAGCTTATTTGTATATGTTCATGGTTGTGTTGCTTCTAAAAACATTTTCAGATGCACATGATAAAACCATTGGATATGTCCAATGCAGAGATAGCAAGGGTCTCTCAAGGCATCCCCTGACCTAACATCTCAAATATTGTCTATAGCTAGCTAGGAACTTATAATGAAAATGTGATGTGCAAACATAAACTACTAGAAGAAATGTCTTGAAGACATGGAGAAAATCACAGTGCCACAAATAACATTATGTGATCGAATGGTTTCTCGTTGTTTATTAGAACAAGTGTCACTGCATTTTAACGATGTTCTTACATTTGATGAAGAATATAGTATTATTTTGTTCATTTTGAGAACAATATATTCATTTGAAACTGTTTATTTGCTAACCAGATGCCAATTTTCAGGAGCTTGTGCAAACTGTTTATTCACGGCATCTAAATGCTTGTAGTTGCACAGGAGTAAATGCTAGCAACCTCAAAAAATGCTGCAAAATCTCTACTCCAAGAATCAGAGTATAAACCATTATATTAAAATAGAAATCACTTGTTTGACATTTTGTTTATTATTATTTAGATGTTAAAATGTTGCTAAGCATTACCATCATCACAAATTTCAACATTACCAGTATTTTGAAAGCTCCGTAAAAGAATAAGCTTGGTACTTGTTTATGGATAAATGTGTTGAACAGGAAAATTATATTTTAAACACACATTAACATTGCAAGGCATACCTCAAATCAAATAAATTATAAAATCTAAAACATCCACATTTCCCTTCACCAACTACGAGGAAAGCTTGGTGCTGTTCTACATGAGATAAATGACATATGGTAAATGCTATTCATTATATTCGATGCATCAAATCAGAGAGCTTTGAAGGCATGAATTAGATAAAAAAGTAGTTACATTAATCCGTTAAATTTAACCAAAACATTTCATTTGATAATCAGTCAATAATTGGAGTAACAAAGTAATGGTGCCAATCTCAGGAATTCACTATATAGCGATCACATTGCACATCCAGAAACCTGCAACTATTCATGTTAAGAAGTCAAAAAAGGAACTTCAAAATTGACAGAACTTTAATATAGAAATTTCTGCATTTGGCAAATACTTATTCCCTTTTCCTCCATTAACAGGATTCTGAATGTTACAAATATGTTTTCCTTTTTATCTTTTAGTGTCTTTCCTTCAACCAACTTTTCAAGATACTTTTGCCTGTACATGCTAATGCACTTATATATAATACATAGAAAAATTCCCCACGCAAAATGACTTCCACGTTATTTAGATAGCCGTGTTGTAAAAGATGTGTCCCATAGGAATGTCGAATGATGATCATCAGAACAAAAGAAATCTTCCATAAGCTAATTTTGTATTATGCATCACCTATTTGTCTTTTCTCCATTAACAGCATTTCCACTATCACTGGACTTCTTGTCTTCCTTTCCTCCACTTTTCTGTTTCTTGCCTTCTATCAATGTTTTTGTTTCATAATCTTTTCCCTCAAACTGTTTCTTCATCGTGTTTACCTGAAACACACATGGCAATGAGAATAATCCCAAGCTTTAGAGCTATTAAACCATTCAGTGTATTTAACTAAACACAGAAGTGAGAATAATCCAAGAAGACCTTCAATCATATATTAATTAGCCGGTTGACGTAAGATGATGCTATACCCAAATAAACATCTTTCCTGTGCAGTAGATGCTACTAATAGGCCATGAAGGAAGATGCTAAATCCCATGTTAAAGGGATATATAATCATAAAATAAAGTAAATCACTAAGGAAAGTGGTAAAATATGAGAGCAAGAAACCAGCTACTCAAAACTTTCATCATCAAGAAGCGCATCTTTAAGAACTGGACCTCTGTGTTTTAAATTTCACTAGATAAGCTACAAATAATGGAATTGAATATTGCAAAGATTAGCATTTCAAAAGAAACATAAATTTCCAGATCTTAGAGATCTCCATTTTTAGTACAAAGGAGAGAACACTTACAGCAACTAGAAATCTATGCTTTTAAAGCAATGAAACTCGTAAACCAAATATAAGATGAGACTTGAGAATACCAGTTCATTTGATTTGTCAACCCCTTCCTCCAGCATTTCCATGTAGTCCAGTAATTCTTCAGAAACGTATGAAAGTCAATACAAAATAGTGGAAAAGACAATATACAAAAAAAAGGGCTATAAAGTAATGATTAGCTTAACTCATAATTGCACAGCCCTATAGAATCACCGTGACTTTATATTTTTCAAATTCAGTTTCAATGCTATTTGGGATATGAATTGTTCGTTTGAATGGTATGCAGTGTCACTGCTATATAATGACACAGGAATGAGCTGCTATTTAACCATCTTACTTCCACCACAGTGATTATCTCCACAGAGACTCTACTTTTGGCCCAAAAAGAAATTTTATAACACTTTTCAGGGAGATACTGAATTCACTTGTGTAATTCTATTAAAATGCAACAAAAATGGAACCCTAACAATATGCAGGGAAGAATTCATTGTAAATATTGTCACAAGGCTAGAGTACAACCCTAGCTATGTTACTCAAATACAAATAGCCATGTGAGGAGGGTGGGGGTTTAAACAGGTACAAGGAGTAGATGAAGCCAAAGATGGATACTAGGATGGACATCAGTGCTATCTTGTCTGTTTTAATGCTTGAAGCAAAAGCACTGAAAAATCATCATCTACCATCACAACAAAACCAATACAAAAGATGCAATAATCTCCATCAGAGAAAGTCCTCAACAAAGTGCCTAGGACAAAGTAGGGTTACTCCCTCATAACTTCTCCTAACACCTGAGAGGCTGACAAATCACTAGAGGTATGCCAAAATATCTTGGGGAAGTTATATAGGGTGTCAAGGAACCCATGCTGCTTAAGAACGATAAATTCATCTTTCTTTCATCAAAGGAAACCACAATAATCTCTACTTATGGTGGACATGGAAGGAGGTTCATGAGCTAGAACATAACAAACTCAAATTAGGAGGAAATTAAGCCATCCCTAGAGATAGGCATTAGTTTAATCACAACCAAAAAATGAATTCCCTTCAAAGCCGGCTCAAATGTGCTTTTTTTTCAAAGGCAAATAATAAAAACCACAATAAGGAAAAACAAAAAGGACACGGACCTAAACCTAAAAGCTACTCTAACATGCTCAATTATTCATATGAACCTTATTTTCATGAGCCCATTTGATATTTCACTGTCCTCGCTCATACACACCATGGAATCACTCTTGATTTTCTGTTTTTGCTTCAATCAAGGACTAGGACATCTCTTTTCTCAAGATATTTGCAAGGCTGCTAAACTTTGAGTTGAATCTTTTATATTTTTTGTTAGTGAATATTGATTTTTCCATATTTTTGGAAATGAAATCTAAATATTTTAATATTTTCATTACAGATGCATGGTGGGAAACTTTTGTCACAAAGGTTCTAAATTTTCAGAGGATTGCTATTTAAGTGCTAAGCCAACTATGTAGTGCTTCAGTATGTGAGCACAATTAGAGTATGTTTGAGCACATACACTCCAAAAGCACAATAGGTTATCAATACAAAATGTAAATGCCCTTGTTTTTGTGCATTACAACCTTCTCACCACCACAATTAGAATAAATCACCGAGGATAACAATCAAGTGTTTACAAAGGACCATTGATGGGTCGGTCCAGCTGATCATAAGGACGATCTTATTTCATTGTAGGGGGAGGAACGAATCCACACATCTAGAGATAAAAATAATGTTAAGGATAATCTTGGTGATACCTCAAAGGCAAGTAGAATGGCTGCAGCTGCTTCCCTAGCGTACACAAAATATCATAGGGTCCAACTTGGTGCATCTCATGTTGGAACGAGCGATGCAAGATTTGATTCCCTAGTGTACACAAAATGTCGTAGGGCCCAACTTGGTACATCTTGTGTTGGAACGAGCGACACACGCTTTGCTTCCCTAGTGTACACAAAACGTCGTAGGGTCCAACTTGGTGTGTCTCATGTTGGAACAAGCAATGCAAGCTCTTCTCAACTTTAGTTGTATTTTTTATATTATGTTTTTTTCTAATGCCATTGCCAAGGATTTCTAAATTCATATTTTGTGTCCAAGGAAACAATTTTATGACTATAAAAGCAACTCTTATTCAATATCAGCTCTCAAGCTTCAAGTTCAACTTTTCAATTACAAACGTTTGAACTTCAATATCACATTATTTGCTTTGTGTATACATGCGTATGTTAGATGTAATAGATTAGTTTTGGGTGATTTTAAGTTGATTCAATATGCAATGCATTTTTAACAAAAAATCCCACTTAAATTCACTATTTTTAATAATTTTTTAAATGTCAAAAAGTTGCCACATCTAAGACCGAGTCAAAAATCAGCTTGCTAAGCTTTTGCCAAGTCCAAGTCTCGTTACTATGGTGTGTATATGATTTCAATGCTATGGATTTGGGACCAAATCATGTGTGGGCCTCAAAGCACCTTGCTTGCAGTCCTCAAATATTTTGTTGCCACTCCTTCCAAAGATTCATATCACAAATCTCAAAGTTAGGATATGCATCCTTTTGGTGACATCCATGTCAGAATGTAATTTTGAAAACCCCTTTGATATTTGATCCATGGAAATATCTTTGCATTTGTGACCTCTGTAAAGATGCACAATTGTTCAATATTGTGAAGTCATACAAACATTGAGAAAGGTGATGCGTGAGGTTTTCATTATTCTTTTGGTAATTGGGGAAGCGATTGGGAGAACACAAACCTTTCTTTAGGGAACCCTCCAACTTGAAAACTTTGCCACATGGAATCAACTACTGAAACATTTTTAGTTTTGGCCATGTTTTGAGTGTCCGTGCCATTCTCAATTTTTATCCCAATTTTGATACAATGAAGATGTAATATCCCTTTCTAGGGCTGAAACACACAAACAAGGAAATCACACAAACCCCAAACTGAATGCAATCTGATTTTTATAACAGCAGATCCAATATTACTTGAAACCCTAGCAGAAAACTGAAATTTGCATGTTAGGGCATCAAACACCCATCAAACAAGCTGAAATTAAATATACTAATGCTTCACCAAATTATATATAATTAATGGAACCATTACCAAGCCAAAACATGCGCCAAATCTAAAATAATACCCAGCTGCAATTTATTTTATGACAGCTGAAGTGCAGTCCACAAAAATAGCTAAAAATGAAGTCTCCAAAGCCCAACAATTACAAAATATGGAAAATACCAGCCTTATAAATTATGAGAAATATGAATATCAAAAATAATGAAGTTCCATGCCCTAGAAGGCACCCAAAGACACTCTAACCCTAGTCACTCCCTAGGAGAGAGGCTCTAAACAATGCAAAAACTCTTGAAATGACTTCTCCTTGATGCCCTAGTTGCAAACCAGCAAGATGGTCTTCAATATTTGCCTTCACACCCCCAATTTGGAGAGTTTTTGTTCTCCAATATGCCACAAGGAAGGGTTTCATCCTCCTTGGATGCCATACTAATGGATTTTCGCTCTTTAGTGGAGTTGGATTAGAGCAATCAGCCCTAGAACCAAGGAGAGAAGTATATATGCCAAAATCGATGATCAAAATGAGCCTATATGACTCCCTTTATACCCTTATGGTGACGCCAAAGGTCTAAGGGATGAATTACCCCAAGACCAATCTCTTTGAAAGCTTGCTTTAATTTCTAATTTCACTTTGGGAGCTCTCCAACCCAGCCGACCTTCCTTCAAGGCCAAAATACAAAATAAAAACATAAATATTAATGAAAGAAATCTGAGATGTGATCCAAGGAATTCCCGTGTTCATATTCTTCTTGCTCACGGGAAGAAGAATGGGCAAGAAGCCTTCAATTTGGATTAATACAAAAAAGGGGACATTGCGGAAGAAATGGCTTGAGATATGCACTAGCCACTATACACTTTCCTATGTTAGTGAACATCCATGTTATCTTAGCATGTCCATGTACGCAAAACATCAATCTGTTTTTTATTTGTTCACTTCTTGTTATAGCATGGTTTCAGGATTGTTAAGGTAGTCAATTTACATGTAAAGTCGTGATTATCATGCAGGTCAAAATATTTTGCTATATATCTATATCCCCGTGATTGAAGCAAAACCAGCATACCCTTAATATCTTCATCCTCCAAAGGATTTCCCACATTTCATCCATCCTCCCAAAATAATGTTTTTCTCCCCATGCCAACTTGCTATGCGGAATGTCTGGCCTACACCTCAATTGTTTTTTTAATGTGTTTTGTGGCTAGGGAGAGTTGAAGTCTCTGTTGTGATTTGTATATAACTCAATGGCATTTTTAATGTGTTTCGCTGTTACAGAGAGTTGAGATCTCCATTGGGATTTTGAGTATGTCCTGCCTTATTAAGATGTATTTTCCTCTTATTATGGTGCTTGAGGAAGTATATGGCTATATTCTTCCTCTTATTATGGTGCTCAAGGAAGAATATGGTTGTGCATAAGATGCCATGTTAATTTTATTGCCAAAGATTTCTTGAGAAGGTAGGTGTTTTTGATATTGAGGTCTCCTTCATATTTGACATTCTAATTTTTTCCCAAGAACCAAAGGATGTTTCAATTGTTCGGAGTCTCCTCACCACATGATTTTTTTTTGAATCTCAACTATCATTTTCTAGTTGGGCTGGGATAGCAAGAAAATTGAGGTATATTGGAATTTCCTGTAAAAAAACTTGTTTCTACCAACAACAGTGAGCCATGTTGGGGTTGCCCCCTTCATCCGAAGAGAGCATACGCTCAAAGTTTTAAAAATCCAACATAATATTCAATAGCATTCCAGTTACATTTATAGTGGAACGATATCCTATAATTTAGGAGATCTCTACCAAATCCCCCTAAATCTCCCTAAATCACTCGACCTATCCCCTAAATCTCTCCTACTCCTATTATTGTGTGATTGTTACGTGAGTAACAATCACTTACATTATTCTTCTCCACTTATTAATTTCCTACTCAATAATCAACAATATTAATGTGGAGTACAAAGGCCTTATGTGCACACTAATATCCCTAACATTCCCCCCCTTAGTGTGCATATGGGAGAGAACACTCTGGAGTCGCATTAGGTTGATTGGCCTCAATTTTCCGTTGTCGGTGTCTTCTGAGTTGTTGCTGATGGTTGGAGGTTCCCCTGTTTCAAAATTGCGCCCCCTTAATCTTAAATTCACTTTGGGCATCGATTTCCGCCGAAAATGTGTATGATAGAGAGGCCCCATTTACAATTTTTTTTTAAAATAAATTTTCCCCTTTACCAAGTTATTCCCTCCATCTCCACCCCCGCCTTTTTTTGGAAAATATCTCCCTTTTCTATGTGAGGAAAATATCCACCCTTTTATAAACCCCTCCCCCTACCCCCTTATTCTAAAAACATTTTCCCTCTAAAGAGATTTAACCAAAAGATTTATACTTTAGGGTCGAAACCTCAACCACATTGGCCCTTAGTGTTTTTAACAAATTTTGGCAAGCGACTCGGGCTATACTAAATATAAATAGCATTTATGCACTAATGGGAGTTTAAATGTAATCCAACAAAGTTTTAGTTTTTAATAAAATTTGGCAAGTGTTTCCAATACTGGAATGAGCAAGAGCTCAGAATGGAAGCATTAGGGTTTTGCACGAGATCTACTCTACTTACATGATGTTATTTCCTAACTCGAAAAACAAAACATGGGTGGAGTGAAGGTCGGAGAGGCCTCTTTCAATAACCTGCTCTGATACCAAATGTTGGGGTTGCCCCCTTCATCCAAAGAGAAAGCATATGCTCAAGTTTTAAAAATTCAACATAATATTCAATAGCATTCCAGTTACATTTATAGTGGAAGGATCTCCAGTAATTTAGGAGATCTTCCTTATCCCCAAATCCCCCCTAAATCTCCCTAAATCACTCAACCTATCCCCTAAATCTCTCCTACTCCTATTCTAGTGTGATTGTTACTCACGTAACAATCACTTACATTATTCTTCTCCTCTTACTAATTTCCTTCTCACTAATTAACAATATTAATGTGGAGTACAAAGGCCTTATGTGCACACTAATATCCCCAATAGACCACTTGTGTCCATTGGAAGAAATTTATTTTTATTTTGTTGATAGTAGATTCCCATATAGCTTTGTTTGGCTTCCAATAAATTGGAAAACCAAGATATGTCATGAGGAATTTGCTTTTTGTAAATCCAAGAATTCCAAGTATTTCCCTCTTCCTTGGAAGCAGAATGTTTGCAAATATCCCAGTTCACATACTTTTGTTAATTTGTTGTCCCAAGTAAAGCTGGTTTGGTTTGAGCTCAATAACCTGTCTATCTGCTTTGTCTCTTTTAGGATTAGAGTATTAAACATGATGATGTCATCTGCCACTTGGGACTCAATACCGCTGACCTCTTTCTGCTGCTGGAAGGCCATGAATTCTGCCTGTTACTTTGTTTTTGTAGTAGGCTTGTTTAGCATTTCTCTCTTATTGAGTAGACATATGGGCTTAAAGGTCCCCCTGTTGTAGGCCTCTAGTTTATTGGAATGGGTCCCCTGTTTCTCCATTCACTGAAAGATCATAGGTGGGCGTGATTATGCAGATGTTGATCCACCTGATTATTTGTTTGTTGAGCCCGAACACAGCCATTTTTTTCAAGCGGCCCCAGCCACACCCACCAAATGCTTTTGACCTGCCTAAGTTGAATGCCTGGCCTGTTCTGTATTCTTAGGGAATGAATTATTTCTTGAGTAGCCATTATGTCACCTATTATTTTCTGCCCTGGTACAAAGGCAAACTAAGTGTCTCAGATACTTTTGTGCAGTGTGGAATTCAATTTTGATGCAATCAGTTTGGACAGAATTTTATATATCATGTTGCATGAAGTAATAAGGCTGTATTGGTCTAGTTGCCAAGCTTCTGCCACTTTGAAAAATGTCGGTGCCATTCGTTTGTTTCAGCATGTATGTGTTGCATCTTGATTCCTCTATAACTGCTTAAAAGTATTCCTTAAGCATATCCCAGAAGAATTGGTAGAGCAAAGCAAGGTATCCATCAAGTCCCAGGGCTTATTATTTGTGTAAGAAGACTTTCTTTAATTTTATTTAATTTTGGAGGTCTCCTGATATTCTGATTTTCTGCTTCCTCGACCAGCTTTGGAATATTTTTGAGTAAAGATTTATGTGCCTTGGTCTTTCGTGACTGTTGGATTCTTGCTTCAGCAATTCCATGAAATACTTACATGCATGGGACCTTATTTCACGGCCTGTTTTTAAGTGTTGTTGGTTTTTTTGATGGCTCGCCCTATGTTGATATTTTTTCTATTTGATACCAATTGTGGAAGACCTTGATATTTGCACCCCCTTGAAGCACTTGAATTTCGCTAGATTTTTGCCTCCAATAATCCAATTGATGTGTAGAAGCAAAACACTATGCTAGTAGTTGTTCTGTGTTCATGGCATCTCATCTTCCTCACTAAGACCCACATGAGCCCCGAGTGGGCCCTCCCTCCTATCACAAGGTACTCATGGATTTTGGCTTCTCATTGTGAGACCTGTAGATCAAGTGATGTTTGTGGTTTATGTGGTGTGGTTTGCCTTATTCAAGATAGCCTCAAGCCTAGAGTTTCATTGATGGTTTGTGATGTCCACTCTAGTTACATGTGGTTGCATGTTAAGAGAGGTCCACCTCTTTTCAAAATGTCATCATAGTTGTACAAAGACCTCTCAGTACTCCACTATTGATGATATCAATTTTTGCGGCAATTTAAATGCCCATACAGGGAACTTCCAAACGGCTATTCATGATCTTGCATAGGATGAGTTACACCTTCATGAGTTTGATCTAGAGGAGTTTGGTCTACAAAGAGCCTCTTCTGACAGGAACTCTATGGTTATGGCCTATAGGAGACACCTTCTCCAGTTGGATGAATTTCAAAGCCTCCAACCTCACTTCCCTGAATCTAGTAGATTGACTTCTTTTCCCCATGGCAGAGGTGTGAGCATCGTGGACTATGTTCTCACCATTAGATCCCTCATCATGCTCCAGCCTCACTCCCCTGACTCTAGTAGATTCATTTATTTTCCCCATGGTGGAGGTGCAAGCATCGTGGACTATATTCTCACCAATTGATCCCTCATCCCCCACGTCTGTGGCTTCCTTCTTTCTCCTCAATTCCCACTTACTAACCATTTCATCTTGACATTAACCCTTCTGTAATGTCCCTATCTAGGGCTGAAAATGAAAATATGGGTTTGGCCTTAAACCCAAATGAATCAAATCTGAAATGGCACCTTCAAACACACAAACATCAATCTGAAACAACTGAGAATGCTCTTCAAACAATCAACACACAATATCAATCAGCCCTCTAGGGCAGCAAACTGCATATGAGATTCACATCAACATTTAACCATGTAAATAGAGCTGAAATGCCACCAAATAATTTATCCAACCATGACAATATTTATCAATCTCAAATACATCCAAAATATGGAGAAATGAATGATAAATCACAACTGTAATTAATTTCTAAGATAGTAGCAGTACAACCAAACTAAGGGTTGGAAAAACTAGATAAACTTCTCCAAAAATCACCAAAATGTAGATTCCAACCTTGTAAAATATGAAGAACAAGAATACCAGCTCAAAAGACTAAAATATGCACTAGAAGGCACCAACCTCAACCCCCAAGTAAGGTACTTCGGGCCGGAAATGAAGAATAACTGCGCAATATCACTTTGAAGTTCCAATGTGACCTCTGTGTGAGATCACCCTTGCACACAAGAGGGTTTTTGCCCCCTAGTGTGATCCAAATAATTTATCCAACCATGGCAATATTTATCAATCTCAAATACATCCAAAATATGGAGAAATGAATGATAAATCACAACTGTAATTAATTTTCAAGATAGTAGCAGTACAACCAAACTAAGGGTTGGAAAAACTAGATAAACTTCTCCAAAAATCACCAAAATGTAGATTTCAACCTTATAAAATATGAAGAACAAGAATACCATCTCAAAATACTAAAATGTGCCCTAAAAGGCACCAAACTCAACCCCCAAGCAAGTCGCCTAGGGCTGGAAATGAAGAACAGCTACATAATATCACTTTGAAGTTTCAATGTGACCTCTGTATGAGATCACCTTTGCACACAAGAGGGTTTCCGTCACCTAGTGTGATCCTATTTAAGGGTTTCCACCTCAATAGGTAACCAACGAAGGGTTTATGTCTTTCAATAGCAAGAAGAGAAGCTACTTGTTCCACCTCCAAGAGAAATCAATATCCAAAATAACATAATGCTCCTTTAACAAGTCAAACCACTTTATATAGGCTTTGAAGATGTCAATAGGCAAATAGAATGCTCTAGAGAGAACCAACCACCTCAATGAAGGAAAAGAACATTAAAGTCACCATGTAGGCCTCCCACAAGACCAACCTCCATAATGAAGAAATAGAAATCCTCCTTGCATTGTTTGACAAGTCTTCCACCACCTAGTCAAACCACTCCAAAGCCATGATTAGTAAATAAAATAATTAATTACGAAAGTACAACACTTACAACCATGGCGAGTTCCCTTCCCTTGCTCCTTCCTTGATGCCCACAAGAAAAGGAATGGGCATAAGGTCTTCCCTAGTGAACTAGCTTGGAAAAGGGGACATTCCATCTTCACACTAATTCTCCCACGTCATCTCCCTCATATCCCGACCCGCTCCTGACATTAGGCATACCACAATTCTCTTTGACGATGACTACACCATTGACCATGTTGCCCATCTTTCCCTTCTCATGTTTGGGTTCTACTTTGTCTCTCTTCTGACTTCATGTATGAGTTCTTATGTCAAACCCTTTGGGACATTTCCGTAGATTCTTGATCCCTCACCATACACTACTCCAAATGCCCTTCTTGTCATGGGTCCTACCCCATGAACCAGTGATATGATGATGATTGTAATTACCTTCATCGAAGACTTCAATTTTCCCTAGCCCATGATCCTCCCTACATGCCCACCCTTCATAGGGAGTATGGTTTTCTCGGACATAAGAAACATGAGTTTCTTGCATCTAGATAACTTGCATTCCATGTTGATCCCCACCACTCACCTAATACATTTTGGTATGATGTTGTGTTGTGCATGCCTCTTTCCTCCAATTGAAAATTTCATACTCGAACATTACTCATCAATGCAAAATTTCGACTCATACTCAAGACTCAAGAGTTTCCCAACAATTACTCGGCATTACTCAAAAACTTTACCACTATTTTAAAAAACATATAAATTTATAAAATAAACTTTAATAACATGTAAAACATTGTAAATTGACATGAAAAATGAATGTAGAGGATGCATAAGTATATTTTCTATTAATTTTCCACCAAAAAATAGTACAGAGCACAAATTACTATCATTAACTAAAGTGACAGTCATTAATGCATCAAAATATACTAATATGAATTATATAATCATCTCCAACAACTAGTATAAGTTTGTTTCCCCTTAGAAGTGAAAGTTAAAGATTCCTCCCCTGCAACAATATCATCCACAAATATATTTGCACCCTCAACAACCGCTCAGGTTCTTGGTGCCTCTGCTGCCATGTTTTCTCTACTTCCCTATCCAACTTTGTGATGTCCTCCTTGGTAAACATGGGCTCCACATCATCAGTAATCCAATCGGCATATGGATTGGTATCATCCAAGTCAATTGCCCCATCGACTTTCTTGCCCTTCCACTTGTTTCACATGAAGGCGAAGAATGTATTGTACGAAAACAAGGTCATTGACGCAATGTGTTGTCACCTGTTGTGCTTCTTTGTTGAAATAACTTCACACATGCTTCCAATTATGTTCACACCTAAAGAGCCACACGATTGACACAAAATGTGAGTACTAAAATTGAAATTATGGTTCTTTCTTGTCATCTTCCGTACCACAAATCTATAAAGGGCATTTTCGCTAATTGCTAACATTCAACTCTTATTTAATAAATGAACATAGTCTTTCGTATGAGTAATGAGACTAAAAACAAATGACTCAATTTGGATTTGTACTTGGCTAAGAGGTGTTTCGTTTGTTATAATCCACTTCTAAGTTGATTAATTAAACATTACCTAGATTTATTTAGCCTCTGTAAATTTGCAACTCAATAAACACCTTTTATTGCTTAAGGTTCCCATCTTACATCCCCAATGCATGCTAATTTTCCATCTAAAACCTCCTCTAGGGATGGCTTCTTGGGGTTCAAGCTAGTAGGCCACTGCATGTAATTATCACATTGTGGAGTTGTTTAGTTCCCTCTAATCAATCTTGCGCCAAATGGGTTCATATTTTCTTTGATTCTTCTAAACATGCAATCCTTTGCACTTCTTCTCCTTGGCCACATTTGGCCTCGTACAAATAACCAAATTGCATTTTTCTCTCTATCCATTAACAGGTAAACACTATACCTAAGGAACACCTAACACAAAAGACATGCACACCTTCAAAATCAAAATTAAGAGCATTTTGATTTAAACCATTCTCAGATTGTTATAACAAATAAGCCTACTCTATGTTTAGGGTTCCATGCCTCTAAAATTGAGTAGTATGGGAAGATCCATCGTTTACTTTGTTGCCATTCCAACTTTGTGATATCTCATCCTTATAAATATGAGGCTCCTCAACATCAATATTCCAATTGGCATATGGATCGATTAGGTTCATACAATGTCAATTAGGAATGGCTCGACTTTAGTTGCCTTTCTATCATGTTTCATGCATTGAAGAAATTGTTTCCTACGAAGCTCTTATCATGAGGTGCCACATTGATCAACTTTTCTTTGAAGCTTCTTTGTGTTAATATATTCACTTAGCATAGTTAGTTTTACATGTAAACAACACCAAAAAGCATTACACGGCTGGTACAAAATGTGGATGGCTAGTCTCTAAAGATTTGGTATTTTTGCACCATAATCTTCTCACCACAAATATCTAAGTAGGACATTTATAATTTTGTAAGTTAATTAGGCCTGAATAAATGAAAGTATTATAGTATCTAAACCTAACAAGACTGAAAACAAATGACTCGATTTGTTTTTAATTGGCTTTGTTGTGTGTCTTCTTTTCACTGCATAGAGCTGAAGAAAAGAACCTCCTCTTTGCAATCTTGTAAATTTGCAGCTTGTCAACGATTTCATCTCTAGTTTCTCCGTCATTGATCATCCTCTCTATGCATGTACATCCATAACCTCATCATCGGCCTTGAATAAATCGGAGTACAAAAACTTGGGGTTCAAGAAGTAGACCGTTGCATGTATATGTTGGTGGAGCTGCTTGTTCTATCTTCTATCAATTATGTGCCAAATGAGTTCATATTTTCTTTGATTTTATCCATAATATTTTTCTATGGCCTCATACAAATAACCGATTGGATTTTTCCCCCCATCCACCAACCATAGAACTCTAACGAAAAGCTTTAACACTTACAACAAAAGAATGCACAATTAAAAATTAAAAAGAGGAATTTCAAATTTCAAACCAAAAAATATAACAAACGAATGAGAAATTGAAAAATAGTGAAGTTTAAGGTTACCTTAATGATTTCCTCGGCACGCTTCGCAAACACATCATCAAAAATGGTCTTTACGACCCTTTCCCCTTCAAGCTTCCTAGCATAGGAAGACTCCAACCACCATGTGCTCACAAACATCTACTTAAGAGATGTCAATGAGACTAAAATCATCTACAATGTGATGAAGGTTGTGGCGAATTGTGTGACTCCCCTTCACACAAGCTCCTTTCCATTGGTGTGCTCTCTCATCAAGCTTAGCACCCAAGGGTGATTGTAGATGAACTTTGTGATATTTCTTGCCTCTTCAACCACATTCTTCACCCATGTCATTTTTCCTATGTCCTCAAGTACGAGATCAATGCAATGGGCTACACAAGGGATCCAAACAAGCATAGGGTACATCTCCTAAAAAAGTCTCCCTATTGCTACATATGTTGTTGCATCGTTCGTCACAACATGGACACATTCTCCACACCGCCTTTCATCACCACCTCATCCAACATACCACACCAAATGTTTGCATTTTTCAATTGGTTGGATGCATCAATTGACTTCAAGAAGACCAACTACCCACTTGAAGCCATTAGAAAGTTCATCAATGCGCTGATTTTCCATCCATCCACCCATCAAACAATATGTTGTGACCCTTCTTTTGCCATATTTTTTGTGCTCTTCTACAATAACTTGCATATTTTTAATGGAATCCTCCAACAACTGGCCACTCAAATCTTGAGGAGAAGAAGCTTTGAACCCATTCCCAACAATAATTAATGCATTGACTAAGTTCTCCCAATATAGATTTTTCGTCACATTGAATGAATGTAGTACCAAAAGCTTGTTGCAATTATCCTTGCTCCATTATGCACTTCCCGGTTCCAATTAGCACCTTCGAGTGAAGGTTGTTCCCCAGAATTGTTTCGAGGGACAGAAAAGAAACTAAAATTATTTTTAGTAGATGAGCTATGTCCATGTCCTCAACCTCATGGAGTGGGGGCAGTAAAAATAGTCTTAATCTCGTAATCATCTCTCACTACCCTCCTCATAACTAGGGCTGCAAGTGCATCTTTTTCCCTCTTTTTTCTCTGCATAACTTGCAAGGTATGTGGCCATCTCTCTTTGAGCCTCAAGCGATGCTTCTCCACACGCTACCAAATCTTTCCCTGTTATTTGTGTGATATAGTATTTGAGACCTTTGACACCTCCATTTAACTTCATCTCCCAATAAATACATATCACACAATTCCCCTCTACCCGTTAACAATGCTTCCAAGAAGGGTCGGTAGACATAGGCTTGCTACTTGTAGCTGAACCAAACGTCAATGCCATTCTAGTAAATGTCAATAGTAGAAAGTGAAACCTATAAAAACCTAAACAAAATGTTTTACATGAAAACCCTAGCTACTAATCAAAGGAAGAAGTAGAAGATTCGAGCAATTGAATATAGAACATTGAAAACTATAGGACTTAATTGCTAGAAAGTAGAAACTAGAAACACAAAAATAGAAAGTAATGTTATTAACTTATTATTCCTACATGTATGCTCTGAATCTTTGTTTTCAAACTTGTTTTGTCGAGTATATAGTGATGCGTTCCTTGATATTCTAAAAAACCTAGCTTCAATGGCGTGCCAATCAATCACATTCACTATATTCATGGAGAAAAATGCAAAAGAAGCAGGCTTTAGATATAGAAATGACATTTTTTGACTTAGGATTATATACACTATCAGCGTAGTCAACAAACAAAACTCGATAAGTTTCGCCAAGCAATGACAAAATTACTCAACAAACCCCCAAATTTTATGAGGCTAAGTTGGCTAGTTGAGTTACAGACAATTTCTCGTATTTCATTTGCCTCGCAAGTACTAGGGATTTTTGGGCGAGTTTAGCCTAATTCTGATTCAGAATGTACCCTTCTTCCCATTCCAACATCACCCGCAACGCATGGGTCTCCTATGCTACTTCCCTCTACAATATTCCAAGCCACCCTACCATCATTGCCCACACTCCTCCGCCATCCTCTTCTAACTTCTCTAATTCTTCCATTAAGAGAGCTTTTTAAAGTTGTGCACCAATAAAGCAGTAAATTGCATGCTGAAGTTATCAAATATAATGTGGATTCCCTAACCTATACCCCTTGCCATGCTCTTTAATGAGGTGGTGTGCTCTGATTTTCCTCAATCATGATCCTAGCACATTATTCATCTTATTCATAAATCTGAGTATCTCTTTATCTTTAGCAACTATAGAGCCATTACGATTCGGCATACATTTGCCAAACTTTATGCCAGGGTATTGAATATGTAGAGATCAGGGTACTTGGAAAGGAATAATCTCAAAGCTAGGAGGTGGTTGGCTTCAAGAAAGACCGTCAAACTATTGACCACGTCTTTACACTTTGAGTTGTTGAGAAATCTCATCACAAGTCTTTTGTTGTTATGATTTTAGAAAGGCCGTTGACTTGGCTCAGAGACACCTGCTTTTCCAAAAGTTGAGAGCTATTGTCATCCTAGATTCTCTTATTATCACCGCTTGGAGGTTTTATGAGATGGTTATTGGACAATTTTGTACTTCTCACAGTTTCTCTAACTTTGTGAAGATCCCCATTGCGAAGCAAGGTGGTTCTCTCTCTCCAATCCTGTTCAACATTTAGATTGATGAGTTAGAAGAGTTTCTTCCACAACATACCCATTCAGATGACAGTTGTATTTTGCGTGAGGTGGTTATAGATATATGTATTTTTGTCAGTGATGTTATCCTCCTCACACTTTATCAAGGGCTTACAATGACAAGTTGATGTCCTTGCTCATTTTTGTGATCTTCAATAGCTTGTGATCAGCCGAAGTAAAACTAAGGTAAAGATTTGCAATATTTACAAGTGCTCTCTATCAAAATTCTAGATTTTTCTATATAAGGGGAACTTCTAGAGATCACATCGACCTACACCTACTTGGGAGTCCAATTTTCTAGTCCATCCTTTAGTATGAAGCCTACTTCTTACTTGCGCCTTTGCAAGGGGTATGCCTCCCTTTTTGTCTTGGAGCGCCAATATTTCGAAATCCACTTCCAAGACATCCCTTCCAAGTTAAGCCTTTTTGATACAATCATCAAGCCTTTAATTTTATATGGTTTAGAGGTTCGGGGATCTTGCTTGTGGGCCATTGAATGGGCTTGCATTGAGAATGTGTAGACACTCATGCTACATCACATGATCCATTGCAAGCAGACAGTTCCTCAATGCATCATCCAAGCTGAATTTTCCACCCACCGCTACACCTTGAGACTATCTTTAGGCTTACTTTCTACATCCACAAACTCAGATCCTTAGAGACCTCAACTTTGGGTCATGAGAGATATCCATACTTAGCACTTCACTTTTCAAAAAGATTGCTTCACTAGTCCCCACCAAACACAAGCATTATTGGTACTTTGAGGCTAGGTTGCTCCTTCTTTCTATTGGCATCTCCATTGATAGGCTACCCCCATGTACTCACACTGCCCCTGGGCTCCTTCCCTAAAGGACATCATCACTAGAGCTGCCAGAGAGGACATCTACAAGATAGTATATCCAGGCCACCAACTGGATCTTCCCCTTGAGCCGCTCAACCCCAAGCTTGCTTTTTATGCCAAGCATTTTTACAAGTGGTGGATGGTATTATTTGTCGCCCTCACTATCTCCAATGCCACTGGTCCCATGGCTTGAGATTTCCCCTTGGCCAAATGAGAGTGTGCTCTCACCAATTATGGGTTGAAACTGATCATCACATTCTCCAACAAGACCGGATATGTTGTCTTTGCACCCTCCAAAAGGTGGACACTGAGGAACACTTCATTTTCAAGTTACCATTTACTAATGAGATCCAGGAAGATACCACTGCCTCTACATAGGACTCAAGCAACACTATCTACTTTCTTCAAATATCCAGACCAACGGTTCCTAGATCTTTATCTTCGCGAGGTTGTCTCCCTCCGATGCAAATCCCTAAAGTACAAATATTGAGGCTCTAGAGCCCCCTTGTTGGTCACCTCTTTTTTCTAGCCCACCCAAGCAACAAGCAACACTAAGCATCCTTTGGACACCGATACTTCACATATCAGAACTGATAGATCAATCAAGCAACACTTCTCTCAATGCACCATTACTACTTAGAGTACTCAGACCCCCCAACCTGCTCCCCCAACCTTGTGGCTGCTCCCTCCCACCGGCAGCATGGCTCTACCCCTTCTCGGCAACATGGATCTACTACTTACCAGCCCCCCAAACCACAAGGGACAGACTCATATTACAAGCTTCTTTTCTACTACAGGAGCTACACCGACCTTGGCTGTTAGGAGAGATTCTAGAGGAAGCATTTTGCTTCCTCTTAGGATCTCCAAACCTAGCCCCTTCGACCTTGGATAGTCCCTAGCCAACATTGTCAAATCTTCCACAACAATTGATAATGGCTCCAGTAACTACTCCACTTCAGGCACAGATAGAAGATAGTCAATGAGATTTCCTTCCAATCTTCATTGGCACATGCTTTAGGGGCTCTTGTTCGCCCTTCATTGCTATTTGTATTGATTTCATTACCACTTGTGTTAGTGGCACACTACTTTATTTGTCTTATGTACTTTTTTATTTTGCTTCTAGGATTCTCTCTTCCTAGATCTTTCTATTGTTAACTATTTTATCCTTGAGACCCATTGACCTACTTTTGATCATCTATGGACATTAATATAATTTCTTTCTTTCTGACTGCAAGATCCATAGTAACAGAATGGGTTAAGTTAGAGGAGAAATCCTGTTTTTGTTTCTGTTCTAGTTTTCCAAATCAACATCATACTGTGCAATGGCTTGTTTTGGGCTGGTCCATAACTTGACTCTGCTGCATCCATTGTTTCCTTCTTTTCCTTTTTTACCATAAAAGCATCCTTAGTATCCCAAATCTGCAATTTTGTTGGGATGAAGTCATCTTGTAGACTTTCCTTGGATTTGGCTTTCCTTCCCCTAGTTGATGACTTAGATGTATATGCTACTGATGTAAATTTAGTTAGGTCTTGGCCTTAACTTATTGTTTTATCATGGTTATTGCAGGTTTTTAAGTGACATTTTTATTGAAGTGCTGTCCTTTGGGGTGCCTTGAACATTCTCTATATCATCTGCCACTGTATCTACTAGAGCTTCAAAAGAGTTTGCTTGAGGTATTTGACTTTCTATTCGGGGTAATCCTCTGCACTTCCGTGGATATGGCTTTTGGAATTTAGCCTCGCCTTGTTGGTACTGTGCAATGGCTTGTTTTGGGCTGGTCCATAACTTGACTCTGCTGCATCCATTGTTTCCTTCTTGACTCGTGAGTTCTTGATAAACTTGAAGGCAGTAATATAATCTCCAATGACAGTTTCTATTTTCCACAAAGAAGACTCATTCCAATATTTGCTTGAGGGTAGCAGTAATCTGACCCAGACTGGAGTGTGCTAATAAGGTCTTTTGTTGGGTTGAAAGCCAAAGATCAGTATTTCATGAACCATGGTCCCCTTTGGAATATTGGGTCCTTTTCTTGTTTAGAGGAGAAGAAAGCCACGAGGTAACCCTTGGGCATCATTAGAATCTGCACAAATCCAGATGGTTTTCAATTTTCCTGGACCCATATTCTAAGAGCTCTCTGTTTTTTGGACCAGAAAAAGCAACCATAGATCTTACAATTAGGGCTTTTTCTATGAGAAGCCAAAGTCAATTTGCCATTTCATCCATGGCGAAGGAGACTTTTCGGGGTGTTTCTCACCTGAGATGTTAGGCTATTTTCCTTCTTGGTTGGAAAATTGAGCCTCGAGATGGTTCTTTGAGCATCATAATGGAGGAAATATTGTAGCTCCTCCTCGCAGAATTGAGTTTTAGTTCCTTACAAACAGAAGACCTAAGTTTTTGGTTTAAACTTTGCTAGAAGGGGATCTGAAAGGAGGTGATGGATTCCTCTTAAAGGCTCCCCCACTTTGATCCAATCGGTCTGGCTGATTTTGGGATGATCCTGCTTGTTCGGATGACAACTGAGGCCTGCTATGAAAGAGAGAAGGGCATGATCTTGGAGGTTGTATGTGGGAACTCGAGAGAACATTTTCACATAAATCATTCTTGATGAATAACATAATACACGTGGTAGGGCATTCAAGGTTTCTCAAGACACGTCAAAAGCTCAGAATGCTTTTTCTATAGGACTGATGGATGATGAATAGAAATTTGTAGCATACTGCGTGGGTTTTTCTGTATTTTCAGTTAAAATAAGACAACAGATTTGCCCAATTATTCAGACAATAAGGATTGCAAAAGGGAAGAATCAAAGAAAGAAAACATAATGGGGACTGGGGAGAGAACAAGTAGATTACGTTAATGAATAAAATGATTTGGGATCTTTCTCAAGGTAGAAAAATCCCACTAGAAAGTATAACAGAATGATATATATGTCCACAAACTACCAAATTCAGTCAAACGAACAGCAAAATAGATGTTTAGATACTACGAGCATGGGATGTTAGAAGAACATACCTCAAAAAAGTGAAGAATCATAAAACAGATTATATAGAGTTTATGAAAATAAAGCTTAGTTTAAACTTTACATCCAAAAATTATTAAAAACTAAGATCTAAGTGCAATCCAAGGTATAAAAGCCACTCAAGAGTACAAGAGGACCATTTAAGTTCTCTTGCAAAATCAAACATTTGATAATATGCATAATGCAAGGCAGTAAGAAAAAATACAAATCAAATACCAATTATCCTGGATGGAAGAAATGAATGATTTTAACAATAATTGTTAGCTAAAAGATTCACCAAACTGGAAAAGCATATTACCCAACTTTGGTTCAATTTTGGGTAGGACTAATTAGGAATAATAATCAAGGAGAATGCAGGTGCATTAGCAAAATATTCAATCACATAACATACACATGAATAAATACATCTGAGATACATTTGTAACAAGATTGCATTATTGCATAGTGCCAATAATACATATTCTGGAAGCTCATTGCCAGGTAGGTTTGAGGATCACACTACACCATCTCTTGGATGATGTATTTGCAATTCTTCCACTCAAACAGGTGTGAGTTCGTTTAGCTGAGATGAATCATGCCAATTTCCCTGAGATCTGACATCAATCCATAACATGTGAATAGAAGTATGAAATGTGTATATATCTTAGATGCAGCTAGATCTAAAAACATTAGTGTATTTGTGCAGTTGTCCTGCCTAGATGTTATGATATGGTCATATATATAGAACAGCAGTTGGTAGGGATGCCCCTGTGTACAACCGGGCCTTCACCAATCCAACTAATCCAACCAAAGACCAATTGCAGCAATTTTTGTAAATGATTTTGTTACGTGACATCATCATTAATGTTATTTATATCTTAGATTATTAAACCATAGTTAACAAGTCCAGATATACGGATGCATATAGGAGGGCAAAAAAATCTGGAAATGTTATAAAAGTTCAGAAAACACAGTCCGGAATATGTGTGTGTGAATAATGTTATAAATATGAAAAATTGACCAATGAAATGAAAAAATTATCAATATAAGGTTGCTGAGTGTCTTTTTTTTATATGTATAATAATTGAAAAAACAGGTATGACCTGAACCGAGCTTATCAGGGCTGACGAAAAAAAATCCAGTCCATACTGCCTTTTGTGCAGATTCAGCCGGATCTGGTAACTGTAGATTAAACACAAGGTGATAACACCTTCAATGATTTATAAGTTGCAAATAAAATTTAAGGTAAGGTATCCTCTACGAATACAATTTTTGGTGCAGATACAATAAATTATTGCCTTCTGAGCTCACAGAAATCCACTAGCTCAAGTAGACAATGGGGCAAGGGAAATCATATCTGCCCCTTTGGAAGTATCTTTACATGTCAATGCCATTAAATGACAGAAGGAAGAAAAGAAGCAGGAAACCACATTACTGAAGGACCCAACCCTATAATTACAGAGAAGGCTTTAAATAATCTCACATGCCAATTGCAATGCATGGAGAGGTCCCTATAAATAAGGGAAATGTAGTCAAGTGCAGTAGTTGTAACTGCCAATGATCAAACATAATAATCTCATATTATTCAAAGTACGTACATCTATTTTGAAAACAAATATAGATATCAATCTCGAGGCCCTTATCTTGAATTTTGCGTATACCACATTGATTCATAATTCTGTTACCTTCACTGAAAATTTCCAACTGACTGGTGACTGATGACATCAATCTAGCTGCATCCATGTGTCAGGCTTGAAAAAAAACCTAGGGAAAAAAATGGGCTCCAAACACCACTGTATGGCCAAGATATTACTATTTTTTGATTGACTTCTCAAGGCAAAAAGAAAATAATTCTAAGTGATCGTCAAATTTAAGGTTGAAATTAACTTGTGATGGTCAAACTTACATAAATTTAATGCCATAATTAATTATCTACCTGAAGAAATTAAAACCAAGCACCACCACCCCCAGCTGCCACTGTAGAAAGCCTATCCGCAAAAAATTATGGCAAGATTACATGTATAGTACAGAATATACCATAGAAATGATAGAAGCTTGATTTTCTCCAACATTTATAATCAATCTAATCGATATACCAGGCAATTCAGTAAAGCAATTGCTTTAGTATATGTTATTACAAATAGTGTTGCTCTTGCAAATTTACAATAAACTATCAAGTATAGGAAATTCTAAAATGGTAATTATTTGTACTCTAGCTTGGTCATATGGGCAGAACTAGATTAAAGGTTAGGAGCACCCTAGCTAATAATTGCTATGGATGCTCTTCTAACAATTTTTTTCCCATCAAGTAAATAAATACAAGTTGTTTGCATTCTCGTATTTTAAAATTTGAATCAAGATCAAAATAAATCACAAATTTAGAGTAACTACCATACAAAAAGAATAAAAATTTCCCATAAAATTGTGCAGAAGGATGATAAATATGCCTTGGATGGAGAGAATTAATTGCTTGAGGTGCTCAAAATGCAGCAAATACATCTTGATTTTTCTATACAATGTTGCTTGCAAGTCCGATTTACCAATATCAAGTAGGTGATGGAACTCGAAATTGAACAAAGCACCATTTTTTTACAAAGTAATAAAAATACTTATGTATTTCTCATGGATTTGTGAATAGTGGTATTTGGACCAGGGCTACCAATTTCTCCATAAAAATAATAGATAATAAGGAAAATCTTCGGCTTTAGGACCCCCCTTTGTGTTGACGCCCTAGGCAACTGCCTAGTTTGCCTAGGGCTTAATCCCCTCTTGCATATGGGCAATGATTCTAGTGATCTCACATTAGAGACCCTAAGTCTCAACTCTCAAGGATGGTGTTGAAGGTAGATCTTAATTGTTCTACACTTTGAGTAGTATTCTCAAGCTTAAAGCCTCTACTTATTTTGCATGCTATTTATGTTTGTAAATAACTACTAAAGAGCCAATTACTGTTTCCTCAATATAACTTCCCCCCATAAATATATATGAATATATACGCATATATAATACATATATCAAATTGTTTTAGTATAAATGCATGTTTACATAATAAGAGGCTTCAAACACATAGCAATGTGCAATGAATGTGAAAAGAGAAGTGGTAGGACCTTGGATTTGACGTCTCAACTCAAGATTCTGATTCTTTTGCAACTTAAGCTTCATACCAAGCTCGTGTATCTGTAAGAGAACAACCTATGTATTAGGAAACCCTTCAACAAGGAAGTGAAAAACAGTCTGTATCTGGCTTATTCAGTTCCATACATCTCAGAAACAATTGTGCATAAATAACTTCCATAGAACAGTAAGTGATTGAGCCAATGCTATTTAAGTATGACAAGGATAAATTAATATCAAAAACTCTGGAAGTCTTGAACCCAACTAAAACATGCTGAACAAGACAATAAGGGTGTCCCTACATCGGCTTAATCATTCCACCTATCACAAGCACAATTCGTGGTCATTCGTTGTACCTTGAGAAGAAAGACAATTATGATGGGATTAACCATAAAAGTAAAATTTATTTGGTCAAGGCAACTCCCCTACATTGTCATCTGCACATTGCTTACTTTTTACATCATCCAGTATTATTTACAAATTTATATTAGTGATTCGTTGTATTAGTGAGGTTAGTATAATGATCCAGAAGTTCGAGAATCATGAGAAGCTGCCACGCATATGTCACAGTGGTCAAGTAGTTCAAGGAACTCCAAAAACCCCCAAAAAGAAAACCCCCTTCAAACAAAATCCCCAGTTTGAACCCTGCCAGTACCCCTTTCTGCCCAGATAGTGGGAAAAATGGATGGAGTACTTGGGTACAGTGCAAGTTAGCAGTGGAAGTGGAAAGAATTTCTGTTGTTAACTTGTGATCATAATGTATACCAAGTGGGTTCCATCTACCTCCCCAGGTAAAAGAAAGGTAGGCAATGGGGTTAGTGTTCCCTGGCTCTCACCCAACCCATTACTTAAGAACAAATTTAATTGTTTTTTATAATTAAATGTCAAATATATTTACGAAAGGTAAAATATACAGCTGGCCCATCATTAATTATTTCCAGAATTAGAGATAGGAATATTCACAAGCTTGAATACATATTTTTTACATTAAGGCCCAGCTTGAAATACCAAAAACTAATATCATAGCAATCTAACTGCTGCTAATAGTATTCCTATTGCAAGTGACCTTTATCCTTGATCTCCCACTATAACTATCAAAAATATTTGCCATATCCAAAGTAACATAAATGCCCCGCCAGAAAGTCACAAAAAAGCCTCATGTTGACAGGTGTGACCTGCAATGTGTTTGCGACTTCACTTGACCCAGCCTCGATTTCCTTGCCAGAATGATAACTCCAACTGACTGGGACATTCTGAGTCTGGACGCACATTATGGGGACAACATGCAGTTGTTCATGGTCAGCTCCAGGAGCCCCAGATAGTCCTTCCCAAGACTCCCCCATGTTCCTTCTCCAGGGCAAGTCTTGCCTTACTTACACTTGGGAGGTGTCATGGCCCTGGTTTTTTTTCCTGCATTATTGCAGGAAACCTGCATTTGACTGGCCACCAACAGTTCATTGCTACCAACAATCAACTCATTGCTTGCAGCAAGGTGAAAGATACAATTTTGGAGTGGCAGGGGGTTAAGGTCATTTTATTTCAACACCCTATCAAGTACTTGGATGGTGGTTTCCATAGTCTTTAACAGCACTCAGAATGGTAAGTTATCCAAAGATTTGATCAGACCAGAGGAAGAAGGTGGGCTTTGACTGGGTGAATATGGATTAAGGAGACCTAAAACCCATGATGCATGACTCCCACCTTGAAATCTATTAATGCCTTCATGTCATTAATATTCCTGGAGAATTATGAGGCTGAGTTAAATACAAAAGGTGCATGTGGGCAACATAGGGGGTGAGAAACAGTTTTGATAATGGGAAGAGATGTGAAAGAAGCCAAGGAATCTCTTACAGAGTTCTTCCAGAGTGTGGAATTGCTGGCGCTAGATTTCGGGTGCGAGCGAGGGCTAAGGAGGGAGACCCTCCCATCACAGGTAATCCAAAATTATTGACCACAGAGGAATGGAAACATACCTGTCAGCAAATGGGTTTTGGGTGATGAACTGTAACCTGGGGGCTCTGGTCTAATGCAGGCTGCAATGGAGCTGCTTCTGCCCTCCTGCATTAGGGTTTCTAATGATCTGAGCTGGTGGACTATTAATGTAAGGCTGCCTATTGATTTGATCCTTTCCCTTCCCTCTTATACACTCTGAGATCACAGTTTCAGGGGTACAAGGGCATTTGCAGAAAGGTGTTACCTCTTTATGGCAAGGACCGATAAGCTTGGGCATCTTCTGAGAGGTGTAGATTTCATTGCATTGAACAATACATATCAATTGCTCTGAGCTGAGAATCAATCGACAAGACCACAAAACCTGTAGTCTGAGAGTACAGCCATCACTTGTGACAGTGTCTTGAATGTCTGCAAAGACCTTGCAGTCTGCACATTCATTTGAGGAAATGGAGGGTGAGGAACCCATGTGACTGGAGACTAGGATTGTACACAACTGTCATCAGCTGCCATAATTAAACTCCCTTCACCAACCTCTATCCACTCGAGCCCTACATCAATCTGCCCATTGCATTGTACCATGAAGGTTTTGATATATTTGCCTGACATTCTGATGGGGAAAGATTTAGAGTAAGGATCAATGCTACACCTTAGGTTAAGTGCAATATCGTGAAAATTCTTGTGCAACTCGACTTAACTAAGGCTGGGCAGGTGGGGATGTAGTCGAGGCGTCCTTTACTTAAAGTGAATAATTTTTAAGTATTGTAAACTATAGTTACCAATTACCAAAAGCCAGATCAATTACAGTTCTAAAGCATTAAAGAAGTCTCAAATCCCAAAACGAAGAAAATACTAAGTATTTGTAATGTCCCCATTTTTGAAGACCCTTAGCCTATTTTTCCCCTCGGGCTTTGGGGTGTTGCAAGGGGAATATTTTTATTAAATAATAATAATTAAATATTATTGCCTGGAGCAATAATATTTAATTATTTAATTATGAAGATTATTTAATTTAATTCCCAAAATATAAAAATTAAATGGGGAATTAATTAAATAAATATTTAGGTGGCTTTTATTGATAAAATCACCCTTTGAAAAGGGGACGCCACACCTAGGGAAAATAAACTGCTTTTATTTAATAATTTCCCTCTCCTAGGGATTTCAAATTTTGTGCCTCCTTGCTTATAAAAGGAGTGCTAGAATCGTTATTATTCTTATGTTATGAAATGATTTACTTGACACTCCATGCTTGGAGTTGGGATGCATGCCCATTGATGTTCTCTCTCTCATGCTTGGGAGATTTTTGTAGCTGGTTATCTGGTTATGAATCAATTTGAAGAATTTTTACTTTGTGCAATCGACATTGTGAGATCCATGTCTTTGGCTTTGGCTAATTTTTTGATATGGTTGAAGCTGCTATTGAAATCTGCAGGTGTTTTTAACTGTAGAATTCACTGTAGCGTAAAGCTGGTTTGTGAGTTCCATTGCAAATGTGACTTGATGGTGTATGTTTCATTCCAGCCCTAGCGACTTCTGATGGTAAGTGATTTGTGGACTGTTTTTTGGATTGATATTTGATGTGAACTCAATCTTGCTCAGTTGACATTGATAGTGAAAATCTTTTTACATGCTGTGCATTTTTGCACGACTTAGGATTAGCAATTCTCTAATCCATTGACCTGTAGCCTGACCTATTTATGAAATCCTCTAATTTGAATGTAAATATATCTAATGCATGTTTACCAACAAATGGATTGACTTTGATTTATTAGCTCCAGCGACTTACTGTAAATCTATTTGAATGCATTTTTGGAGGTCTAAGATAACCAGCGATTGCATAGTTGTTTTAATAACTGATTCATGACACTTTTGGAATAGTTTGACTATCTTGTGCATGATAATATACACCTGTTGCAGCGATCTCTTTCAGGGCACATCAATGAAAGTATTTGATGTCATTGTACTCTGATTTTGAAGTGTGAAGGAGCTGCTGTTCTTTCTCCTAAAATCAACGACCTCATTTAACATACTTTTACAAGTCTACTCTGCAGCGATTTCCTTAATTGATTACTAAGTTCAGAGTCTATGTAATTCTGTGTTTAGCGACTGGGATCTTGACAAACTTGCTTATGAATTTCAAGTCCTTTAAGATCAGCGATCTAAGTGTAAGTTTGGGGTCTAATATTAATAATTTGAGTTCCTTTCAAGGTGAAGATGACTGTTTGTTGCTGATTTCATGGAGTCTTGTATAAAGTCCTGGTATAGTGGACTTTTTGGAGACTCTATAACAGGAACTGTGGAGTAAGCATACTTCTGAGTTTGAAGGATTTTTCACCTTCATTATAGCAGAGGTTTGCAAGCTTGATGGCATATCCAGTTTTGACTCAGAATTTCTAACATTGGCAGCTGGTAATTGCATGTCTTTGTGATGTTTTCCAAGGACTTAAAATTTGAGAGTATGTTTGGAGTATTTAATCAGCTTCAGTGTTTTTTATATAAGAAACAAATCAGAATAGTAGCAGTTTTGATAACAGGGTTTTTGTGGATTGCCATTCAACGAAGTTTAGGTCTGATTTCTGGGTTTTATGTTCAGCTGAGAATTAACTTTTACTAATTAGTAGAGGCCATTAAACCCTTGTCTTGGGTTTATTGAGTCATCTATTTGATTGGTCCAAGTAAATTTTGACTGAGTTTAGCTATTTACAGTTGATTAAAGTGTATTAAGAAATTGATTGTCAAAGGCTGGCATATTTTCCATGAAAAATTGGGACAAACAGATTGCTGGCCATCAATTGTGAAGATACAATGACATGCTTGCAAAATAGCCCTCAAAACAGAAAAGAACACACCCCACGCTACATTTAACTGCAAATGAAATCTGATTTACACTTGAAGATCTACAAATGAAGAGGACTTTACTCTTAGCTGAAAATGGAGAGGATTTAACACAGTTTACCCGTTCAAGATATCCGATTGCGAATTATTAGCTGGTAAGAAATTTCCAGGACTGAATATTCCCAAAATCATTATGACTTGAGAAGTTTCCTTTCCTTTGGTCAAATTTTCCTAACGTAAGAATTAAATATTTAGACTTCTAATGCAAAAACACTTGATTTAGATATCCCAAATGGAGTCAAATAGTTGCCTGCTAGGTATGTCCATTTAGATGGAAACTGTCATTAACATGTATATTTGTGATTGCGCAATAATTGAAAAAACCTAATCAAAGTTCCAGATGAGCTTGCTTGGTATGAACCCCACAATCTAAACTAGTGAAACTATAAGAAGTTTTATCTATTGTAGTTCATGAAATTAGATGCACTAAATGTAAGTCCTTTCTCTTCGAGAATATGAATTCTTTATAAAGCAACTCAGGATTATAATAGTAACCTAGGCACATTAATTAATTAAAGATGCAATATCACTGAATTCTAAAAATTATGGTATATTTTATAAGTCCTATTAACCTCTTAAGGATCAAACTCAATAAATTTCCATACCATAATAGTTCAAGCAAAGAATACATAGATAGTAACTTAGAAATAAATTTAGGGTTTAGAAGGCCATGGGCCAAGATACCTCCTAAGTGGAAAATACAAATACTTCCCCAGAATCCATTTGTGATGTTCATTCAAAGATTTGTGTTCTAAATCATGTAGAAATGTATCTGGTATGCATTTTCAATATGTCCTTCTAAAATCTCAATTAAGTGGAATACAATTAATCCCTGCTAGAGACATCAATAGTTAGTATGTTATTTTATCTTTGTGCTATAACTGTTGTGTATCTCTACTACATATTTAATATTGCAGAGAAAATGAGCTATTATTTTTCTATGAAGTTTGTTTTCTGTAATGTTATGAAGTATCCAATTCAGTTTTAAATCCCACTTGTCATATAAAAGGGGCCACTTATTTGTCATTTGGTCCAAAGTAGTTAGTATGAATGGCTAGGGTTTCATACCCCTCTTTTGAGCCATTTAGGGCTATCTAGGATACCAATTCGGCACATCTCCTCACTTGGTATGGGTCAGGTCCGGTCTGAAGACCTGGTACAGGTCCATGATCTAGTATGTTAGTGGGCTCGTCTTGGGTACTAAAGTGGATGTCTCAGATGTAACCTGGGGTGTTAATTGCAGGTAAAAGGCTATTATTTCAGTTCGAAAAAAACATTGCAAAATGGTGACAACATAAGGAATGAAGAAAATACTCATTCTCTGAAAAGTTACTGAAAACTAAAGTAAATGACAAGAGCACAAACAACTAAACAAGTACCTCTGGAAGTATCCCTTGAAAATCTGACTCTGTTTTGGTGGATTTGAGCTTAAAGGAATAGTTGTCAAACTGCAAGTCTGTACCTTGGTGTTGTAGTTTCTAGGGTGGTGTTTTTGTTTGTTTTGATGATTGCAAAGGACTTTCAAGAAGTAATTTGGCATGAGTGGCCTGAAATAAGGGGAACGCAATGCTGACAGCTATATGCAATGCCTCTCAATATATGACTGAAATAACATGAGATGCACCTACAGCTTAGTGGACGATTATTGACAAACATTTGCCATGTAAACTATTGATTGAATATGAACATGAAATAAGTAACTACAACAATGGCATTTGACAAACTTGGATGATTTGTTCGGTGCTCAACCTATTTTAAGGGAATATTTCTCCTTTATGAAAGGTGAATGCATAGACCAATTTCAATCTTATCAAATGCTGTTTACAATCTGAGTGCAATCGTCTCATAAGAACTAAGGCCAAGTATGATACCTTACACCAAAAGTTGAATCCCCCATGTTTTGAGTTTGCAATGTAGAAAGTAAGCATGGAAAATATTCATGCAAGGAACAGCCAGGTATGGCAGCAAGCTCATTGGAAAATGCCTTAAGAATAGTTTATTTTCAGTGGAATACGTTGAATCACTGATATGGACTCTCAAATGATCCCTCCTCTTAGGGCTGAAACCTAGACTAGGGTTTGGATGCCAAACCTTGGACCTATGAGAAAAAGTGCATAGATTTTTCTATTTATTGCTCAATACACACAATTTTGATCATCAAATCGTCCCTTCAAAACCATGGAAATCAGTGATAAACCCCTCAATATGCCCAGCAAAAACAACTGAAAATATCTTCCAATACTTCCTTCGATTGAATCAAAAATACGTCAATGAAGTGAGAAATCAGCCTTATAAATTCAGCTGTTGGAATTTGAATATCAACTCACAATGTCAAGATGACAAAATGTGCTCCTTAGAAGGCACTCAAACCCTCAAACCCTCCACCCAAGATTGCCACCCTAGGAGAGGGTGCAAAATTGATGTAGAAGACTTTGATGTCTCTTTTCCTTCAAGCCCTAGTTGCCAACCAGTAATGAGTATCACCTTCTTTGAAGCCCTTAGGAAGCTCCAATTGGAGAGTTTTTCGTTCTCCAACCTTGAACAAGGAAGGGTTTGTCCTCCTTGTTGACACCAAAGGATTTTCAACCTCTAGTGGAATGGAATAGAGCAATCAGCCCCAAAACCAAGTGTAAAATTATATTAAGATGTATGCCCAAAATGAATCCCAACGACTCCTTTATATCTTCTTGGTGGGGCCAAACCACATGAGGAAATTTCTACCATGACCAACCTCATAAGGAAGCTTGCTTTTTCTTTTTAATTTGGCTTTTTAGTTCCTCCAACCCAGTCGACCTAGCTTCATGAGAGAAACCACTAAAGAAAAATGTAAATGCTAAAAAAAACTAAAAACATCAAACAAAGACTTCCCTTGTTCACCTACTTCTTGCCCATGGGAAGTGGAATGGGCAAGAAGTCTTCAAATGAATTAATTTGAAAAAGGGGACATTACAATCCTCCCTTCCTGAAATTGCTTGCCCTCAAGCAATTGCAAGCTTGGCTGAACTGAAACTTTTGTATCCTTCATCTTCTCATTATGTATGGCCACATCCTCAAGAGAGATAGGAGGTGGCTTCCTTGACAAAGCATCCACCACGACATTATTTTTCCCTTTGACATCTTCAATATCAAAATCATATGCTTGGAGTCTACTTACCCACTTTTGTTGTCGGTCATTCAAATCCCTTTCATGAAAAAAGAACCTCAAACTATTGTGGTCTGTTTTGACAACAAACCTTCCACAAACCAAGTATTGCCGGAATTTGATCAATGCATGCATGATGGCCAACATTTCTTTGTCATAGATGGAGAAATTCTTCTCATGCTCCTTGAGTTTCCGGCTCTCATATGCAATGGGATGCTTATTTTGCATCAAAACAACCCCTATACCTTCACCTGAAGCATCACATTCAAGTACAAATGGAATAGAGAAATCTGGAACAAGTACCAGGCAAGAACTCATCACCTTTTTCAGCTCATCAAAAGCTATTTGGGTTGTTTTTGAGAAGCTGAAAGCTCCCTTCCGTGTTAAATCTATCAAAGGAACAAGTTGTGAAAACCCTTTCACAAATCTTCTATAATAGCAACATAAACCCAAAAATCCTCTCAATTGTGATATGTTGGTTGGTGGTGGCCAATCCAAGATGGCCTGAATTTTTTTATCTACATGAACCCCTTGTGCATTCACAACATGCCCCAAGTACAAAATTTCAGTCATCCCAAACTCACACTTGGATTTTTTGCATAGAGGGACTACTGTTCTAAAATTTCCAGCACCTTATCCAAGTGTTGGAGGTGCTCCTCCCATGTTTTACTATACACCAAAATATCATCAAAGAAAACTAGCACAAATTTCCTTAAATGCTTACCAAAAATATGATTCATGCATGATTGGAAAGTGGTTGGGGCATTGGTTAACCCATGACAAGAAACTCGAAGTGCCCAAAATGACACCTAAAGGCTGTCTTGCATGAACAGTCCAAAATGACCTAAAGGTTGTCTTGTGCACATCTTCCTCCCTTACCCTTATTTGGTGGTACCCGGATCTCAAATCAATCTTGGAGAAGAAAATTGCCCCATGTAGTTCATCAATCAGCTCATCAATCCTTGGAATTGGGTACCTATTCTTGATTGTCCTCTTGTTTAACAACTGGTAGTCCACACACATCCTTAAGGTACCATCCTTCTTCTTAACAAGTACCACGGAAGAAGCAAATGGGCTGGAACTAGGCCTAATAAGTCCCATTTCCAGCAGCTCTTTGATGGTTCTTTCAATTTCTTTGTAAATCCTTGGGTGGCGGTAGGGAGTAGTTATTACCGGTTTGGTACCTGGTTCTAACTCAATAACATGTTGAAATCCCCTATCCGGTGGCAGCCCATGAGGTAAATCATTGAAAACTTTGGCATGCCTATCAATTATGGGTTGAATATCCTCATGATAAGATTGTTGAATTGAAATAGAAGAATTAGACCTTACCAAGCAATGAGCTGCCCATGCAACCTGCCCTCTTTTGAAGGTTCTTTCCATGCTTTTGGTTGTCACAATTTGAGGAGTTCCACTCTTCATACCTTGTAGCACAACCTCCTTGTCATCCACCTTGAATTTCAGCTCCATGCTTTGGTAGTTTTGGGTAAATTCACCCAATGAATGTAGCCATTGGACTCCAACACCATATCGGTTTCACCAATACTAATGACATAGAAATCATCCTTTACCTTGTGTCTTCCCAAAGAGAGCATGAGCTGCGGTATCCTTCTTGTGCATGGGAGAGCGAAGCCATCCGCTACCGTAACATTAAATCCTTTGAAATTTTCAGCCTTCAATTATAATCTTTTCACCAAGCTCTCATCAATGAAATTGTGAGTAGCTCCACTATCAATCAAGAATGTGAATCTTTGCCCTTCTAGGTCACCTTTCACTTGGAATGGTTGATATCTAGTGGCACTGAACAAGGTGGCAAGAGTGTTGTCCAAACTTTCTGGATCTTCTTCTAGATCATGATTTTGCTTTGCCTCATCAACATTGTAGGGAAGGCAACCAAAACATCAAAACCCATAAAAAGAATGTCAATCGAGACAAAACTCAGAAAAGCTTGTGATGTAATCAAAGCTTCTTCTTCTTCACAATCTGAAAATACCTCAATATAATGCACATTACCCTTACCTAGGCAACGATGACCAGGAGACCATGGATCCTTGCAAGAGAAGCACAAATTCTTCCTCCTTAGCTCATTCCTTGTCTCTCCTTCTTTGCTGGTTTTGGACAGCTCCTTGTGAACAATTGGTGCTCGTTGAAAGGGCTTCTTTGGCTGGTCCAAAGATGGGGTTCTAGGCTGTCCCAAGGGTCCTTTTGGTTGTCCTCCACTTGAAAATACCCTTGGCTTCCCACTGATTGCTGCTGTCCTTGGAGCAGCACCTTCAAGATCCAATGATTTCTTAATTGCCTCTTGGAGAGACAAAGGGTCAAAGGCTCTTACCAAACCCTTGAGTGGTTTGGTCAAACCCTCAATGAATAGAACAATGAGTTTCCTTTCCGTCACATGCGTAATCATTACGGAAAGCCTCTGTAACTCAACCACATAGTCTTTTACTGTGCCTTGTTGCCTCAATTGTGCAATTCCCTCATGAAAGTGAACTTTTGGGTCAACTAGAAGAATCTATCAAATCTCCCAATGAGTCTTCTACAAAACTTATCATATGAGTGGATAAGATTGTGCCCTTTTGTACCAAATCCATGAAACCACCATGCATGTGTAATCCCCTATAGACAAAGGGTTACAAATATAATTGCATCATCATCTATCATAGGCCTCAATGATAGATATGTGTCCAACTTTTGAATCCAAGCCCAGGTTATCCCCTTGTTGGAACCATCAAATGTATAAAATGATATCTTACCCAAGGTATTTTGAACATCCTTTTGTGGCGCATTAGGTCTAGGCTCCGGCCTTGACCTTCCTTTGCTTACCCCTATGAATTCAGCAAGCGAAATAGCTTCTCGGATCTTATTTTGAAGGGCCCTATACTCTTCACAGCTTGCCGCAATACTTTGCCCTACTGAATGCCTTGTTCCCACCTCCGGAATGGTTTCTTCCCTTGGAAGGAAAGTAGGCCTAGTGGCTGATCCATAAGTTGATCCTTGGGGCTGCCGTGAAGTATTAACTCTGGATGAGCTGCCCTCACCATTATGAACCCTTGGTTCATGAAATTTTTGTAGGGTTAGTGCCAACAAGTCCATGGTATCCACCAATCTAACTTGCCCTTCAATGAGCTTATCGATTTTGGCTTCCTGTGAATCTTGGTGGGCCATGCTAACCTCTTCAACCGGCTGATCTGATTTCTTCTTCTCTCTCCTTTGATAACAAATGTATCCTTTATCACCCTCTTGCATGAAACCCTCAGGCTGGGAAGACCGAAGCTCTGATACCACTGTAATGTCCCTTTCTAGGGCTGAAACTGAAAATAAGGGTTTGGTCTCAAACCCAAATGAGAGAAATCAGGTTTTTGGAACAGCAGCTATATTAAACCCTAACAGCAAACTGAAAATCACACTTTTAGGGCATCAAATTCCCTTCAAAAGCAGCTGAAAATTAGTGAATAAACCCCTCTATGGCAGCGAACTGTAACACACTTAATGGCATCAATTCCCATGCAATAACAAGCTAAAAATGACAAAGAATGATTCCAAATATTTTATCCAATCATGTAGAAATTAGGATCCAGCCAATATACTTCAAAAATTAAAGAAACAAGTGATAACACACAGCTGTAATTAATTAAATAACCAACAAAGTACAACTCAAAATTAAGGGCTGAAAATGATGATTCCAAAACCCCAAAAATACCAATGAAGTGAGAAATCAGCCTTATAAATTATGAGGAATATGAATATCAACTCCAAATGCCAAGATGTGCCCTAGAAGGCACTCAAATCCTCCTCCACCCAAGTCATCACCCTAGGAGAGGGCGCAAAATTGATGTAGAATACAATGACAACTCTTTCTCCTTCAAGCCCTAGCTGCAAACCAGCAAGATCACCTTCTTTGAAGCCCTTGGAACCACCAAATTGGAGAGTTTTTCGTTCTCCAACCTTGAACAAGGAAGGGTTTTGTACTCCTTGTATGCCATACCAAATGATTTTTGCCCTCTCGTGGAAAGGAATCGAGCAATCAGCCCAAAAACCAAGTAAGAATAAAATTATAACAAGAAGCATGCCCAAAATGAGTCCAAGTGACCCCTTATATATCTTCTTGGTGGCGCCAAACCCCATGAGGGAGTTTCCCCCTTGACCGACCTCATAATGATGTTTGTTTTCTTTTTGTCTTTGGCTTTTTACTCCTCCAACCCAGCCGACCTAGCTTATGAGAGAAACCATGAAATAAAAGGTAAATGCTCATGAAAAAGTCTAAAAACATAAACAAATATTTCCCATGTTCACATTCATCCGGCCCATAGGAAGTGGAATGGGCTAGAAGTCTTCAAATGAATTAGTTGGAAAAAGGGGAGATTACATGATAGTCGCTCGGCATGGCACGAACAAACTTACTCACATTGTTGATAGCCACATACCTTTGTTTTTGGTTTGAGGGGGTGATAGTCGCTCTGCACGGCACAAACTTACTCGCACTATTGACAACAACAGAGTCTTGCTTGTGGTGTGCATTGTAAGCTTCCCTCCCCCCAATGTGCAATTGCGATTGACATCTTTAGCTCTACAAATCTGATCTTCTTCGTGTCACTAAAGTAGTTAATTGAGAAGTAGGCCTCCAATTTTCAAATCCAACTATCCAATGTTGTGGGGCCAAGTTTACCTTTGAACAAAGGAATGTCTACATTGACTTGGACATTGAAATGACTTTGATGTTGAAACAACAGGTTGACAAGTGAAGCAATAGAACAAGACAATGTTGGACAAAACTACATCTTAAGGTATGGAAGTTTAAGGAAGCTTACAAAGAATGAATTGTTGGAAGTTAAAGGAAACATCATAAGGTCTGGAAATCATCCATCTTACCCTTGTGTCAAGATTTTTTTGGGAAACATGATTCAAAATTGATTTAATGCCCTTCTTTTTGTTTGTTTTCTTGTGTTTACAGGCATGTAGAAAGCTCTTCTCTAATATTAATAATCCACAATAGAGGGCAAGGATGGTAGCATGAAGGAAAACTCAATAATTTAGATCAATGAGTTATAAAATATGTAATTGTTGACGTTAAAGACAATAAACCATTACACATTGGAATGCGAGATATTAGCAAAATAATGCTCTTATATTGGATGAGAAAAGAACAGTATGGTACAAACTTGTACAATGTGCAGCAAAGCTAAGAATGAGGATTCCTGTGATTAGAAAGGTTGGAATGTGTGAACAAATGACCATTTGTTGTCCCTCTTGAGTTTGAATGGTTTCAACATATCATTACAAGAAAGTAGTTCCAAAAATGGTTACAAAATAGTTTAACTTCTACAAAGGAAGACAAATTATCTATTTATAAGTGGAATGGGTTGACTTCTAGATATGCAACATGTTGTTGGGTGCACTAACATGGCGCAAGCTCTAAATCTGATGTCTAGTATGGCACAATGCGGCAATGGTCTCCACATGGCCGATGGGTGTTTCTGTGCAAATCAGTGTTCCACGGGGACGAGTCCCCCCAAAAATTATGTCGTCTCGGAGACACCCTCGAAACATTTCCTTTAAACAAGGGATGTTTCTGAAACGTTTCCTTTTTTGGGGACTTCTGGGAGTCTCTAAGACGTCCCAAAGACTTCTAGAAGTCTCCGAGATGTCTCAGAGACTCCAAGGCGTCCCCCACGGCTAAGGCTACTTTGCTTTATTTATTTTTAAAACAACTTTTAAAAAATTACACCCCAACCTGAACCCTAATAGTTAATGGGCCTCACCCACCCCTAAGCACTCCAAAAGAAACTATAAGTATTACACCCTCACTCCAAAATCACAATAAAAAAATCAAAGCAATGCAAGAGTGAAAGCATTGGCAAGCAAGAGTGAAATGGTTGAGCAATAAACAAGCAAGAGTGAGAGCAATAGCATTAGTAAGCAAGATTGAGAGCATTAGCAAGCAAGAGGGACACCATTAGCAAGGAAGAGGGGCAACATTAACAACTCAAGTGCCAAGTATTCATTGCTCAACCATTCACCTATTTTCAACACGTTCATCAAGCCTTCAAGGTAAGCCATGACCCGTAGCACCACATAGTTTGTTTTTTTAATTTTTAATTTCAATTTAGAAGCATAAATTATTCAATAAATTAATTAAAATGCTGATTTTAGGGTTGTTGAACTGTTGTTTTTGAAAACAACAGTTACACAACCCTAAAATCAACATTTAAGTGTTTCCAACTTTTTGTTTAGCTATTTAAGTGTTAGATTGTTTTACTATTTTTAATTTTTTAATTTATTTCATTATTACTATTTTTTAAAATTTGTTTAATTTTTATAATACTAGTATAATTAAAATTTCATCTTTTGTGTATCCTCTGCTTCTGCGCTTCGTGCAACCTTAAGTAAGAAAAACAAAAGTAAATTCTTTTGACTCTTGAGCCATTGCAAAATTTTAAATTATTGTTTTAATTTTATAATACTATGTATAATTAGAAATTGCTTCTACGCTTCGTGCGACCTGAAGTAAGAAAAACAAAAGTGAAATTCTTGTCTTGACTCTTGAGAAATTGCAAAATTAATAATTTTTTAATTTATTTATTAAATTATTAAACTATTTTAAAATATTTTTAATTTTATAACACTAGTATAAATTTCATCTTTTGTGTATCCTCTGCTTCTGCGCTTCGTGCGACCTGAAGTAAGAAAAACAAAAGTGAAATTCTTTTGTCTTGACTCTTGAGCCATTGCAAAATTATTATTATTAAAATAATAAATTAATTTTTAAACAATAAATTTTATTTCTTGCAGTGTCACCATGAGTTCTACTTCTCACAGCATGAGTGATGAAGAGGGAGAGCAAGAGCCTATGGGGGTTGAGTATGAGACTCCAAGTACAAATGTGATGGGGGTTGAGGGAAGTAGTTCTATTGGGAGTGCAATTGGACAATTTAGTTGCCCTTCCAAGTTATTGGAACCTTTTGCCAAGGGTCCCTTTGAGAAGAGGTCTCTGTCAAGTGAATTTGCAATAAAACTACAAGCAAGACCTAGGGCAACAGGGGGCACTAGGACATGGAAGTGTCATTTTTGTCAAGTTGAATTTCAAGGCAGCATTACAAGAGTTAATGCACACCTCCTTCACATCTAAGGCAAAGGTGTGGGGCCATGTGACAAGTTGTCACTAAAACAAAGGGCTGAAATTAATAAATTGTGGGGTTGCAATAGTAATTAGAAGGTAAACCTGTACCTACTACTTAGGCAATGAGGAGTGTTACTTCTAGTAGTTGTAGAACTTTCCAAGGTGCACAATCTTCTAGTTATCCATCTAGTTCAACTTCAGCGACAATAGAACCTAAGGAGAAATGCAGAATGATAGGTAGCAACGATGTTGCAAACACAGTGGCAGAGTTATTCAATGTGCAAAATGAAGATGATGCAAATGATGCCATTGGCAAACTCTTCTTTGCTTGTGGGATTCTGTTCCATGTGTGGGATTCCATTCCATGTGGCTTGGCTCTCTCTCCTTATTATAAGGACGTTGTGGCAAAGATAACAAGAGCAGGACCATCATATGTGCCACCAAGGGAGACAAAATTGAGGACAACAATCTTGGATAAGAACTATTCCAAGATTAATATTCTAATGGAGAAAATGAAGGCTACTTGGGTCACTATTGGATGCAGCATAATCATGGATGGGTGGACGGACATTAGGCATCATCCACTCATCAACATCATGGTCACATGTATAGAGGGCCCTTACTTCCTCAAGGCTATTGATTGTTCAGGGCACGTCAAGGATGTTGATTTTCAGTTCCAAATTCTTAGAGATGCTATTGAGGAGGTTGGACCAAAGAATGTGGTGCAAGTTGTGACAGATGTGGCCCATGTATGCAGAGTTGCAGGGAAGTTGATTGAGGCGGCCTACAAACATATTTGGTGGACTCCTTGTTGTGTGCATGCCATGAATAATGCACTCAAGGACATGAAAAAGATTGCTTGGATCAAAGAGGTCGTTGATGATGCTAGAGATGTGCAGATGTTTGTCTGCAACCACCACACTTCACATGCACTCTTCAAGACCTTCTCTAAGGAGTTTTTGAAACCTGTAGAGACTAGATATGCATCATATTTCATTCTCTTGGAGAGGATGCTTGAGTTGCAAGAGGCATTGCAACTAATGGTCATGACAGTAGAGTGGAATCGGTGGCCCAATTCCAAGTCTGAGCAAGGGAAGAGGGTGAAGGAGGTGGTGAAGAGTGACACATTTTGGGCTGATGCAAAATACATTGTCTCTTTCATTACTCCAATCTTCAGAGTCATTAGATATGGGGACTCTAATGCACCTAGCCTTGGAGAGGTGTATGAGTGCATTGACAGTATGCTTGGCCAAATGAAGGCCATTGTACAAGAGAAAGACCCTACATTGCAATTCTACAATGACCATATTCAACCAATCATTCATCGGAGATGGGAGAAGCTCAACACTCCCTTGCACATGGTTGCCTATGCATTAAACCCGAAGTGGTATGTGCAAAGGCCTGACAGAGTTACCCCTATACAAGATGCAGAGGTGAAGAAGGGGTTCATGAAGGCTATTCAGAAAATGTACAATTCTACAAATGCCAGCACTATTCGTATGGAGTGGACAAAATTTGCCACTCTTAGGGGATATTCAGAAGAGGCCAAGATGGATAGGGAGACTATGGCACAGGAGGACCCAATTCTGTGGTGGACTATGCATGGGCTTGATTCTTTGACAACCACACTAGTTATTCGCTTGTTGTCCCAGGTTTCTAGTTCTTCTGCTTCTGAGAGGAACTGGTCTACTTATGGCTTCATCCACTCTATGAAGAGGAACAAACTTACCTCTAGGAGGGCGGAGAAGCTTGTAGTTGTACATAGTGCCTTGTGTCTCATTGACCGCAACACACTTACGTACAAGGAGAGTCCAGCAGCCCTGATGGGATGTAGAGCCAGAGGAGCCATCTCAGATTGATGATGATGTGGCACAGACAGGGTTGGTTGGCATCAATTTGGAGGAGCTTGATCATGAGGAGTCTAGCAACTCGAGTGATGAGGACATTGAGGAGTTTGGCGTAGCTGCAGACTTTGGGGATGAATGATGATTAGACTCATTACGTTGAGCCACTGTCCAACTGTACTTAAATTTTTATTTTTTTGTTGAAGGCCTAGAAATAATCAAGCCCCCTTTAGTTTAGATGTCAAGTCTGAGGGGTATCCATTCCGCCAAAGTGACCCAGGGCACGATCCCAACCTCATCCCTTTTTTATATAGGTATCTCTTGGGAGTGGAACACTGGTGGATGGCTAGGCAACACCTTTTGCACCATGTAATGTTCCCTTTTTGCGAGACATTATTAATATTTATTTTTAACTTGCATTGTAACCCCTTGGCATGCCTAGCGCTACAAGTGGGAGTCTCTTTAGTTAATTTAATGTGCACATAGGTTAGTTACTTTTATTTATTTAATTAAAAAATAAATAAAGTGGACATAGTTTTAGTATTAAATATTTTAATGAGAGTTTATGTTTTCCTTCCAAAAGGGAAAGGTCGGTCTTTATTGAATATTGCACCCCTTAGTTCTATAAAAAGGGAGATCGCATTTCCTTAGAGGGTTATGTTGGATTGATCATTTGATTTTCACTCCATGCTTGGAGTATTGGATTTATGCCCATGGGATGTATGCCCTAGTTCTTGCATTTTGCTTCTCTCTCATTTGGAAGCCATTGTTGAAGACATTGAAGACTCTCTTGTTCCATTCAATTGAAGTATTTTCATTGTGATTTGCAAAGTGTCTTTGTGCATGATTTTATGCCTCCTAGCTATTGGCGACTTGGTCTAGAGTATTGGCGCATTTTATTTGAGAGCAAAAATCCTGCATGTTATTGAATATTTTGAAGGGTTTTATGGTGCTTTGTAGATCTTGTGGTTATTGCTGGTTTTATTCTAACTAGAGGCAACTTGAATTGAGCATCTGGGGTTTGATCTATCATGTTTTAAGGGTGAACAAACTATATTATGCTAGATCTGATCTGCTGTTGTGTCTAATCAATTTTTTGAGTGTCAAGTAGTTCATTGTTGGGAGTGTTTTTGAAAGGGTTCTAAGTGCTGGAAATTAATTTACATGTTTTATGCTAACCTTAGCGACTTGGTTTGGTAGATTTAGGGGGGCTGTTTTGGAGGGGTTTTAGTTGATCATAAAAATTACGATTTTAATATCTTTGGAAAACTCTTGAATTATAGATTAGTCTACATTTTATTTCACGGACAAAAGATCGAAGTATTGAGCAAGTTATGGGATTTTCCAAGTTTGCAATTATCTAGTGAGCAATATTTAATTATTGGGCCAGGGTTCTTATCTACACAGTTTCAAATTTCATGTGGTTGATTTGCATACCGTCTACTTATCCAAAATTGTGATCTACCAGCTTGTTGGAAAACTCAAAAATATGAAGAATCTATTTGGCATTGGTATTGATAGGACTAACATTGGATAGTGAAGGAGTTATTAATTTTCGAAGTTTGCAGCAGTCTAGTGCATTCTATTAATTTTAATTATCTGTGAGCAATAATTTGCATTATTGGGCCAGGGTTTATCTACACAGTTTCAAATTTCATGGGTTGATATTGCATACCGTCTACTTTATCTGCAAAATTGTGATCTAATCAGGCATTGTTGGAAATACCAAAAATATGAAGAATCCTTTTGGCATTGGTTTGACTAGAAAAACATTGGATAGTGCAAGGAGTTATTAGCATTTTCGAGAGTTTGCAGCAGTCTAGTGCATTTATACATTAATTATTGCTGTAACTATAATTTCAGATTTACAAGTGATTAATTTCCTAACTAGGCTTCTCCCATCTAAGTGCCACCACCTTGGCTCACTCCAACCCTATTTGGGTTGACTATTGCACAGCTAACATTGGATTGTTTGAGGTCGAACCAGGAGGGGTTTAGTCCAATTCTAGAGTCGATTCCAATAAATTAATTTGTATCGATTTGGATAATATCCCAAAAAGTGGGAGCACATACATCTCATGTCATAGCAGACATATTATTTTCTCCAGTGTCCAAAACAATAAACACGAGTTTCTAGGCATCTAGGTGACATGAGCTCCTATGACACACTCGGTTCATTCTCCAAAAACCCTTTTGGTCACACTCTCCTCCCAAGACCCGTCCCCCCCACTTTGAGACTGCGTGGAACCCTAGTTTGGGTGTCCTATGCCATGTTTCTTTTATGCATTCCAAATCAGCCTATGTGCTCACATCTCCTCTCCACATCCATGTCTTTTATTCTCTTCATGTGGATGGTGTAAGAATTGGTGTGATGTTACTAGTAAAGCGAATGATTGTGCATAGGATCTCACAGTTGGAGTTCCTCAACCAATGTGGTATGGATTCGCTTGCCTTCCCTATGACAGATTTATTAGTATACTCGTAGCTTGTGAAGCTCCCTCCCCCTCCTGGTCGCCACACATCATCGATCCCCATTCATAAGTCTAGAAGATAGTCCGCAAATCCCGACTAACCACACTTGTATCATGATTGGGAATGCGTTTTTGAGCCGTAATATTGCAACATCAAGTTTTTTTGAGCACATAGAGGGTGGTAATCTCCAAAAGGAGCGGACATATACGGCATGTGAAGGAGAGATGTCAAGACTAATCCATGATTATTATTGTGTAGTCTCGTAAACGGCGCTTCCACAAGTCTAACCGTAGACTTTAATAAGGATTTTGACAAAGTCCCACAACACTTACTGGTTTCTAGAAGTTGCATGATATTGTTATTTCTTATTCCTTCATTAGTGCCATCATGAGACCATGAGATGCATATAGGACACCAATTTTGGACTACCCATGCCAATCTCTATGAATGTTGAGTTCTATGAGCACGTTGCACTTGGAAAGCTAAGTTACCAAGAGATGCCCTCTTGCTCAAAATGCTCTACTTAAGCAACTTTTAGCATCATATGATCTTCAACAGATTTTCAAGATGGCAGCATACCCTTGTTTGTGCATGGTTGTATGTTACATACGTTTTTTGATTGCCATACTAATGGTACTTGCTGATGATGTAGTTTCCTTCAAAATAGCTACATCAAACTCTCTTGATAGTTTATACTATGTAGAGACTACCCTTTTGATGTTCTTGCTTTTTGTGAGTTTCCGTGTCCGTAAGCAATTTTGCATCAATCAAAAACAGTAGTGCTAGGTTGTGTATGCCTGTATCGATTGTATGTAACTCTGTTGCAACTTGCCAACAAGAAAGTTGTGCAAAGTATCGAAGTTCATTGTCCACATCAAGCAGGTACAAGAGCACATTCTAAAGGTCCAAACACCTCATGATAAGGTACGAGCAGGAGATTTCAGTCATCTACCAGGATCAGAGCGATCAACTAAATTAAAAACGATAATAGATTGGAGGGAGTGATGGCTTCGTCTGCAGAGGGACACTGACTACATCGATGCATATTGCACAAGTAACCTCCTGCTTCAAAGCTGACAACATATTACCATTTTTATTCAACTGTCTTCAAGCTTCTGGACTGGATAGAAAGACCTTTGCTTTCTCTTAACACTTATCATAACTTCCTTCCAAGTCTCTGCAAAGATTAGAATTTTTGATAGCCATTACTGTCGCAGCTCTGTTGCACAACCAAAAACTGATAGTCCAGCTAGAACGCAACAGAGATCAATTCATGGTTGTCACACTGCAATCATTACCATATTTTTGGTGTTCAAGCCATTTCTTTTTATTTTGAAGACAACACGAGCAAGCAATTATGAGATTCAGGCTAACTTCTAGGCCCATACAGATATCAGTCAACTTCCCATCATCAAGTGAAGCCTTTAAATGTCAACACCTAGATCAGTTTAGTTGCAAACAACAATTTTTTCATCCGCAGAAAATGCAATGCAAGACAGGATGCAAAAAGCAGGAACCATTGTTTCTAACAATATAGATTAAAGCAAATGATCCACTCTATGCACTATTATGGCGGTAATCCAAATCATGTCGCCTTCACAACATCCATCAGAATTATGCACATATCAGAAGGCTATAAAACTCCATTAAGTACTAGCTGCTTCATTATCCTATGCTCACTTATAAGGCCCCATCAATTTCAACTGCTACTAAAGCACAGTGAAGCAGTGTTCAAGTCAGCAGCTTCTAGAAAAGGTAAAAATTCACGGAGTATGCTGTCTTCTCGAAGTCTATGCATTCTGTATTACTCGTGTAACTATGTCAGAGTGGGTCGTAGTGATTTGATGGACAGCCCGATTATCCAGTAAATGCAGACTTTTTCCATTTTGAAGCTAATTAAAAAATGTAATGAAATACAACTATAATAGCACCACAAATACAGTGCATAGCAAACTGTGTACAGTAGCTCTACGAGTTTTCCATGCAGGGAAAATGCTTAACTAGTAGTATCATGCAGTTATAAGCAAAGGGAAGATTTTATAATGTTATAAAGCAAATATTACCAGACACAATGAGTGTACATTTTATATGTAGACAATCTTCACTATGATCAGAGTTAATAGTCACAGAGTAGTTAGGCATAAGATGTTTGCTTGACTGAAGCCAGATTTTCTTAAAATCTATAGACAATAGCTTGCCTCTATCTTGTATGATATTAATCACACCCTTGCAAAAGATGCTTTTTAGACAGTAATTTTAACATGACTTTAAAAGGAAAACATCCATCTATGCAGTCTCGTAACTTGATAGTCATCACAGAAATATTTTTTATTTGGGATAACACTGTTACTGATAAGTACAGAGTGAAAGACCCTCAAGGGAGTAGTTGGCAAAATACTGCTGATAACAATAAACAGGCATATGATACACAATTGTACTCTTGCATCAGTATGTTCATCACACATATGTTTAACTTTCCCTATCTATTACATCCTGAGAGTTTAACTTGTCATTTCTATGGCTAAATCCTGATACACAATGATAAATCGATATTTTTTACATGAGATTGGTCTTCGATATTTCTTATAAGAAAAATAGCATAAACTGAACTGCAAGGTCATACTCAATATGATTTTTTCTTGATTTCATTTATCATGTTCTATCATATGCTAGAGAGTCAGAGACACATTACATTTTTTCTCCATGCATGGCCCATAACAAACTGTAATTTTGACCTATTTGTTCGGTTTTGCACCGATTAAGAAGGTTGACTCCAACTGTGGACATGGCAATACCAGATTATGCAGATGGGTCCTTTATACGCACTTTACCGGTAAACTTTGCTTTGATAATTCATTTTGGCATACCCTATATAAGCAAAGCTAACACTGCATCATTGGGTTGAACTTTGAAGGAATCCTGAATTGCCCTATCATAGAATTACACTCATTGTGCTATCACTTGCAGATTTGTTTTTCATAGGCTCCCTAAATTTATAATGAGAATGCACATCTACAGTTTCTTGTTATAGGAAAATTGTGATATTAATTTTTATAGTTAAAATACTTGGATATCATGTCTACAGCGCTTTATTGACGGGTTATAGCACACAATCATATCCAAAAAAAGTATTTTAGTGTCAAGAGTCAAACTGTAGGCTCAAGCATTGTCAAGCTAAGTTTTACTAATTAATCTAGTTGCATGTAAGTCCACATATCACTATGTTAGGGCGATGAGAACAATATCAACGGTTTTGCCCATATCCTCTTTTGGGATATCAATGGAAGAATCTTTTTGTTACTGCTTGGTTATAGTCTTCTTAGAAGATCAAACCCTTTTAAGTCCTGATGTAAGATCTCCTTTTTCAATAGTTGTTTCAGGAGTTATGTAAACTACTTGCAAAGTTATCATAACTTTTTCCTGAATAAGACAACTTTTTCAAAGTTCATTTCAGGAGTTATGTTTGTGAAAGAGAAATTCAATTCAACGTCAAATGGACTTGGAAAGAGTCGAAGGTGATAAATATACTAGTGGTCCATCAAATTACGAAGTAGTCAAGTGGGTGTCGAATGCATATTAAAAGGAGTCAGTAGTAAATGTGAAAGAGAAAACACTGAAAACAGCTGAAAACTTCGAAATTCCACAACTTGAGCAAGACTTAATATTCTAAATGTGAAACAAATGTCCAAAGTAGATAAGCTAAGAATTATAAACTTTACATGCAACTTTACAATTGCAGAATTGTTAGGGTGTAAGAACACGTAGGATTCAAAAAGTAACTAAACCCCCAAAAGTCTGTAAATCATAGTTGCCCAGGGTTATAACAAGCATAACTAGATGAGGTAATTCCTAAGATGGGTAATCCCTGTGTAATGTCTCAACTTTCTAGGGCTGTCAACTGAAGATCTGGAGGATAATCATTTTATAACCCCAAATGATGTAAACTCATATTTTATACTCAGCCAACTGGTTTTTTATGACAACTTGTCAAATCAAGCAGTCTGATTTTATAATAAATAGCTTGTAATTAGTGAGTAATCACCCAAATATGCCACCAAATCGAGAGCATCATCATTACAACATATTAGCAAGAACACTTTAAGAAGATTTTAAGCCACTTGCCAAAAATCACCCATGAAACTTGATCACAATACCTCAGTTGGAGTAATTAGATTTAGAACAGTAAGAGGTACCAGCATCAATATGGAAATTGTATTTATCAAAATGGAGGTCTCCCAAAAACCTTCCCAAACCAAGCTTTCAAAAGATCAATAGATTCCAGCGACTATCAAATTAAGACAAGTAAATTTAAGAAAAACTCACCAATTTTGTAGTTTAAAAGAGCATACACACTTCACATAGAGGCGGTGTTGAAGAACATTTTTTTATTTTTTTATCATTAATGGGCATACATCCCTCTTCAAGCATGAGGATAAGTTATAATAACCATCAATATGCAAAATGGGTGTCCATCATCTCTTTTTATAGATTTTTCCTTGTGCAATCTACAAAGCTCCCTTTTCTTTTTAGCGTCATCTTCTAAAGAAAAGAGTTTTTAATTTAAAATGGCCTGAAAGTCAAACTCCAACGGAAATGTTAATTCCCCAAGGTAATATTTGAAAATAAAAAAATGGAAGAATTTAATAAAATATTTGATGCCCAAAAGGAATCGACCTTACCCAAAATTATTAATAAATGAACTCATAGAATGAATAAATCATTTTATAAAAAATGTGACTTGTTTTTTTAATTAATTTACCTCTAAATGATCATTAATTTATCCAATGTAAATCAATTTCTCTATTTTTTATTATTATCTTTGACTTGCACAACTAAATAATATTTTTAATTTTAATTCCACATGTGCAAATTGATTTTCTCCAATTTAATTTCCTTTAATCTGAGGGAAAGTGGATTAAAGGTCTTCAATATTAATGTCCCAAAAAGGGGACATTACAGTTCATCTCAACTAACCCAATGTTGACTTCAATACAACCCAAATGGAGTTGGAGTGAGCCAATGTAGTGGGTTTAGATGGGCTAACTAGTTGAACATGACACTTCATAAACCATAATAAATTGCAGCAGTAAAATTTAATTAAAAACTCTAAAAACAGTAGAAGTTCAATAATTTATAACTTGCACAATACCCTTCACACTTCAATGAAGCCACTTGCAAATAAAAGCCAAAAATTAGATCTTTCCAACAAAATATAAATTTATTTTTTCCGTCAACAATTACTACCTCAAAACAGCCCTGGAAATCTGTGTGCAAGTCAACTAGGGTTAGAAAATTTAAATAATTACTTCTCAGCCTTAAACCTCCTTCAAACCCCTGGAATTTCACTTTCACAATGCACAATAAATTTTTGAACATGCATAGCCCAGAAACTTGTCAATAAACCCTCATAAAATATTATTTAACTCCTTCAATCAAGTCGATTTGACTTAGCTAATTTCCAGCAATTAAAATGGGTCAAAACACCATCAAAGCATGCACCAATACTTGGAAATAAATGCAAAAACAAATCAGATCTGAAATCTCATTCAAAACACCATGAAATCATACCATATAAACCTCTAACCAAGTCGATTTGGTCAATAATAAATCTGGAAATAACCAGCAAGCTTTAGGCACATATAAGATCTTCAAATGATACAAATATCACTCCCAAACAAATCGATTTGATATAAAAAAACCAACAGCAAGTATACTTCATATATTCATCATTTAGAGCTCCATAAACATGCAAATCAACTCTCCAAACAAGTCGTCTTTCAACTGTGATAATAATATGCAAGAAATTTATCAAAATAACTTGAAAGGTTAACACACACTTCACACTTGGGTGGTATTAATAAACATATTTTATTTTGTGATCATGAGTGGGCATACATCCCTCTTCAAGCATAAAGATAAGTTTCCAAAAACCGTCAACATGCACAAAGGGGTGCCTCTTCTCATTTTATAGATTTTTCTGTGTAATCTCCAATGTTTTCTCTCATTTTAGCGTCATTTTCTAGAGAGAAGAGATTCAATTTTAAAATAGCCTGAAAGTCAAACTCCAATTTCAAAAGTTAATTCCCTCTAAAAACATTTGCAAATTAAATACATGGGAGAATTAAATATAATAATAACTGTCCAAAAGGAATCGACTTGTGCCAAATAAAGTCGATTTACACCATAAATAATAATTAAGTAATTCCAAAGGAAATTGACTTGCCTTCCATTTATTTTCTTTTCTCTAAATAAATCGATTTATTCCAAATGATTTTTTTTAATTGGCCCATAATAAATCGATTTTCCCCTTTTATTTTGACTTGCACAAAAAAAAAATTAATTCATTAGCACAAATAAATTAATTACCCTTTTAATCTAAGGGGAGTGGATTAAAGGCTATTCGACTTGCCTCATTAATTGTTGCTTGGAAAAGGGGACATTACAGGTTTAAGGCCCCTTCAGAGTAGTGCCAACGTTGGCGGTGCATGGGGGTACCCACAACCCAACTAATGTTTGTTTTGCAGGGTTTCTCATCCATGATTTGGTTTTAAGATTTTGTTTAGAATGTTTAGAGAGCTTCACAGCATGACCAACAACTAGGGTTTGATAGCGACGGACATTTTCAAGCAAGCGACGGTCTCATAAAGTTGCAGATCCAGAATCCAAGTAGGTCCAACATCGTACAATGGGGTCAAGACCGTACGGATGGTCCTAGCTGAAGTGTACAGTCCTGCCCCAGGTCGGTTTCTAGTCACAGTTCCCAAAACGAAGCATCATCAGGTTCAAATCCCCTTGTTTCAGCAATGTGCATTCTTACAACTTCTCATATCCATCTGTAAACAGCTAGGTGCACTCAGCCTATTGTGTTTTTAAGTTCCTATTTCATTTCATACATCAGTTGCAAGTGTTAATGCATTGTTCTGATATTACATAATTAATGTTAGAAGTTAATTAATCATAATAATCTCCTGTAGCTACCCTTAAATCCTTTTAGTGTACTTGATTTACTAATTCTTAGATTTCACATAATCTAATAAGGGTGTAAATACAGAGCTCATAAATACACCGTAAAGAAAACCATGTTAGTTATATGTGAGATAAAGAGTGAAATTGGAGATGGCAAAGGAAATAAAATCAGATTTTTTGTTGTAATAAAAAAACTACCCATCTATTTAATACGGATGAGAGTTGAGGTTTCAAGCCAATATAAGGAGATGAAGCTTGTTGGAATATGCACGTCTGCTGCCCAGACAAAATGTCACATTGATAGTGCAACAAAGAAAAACACAGAAGAACATGGTGTCTAATATTTTTAGATCTCAAGCAAAATTGCCTTCTATTAATTTTTTCCCCTGTTAGGGGTGTTGAAAAACCAGGAGTTTGAAGCAAAATTCAGAGCTCTTAAAATAACATGTAACAAAAAGCACACCTCATAGTACTATCCAATATTGCTGAACGTAATATATTGTGACACAATTCAGAAAAGATTATCACGATTGCAATAATTTATAAGTAATATAATAGAATACAATAAACAATAGAACACCCACATTTCTCTACAAACCTTTCCTTCAGAAGCCATCATCCCAATCTCCTCATTTTCCTCTTGCAGAGTCCTACATTTGGCCATCAACATCTTTCCCATTTTACTTTGAGGTGTGAAATTCACCGCAGCAAGATTTTCTTCCAATTCCTTGATTTTTTTCTCTTTCTCCTCTGCAGCATTCTGTTAAATTACATGAATAATTAATATTCTCTAAATTAGGCCTCTAGATTCTAAACAAACAAGCAATATTGATATTTTGCAAAACAGGCCTACAACCATGAACCATCTAATATTCTATGAAGTGGGATTACAGCTGAGTCAAATACTATATAAATTAGATAATGAAACAGACCTACAACTTTGAATCAAAACAACATCTCTAACCTGTCGATACAAAAAGTAAATGAGAATGTTATTAATACTTGGTTCTCCCAACAACTTCACTGCATGTGGTCTTCCCTCCAGAGCAGAATTAACATTAGCTTAGCTGATCCCTCATGATGGTTGGCATTCAGTTTAAGAAAATCTGTGTTTATTTGGTCCAATTTATTGCCTACTTTTAACTACTCATTTGAATGAAATCAGTGCTGAAATTAAATAATAATTTATTAAGCATGGGGAAAGTGAATCATTTTGGTTTACACTCAAAACATTAATTTTTTTTTGTTGAAATATAGAGCATTATATAGCATATGATGCAGTTATGTAGTTGGTAACTGCTCAACCAACCATAACCACTTGTAACCACCTCTTTCATATTTAATAATGTTGCCACACTTGTTGAAGGTGTGCATTCAGTCTTCTCTTAGAACCTGACTTGCTTAAGTGCTTTTACTGCTGCAAAAGTGTGCTTTTCAATCTAGGAGTATTTGAGCTCATGTGCCTTCAGTTTAAATATAGAGCATTATATAGCATATGATGCAGTTATGTATTTGGTAACTGCTCAACTAACCATAACCACTTGTAACCACCTCTTTCATATTTAATAACGCTGACACACTTGTTGAAGGTGTGCATTCAGTCTTCTCTTAGAACCTGACTTGCTTGACTGCTTTCACTACTGCAAAAGTGTGCTTTTCAATCTAGGAGTATTTGAGCTCATGTGCTTTCAACCCATAGCTCATAAAAGCAATTGAGGCTTCATCCCTTCTATATTCTTTTGGATAAGGATTGCAGACAGGGAATGTTCAAATGCATAACAATAAATAATCACTTCTTGCAATAGCTTCTTTGATCATATCAAAGGTCTATTTACTTTCTGAGCTCTAACGAAAAGATTGCTTCCCTTTCATCATTTCGGCAATGTGTCGGATCAATTCAGCAAAGTTTGAAATAAATCTCCTCAAAAATATTTTGCCGAAGAAAGAATGGACTCCTTTTTTGCTAGTTCGGAGGGAAATCGTTTGAATTGTCTAAACTTTGTCAAGGTCAGTCTTAATTCCATCTTTTGAGACTATATGACTGAGAAGCTTCCCTTCAATTACCCTAAACATAGACTTCTTTGGGTTGAGAGATATATCATGATCTCTACACCTCTACAAGACAAGCTTCAAGTCTTGGAAATGATCTTCTCGTATTTGAAAAGACTGCCAGGTCATCAAGGTAGACAACAATACACTTATTCTTCAAATCTCCACAATCCAAATCCATTGCTCTCTAGAAGATTGCCCCTGCATTTATCAAACCAAAAGGCATCCTCGTGTAGGCAAAGGTTCCCCATGGAGTAGTGAAGGAAGTTTTGTGTTGATCTTTGATTGAAACTTCAATTTAGTTGTAACTGGAAAAAACGTCAAGCATGGACAACATCTCTGATCCGATAACAACCCACAGGATCTAATCCATAATAGGAAGAGGGTGGTTATCTTTCAAAGAGGCTTGATTCAAATTACGGAAATCGACAAAAATCCTTATTTCCCCACTCTTCTTTCTAATAGGCAAAATGTTATCAATCCATATTGAATGATGAATTGGGAATATAATCCTAGCATTCAACATCTTCTAAATCTCTTGGTAGATCGTTCCAGCAATCTTATGATTATATTGTCTTTGTTTTTGTCTACAAGGTTGTATACCTAGCTTCAAAGGAATATACTGTTGCATTTATCTAGGCTTGAAGGTTTTCAAATCTTCATAAGAATAAGACAGAAGATCTATGCAACAATTCAGAAGTTTACAAATTTCCTTTTTCTTCAAAAGAACACTTACCAATATTGACAATTTTATGGTCTTCATCAATTCCTATATTCACCTTTTTGCATTCAGTTGATTGACTAGTACCCTCTGATGCTTTGCTTTTAACAAAACGATCGTGCTTGTCAAAAAGGTCTTCCAAACTCACCAACCCCTTAGGTATTTTGTTTCCTTTCAAATTAATACAACCTTGTTGATCATTCTCGCATTCAATTCCCTCTTCAGTATTAAATGAGAGAGATTCTCTATATCCTGCTTCACTTTCTTCCTAATACAATTGACTAAAATTATCTTTCAATTCAAGGAAAAGAGGTGTTGGTCATCATTGAAAACTTGCCAATTCTAAGAATTGTCAGGCACATGGGTCTGAAAATCATTTCAATGGTGTATTTATTCTGGTCAAATTTGGGTGAGGTATCAACAATGACCCAAATATTGCTAGAGCATCTACTCTTGAATTGTTCTCTCTCATCTCTCCTAGTATTCATCATTCTTTCTTATCTTTTTAGTTTCTAGACTTAGCTCACTTGTTACCACATGAACCTTGAAATATTAATTGTTCTCGTAGTTTTATGTTTAAATTAAATAGCAAAAAAGTCATTATAGAAACATGGTGTAGGCCTCATTCATGTTTGGTAGAGTTCGTCAATGGTTAAACATTTTGTATTAAGTCTATACGTTATGGATATAAATGTAAAGTTATGTTTTATGTTTGTGAAATGCTCATGAACATACTTATTATAGGCAATCCCGCTCGATAACTGCTGGGTGGTTGGTGGATGGTTTTCCCAACTGACAACTATCTTTGGTCAATAATGGTATTCATAGTACAGACTAGGATTTTGTTGTGAAGATCTCATGTGAATAAATTTTCACTTGGTTATAGTACATTTTCCCTCGAATCATGCACTGGTTATCCATTTTGTATATGCACATTAATGTGTTACGCAGGAACGCGTCCCCTAGATTTTGGTGACATCCAAGAATTTCGCAAATGTTTCAGGGACTTGGAGACTTGGAGGGGACGTCCCCAATTTTTAAAAAAACTTTCAAAAGTTTTTTGATATTTTGACTTTTAAAAAGTTGTTATTTTTACCAAGATCATTAAATTGTAATCCCCTTGAAAGTAGCCACAATTTACATTAAATCAGTTTAAAGAATTCTAATTTTCATTGAATAAAGTTAAACTATTGAAATATTAATCTTTATATATTATTTTAATAGCCACCCCCCTGCGGCCCTCAAAATTTGGGAATTTTATCATTAATTCAAATCAGATTTTTAACAGCTGAAAAATAATTAATATTCAAACCCTAAACTGCTGCAATTTTCCAAAATTATTTCCCGCTTAACCATCCAAACAAAATTTTTCAAACTTCGGATTTTGGGCCACAAAAATATGAAGAATAACATTCCAAAACTAGATTTCGCTCAGCCAACACGAAACCTTAATTTTACCCTAAAAAGTAGGTCGCCCAGCACATTTAGGGCATCAAATCAACTCCAAAAATTATGAAATTAATTTCTCCTTATTCCTCCTAATTTGTACAATCAAAGCCAATGTTAAATTGATGCCATTCGAACCTTTTTCAGATTTGTTTTTTATATTAGGAGATAATAAATAAAATCGCACCCATAATAGTTGAAAATTAAAAAATTAATAGCTCACTCAATACTTGGTATTTTTGCATGAAACAAAAAACACAATAAAGTAGAAATGAAGAGCTTTCCAATGAACTATCAAATCTGAATTTTCTAATCTCACCAAAACCCACCCAAAACTGCCCCAGAAATCTGCCTCCAAGTCGCTAGGGTTAGAATAAATGTTATAAATTAATTTCAGCTCATACAACCCTTCCAAAACATAAATCTAATAATTGATTAGCCACAGCAGCAAATAGATCTAGCATAAACAACCTCAAAACATATAGATCAAACCCCAAACCAAGTCAATTTGCCTCTAATAAATTGCAGCAGAGATAATGAATACAAAAGTACCTCAAACCATTCACCAACATGCAGATTTACCCTTCCAATAAATGCGCTAACACCCTAGGGCAAGTCGCCAATGCTAGAATGTATAAACCATGCATAAAAACACTCAGCACAAGATGAATACAATGAAGAGAACAATGGAGTCTTCAATTTCTTCAACAAAGGATCCAAATGAAACTTACAATAAGAGAGCACAATGCAAGAACTAGGGCATACATCCCATTACTCTAAGCATGGAGTGAAATCAAAATGATCAATTAATATAACCCCACTAGAGGAAATGTGACCTCCTTTTATAGAGTTAAGGGGTGCAATATCCAAAAAGACCAACCTTTCCCTTTTGGAGGGAAAACATAAACTCTCATTATAATAAAGTCTTTAATAAACTAAGACTATGTGCACTTTATTATTTTTAATTAAATAATAAAAGCAACTATCTTATGTGCACATTAACTAACTAAAGAGCCCTCTAAGGGGTTACAAAATAGATAACAGACATCTTAGGACAAATTTCAAGCTCAATCCTCGAACCCATTGGGTTGAGGGTCTTCAAATTTTCAATGTGGAAAATGTCCCGAGAAGGGAACATTACACCTAGGCATCCTTAATCTGACAAACCAGAGGTTCTTCCTTGGTTTCCATGGAATAACATGAGCCAAAAGCTCGAGTGAGATTGAAACCAAGTGCATGAGCTACTTGAGTGGGCATAACATTGTCGGAGGCACCAAAGTCAATAATGCAGTTACTCAATTTGTGTCAGCTATCAACAGTGCTACATAGAAGGGTTCAATCTTTTCCGATGTGGAGGGACTGGATGCTAATAAATTGTGTGGGGAAGGAGCCTTAGGAGTGGAAAGGATACCTTTAGAGGATGAGACTTTTTGGGAGTGGAAGGAGTGGATGCTAATAAATTTTATGGGGAAGGAGCTTTAGGAGTGGGTATGTAATGTCCCTATTCGGGGGACCTTAGGAAATGGCTAGAAGCTCTCAAATCAGATTTGAGACACTGCTGTTATAAACCCCGCAAAAATTGATTTCCAAACCATTCCTATGGTAGCGACCTGATTTGGGGTTTTCAACCCACTTAAATGCCTTCAAAGCCCTTCAAATTAGCTCCACTTGATTCTCTACAATTATTATATATCACCAACAATCATCTCATTGAAGAAAACTGATTTTTAATGCTCTAAATTTGGAGATATGAATTTTAATAAAACCCTTGTCTGCAGTGTTATTTTAAAAATTCACAACTCAACATCAGAATCTCCAAAATTCATGAAACTTGAGATATTGGCTTTATAAAATATAAAGAATAGGAGGATAATTTCAGATTTGCCAAAGAGTCACCACACATACCAAATTACCACACCAATGTAGTTTGCTCCACTTGAAATTGAATATAATTTGCACCAAAAAGACAACACTTGCAAGAGAAAGGCACTTTATTCCTTTTCAAACCAGCTTGCATACCAAAAACCTTATGAAGGGTTTTCGTCCTTGAAAAGTTTCCCAACCAAGGGTTTTCGTCCTTGGATGAGATCCTCAACCCATGGGGTTTCGTCCTTGAGAGAGAGAGTAAAAGGGCTACACTAGCCAACTTTCATCAAAATAAGAATAATTTCCAAAAATATGAATCATTAATGCCCAAGCGACCTCCTTAAATAGGCCATAGGGGGTACTTAAACAAACATAAACATCATGGCCGACCCCTTAAGTAGGTGCTTTTAAATATTAAAAAGGGTATTTGGAGCCTACATGCTCACAATACCTTTATTACTAAACTGCTTAAGTTTCTCTATCGGAGCGCAAAGCTTCCAATAAGATAAATGATAACAAATGAAAATAACTATCTAAGCATTAATAAAAATATAATTGAGATTTCCCTAGCCTTTCTCCCTAGACCCATGGGGAAGGAATGGGTTAAGGTCTTCATAAATCAACCTCCAAAAAGGGACATGATAGGGTAGGATAACTTCAGAGGATGAGACATTTTGGGAGGACTTAAATTTGCTACATGCAACAAACTTGGCTACTTGGGCAAAAACCTCGGGATGGGTTTGATAATACTCAACTTCAAAAATCTGGACCTTAGTTTTCTAAATATGATCAATAATATCAAAAGAGCCTAAAGTGGAAGTCTCGGGATTTATTGTAGCAAGCATTTTGAGCTTGTCAGACTTAGGAGTAATAGAATCCTTTGAAACAAAGGAAGAAGAGGTAGAAGTAATTACTTCTTTAACAGTTGGTATGGGAGATGCTCTTTTTACAACTAAGGGTATGACTTTCAGAGACTCCTTAGCCTTTTCTTTCTTCTCAAGTTGTATGATGTTCTTCTTGTTACTCAACTAAGCTCTTGTCATGACTACATTGGATCCACTACTCATATCTTCTAATATTTCCTCATAATCAGCTTCTTCTGATTCATATTGAAAACAAAGCCAATTTTTTACTCTTCCACTATTTCATCTGCCTCTTTTGTTTCTTTTGCAGACTCTTTAACTTCTTCTATTGCCACATCATGTGTTTCTTGAATTTCATAGGCCGCATCAACCAGAGCTTTAATCGGGGGAGCTTCAATGGCAAGTTTGGGTTGAGTTGATCGTAAACGATTTCTATAGCCAACATTCTTTCTAGGGATGTCTTTGTAGGGAACATTTTGAGAGAGTTGCTTTTTGAGAGCAATAATATCATTGGCTAATTTTTGAACTGATCTGAAATGGTTTGTCCTAAAGTTGAGGCTTTGCTTTTAGCCAATTATTTCTTCAACTTGCCAAACATAATGAGGTCATCTTCTACACTGATGGCCAACTCCTGATCATCCTGCAAATTTGGTAACGTAGCTCTTCGCAATGCAAAACTTATTTCAGGAAGTTGAGCATTAATGACAAGAAATATTTAAGGTGAAATTTTAGTAGTTTGTTGAGCAACAGTCAGAATATTATGCCGCTGCATTAGTTCTGTTGAATTTTGCTATAAACTCTCTCATGGGTTCATATGGCTCTTTTTTAAGTTGAGAAAGTTGGGCTAAAAGAGCGTAAGCATCTTCTATATGTTTAAATTTGGCCTAAAACTTTGACATCATGGTATCCTAGTTAGTGATAGTGTCAATAGGAAGATGATAGAACCATTCTACTGCATTATCTTGTAGGCTCTCAACAAAAAGCCTAACAGAGACATCTTCATGGTCAACATCAAACACCCCACAAGTAACGTAAAATGTTGCTAGATGTTCATCTGGATGAACTTTACTGTCGCATCTGAACTTTGGAAAGTTCCTATAGTCCTTAGCCTCTAAACTTTGGAAAGTTCTTAAGGTTGAGCCAAACCTAAAGGCCCAATGTTTTGTCCCCATGGGACTTATGCAGCCATCCTTGGAAAGATAGTTTGCAGAGGAAGATGGGTACCTGATAAAGTTAAAGCTTCAATTAAACTTAGCTAGAAAGGAGAACTTGACTTTCGCTTACTAGATGGAGTACTTACAGACCTTCGGCTTTTTCCCTTTCTTTTCGGTGATACCTTGAAAGAATCTCATTGATGAGACTCGAAAGAAGGATCCTCTATTCCCTGGGTTTTGCTAGCCCGAGTGTATCTTCTTTAAGATAGTTTAGAAATCTTCTTCAAACCCCTTCATGTTCAACTGCAACAGGCTTATGAATATCTTGTGGGAAATACTTCGAGACATAATGAACGTACCCCATGGTGGGTGCCAAAAAACTGTTTGCAAAAAAAATTTGCATGTGGGCGAAACATCAATAGTTCAAGGGTCAACAGTCCCTCCTCTTTAATGGGGAGGTTCCCTTATTTAAAACCAAAAATGATCCTAAGGATATTTACATATACATTCATTTTATTTTAATTTTTGAGGATGGTGGGTGTTTTGTTCAAGTACATTGGGTAAAACTCAAAGAAGAGATGGAGATAGAAATTAAACTAAAAGAATTGAGAGAAGGAGAAGGAATGATAGCATTTTCAAATAAGAAAACACAGATCTTATTCTACTTCTGCAGGTCAATAAAAAGTAAAACCCCAGATGTATTCAATAACATGCAATGGGAAGTTCTTGTCCTCAAATAAACACTAACTCAAACTTCAGTAATTCATGGAGGACATATATGAATACAAAGTTTCAGATTCCATCAACACATAATTCCTACAGAAAATAATAAGGAAGACAAAGAAGAAGCTAGAGGAGAATGGGAGAAAATCTCTTCTATATTAAACTCTTTTTCTTTCTTTGTAACAATGCACCAACATCCAACCACCTTTACAAATGAAAAAGGCACCTTTTATAGGCATAGGGGGAAATAACTACCTTGGAATAAATAATTGTTATTAAGTAACATGTTTTTGCCTAATTAAGTCACTTAAGTGACTTTTACATTTTAATTTATCTTTTGAAATAAAAGTCAAAATTACAATAAAACAATTAGCTTTTTCAATTAGCACTAGCACTTGAAGAGGGGAAAGAAGGAGCTATAACTTTGAGATTTAACACATGCATCCTAAAGTTTGTTACAATAGCAGCTATCTCTGACTCTTTAGGAATCACAATGTTCACAAAGTTGTCCATCCAGCCTCCAAAAGAAATTTCCATTTCTGAACTTGTTCCTCCAAGCTGAGCTTAATTCTTGGAAGCTTCAATTATCACCTTATTTATCTCTAAAAGTTCCTCCATATTGTGTGGACTGAGATTTTTTGTTTTAAAAAGCTCTTCTTTGATCAATTTTTTGAATTGCTCCTTGATTTCATCTACTGTTCTTCTTTGAGAAGAATTATCTTGGAAAATATCACATCGGAGAGCTTTGAGGTCAACAAAGATCTCAGATATTAGAGATTCACTTTTTTGTATTGAATTCTGCAAATCTGTGGAAGCTTTTTCAAAAACCTTGAGTCTCCATTCTACACCGAATGACCAAATGCATGACATATTACTTTTTGCATCATCAAAATTTTCTCAGATGGAGGAGCTTCTCATTTGTTACAGCCATGATTCATGAGATCTTAAATTACATCATCCCATACCTTAGCTTCTTTTTCAATGCTCTCAACTCCAGAGTTTATTTTCTTATGTGCAATTATCAACTTTTCATTGACTTTGCATCCTTCATCAATGAATTTTAGTCCACTCATGAGTATTTTCTATCCAAACTTCAGTGACTTTTTCTTGAACAGTGTGCTTATCAACTTCTGAAACTGTCTTCATGTCAATATCAGCCACTGGAGTGGTAGATGGGAGAGACGCCAAAGGAGTAGGATCTAGAGAGAGGAATGCTTTAACAAATGTTGAAAGAGTTTGTACCTATTCTTCCAACTACTCTTGTGTTTGTTTTCCTTTCTCCACTCTTTCAATAACGTTTGAAACTTCTCTCAAATTGTGCACATCTCCTTTAGGAGTGCATTCTCCCAATGATATCCTTGTCAACTCATAGTCAGTTACACTGATCTCATGCTCACTCTTGTCAACAATTGGCTTTGTAATTTCAACAAATCGTTGTCTTGAGTTATCAATGATAAGATGGAAAGTTGTTATGCTTTTCTTGGTGGGAGCAGGAGTACCAAGGAGTGCAGCCACAACATCATAATTAGGCACTTCAATCTTTGACTGAGCTTTTCTCTTTTAGCTTTTAACCATTGGTTGGACCCATGAGAGAGAAGCACAGGAAATTTCATCAATTTATGGATTTGCTACTGGCACACTGAGTGTTAGAGGAGAATGAGAAGATACATGTGTGGGAAATGAATCTCAATTGAGGGATATTTTTCTGCAGATACTTGAGGAGAGGCAAAAGTCTTCGCATAAAACAAGTTTTTCCCTGGAAGCACTTGTTTTCCCCAAATCCTGAGCTGGAATTGCAGTGACCTCCTTCTCTTCCTCTTCTTACTCGCTTTCTTCCTTCTCACTTTCTTCTTGTTTACTCCCTTTTATCTTTTCTTGTTTATTATCATCTTCTTTGCTACCTTATTTTTCAGAATCAACCTTAAAAGTTCGTGCATATACCTTTGTGCTTGATTCTTGTTAAGCTTCCTTCAGAATTTAGGTATCAGTTATTTAAGGCGGAGAATCAGGGTATTGGAGGAACCCCAGAATTGTTCCGCTAGTGCTTACAAAAGCCGACTTCACCAAATTTCTCCCAACTCTTACTTCCTAATCAGCTATGACAGAGATTCGGGGAACAGGAGGAATGAAAGAACAATTCTGCTTGTGCTTACAAGACCCAACTTCACCAACTTTGTCCACCACTTAATACGATCAGCCTTTGGGGGAATACAGGGAACAAGTGGAACTCAGGAACAGTTCCTCTTATTCCGTTAGGGACCGACTTATCTGACACACACCCAAATCAACCGAATCAATAGATCGGAAAACTGATGGAGCTTAGGAACAATTTCGTTCCTCCAAAAGCCAATTTTCCAGAAAAAGAGACTTTTTGGACTTAAATATGGAAGTCCCAAACAATAAAAGGTTTACCGGGGAAATACATCTCATACAACTTGCATTTTTGGCTTTGACTTTAAAATTTTAAAATTTTACAACTACATGACAACATGCATGATGCATAGCAGAGGAGTGTCATATAGATACTGGGGAGAAGTAGTAAACATGGCTGTATATATTCTTAATCGGAGTCCATGCAAAGCATTTTTTGTTCAGTTGTATATTGTTTTGTTCAAGGTAAAAAAAGGAGTAAGTTAGACTCTAAAATTTCAAGTTGCTTCTTTGCTGGTTACAGTGATCAATCCAAAGCTTATAGGTTGATTGGTACTTCCACTAATAGATTCATTGTTAGTCGAGATGTGGACATGATAAAACCGGAAGGTTTCTTTGGCAGCAATCCGCAAGGGGGCTGCACTCAGCAAGAGGGTAGCAATCAGCAAGGAGTAACGGAAAATGTTTCACTTTTCTTACCTAATGATGTGTTTGGTTCTTCTAATACTACTTCAAGGTCTCCAATACAGCTTGTATCCTCTCCCACTAATACACTTGTGTATCAAAGATGCCAACCTGAGTTGGTTTCTACTCTGGAAGAGCCTCAACCAGATCCCACGGCTTCAATTTAGCTAAGGCCTAAGTGGTTTTACTCCACTCTACAGGATGTGCGGGAAGGTGAATTGTCCCATTCAAATGCACGACCACGGAGAACAGGTAAGAAGGTTGATTATTCCGAGCATGCTCAGTTTGCTCTCTCTTCTGCTCTTCTCAATATTCATGAGCCACAACGATATTCTGAAGCACAAGGCATACCTGAATGGGAAACTGCCATGCAAATAGAATACGATACCTTGATGAAAAATAATATTTGAACGTTGGTGCCCTTACCTCCCGGGAAACAACCTATTTGTTGTAAATGGGTGTATAAGATCAAGTGCAAGGTTGATGGTACTTTGCATAAATACAAGGCTCATTGTGTTGCGAAAGGCTTCTCGCAATAGGAGGGGATAGACTATGAGGAGACTTTTGCTCCTATAGCAAAGATGGTCACTTTTCGGTTGCTTCTTTCAGTTGTTGCTCAATTTGGTTGGAAAGTATTTTAGATGGATGTCAAGAGTGCTTTCCTAAATGGAGATTTGGAGGAAGAAGTATATATGACACAACCTGAGGGTTTTTCGGGCAGGTGGTCGTGAACATCTATCTGGTATGCGAGCTGATTAAGTCCTTGTATGGACTTAAACAGGCTCATCGAGCCTATAGTATATAAAGATAGATAAACATCTACAGGATTTTGGATTCAGAAGGAGTCTTTCTGATCCAAATCTATATGTCAAAAGTGATGGTGATGACATTGTGATTCTTATTGTGTATGTTGATGATCTTGCCATCACAGGAAGTACGAGTGATGCGATTCAAAAGGTAAAATCAGATTTATGTGTTGCTTTTGACATGACTGATTTAGGCCTCCTACATTATTGCCTTGATGTAGGATTATGGCAACATGATCATATGATCTTTATCTCTCAAGTCAAATATGCCACGAATACGTTGCAGAAGTTGCGAATGATTGAGTGTAATCCTTCTTCTACATCTATGGCGGTTGGGTTGAAACTGTCAGTCCATGATGACTCACCACCGGTCGGTGAGTCACTCTACAAACAATTGCTAGGTAGTTTGATATATCTAACCACCACACGATCAGATCTTTGTTTTGTTGTCAGCTATCTTTCTCGGTTTTTGTCTAAACCGAAACTCATTCACTGGGGAGCAACAAAACGAGTTCTACGATATGTCAAAGGCACTCTTGACTTTGGCATATTATATTAGCAAGTCCAAGATTTCCAATTGCTTGGTCATACGGACTTTGATTGGGAAGGATCAATGGATACTTGACATTCTACTACCAAGTATATTTTCTCTTTTGATTTAAGAGTTGTTTCTTGGAAGAGTAAGCTTCAGCCAACTGTAGCCATCTCTTCCACTGAAGCAGAATATAAGGCCAGTTAGTCTTATTTGCGAAGTTGTGTGGCTTCGTCGGATTCTTCTTGATTTTCACATTCCTCTGACTACCCCTACCTCTCTCTCTATCTTTTATGATAATCAAGGTGTTTTGAAGCTGGTCTAGAATCTTGTATATCATGCCCACACTAAGCACATTGAGATTCATCAGAGATATATCAAACAGTTAGTTGATTATGGTGATATCTCTCTTCATTTCTGCCCTTCTACGGAGCAGCCTGCCAATATAATGACTAAACCCCTTGGTCCTCTTTTGTTTGTAAATTTTGAGACAAACTTGGTGTTTTGTTTGGGTTATTCATTAAGAGGGGGAGTTCAAATATAGATCATTATATACCATATGATGCAGTTATGTAGTTGGTAAATGCTCAACCAACCATAACCACTTCTAATGACCTCTTTCATATTTAATAACTATGCCAAACTTGTTGAAGGTGTGCATTCAGTTTTCTCTTAATTCGTTCTTCTCTTTGCATATTCTAACATTATCATCATTCTTGCATAATATAGATTTAAACCGTATATACCATACAGTAGATTTTCGTTGCCCATACATTTAGGTTTTTCCTTAAATTAGAAAATGCAAGCAGTTCTAATCATAAGGCGAAGTCCCCTGTGAAAACATTGTGGATATTACATTATTTTCGGATGAAATTGGATTTAAATTATCGAACTACAGAACTATAAACCATTTCTACAGTTCAAATTAATTCTTGTTGTTGTCGTCATGCAACAAATGCTATATCCATGATATTAAGAAGTAACCAGACCAAATCCAAGACATGCATATTTCTACCTTTAAACGAGTGAATTCTTCATGTATTGCTGGATCAAGTAGCAACCGCCGTGCCTGTTAAAGTAACAGATTCATCATCAAAACTGATAAAGTTGTCAAATAAAATTCCTTGAAATTTGATATCACAAATTCCACATGACTAATCACAATAGCATTAGCTTAGCAGTCAACAGACTTACCAAAAGTGGATGTTCAAAGAACTCGGATATAAAAGATGAATATGCTAGTGGAAAACAGCATCTTAGTTATATAAATGTAGGGAAAATAAAATCATGGTTCAGCAGGAAAAAGAAAGTAGGGACAAAAGTACTGAGTCTAGGGTCAACCAGTGTTAAACTATTCTAACAAATCCACTACATGTGAAGTTGTTTGGGCTTGAGGCTATGCTGGAGACCCAAAAAACTAGTGTAAACTGGCACAGGGCATGGCTGGTGTGTATGCTTACAACATAAAGCAAACTAAAAAATTTCAAAACATTGAAGTAATTGTACCAATGAAAAAACAACCAATATATTTGTTTCAGAAAATCATGCATCATATAGTACTTCAGGAAAAAAAAAGTTAAATGATATATTATACACAGTGCGAGGAGGCAAGCATTTGTTTTGAAATCAAGTCCTACTAAGCTACTTTGGTCATTTGTGGACATAAATATAACTTTGTTCCTTCTTTCTTTCTAATATTTCGAGTCAATATCTTTTATAAAAACCTATATTCAAGAGAGATATGCTCAGCTTTGTTAATTTCATATACTGAAACACATGGTTACCTAAGTCTGAGCAACAGAGGGAGGGCATGGTGATGAGATTTACAAGACGACAAAAAATTCCCACATTTTAAGGACGGTCGGGTGACATGTTGAAGGGCAGCTACAAAAAATAATATAGAAAATTTAATATTTAAATATTTTAACTTTATTCAGCAAAATTTAGGGGTGCACACATTATACTTTATTTAATGTTTTTCAGTGTACTTTCGGGATTAGGGCTCAATGTTTTCGTAAAATTAAAAACTTTTTTTGGAGGGTGGTTCTTTATAAAATAAAAGTGTAGACACCTAAAATCTACTTACGCAGTTTTAATACTAAAAGTGCACTAACTATCCTCTTTCCCGTCGTTTCCGTAATAATTAGCGTTTTTCCGCTAATTAGCTAACATTCATCTTCATATTCGTTGATTAATGATCTTTCGTTAATTAATTAGTCTTCCTATCATTCAAGATGTCAATTAACGGCCTTTCATTAATTAGTGTTCGCTTTTACTTGGGTTAATTAATTATTATTAATTAATTACGCTCGCAACTCTAAATCCATAAATCTTCATCTATTGGATCAAATTCCTCTTATATCCCTCAAAGCACACTAACTTTCCTCTAATCAACTTCTATAAGCTTTCTTCTATCTATTAATTAATCACCCTCGATTAATTAAAACATCTGCCAATTCCCATGGTTGCTAATGAAAAATTAAACTTATCTAAAGCAATCTTATCCATTCTTAATCTTGTTTTACCCTTATCTCACATGCACCAAGTTGCACATCTTTCTCCAACATTCAATCTATATAAAGGACCAAGCTCCTTACATCTTTACAAGCGCACCTTACTTGCTCTAGGATAAACTATAAGCATTTGGCTTTGAGCATTCTCCGTTGATTTGGATTAAGCTTCTCATCTTGCATCCATCCACTCAAAGTTGAGTAATATGGGAAGATCCAAAATGGCCTTGTAGCCATTCTTGATGAGATTCCATTCTCAATTCTTGAGGTCTCCACCACTCCATTTTGATTGCTTATGTTCTTCATAGGTTCATAGTTTAATTTTAACAATCATAAAGAGTAGAAAGTAGCTTAGCATATAGTTTCATTTATGCATTGAAGAAGCATTTCCTTTAAGCTCTTATCTTGATAGTTCATTGTTAGATTAACTTGCTTTTGGAGCTATGTAGATGCTTGGCTTCAATTTGTTTATAGCTAAGTTAATAAAACATGAGCACAAAAAGCATTAGGAAAAAGAATTAAAAAATTGTTTTTTTTTTTTAAATTGGGAACATCCCCGTGTCTCCAAAATGTTCGGGACATCACCAAGAGCTAGGGAACGCATCGCCGCCTAACATAGTTAACATGACAGCTTGTGATAATACAGCTACAGCCTGATCACTATCAATTGTGTAAATAGCAAAAACTTAAGAATCTTTTATTAGCAGATTAGGATGCAAATAACTTTTATTTTTGTTAGACAAGATGTAGACTGTAACATTCATTTTGTCATGGTTATCAACATAATTACATATTTTAATATCAGAAGAGTTATATGGTTGTATTGTCAGCCTCAGAAATTTCGGAATGACACGAGTTGGTATGTTCAGGTGTCAATGGTTATGTCAACCCACAACCATAAGGCAAATGTCTTACAAAAAGATGGCTACAAGTTGGGGAAAGTATGCTTGTATCAGGTTCTCCCTAGATTGTGTCAATTGCATCGAGACTCGTATTATATGAATACAAGCTGCTATTGTTCGGATGCTTTGCTCTGCCATGGTATGTTATACAATTACTATTATGTGTATGTTGTTATTGATAGTCTAGTATCTCAATAGACGCTCTCTTTACCACACAAGTCATTTGATCTTACTAAGCAATTTGCAAGGGCCTGTTACCATACACCGGTCTTTTATTAAATATTGTGAAGTCTCAATAGACGTTATCTTTACCACACAAGTCATTTCATCTTACTAAGCAATTTGCAAGGGTCTGTTACCATACACAGGTCTTTTATTAAATATTGTAAAGACTTGAGAGCTTATTATGCCATTGGATGTTCTCTAATCTCAAATAATTCAATTATTTTAGTATCAACTATTGTACTGTATACTATTTTTTATACTATTTGTTCTATGTATCTTACTTCTTAAAAAGTCACATTTAGCATACTTGACATGCAACTTGTGTTGCCTAAGGTACCATTTCAACGTGCTTCATGCATTCATAGCACTCCTAAGAATAAGATTATGAATTTTCCTAGGTATGGTCTATATGTGATGTTAATTATTTTTTTGAAAGGCCATCGGGGATTTGATGAGTCTAGAATATAGTAATAAGCACACATAGAATGAATTTGTTGTTGTGAAGGTCGTCTTAGCCAAGTCCTCTTCATTAATTTTAACTTCGTTGTATCTTTTTCTAAGATATGGTTTAGAGAAGACATTGACTCCCTTAAGGGCGCCTAGAGAAATATCTATTTTAGGCAATGGCTTTGTTTAAGCATAGTCCACACACATTCTTAAGGGGACAAATATACCAAAAGGAGATTTAGAAGGTCTTGTCACTCTACAACTACCTTTCCATTTCCCTTTTCAGTGTAGTTGATTCTATATAGAGATCTCCTAGTTGGTTTATTACTTATAATAGTTTCATTTGATAATCAGTATCTTGTTGAGGTGGAAAATTAACAAAAGGCCCTGCCATTCATCCCCTCGAATCACATGATGATAATTTATAATTTTAAACTATCTACTAGGAAACGTCTCTTGGCACATTCTCTTGTAAATCCTAAATATCACTTTTAATAGTAGGAAGACAGATTTTGTTTACTGACAGGAACCCAGATTAATGAGGTTTCTACAAGAGAAGGCAATAAACTCTACCTCATATTTCCAAACATATAGAGAAGTAATCACATAAAACATCATGATTTCCAGATAAAATCTTTTAAGACTCTTGCAGTAATATCCGAAAAAACTGTCATAAAACCTGACTTTCCAACAAAACTTCCAAATAGATGCCATTTGAAATACGAAACAATCCCAAGAATGCCTCCACTACAGACAAAGTGGATCAGATATTTTTGAATATAAAAGCAGCATCCTTAATTTGAGTATTTATGGGCATAAACTTTATCCCAAAGGTAAAAATATATACCAAAGGGAAAAAACCTCAAGGAATAGCTTTACATATACTATAACAGCCCAACATGACAATCTTCTAAACAACCTGAACAAAACAAAGTATAAAAAAGAGGACTATAGTTGAAGAGCAAATCAGACATAGTAATTAACATTGGGACATTCAAACCCATGGATTACCAATTTAACATCCATGGTTCTAGGATGGTTATGGAATGGTCATTTACGAACTTCACAGAATTGGTAATGTGTTTTCATCAGTACATTTTGGATAGGCCACATTAAACAGTCTTTTGGAATTAATCTAGTCAATTTATAATTACCCTTTTATGGTCCAAGGAGTTGTGGTGTAATGCTAAATTGGGGCATTTGTAAAAAAGGTGACTCGGGTTCAAATCTACACATTGCAACAAGGCAACCCAGATCTCCGGACTCGGGCCCCTTCATCCCTAGAAACTGGTATGGACCTGGTAATGTTCCCAATTATCCTAAACAAAACAAAAAAATACCACTTCACTTTTTAACTAAGTTACTAGGAAATGCAACGGATAACAATTTGGGTATGGTATATGCTGATTTTGGCTGGCCTGTATTAATTACAGCATGGAAACTTTTGTACATAAAATATAAATATTAAAATGTATACAGAAATATAAAACATAATATTAATGTTTTGAGCATGATCAGTAAATTATATATATATATCCACGTAAGTTATAATATTATAGGTTTAAAAGATAATGCTTTAATTCATATGTTAAAAAGATAGCATCAATTATGTAGGAATGAAGTAGTATTGACATAGGAAGACTGTATTAAGTCTCTTGGAAGCAGCAGCAGACTCCATGAGGTAGTTACAGACCAGTTTCAGTTGTAGGAAGAATATATAAACCATAGTTACCTGAGACGGGGGGACGGGGGGACGGGACGGCAAAAAATTTCTAAATTTTGGGGATGGCGGGGGGACGGCTAATTAAAATATATATAAATATTTAAAATATAAAGATATAGTGACTAAATTATATAAATAAGCTGAAATAAAACCATTTGAGATTTAAATAAGGTGGAACTTGAACTCATAAACATCAAATACATTCCTTAATACTATAATATCAATATGTTAATGTCATAAATTGAAAATTCATAATACATATTTGAATTTTGAATTTGAGACAAGCTGAAATTTCAAATATATTATAAAATATAAAAGTAAAACCATTCTAAATTACGATTGATCAAGTGACAATAGCTGATATTCATATCATTAATCTCATAGCCAAATACACCAACAATTGTCTATTGTCAATATTACAAAAAAAGAGGACAACTACAAGTATCGGCCTAAAAATCAGAATCAACCTCTGAAGTAATATCCATGAACTCCTCGTTGGTACTAGCATCCTCGTCCTCAAAGGTAAGCCCAATCAATCCCCGTTGCACAGTATTGTCCTCTTCAACCTGCCTCGGCTCCTCGGGATCTACATCCCACCGTAATGTTGGGGTCTGTTTGTACTCAGGTGTCTTACGATCCATAAGACGCAAAGCACTGTGTACAACTACAAGCTTCTCCGCTCTCGCAGATGTAAGCCTATTCCTCTTAACAAAGTGTATCCAACCATATGTAGACCAGTTCCTCTCAGAGGCAGAGGAGCTAGAAACCTGGGAAAGGACACGAATGGCAAGTGGTCGCAACAGTCCTGGAAGCCCATACAGTCGCCACCAACTCACTGGCTTCTCCTATGCTATTGTTACCCTGTCTGCCTTTGCTGATGTTTTGTACCCATCAAGTTTAGTGACGTCAAGCCACTCCAATCTGATTTGTGAAGCCTCCTGTGGAGTGTACATTTTTTTAAAGGCCTTCATAACCCCCTCATCTTAACACCCCAGCCTCTCCATCATACCAATTCAGTGGATATGCAGCCATCTGAAGAGTGTTGAACTTCTCCCATCTCTACATACCATGGGTTGGTTCATTATAGAACTTCAAAGTGTCCATCACCCGAATAGTTGCCCATTTGAAGCATGTTGGACTCGTAGATCTTACCAAAATTGGGGCTGTTAGAATCCCCATATCTCTGCTGGAGCTAATGGATGTTCATATCAACCCAAAATGTTTCCCGCAACAACTTCCTTTCTCCCCTGATCTTGGACTCACGCCACCTAGTCCAATCATGTGTCATAATCATACTTTGCAGCTTTCAAAAACATCCTCTCCAACAAAATAAAATTGCAAAGCGGGGGTGTCAAATGGTTTCAAAATTTCCTTCGAAAAAGTGCCAATGATGTGTGGTGATTACATATGAACTTTTGCACATCCATGGCCTCAGTCACTATTTGGTTAACCCACTGAATCTTCCCTATGTCTTTCAGTGCATTGTTCATGGCATGCACACAATATGGAGTCCAATAAATATGCCTATATTCCCGATCCAATAACTTGCCTGCTACTCTACACACATAAGTTGCATCTGTGACAACCTGTACAACGTTGGAAGGTACAACCTCCTTAATAACATTCTTCAAAATCTGATATTGAAACTCAGCATCTTCCCACTTCCAAGAACAATCAATTGCTCTCAAGAAGTACGGTCTATCTTTGTAAGAGACAATGATATTGATGAGAGAACAGTGTCTAATATCCGTCCACCCATCCATGATAATGCTACATCCATGTGACACCCATGTCACCTTCATCTCCTCCATCAACAGATTAACCTTGGAATAGTTTCTATCCAAGATTGTCATCCTCAGTTTTGTGTCTCCAGGAGGCACATAACTTGTACCTGCTTTTGCAACCTTAGCCATAGCCTCCTTGTAATAAGGAGAGCGAGCAACATTAAATGGAATCCCAACAGCACAAAAAAATTTCCCAATAGCATCATCTGCCTCTTCCCTTGCCTTTGAATCAAACATGTCAACAACTGAATTTGGGGCTGCCCCCACGGCCTTTCTCTTCCCTCTGCTTTCCACTTCTGACACTCCAAAACTAGAACCAGCCAGAGTATTACTATGTTTGCTAGCCAGAGTAGAACCACGAACTTCTGGCACATTGTCTGTAGTATTTCCATTGAAGATTCTCACCATCTCAACTCTTTGCTCTAGTGAAAGGCCCTTACAAGTGCCAACCCCCCTTCCTGTAAGGTGCAACAAGTGTGCATTGGTCCTATTGATACTGCCATGCCAAGTCAGTGGACATATGTTGCACTTCCATACTTTACTCCCCCCTCAAGACTTAGAGGCGGGGTTATCAATTATTTGGGCAAATTGTTGCAATGGCTTCTTCTTATCAAATGGTCCAATGGCAAATTTGGACAACATTTGAGAGGGGCAATTGGTAGCACTACCAACTGAACTACCAGTTGCCGCTGCCACTACATTTTGTGTCCCTTCTCCACTCTCCCCCATTGTGGCATCACCAACTCTTCCACGGCCACCTATCTCAACTTCCTGTTCAACCCTCTCCTGCTCTGATTCATGCTCTGATTCATACTCAGAAGAAGAACTCATGGTGATGATTGCTGCAATGAATTAAAAACAACCATAACTATATGATTGATTGATTATGTAATGAATTAATTTTAAAAAAAAACGTAACCAATATGCATTTTTTTAAATCCTACAAACTATATGCGACGTGCATGAATATATTGTGAATGTAGATGCAAAATGCTAAAAAACAGCCCCTAAAAAATGCAAATATAATATAAATTTTAAACTAGAAATAAAATGTAATTAAAAAAACGTAAACATTTATATTTTACAACCAAACCCTATGCAAGATGCATTTTTTTAAATCCCACAAACTATATGCATGATGGCATTATGAATGTAGATGCAAATGCTAAAAAACAACCCCTAAAAAATGCAAATATAATATAAATTTTAAAATAGAAATAAAAATGTAATTTAAAAAAAAAACGTAACCATTTACAACCAAACCCTATGCAATATGCATTTTTTAAAATCCTACAAACTATATGCATGATTACATTGTGAATGTAGATGCAAATGCTAAAAAACATCCCCTAAAAAATGCAAATATAATATAAATTTTAAAATAGAAATAAAAATGTAATTTAAAAAAAAAAAACGTAACCATTTACAACCAAACCCTATGCAATATGCATTTTTTTAAATCCTACAAACTACATGCATGATTACATTGTGAATGTAGATGCAAATGCTAAAAAACAGCCCCTAAAAAATGCAAATATAAATTATAATCTAAATTTTAAAAAAAAAAAAACTTTTACGGGTATTGTAAGCAAATAAAATTATAAATATAAATACCTCTTGCTTGCTCTTGTTTTTGCTCTTGCTCTTGCTCTTGCTCTCACTCTTGCTCTTCCTCTTGCTTTTGCTCTCACTCTTGCTCTTGCTCTTGCTTGGTGTGAATATGAAATGAGCCCATAATGTAAATTTATAACATAAAATTGCACTTTTAGGGTTAGGGTTAGGTTAGTAATGTTGTTTTTATATTATAAGTGATTTACAATTAAAAAAAAAAATAGTTTAGAGTGTTGCTTTTATGTTTTTTTGTTGAAAAAAGCGACAGACCACGACTGATTATGGGGGGACGTCTGGACGTCCCACGTTTATCAAGTCCCCCCATGTTTCCCCGTCCCCAGAACGTTTCGCAGCATATCCAGACGTCCCCAAGACGTTTCCCAACAAGCATACACAATGGGAAACGTGGGGGAAACGTTTCCCCCACGTCCCCAAGACGTCCAGGACGTCCCAGGCGTGTCAAAAATGGGGGGACGTGTCCCCGCGTAACTATGATATGAAATGAAAAAGCTACGATCTATGGTTTTATTAATTTTAGGGTTTAAATTTTGATCGCTAGGGTTAAAAGTGTTATAGGTTACAACATCTCCCAATAGATTTAGCTTCTCAAACATCTCATGGTACCCACCAGTATGTGTAATATCCCTTTTGGGAGCAAAACTTGAAAAATGTTGGAAATTAGCTCAAACCCACAACTTCAATAAGAAAAATCTTATTTTTACGACAACAATTAAATAAGGACCAAGAAAAACATTCTCAAACCCTAACGACTAGGGGAGAGAGAGAAATCCACCGTAGAAACACTCAAAAATTATGAGAAGTTATTCATTGGATTGCCCTATGATTTTAGATTGCCAAAAATTGTGATCAAATCATTAAACTCAGACATTCTAGAATTTATTATGGCACAAAAATAGCTGAAACTTATAAATTCGTTCGTTATCGCTCTTAGAAAACAAGGAATCTCCACTTCATGAATACTCACAATGATCATAAAAATACCAGCAATCAAATGAGGACCAATATCATAAAAATACCAGCAATCAAATGAGACCAATATCATAATGTTCCAGCCATGGACACCCTCTCAAAATTGATCCCGAAATCTCTAAATGAGTAGATAAAGTTGCCCAATGCCGATAGAAAATGCTTGAATGTGAAATATTCTCCTCAAATTTGCAATATTTTTCAAACCAAGTACAATCAATGTTGAAGGGTTTTCGTCCTTCTAGGAAGCCACATAAAAGGTGTTTTTGTCCTCAAGTGGAAGAACATGGAGCAACAAGCTCTCAATGCCCAATAATAGAAAAATGTGCCAATTTAGATGCCCAAATGAGGTCTTCAGACTCCTTTTATAACCTTCCTTTGGCGCCAAAGCTTGGAAGGATAAGGACGACCCATAAGAGATGTTCTAATTCTTCATTAAGCTTCTTTTATTTGTCTTTAACCCATCCGACCTGCATTAAGAGGGAAAACACTATAAAGAAAACGTAAAAATTAGAAAAACGAAATGCAAATGAAAGCTCATTGTTCTTATCCAATTCTTCTACTTCTTTGCCATGGAGAAGGAATGGTAAGAAGTCCAAACAATGACTCTCAAGTGGAAAAAAGGGACATTACACTCCGAATAGAGTTTAACATCCCTAAATTTCCTTGGTTGTTGGTTTAATCCCTTGATAGGGATATTACACTCTATTCCTTCATTGAATATTAGTATTTTATATATTATTTTAATAGCCGTCCCCTTGCCGTCCCCAAGATTTGGGAATTTTTTCCCGTCTTGGGAACCCCATACCCCCCGTCCCTGAGACTTAGGTAACTATGGCCGCACTTCCTTTTCTATCCTGTACCTCACATAGAACAAACTTATTAAGAAAAACAAGATATCCTCAACATTACTTTTTCATGCCTCAAGATATGTGGTAGCTTTCTTCCTTTGCTTGCATGCGATCTCCTCACAATTCCCCTTCTAATGCATGGACTTCTCAAAGGTCCATTCATGCTGTCCCACTATATGTCTGATTAGATGTACCCTTGCAATTTCTCACACAGAATCAGCTTTGCGGTAGCCAGAATAACTCTCCAAAACCGCAGCAATACAATCCCTCATTGATAATAGGTGGAAAATCTTACCACCATTAATGAAGAGAAAAATTTGTGACTGTCATAGAAAGCGTTCGAGGGTCCAGTTCTGATGCAAACAATAGCAAAAAGAATAGGATCAACAATTGTTATATTTCAAATTCTTCACAAACATTTAGAAATGGCTATGATATACCAGGATTAGGAATCGGGGCTTCATACGGGGACTGAAATTGCTTCAACTCATCAACAAGCTAAATATTATCCGATATAAAATGGCTGTAGAATACTTTATGGATACAAGTACAATGTTGGGTAAGCTGATATATCAATGACACCCAACTCTACAACCTAGGATAGTGCAAGCCATCTTGAAGAAAGCATATCCTCCTCAAGTTCTTCTTCAGACCATGTGACTAAAACCATTTTGCATGATTGTCATACAAGTGTAAAAGGGGTTGGTACTGTTGCTGGCAGCAGATAAAATATTGGTACACCCTGTCATACATGACATCCTTTGCCAGAACTCAGCCATGTGAAGTGATCCCCTTTTTGGAAACAACCCATTGTTGACTGAAAACTCTCAACACCAATCGAGCTAAGAAGGATGAGAACCTTTTAATCAACCTCAAATAACCAATGTCACGTAATTACAACCCAAAATGGGTTGTAGAATTATCCAAGGTGGTGGGTTAGATGGGAGAACCAATGGAAACCCAATCTTTACCAGTTGGATATTTTTATAGCTAGCATTTATTGAATAAAAATAAACCACAAACAGCTGAAACTTCAAAAATTCATATCTCATTCAATACTCAATATTTTTGCATGAAATCAAGTGCATAATAAACTAGAATTTAAGAGTTTTCCATAATGCACTTCAATCAATTTTTTCTAGCCATGCAAAGGAAGACCCAGAAATCCAAGTCGCTAGGGTTAGAGAAAAATAAATAAATTATTTCCAGCTCTTCTCTAGCCTCCAAACACCCCAAAATATCTGCCCCTTGCTCTGAAATAATTTCTAACACACAGTCAGATTTCAGATCTAGCTTATTATGACCAATAGTAATGATTAAACAAGCTCCAATCCAAGTCACATATGGCTAAAATAATTGTATCTCAATAAAAAAGTACCTCAAACCCTTCAATAACATGCACATTTAAACCCAAAATAAATGTGCCAATCCTCTAAACTAAGTCGCCAATGCTTAGAATGGATAAACAATGCATAGGTTCACTCAACAATAATTGCAAGAAGGCTCACACTCTCCAAAATAAGGTGGTGTTGAAGAAACACCTTTGTTATGCGATCTCATGGGCATACATCCATTTTCAAGCATGAAGATATTTTGATAAAAACATCAACATGCCCCCAAGGGGTCACCGCCATCTTCTTATATAGCTTTTGCATTTTAAATCTCCAAGTTTCCCTCCTCTTTTTGGTGCAAATCTCTATGTGAGGAGAGTCACTTTTAAAATAGCCTTCTTTTTTGGAAAATCACACTCCAATTAAAACATTAATTTCCCCTTTTTAATATTTTAAATAAAACATAAGAGAAGAATTAATTATTTAATTTAAAAACAAGAGTAATGACATTTTCCCAATTTTTATCCTATAATCCATGGGAAAGGTGGATTAAAGGAGTAATTGCCCTTGTCAAAGTGCTCATAAATACATGGAAGTTTCGAAAGTCATCTTTCATAACATAGATCTGTAGATTTCATCATCTAAATCAGCACTGATTTATCAAACAATATTTGAATATGTTGACATAGGATATTAAATTTCTTATATCATACCTTAGGATGTCACCATGTATTCCAAAAGGCTGATTTTCTTCAAGGTCCATCTGCTGCCCTGTTACATCTTATTTTCTTCAATCAATCATATCTTGTGAAATCTGCTCCTCTTTAACTATTCCAATCATGTTATGGGCTGCCATCTTTGGAGGAACTCTTTTCCTATGCCTTGCAAAACAACTTCCTTGCACCTTGAATTTCAGCTCCATGGTTTGATAATTTTGATGAAATTCACCCAAGGATTGGAGCTATTGAACACCAAGAACCAAATCCAACCCACCAATGCCAACAATATACAAATTCATCACATACCTCATGTGCCCTTCATGGTGAACCGAAGTTTGGGAATCCTCTTGGTCACATGTGATTGTATGCCCATCCGCCATAATCACATCAAATCCTTGGAATTTCTTTGTTTGTAGACCCAATCTAGCAACAAAACCTTCATCAATGAAGTTGTGTGTTGCGCCCCCATCAATCAAAATAGTGAACTTTTGTCCAAGAAGATCACCCTTCACATGGAATGCATAAAAACTAGGCAAGACAGTTAGTGTTGCTAAGGTAGCACCTATGACAACCCTCATCATCTTTTGATTGATCTTTTGGATCAGCATCATCATCATCTTCTTCCTCATCAATAACTTCAATATAATTAACAGGGCCCTTACCTTTGCAATGATGATTGGGTGTCCATGGTTCTTTGCAATCGTAGCACAATCTTTCCTCCTTAGCTCCGTCCTTTCCACTATTTCAACCTTGTTTTTCTCTCATTCTTGTGCTCTAGTTGGCTGCCCACTAACTGCTGCTCCTTGTCTATCATTTTGAGGTGCTTTAGGCTGTTCACATGTCCTTTTTTGCTGCCCTAAAAGCGTTGTTCGTTGCTCTGCCCAAACTGCAGATTTTTCCCTTTTGGTATAAAGCTCTCCAAGTCAAGTGATTTCTTAATGGCTCCTTGAAGAGATGGAAGATTAAAGGCTTTGACAAGGCCCTTTAATGGCTCTCCTAACCCTTCTATAAACAACAAAACAAGCCTTCTTTCACTAATGTCAGGAACCATTACTGAAATTCTTTGGAAATCATAAATATACTTATCTAAATTGCCATCCTGTTTGAGTTGGGCAAGCTCCCCGAAGTACAAGTCTGGATCCATCCTGTCAAACCTCTTGGTCAAGCACCTACTGAATTCTTCAAGGGAGGTAATAGAGTCATGTCCTTGAGTGATGATGCCATGATACCACCACACATGTGCCACACCATCCAAATGTAATGTTGTAAACTTAAGTGCTTCATCTTCATACATGGGATTTAAAGAAAGATAGGTATCTAATTTCTGCAACCAAGATCTAGCAGAGCACTTATCTGTACCATCAAATGAAGAGAGAGTTACCTTACCCAACCTTTGTTGAATGTCTCTCCTTGGTGTCTCTTGATGGCGTCTTTTGCTTCTTCTTGCACCCTTGTTATTTTTCAACTGGCAGAAGTCTCTAAAGGGTAGCATATCTCTAACGCGGAGGCTAAGTTGCATGTACTCATCACCATATGCCTCCACATCATCAACATCATTTTGTGCCACTTCTTCAATTGGTTCCTCTCTTTGGAGAAACTTAGCTCTGAAAATCTGCGGAGTAGGCTTGGGAGAAGCCCTCACCGGTCCTGTTGAGCTTCCTTCTCCATTGTTGGTTGCTCCTTGATTGGTGGCTACAATATTTCCTTCTAGGACCATGGCCAACTCTCGAATGGAACTAGTGAATGTATCCCACATTTCTCTTTGATTCTCTCTCATTGTTTGTTGCAGCTCTCTGTGACTTCTAGTGATGACCTCATTCATGTAGCTAAGAACATCATGGAGCGGTGGTCTTCCATGCTCATCCATTGTCTTCTTTGGAGTCCCCCTTCTTTGATAACTGAAGAGGGATTTTACCGTGCATGCAATCAAATCAGATTTCTTGTTCTTTCTTACATACGCTGGGAGAATGAATTGCTCTGATACCACTGTAATGTCCCCAATTGGGACTCTTCACACCTAAGTAGATTCAAGGCAAACCCAACACTAAAGTGCAAATGAAATAAAGAGAACTCGGGATTTATTGCTGCAGCACTGAATTTTCAGTGGGAAAAAGCGATTAAGAATATGATAGGAACCCAGTCATCTAGCAATAAAAATGATGGTTTTCTTACTTCAATGTGATAAAGAATATTTTAGCAAACCCAGAAATGACCCCAAACTGATTTAAAAGACTGTGCCACAACAAATATGGCTGCTGCAGTTGATTTTTAGCTATGGCGACTAGTTTTGATGAAGAGATCCACACAAAACAACAACCAAACCTATCTATTTTTGCCACAACAGAACTCAGAATTTTACCAGTGTATTGTAGAGTAAAATCTGATTTTTAAGGCACATAACAGGCTGGAAAAACAGTCCAGAATGCTGCAGGTTAAAGAGAACTGAAACAACACTGAAATACCCTCCAAAATGTCACAAAATAATTTATTTGGACTTCCAAAAATCAGTACAAATGGTGACAATGAAATTCAGACTTGGAATATGTCCCAAACTCTGCAAGCCAGCCAAGGGGGTAGTCACTCCACTAGAGAAATATAGAATAACACTGCTGTAATTTTATTCTTTGAAACCTTGATACAAAATCTCATCAACTCCCACTGGAAATGACTGAAAACTCCCTTGCAAGCACAATAGAAGTTCCTGAGTGGAAATCTCTCACATTCTCTAAGAGGGTTTTCGTCCTCTAAAGTATTTTTATGCAAAAGCACCAAGCTTATGATAAAATTCCAAATTAGAAGAATGAGTATATGATGATCTCTTCTAATTCGACCTCTCCTTTATAAAGGAAAAGTGACCCAAAGGAACCTTTTTTTCCTCCAATCAGATTGTAGTGATTATTTCTATGCATGGGTTCTCCCTCCTAGGCCTAGTCGCATTTTTATCTAGGGGAGACACAAAATTGTTATGGGTCTTTTTTCTTCTAAACATCAATATATTCTCTCCTAGACAAGTCGCCAATCCTCCTAGGGAGGATACAAATATAATATTAGACCCTTATTTTCTTGTATGCACCTTTCTAGAGATTACAACTTTTATTTATAAGTACATTCCTTATTAAGCCAAATAAATTAATTATAAGTGCTTTAATTATTTTATTTTATTTTCTTTATGCACGTATAATAATTTATTGTGACTTAAGTAACCCTTGCTCACATGCTCACATCCTTTGGCTGCCGGGTAGACAAAATAGGTCAAAGGTCTTTGATAATATTTTTCGAGAAAAAGGGACATTTCATTCGCTCAATCTCACTTTATGCACATGTGCATATCTGTAAGGTATGATGTTGGACCACTAGCTACCTAGTACAAGTTGAATGGAATGGTCATGATCTGTTTTGGGTGGATGTCGTTTCCAAGTAATCACCAAATACATGTGCATGATTATGAATGATAGAGTGAATATTTGGAGGTGTTGATGCCTATGATTGTTGAGCATGATTGTTGAGCTTCTATTGAAAATAATTGTGCCACAAATCCATCCAAACTATTTTATAGGAGCTTTAGCATTTGATGAGAATTTGTCGTCTATAGAACCTTTTCTTGAAATCCCAAAAATTCAAATGTTTTTCCCTTAGATAGAAAGCATATGAAAAGCTCTTAGAAGTTCATCTCTATTATGGACTCCCCAAACTATATTTGCTTCATCCATGGGAATTAAAAAGATAGGTTTAGCTTGATATTGTGGTATATTCTTCAACAACTAATTGCACCACCATCAACAATCATAACTTGAAATTCTAGAGCTAAAAAGAAAAGGTGATTGAAAGGCACGACCAACATTTTGTTGATGAAATTGTGAGTACTTCCCAAATCAATCAACACTATCACTTTTTGTTTCTTTAGAAATCCCCCTACCTTAGGGGTTGGTTGGGTATTGTTCCCTCATAGTATGTGGAAGGAGTCTGTCGATTGTGGATCCTTTTCTGCTTGCTTTGGTCCTTCAACCTCAAATTCTTCTTCTTCCTCTTTATTTGCTTCTTCAATGTACAATAGTTTCTTCTTTGCACATTTATGTCGTCTATTGTATTTTCTATCACAACTAAAACATAATCCTTTCTCCCTTTTTCTTCAATTTTTTGAGGCGTTAATGTATTTGGTTAAGGAAAGGATTATGTTAAGGTGTTACAATCTTTAATGCTAGTGAATGCCTATCTCCTAGTAGCCAAAACATTTTTCTCCATTCTTCTTGCCCTAGTAATAGACTCAAATAAGGAACGTGGATCAAATAAGTGTACCTCATGTTAGATGTCGTTCTTCAATCCTCCTAGAAACAGATCCTTTTGAGTTTTCCTCCATAACAATCTCTACTCTCAAGGATAGGGTTTGAAATTAATGAATAAAATCCTTAACCGTACATGTATATCTTAGGCCAATTCGCTGAAGTAGATATTCACCAAGTTGCTTCTATAATGCGTTGTCAATTCCTTCATAAAGAATGGCCACATGACAATATAATTATGATGTTTCGGTTGATCAGAAAGCCAACACTACCAAATGAATAGATCAAGAACCCAATATAGTGATACCATTGCAACGTTCTACAGGCATGGGACTTGGTGTAACTCAAAAAATGTTCCATTTGACAAATCAAGTTGAGTGGGTGCTTGCCATCAAATTTGTGCATGTCCATCTTCGGTATAAAGTATCATGAACCAAAATAAGAATTGGTCATGTGTTGATCTAGAGCTTTATTAGAGTCCACGATGTGTTGATTTGGAACTCTAGATGAATCGGCCATGTGTTGATCCAACAAGCTCCTATCTTTTGTCTCCAAAATCATGGAGTGTTGAATCGAATATTAGACGTCTACCAATTTTTTAAAGATGCTTTGAGTTGATCTATATCTGACTTCTAAGCCATATTGTTTAGATCTTCCTTAGTTGCGGTACCATCTAATCTTGTTTTGATCCCCTCTATATCTAATTGTTGAGCCATCTTGTTTGGTTCCTCCTTTGTTTGTTGAGCATCATTAGCCAACTTACCCAGATCTTTATGGATTACCACACCCAATAAGCATGCATTGATTTGATTCAATCTTGACTCAAAATTGTTTACAGTCTCTTCCCAAGTTAAGCCCGATGCCATCTCTGAATCTGGATCATCTTTGGTAGGTGTCTTCTTTAGTATGTTGTTGTCTCTAGTGGAAGCTCCTGCTATGACATGGTGATTGACTAGATCTCCTTTCCTACCTTAGATACAAATGAGAGAGATGAGTATTTTTCTAGCGTCACAACAAAAAAGACAGATTGCAGTTCCAAAGGTCAGACTTGGATGGTCACAACATCCTCAACATTGCTTAGAACTTTTAGTTACCACTTTCTAGATAGCTCTCAAAAGTTTATTTCTAATTTTACCAATGACATCTAAATCAAAAAATATGGCGTGGAGAATGAAGCTTCTAAAAATGACTTCTTTCACCCTAATTTCGTATTGAAAAATTCATAAACTCAACTTTATACACCAATATCTCACTTGATATTTCTCACAATAATTGTTGACCACTTTTAGGTAATCTCTTGAAAATTTCTTTCTAACTCAAGAATAACATAGTTACCCAGAGACGGATAAAGGTACCGGTACTGGTACGAGGAGACCGGAAGGAGCACGCCATTTTCAGAAAAATAAGAGACAGGTACTCAGAGATGGAAAAACCAAGTATGTGTAAAGTTTAGAGAAAACAATAATATACAGCCTAAGAAAAATAGTATTACCTTTTTAAAATTAAAATATTAGATGTTGATAAAGGATAAAATAATTATATTGATATTTATCTTTGATATCTCATCATAACTATAATGTCAAGAGTACAAAATATCTATTTTTACAAAAACACTAAAATGCAAGTCTCCAAGATGAGTACCAGCCTCTGAGACGCTTTTTTTTAGTAGGAGATGAGTCTCTGTGCAACACTCAGAATAATCTCAATCACACACTAGTGAGAACAGCATTCTCAATAATAGACTTTCAAAAGAAAATTGCAATATTACACTATCTCCCACAAATTCTCCCACTTTTTCCAAATTGCAGCTCTGGTACCACTTGTAATGAACATACAAGGGAAAAATTGCAGCAATAGATCACAATTATGGCAACATAAGTGAACTGAAAAAGAGAATACTGAATATATGATTGTGAGAGCGGGAGACCTCCACAATCCTTACACTAAGATCAAAACTCATAATATGATGATTCAATACTCAAAAGACTACCTCCAATTTATACCATAAATAGGCTATGCAGGCTCCATAATCAATTAGGTTAACTACTCTTAGTATTAAATATAGAACTTATCAAATGACTAAGTCAAAGGTTATGTGCACCACAAGTCAGCCACACACAACCCACGACACCCAATAGGCTAAGGACGTAGCAAGTTAGCAATTCTATTAAGCAGATTTAAACCTTAATGGAGGATATTGCAAACAAAGATGAACCAGAGTAATTCATTACTAGGTTCTTTAGACACTCATTACATGCAGACCATGATATCTAGAATGTTCTATGGTCAGCTAAAATCCATTCGAAGTTGGTGAATTCATAATCGTGACGATCTGTGTTATCGGGAATGACATGCTCTATGATCACATCAATCTTAAGCATGGAAGTAATAAGGATCAATTTATTGATAAATCAGAAAACCACATTGAAGTGTCAGATTTCTTAACCTGTGATACAAGGGAGATTTGGTACTTTTCCTAAGCATATGTGGCATTAGTAACTCTTCCAACCCTATAGCATCAGGTGCATTTTTAAATTGATAGATAACAATCCAGAAAAAAATATCAATATTGATTCGATTACATTGCATGCAAAATACCTTGAGTGATGGAGGCTTCAGTTGTGACTTTAGATCCCGAACAGCTGCCTGTGATCCAAATCCAAGATCACAAATATTATCATCCACACTAGAATGAATTATAACTTGTAGACAAAATAATGACTACTTGCAAATGGACAAAAGTAACAATCCATACATTATTTGATAAATCAAAGCTTTCCATCTTAGCCATATCAATAAGAGTCAACACTGGTGTCACATGTTTCACTACCAAGAAGAAACATGAAATATATTCATATTCATAAAAAATGTCAATTTCTAGATTTAAACAAGACATTAATCACTCAACGTGCAGCAATGTTCATTTGAAATCAACCATATACGCATTTTCCCATTTTAAAAAGCTTGACGACCACACCAAAAAATGTGTACTTATACAATCCAAAAGACTTGGTATAGTATTTGCAATCCAAAATTTCCAACTTCATTTATTGGCAACCACATTTCATTTCCATGAAGATTACCAAGCCATGACATATCTCATTAACAAACTACACCTAGGTTAGTTTAAACATCAAATTTTGTTCTTTCAAGAGTTCAAATGGAAGCTAATTGTTCAACCAAAAGAAGCCCATTTCACTCCAAGAGTCCAAACCAATTCTCTTGCTTTGCCACATGACAAGTAGGAACAGGAATGGCTACAAGATGAGAATCGTAACCACATGAAGAAGAATGCTTAATTACCAACCAAACATTATGAGGATTTGGTTATTCATTATGCAAACACTACAAGCAAATGAGATGCAACATAAGTATGTCAACGTCGCCCTTTCAAAAAGCAAATGTTCCAAGAATAGTAAAAACCGTTGCATGATGTTAAATTTCAAACAAAGCAACCATTTTGGTATATCTCCAAGGATTTCCCAACTCCAATAGACTAGTCAAGGGACACAACTGCCGCTAGGCTTCTATAGTAAAGCATGATGAATGTAAACCAAAGCATGTAAAGAACATTTATTAGCAACATTTTTTTTTAAATTGCATCAATCAATACTTTTTTAATATTTTTTTTTGCTCTGCACTATGTTTCTTTGAATTCCCAGATTAAAAAATGTTTTTTCAGGTTTTGCAGACGGAAAATAATCAAATTTTCTCTCTTGAAATTATCTTGCTTGTTGAAGTTGTGCAGATCTTTGTATGTGTGTATGTGTGTATATATTCTTTCCCAGATTTTGTATATCTCGAAAGCAATGGCCTATTGTATAGAAGTTTATCATCTTTATGTACAACTGGTATAGCTGTTGGAATAGCTCTCTTTAGTTTAGCGTTCTATATGTTATGTTGGTTTCAGTGTCCTTACTGTTGGTTCAGATGGTTCTTTGCGTATTGATGCAGAAGCATATAAGTTCACGTACAATCTTGCATCAACCAAAAACAGTTGGGATAGATTTTGTATTTAGACATATTCTTGTTTGTGGCATTGGCAAATTGCTCCAGAGATGTTTGTGATATTGTTCTGAATCTAGAAAAATCTTCTGAAGTTGGCACAAGTCTATATCCTATGGCCCCAAAAAAGTGTTGTGCAAAAAATGAATGTACAACATGCATCGCAGCACATCTGTGTAATACATACACACTTCTTGGGATTATGTGAAGCTTGTAAGCCTTGGCATGTGATCGGAACAACACACAGATGACTGACATATGGCAAAAACCAGGGAACCTTCAAAACATGTGTGGCACCACATAGTACACTTTTAGAAACTTGCATTAGAAGGAGAACCATCTTGATACCATGCGTCTACCTACAAAACTGCGAGGTCATTGGGACTTTTACACAAAAGATACTTTAAGACATCTGGCGTGCAGAAACTATTGCACACAAGAAAATGGTAAATTCATCTGATTGGCAGCCTCAAGATCACAAACAAGAGCCGACAATGACATACCTACTTTCAAGTTGTGTTCGTTCGGCCAAATTGTCCATATTATTTATTTAATAAAATCGAGTCAATGTCACCTGTTACTGGGTGGCCATAATTTATTTAGATATTCATGTAATACAGTTAATATATTTATGGGTAGGATGTAGTTGAGCCTAATATTGTAGGTAGTTGATTGTGCATATCTATATAAACACATCACTACACTAGAGAAATGCAATCAAAAATCCCATGAGGAAATGGTCTAGAGTGCAGTTGTAAGTTGTGCTGCAATTTGAGATCTATGCACAGATCTACTAAGGGCTAGTGGGATCAAATCACTTGAGGCAACACTGGTGTTTAGTTGTTTGTAAACCCGTGCGCATTATGTTGTTTTTTGTTGTCGTAAGCCAGATTGGGCATCCATTGTTAATGAATAAAGAAGTTGTTATTCCACTGTGTAAATATATTGTTTGTTAAGGCTGCATGCTCTAAGGCATCCCTTCATTGGTAACCCTAACCGTGACTGCATCAAGTAAGGCACTTCGCTAGTAATTTAATAGCTACATTTCAAATGGTTCTGAAATGCTGCATTTTTTGGCCGGTCATAATTTTGCATCTTTATGAGCTTACTATTAGATTGTAATATCTTTCTTTATAATACAGAAGTTTGAAGTCTTAAAATTTGAGTTGTGAAAAATCTTCAAATAAGTCAAAAAGATGATGTAGAAAGCAAATCTTGTGAACTTATCTTTGGATCTTGATCAAAACTCTAATTCCCATTTCTGATCCAGGACATCTATTGCAGAGAAATCATTTGTGATGCAAGTCACAAGGGTGAGTGCCATCAAAGATGATGCTTGTTAGCTTGCCATACAATTCATTAGTTTCCTCAAAAAAAGGACAAAGAATTGGTTCCAAAATATATCTGTTGTTGAAATGTTGTGGTAATACGGCCACCCATTGAGAATTTCAAGGAGAGGTAATTTGAGTGATGCACAAACTGTTGATTATATCATATTAAAATGGTTCATGTCTGCTCCCTAACAATATCACTAGATCATACAAGGAGTTCAGCCATATTGAGAGTTTCGAAAACCAAAAGTAGGGTGATTTCAATCCTTATCGCTGTATATTCTTGTCTGAAATACAATGCCTATTATTGCTAAAACGAATCAAAGAAAGTAGGAACAAAAAGAAATTTGACCACAATTTTTCCATTGCCGTGGTTATTAGAAGTCCCATATTATAGGTATATCACGATCGCCTATTGCACATTATAATCACAATCACCTCACCTCCAGTTCTAAAATAATACAACCATGATATCTATAAACAAAGTAACACCTCATGCACTCAATTTCAAAAGAGAGGCAATGTACAAAAGTGGATAGATCTAAATCTCAACAAAGAGCAATTCACAGAACATACTGAATGTAATAATATACAAGTACAATGTGAATTTCTTTTCCAAGAGTATGGAAAAATCAGTAACATGTCATGCTTTCACTTGATCCTTCTTTGTCATTTCCAGTCATCTTGATCCAAAAATGCTCTAGAAATGCCCAATTCTATGTATTCTCCATATTTGATACTTGTTCTACAGATTCTCACTCTATTCTTTCTTCAAGAGATGGTCTAGTCAGGCTGGGGGTGATCCAGACACCTTCGACAATTTAAAATATAGCTAGAAGACTCACCGAGTTGGCGAGTACTCACCAAAGAAAAAGCCAAACGAATACTCGCCTGGAAAACTCGCCACTCGGGCTCGACGAGTTTTGGTGAGTATTCGCCACGAATATTCAGCGAATACTCGCCAAAACTTGGTGAGTCCAAGCCAAATACTTGCCCACGCGGGCTGCACACGCAAACACGTATTTTACACTCAAAAAACTCGATTTTTATCCTTTATAAGGCCCCAAAGCACTTCATTTTCATTCACATAACCATTTGAGCTTGCATTGCATGTGTTGAACGAATTTTTGTGCGAATTCGAAGAGGAAGTTTGGAGAATTGCATTTGGAGGTAAGTTTTTTTTTAATTCTTTCAAGTTTTTGCAAATTTAGTATATAGTATTTAAGTTTTATATATTTATATTGCAATTCTAAATACATGTAATATAAAAGCGATTGCATTTTATTTTTTTAACAGTCATTTACATCCGGAGGTATGGTTTTTTTCTTTTTTTTATGCAAATTCGTTTTAAATTATTTAAATTTTATATATGCGTATTGTAATCGATTCATCAAATATGTTTTGTAATTTTAAATGCGTTCAATGTGATTGCGATTCATTTTAAATTTTTATTACTCATTTGCAACCGTAGGTATGTTATTTTTATTAAATTACAGTGAAATATAGTTATTCAGAAATGTTTTTTTTAATTTAATTAAGCTTATGTTTTTTTAACTTTTTGAATGTGCATTGTGTTGCAAATTAGAGCTTAATAATGGCATCAGGTTCGGCATCTGAGTCAGCATCACTAGCAGGAATCGTTCCTGCGAATGCCCTTACCCTCGCTTGGAAGTATGGTGTACGTGGAGCAATTCATGGAACAGTTGTTTGCAATTTATGTGGCAAAATATTTTTTGGAGGCATCAATCATCTGAAGTATCACCTTGCATGTATTGTTTGTCGGGACATTGTGGTTTGCCCCAATGTTACGGAAGAGACAGAACGAGAGATGAGAGCAGAGCTAGCAGAGCTAAAGGAGAAGAAACTAGAGAGGGAAAGCGTGCATGCAAACATAGCACAAGCTGTTAGACCTGGAGCTACAATGGCAGAGGATTCAGAGGATGATGTGGCAACAATTGTTGGCTCTACTCATGGTCCACGTATACGAACCGGAAGAGGCACATCTTTGTCGAGTTCAAACAAAGGCATACATAGTTTTTTTGTGCCAAGGAACATACCTGGAGCACAACCTTCATTGTAAGGTATAGCTTGGAACAAGGATATGCACGAGGAAGTGGATAAAGCATGTGCGAATTTTTGGTACTACAATATGCTTCCATTCAATGTGGCAAAGAGCCCGTACTAGGAGTACTTGGTAACAACATTGATGGTTGTAAGGAAACGGTACAAGGCACCCTCTCCAAAATATTTGAGTGGGAAATTGCTCCAGGGTGCAGTTCCAGATGCCACTACAATTCTAGAAGATCAAAAGAAACAATGGCACAAATACGGATGCACCATTCTTTCAAGTAGGTGGACAGATGGAAGGAACCGCACCCTTATTAATTTTTAGCGACTTCAAATGGTGAGATGGTGTTTTTAAAGTCTATTGATGCCTCTAACATGGTAAAAAATGCAAAGAATTTGAGTGTTATGTTGGAGACGATTGTATAAGAGGTGGGTATACAGAATGTTGTGCAAGTTGTCACAGGCAATGCAACAACATATGTGGCAGTTGGGAGACTACTATGGGAGAGAAATCCATCACTCTTTTGGACTCCTTGTGCATCTCATTGCCTTGACCTCCTTTTGAAGGACATAAAAAAAAATTGATTGGGTGAGGTGTAACGCTCAAAATTACTAGAACTGGAAAATGAGGAATTTTTTTTAAACATACATAAAAATAGATTACACAGCTACAATCGTACAAATTTATTTAATCAAATTCTTTAAATCAAATTTGTTCTTTTGATCTATCTGATAACATCCGTGTAAGCCATGTGCGGCTGAGAAGGGTGAATCCAGATCTCCACGATCTCCCTTCGCCACTACTTCGAGTGACAATGCTTACTAGCATTTTGGCTCAACCTTTTTCAGGTCATGGGAACCATGTGAAAGTCCTTGGGTCTACCACGAAGCTAGTTTTCCGACTTCGTATTTCAGTATCCGACCATTGCCTACCTCATGTTCAGTGTTCAACTTCCCATGATCAGGTTACTGGCAATTTTAATTTAATTGGAGGACTAGGTGATCAGACAATGCACAACCATCAATGCATTACTTTGGCCAAAGTTTTCCGCCATGCAGGTTACGGCTAAACTCAAGACAACACACTAGTCTTATGAGTTTAAGTCTTCTGCCACCTCACAACTATCCCTTTCACAGTTATCTAGATCTTATAGTTTGTATTTACTTTATTTCCAATTTAACCTATCTTGCAAGGGTTTATATCGAGATAAATGCCAAAGGCCAACTAGGATCATCATGAGATAATACAGTACGCTGAAATGGATCTATTTCACATTTCGCATGTACTTATCCCTTAATATGCCTAATGGATCTTTTCATCTATTTATCTTCCCATTTAGTTTCTCTTTTCCTGATGCTTGGTTTTTAACCTTAAATTACCTTTTATAACGATACTCTTCCATTCTCTACACAATAGGCTTTACAATCTTAACATATTAATACCAAGTTCACCGAAAGGCCGAATTAAATATATATTAAAACATGTATATTTAATTATTCCTTCGATTAGCTACGCCACTAAATAGCTTATTTAATTTAGAAATTAAAGACAATTGATTGTTACAATAATTGCCCAATTATCGGCTTCATACATTGACAAATATCAAATAAATAAATATAACAATTTATGATAAGTAAGATTTCTCACTTCTAATATTTATCATTTACTCATATTAAGATATTCTTTCATACAAGGTAATCATCTCTTTATTAAAATCATAAATTACATATGCCGTTAAGGCGAAATATATAACTATTACGGTAACTCTCACATAGTGAGGTTTGAATATTAACAATGGGTCCAAGATCCCAATAAATTTAGTCAAAATTCTGGGATATCATCCTTCTACAAATTGAAATCCAAGTATCTCATTTAGATCCATGCTACGATAAAACTTCACAAGACATGAGTTTCCGCATATCCGAACGTGACGGCTAATTGTCCTGCAAGACTGGAGTAGTGGTATGTTGTCAGTTCAAAATGAACTGGCATGAATATTACCTCCATTTTCTGATGCAATTATTTAATAAAATATGAAACGATATACATGTTATTTTATCAACAAACGCATGGTAATACAACGGAGAATGTATTATTACATGTTCTACATCAAGATGCAACTATGAATGTACACCAATAGAACAACCAATTTCTATTTCAGCAATCATGTTTCACTCTAATCACAAGGATCAAGACATAATCAAACCATAATCATTCAACATCCGAATTCTGATTAAACCACAAGCAAATCATGCTTCACATGGTACAAATTCAACTATTATATTTCTTACCTTCCAATCAACAAGCAGCTTAACAAAACTGTCTGAAATCATCATTTCCAAATACCAATTAGACATATTCCCTCTAGGTAATGAGCAGCTCTATAAAACGCACAATAACTTTATTTCAAACAATCAAAATACATTTATATATATTTATAGGAACAGTCCAACTAAACAGTGTAAAAACACCTCTATTAAATCATTTTAACATGTTCTTTCAAGGTAACCGACAGATCAACAAAACAAATTGACCCACATACCACAGGATGATAATTTTGAAGTCTATTTGCATAGAATAACAACAATAAGTTTCTAACACTTCCAGTAATGAAATCCTTTAAGAAAAACTAAGTCATCTTACATAGACTGTTAACACTAATTTATTTTTCAATCAGGTAATAAAATTATACCTACAGGCAAATCAACTTGTACATATCCAAATCAATTCGTTCCAGCATTAATTTCTTTTCTGTTTAGAAATTATTAGAATCCGGAAGCAAATATATCAGGCAAAATGATGAAATACCTGGTAAAAACATTTTTCACACTACCCAGAAATCACTTTGCTCATACAAATAAATTATTGTTTGACTGTAATAAAACCCAGAGGCAGAAATCGATTTGGGTTTCCAGAAATCAAATTTAAATAGAAAATAAAATAAAATAAAAATTGATTAGGAACACCCATCTGCGTTTTTTTCTAGGTTTAGCTAAAACCACACAAAGGAAACTTAAGAGAATACAGAATCCATCAATTTCCTTTTTAGATTTCATTTCCAAGCAATTAAATCAGAAGTTGTCCACAAATTCATTTAATTGCCATTTAAAACAGAATGTGTATTTCCTCATTATTTACAAATAATGCTGCAGAGAAGGGAGAAGATATTCATGCCTGAAGTAAACCCAGAATCAACAACCTCTTACTCTTCCAGCTCCAACAAGTTGAATCCTTCCTTCCTCCAAAACTCACGCAGGTATCCCAGAAGAGAAGAATGAAAACAGACAAAGGAAAAATAAAGAAACTATAATGAAGAAACTATACTATAATGGAGAATTTTTGGGCTTCCCAATGTTGCTTCATGAGTCAATGCATGCCACATACTTGGTGTCAGATGAAGGCGTGTCCCTTTCAAAACTCTCAGATTTTAAATATTAAAATATTATTATTATTATTCTTTTTAACTTTTGATTTACATGCCAAATCCTTTTAGGATTTAAATATATAATTTCACAAATTAATAATGCATTTTTTTTTAATTTTTATTTTAATTGATACCTAACTTTAATGGTAAAATTAATCATCATAATATAAGTCCACATATTGCCAACAATATGTTATCGTAATAATTATTCGAATTCCCATGTTCCATATAAAACATTCAAACAAATGAAAATCACCAAGTTCGTAAATAATAATTCGAATATTCTCATAAAGCTGGTTTGATATAGCATTGTCAAATAAAACAGAGGCAGTATTCATCACGGTCATTGCAAAAGTCGAACAAAACATAAGACGACCAAACCGATTAAAATAAAGTAACCGGAATAAATAACCGAAAGATTCACTATCATTAATGAATCGTTTTACCTATGATTAAGGCCTAATCATGTTTTAGGAAGGATCATCAAGGTGGGTGCGGGGTTATTCGTTCCGCAATGTCATGCCCCGCAGCAGAAGCTGTGGGTCATGATACGACGAACCAAATGAATTTTATACCCAATGATGATCTCGTCTAATCCTGTTTAGACTTAACTGTAGCTAATTTAACTTACAAGAAATTTTGGGATGTTACATGAGGCCAATTATAGAAGATGCAAGAAACATAACATAGTACATATATAATCACCCTTGCATTCTGAGTTTGATGAGAAAACACACAAAGCGGAAAGAGTTTATTCGAGTCGGTGTCACAAGGTTTGCAACTAACTTCTTGACGTTGCAAAGTATTTCTAGTTTGTTGACATCATTGAAGCAAATGTTTGTGAGTCAAGCATGGCTAGACTCACAATATTCAAATAAAGTTGATGGAGAGAGAATTGCAAAGATAGTTTTTTATATCTTATAGAAATCATCAAGGTAATTTCAAATTTCGATTTATATTTCAAGTTGATTCCTTTTTTTTTAATTTGTTAAATTATAAGTATATTGTTATTTAGTTTTTTACTTTATTTGCAAGTTTGTAACAATCTTACATTTTAATTTGTGTGTAGGTGTCAAAGCCGTTGGTGAGAGTTTTGCGTTTGGTTGATGGGGAGCAAAACCCTATGGGGTACATTTATGAGGCCATGGATAGGGCCAAAGAGTCTATCCAAAACTATTATAGGGGGGATATCGCCAGATATGGTCTCTTTTAGAAGATTATTGATCAAAGGTTGAACAATCAACTCCACCAACTTATTCATGCAGCGAGATACTACCTCAACCCCGAATATTTCTTCTCTGACGGCTTCACAGATGTGAACAGAGAGGTTATGGAGGGCCTTTCAACATGTATTGAGAGGATGATACCAGATGTTGAGACGAGGGACCTCATTATTTTAGAGCTGCAAAATTACAAACATGCTAGGGGGAGGCTCTTTTCTTCAGGTGTTAGCTATTTGAGGGAGAACCACGCAGTCACCAGGTAATAAAAATTAGAATGTTTACTAAGTTACTTATTAGTTACAAATTTGATTTTATTAATTAATTATAAACTTTTGATTATCTTGTTTGTAGGTTCTTGGTGGGAGGATTGGGGAGGAAATACCCCGCATCTTCAAAAGTTAGCCCTCAGAATTTTATCTCAACCTTGTAGCGCTTCTGGATGTGAACGCAACTGGAGTTTGTTTGAGGCCATTCACACGAAGAAGCACAACAAGTTGACTCAAAAACGGCTCAACGACTTGGTTTTTGTGCAATACAATCTTCGGCTTCACACAAGAAAAGTGGACCCTTTTTGGGACATTAATTGAATAAAAATATTGGAGACCTTTAATCCACCCTTCCTATGGATTAAAGGATAAAAATTAGAAAAATGTCAGTACTCCTTTTATTTTTGAATTAAATAATTAATTCTCCTCTTATGTTCTTATTTAAATATTAAAAAGAGGAAGTTAATGTTTTAATTAGAGTGTGGCTTTTCAAAAAAGTGGACCATTTTGAAAGTGACCCTCTTAGATGAAGAAATGCGCCATAAAGTGGAGGGAAACTTGGAGATTTGAAATGCAAAAGCTATATAAGGAGATTAGCGACCCCTTGGGGGCATTTTGAAGTTTTTATTAAAATATCTTCATGTTTGACGAGGATGTATGTCCATGTGATCACATAACAAAGGTGTTTATTCAACAGCACCATATTTCAGAGAGTTTGAAGTCTTCTATGCTATTTTTGAGTGAATGTTGCATGATATATTTATTCTAAGATTGGCGACTTGGCTTATATATTGGCGCATTTATTTGTGGGGTCAAATCTGCATGTTGTTCATTTTTAAGTGATCTTGGAAGGGTTTGAGGTGTTTTTATTACTGTTGTTCACTGTTGCTATCTTTCCAGCTATGCTGACTTCTATTAGGGAATATTTTAGAATGTTTTAAGGGTGAATAAGCTAGATCTGCAATCTAATTTGACTCGGCTTTTATTTCAGAGCAAGGGCTGATATTTTAAGCGTTTTGGAATGTTAGAAAGAGCTGGATATAATTTATATAATTTTCTCTAACCCTAGCAGTTTGATATCAGATTTCTGGAGTTGTTTTGAGGTGCTTTTATTGATCAAAAAATTCATATTCATAGTGCATTGGAAAGGCCTCAATTTCTAGTTTATTGTGCATTTTATTTCATGCAAAAAAATGTAATGTCCCTTTTCTTTGGGTTTTAATTAAAAAATAATTATGGAAGACCTTTAATCAACTCCCCTTGAATTAAAGGAATTATTTGGGGAAATCGACCATCCCATGAGCTTTCAAATAAATATTTAATTTAATTGGAGCAACTCAAACTACTCCATGTGTTTTAAATTTATTTAATTCCCCTCTTGTGATTTATTTAATATTAATTGGAAGGAATTAATATTTTATTTGGAGTTTGACCTTTTGCAAACAAAGAGACTATTATTAAATGATATCTCTCATATCTAGAGAAATGCACCAAAGGAAAGAGGGAATCTTGGAGATATGAAGTGCAAAATCTATAAAAGGAGAAGTGGCGTCCCCTTTTTGGCATGATGTTGATTTTATTAAAAAATTTGCATGCTTGGAGAAGGGATGTATGCCCATTTGTGATCACAAACAAAGGTGTCTTTCAACACCACCATTATTCTGGAGAGTGTCAAACCTTTTAAGCTTGCATTAAGTGAATATCTCATTATATATTCATCTTATGTGTGGTGCATTACTTGAGAAGGATATTTTATTATTATTGATGTGTTTGGAAGGATTTAAATGTGATTTATGATCTGTTGTTACAACTGAATTTATTCATGCCAAATCGACTTGCATAGGAGGCCATTTTGGTATGATTTGGTGGTCCTCAAGTTAGATCTACAATCTGATCCATTTGGTTATATTTTTCCAAGTGTGGGGTTCATGATTTGAAGGTTATTGTGCTTATTTTTTATGTTGGAATTTATCTAAGGCAAATCGATTGGGGTTTGAGGTATTTTGCATCATATTTTGGGGGTGTTTGTGTTAGATCTTCATGCTGCTGCAATTTAATAATTATTTCAGTTGTTGGGCTAATGTTTTAAGGGTTTTTGGAGGGTTAGTAAGTGCTGAAATTTATTTATACAATTTATCCTAACCCTAACAACTGGGTTTATGATTTTGGGGGTTGTTTTGAAGGGGTTTGGGTGTTCAGAAAATTTAGTTTCATGGTTCATTGGAAAGGCCTTGGTTTCTAGATTATTTTGCAATTTATTTCATACAAAAAAAAGCAAGTATTGAAGGAAATTAATTTTTGAATTTTCAGTTGTTCTGGTGCATTTTTTATCCAATTCACTGCTACAGTTAATTTCAGATTTTGAAGTGGTTAATTTCCTGACTAGTTCTCCCATCTAACCCACCATCTTAGCTCACTCCAACCCCATTTGGGTTGTATTGATGCTAACATTGGGTTATTTGGGGTGAACTAGAAGAGTTTGTCTTTTAGCATTTACCTTGGATAAGTAGTAATTTTCAATTTTAATTAATATTCCTAGAAGGGGATGATTACACAAAAGTATACCACATATCTTCATCAATTTTACATGGATATTGCAAGCCAACTCTCAACCATTTAGCTGGCATTGAGTTGACTTTTCACAAGTCTAAGTTGGTTGATCCCAAATTGTCTGGACAATTGGTATGCAATCTTCTTTATTTGACACATACACATCTTGATATCACTTTCATTGTGAACCTTAGTATCTTGGTTTTCCAATCTAACCCACTACTTTGGCTTACTCAAAACCCCATTTAGTGTTGTATTAAACGGCTGACATTGGAATTATTGTGAAGCTTGAATGTAAAAGGATCTAATTAGGGTCGATTTGAGAATACAAATGCAGATTCATATTTATCCTAAAAGGGGATATTACAGTTGGAATTTTTCACCTGCCAAAGTGTCTTAGCTAGTTGTGGGGGGTATTTGATGCAACCAAAACTCTTGAACTTTTACCCTGTCTCAACAAAAGGTAAAATAAGTGTTGATCCTTGGATGGACAATATTTACTTTCACTAATATAATCCGGTCTTGAAATAACACTAAATTCAAGCATTAAGAGGCAGAATGTTGCTGGATGCTCAAAGAGCCAAACTGAGTGAGCAAATGTTTAAACTGTTGAAAGGATGCATTGGGTAAGATTCAAATACTCACTAAGGCTCATCAAGAAGATTACTTGATCACATGTCATTGGAGACAAGACAAATCTCCATGGTCACCCCAAGTTAACTTGAACCAATAAGGTTCTTCATAACCTAAGTGCTACTGATATTGCTTGATAGAAGTAGTTGCGTCCAAGTTAAAGCATGACCTATGAACTCACATTGAGATTACAGTTCCTTAAGTCAAGCTACGAGGGATATAAAGTGATTGGGAGTTGATCATTTTCCATAGCTTTCTAGAGTTGGGAAACATCCTACAATGCAAGTCTGCACTGAATACTTAACTCCCTAACTGACTTCTCCTCATAGGGAAACCTACAAGGTTTGAACATTGCCCAACTTTGAAGTTGTATTTTCAAGATCAGGTTACGTAGAATGCAAAATTCATCCCTTTTGGATTCTCCACTTACTTTCAAACATCAGTGCATCCAAGAAGAGGCCCTTAAGTTTGTTATCTTCTACTCGCTAGAGCAATGTTCACTGAATGGAGAGTTCAAACATTTGCATTTCACTTACACTGAGGTTGTTATCTGATCAAACTTCTCAATGACAAACCGTATTTAGCAATTTGGAGTTGCAAAGAGTTTGTACCCCATCACACTTCTGGGAACTACCACAATACTTGTTGCTTGTATGAGGAGTTGTAGATTAAAGAATTGCATCACCTAACGGATGTTTGATGAATAGATTGAGGTTGTCCACTTAACTTCCTGGAAGGCTCTACTACATGATGCTTTGAGTACCTTGTAGAGAAATCCTTGGTGAACCAGATTTGAATGCTACGTGGTTGCTGTGTAAAGATGCATCACTAAGGGATAATTTGGATGTGCGCTTATAAGGTGATGGTTAGGACCTGCCATCCAAATGCCTATTATAAGAAATCATTTGATTTACCATGGGTTCTTAACATTACAAAAGAATGAAACTCACTAGTGCGTAGGAAGAATAAATGATTCACTATTGTGATATCATGTTGGATTCTTACCAAAGATTATAGACTCTTGGGTTCCACATGAAAAATTATATGATTTCAAACACCACTTGACATAGAGTCCGCAAGATAAAGTTATGGGGATGCAAAATTTCAAGGCTTTGCTTACAAAACTAATTGCATGGGCATTTGAAGCATGATTTCTTGAGCTCAATGGCTTTATCGAAAATCCAAGCAAATGTTCGTATAGAAAGGTGTCTACCTCCGCGAGGTAAACCCAATTTCACTCCAACATGCAAGATATTTACTTTCTTACTATACAATTGCATCATGAGATTACTCATAAAGCCCATTGGACTTTGCAAGTAAAGGCATAGGAAGCTTGCATGAAGAAGTAGGCCCTATGGTATTGATCTTCAAATTTTGCGTGATAACATGGCCATGCAACCTTTCTATTTCAAATCAAGACTCACTTAGCCAAGTACTCTTATTCAGTGGCCAACCTTCCACCATGTTTTGAAGACTTCTTTTGTCGCCTCCTTTTGAATGTTGGCCATAAACCATCCACTGCCTACCTCAGACTATCGTATTTCTTTCATGCATCAATTTGTCAGGAGATTTTTGCCCACAAACCCGCCCGTCTCCACATGGCGGCTATTTAACTTGCTCTTTGCAATGTTTGTTCCAGCCAGCTATTGCCTGGAATGACTGTATTCCAAGGCTTTGTCAGCATCATCTAAGATCTTCTTTTTGCTTCACCAGAGTCTAATCTCCCTCTTGAACCTCTATTATTAACACTTTGGCTGCAACATCAATCTTTTGCAAGTCCTCTTCTGCTGCAACAGGCCTTTTTGGCATGCTCTTGACATTTCGTGGGGGTTCTCGGCTGCTGCATAACATGGGAGATGGATGTAGTGCTTCATGGGCTAAAAGTCCCCATGGGATAAGGCTTTGTGGTTTTTGAGGTATTGTTAGGCACAACAAACTCCAAGTGGGGCAAAAATAGATGAGCCGTTGTGGCACAAGCATAATTATTGGAAATGGACAAAAAAGATCCATTCACCTTGGTACCCCTCTCATTGCTGGTGGCTCCATAAGCTTAGCTGCAAGATCTTCTACTCTTGTTCCTCTCTTCTCTCTTCATCACTTGGCTTTGCTACCTCCTGCATCATCTTGTACAAGCATGAAAAAGATGGTACGTGCCAACAAATTTGACTTTTTCTTTCTAAGAACTACTCTCCAACCATTATGGCTCATAAAAGTTTTTCCACCTCAGCTCCCCAAGGAGCCTCATGTTGGAAGTGCATCCCACTTTCTTCACTTTATCTTCCCTTCACCTTCTACCCGACGGCCAAAGGACATACTTCTGCTGGTGCCTCTGCCAAGCTTGCAATAAATTATCTATAAAGTGCTTAAGTTAATATGAAATCTTAAAATTGTCAAAGCACTTATATTAATTTATTTAAATATTTAAATCTTTATATATATTATGGTTATTTTTTCCAGCTGTGTTCTATCTCAAAATTCAATATGTTTAAACTTGGTTTTCTAATTACTAATATTTTGAATAGCAATTTCATCCCAAATTTTCCGAACAACCTCTTCAAGAAGCATTCCGGATTTTTGGAATTACAAGGGTTGATTGCCCGTGAATTCTTGTACTCCAGATTACCAGAACTATCAACCATGCACTAGACATAGAAAATTTGTCATGTCTTGACCACTTTAAAGACCAATACTTTGGAAGTTTGACCCGCTCATGTTGAATTCAAATCTTTTTTGCCAACACAATTTCCAAAACTTGAGAGCAGCCCTTCGTTGAGGTGGTAGTCCCCTTACATGAAAATAACTCCTTGCTTCTCTTATAGTTGAAGTCAATGTATTTCTTCTTTGTTTGGAAAAAAAACCAACTCAGTGAATTTCACCACACACTCTTATAATATTTTTGGTTTATCAAATCGGGGCCTTAAATTTTCGTTCCTATTTTGAAAATAATGCCTTTACAATACAATAAATTATAGCTCTTCATAAGTTCTGTGAGCACAAAGGACTATTAGGGCTTTCCCATCTAAGCATCCAACCTCTTGTGATTTGTGGAAGTCTAGGGATTTGTTCAGAAAGATCATTATGGGCTATTTTTAGCAGTTAATGATTTTTCGAAGCAGAATGATCATATTAGGTAAATAAGGCATCTGTCTGTTAACATTAAATAAAAGGTCAAACAGAAGTTAGATGAAGTTCTCCTTGTCTTGATTCTTTCCCATTGCTGAAGAAACTCAGAGCTTTTGGTTCTCTTCAGTAGGGTCAATGAATCAGATTATAGAAAGATTGATGGGTAGCCTAATCTATCTAATATTCTTCACCAATCAATGACATTTCCTATTTTGTTACCCGTTTGGCCTATTTTGTCAACCCGATGGCCAAAGGTGAATATAAGGGTACTTAAGTTGAGATTTAATTATTATTGTGCCATTAATAAAAGATAAAAAGTTCTTTATAAAGCACTGTATAGTTAATTTATATGACTTAATAATTATTAAATCTAGGAAGAAAATCAGCCCAAATATGAAAATTTGTTATCCATCCTAGGTGAAAAGAAACTTAATGGGTTACGAAGGGGGAGAACATAGAAAGTGATAAAGCCCATTTGATTGTATTTCCCTTTAGAAAAATGCGACTTGGAGGGGGTATTAAAAATTCTCTTGGAAATGGCTACTTTAACAGGGAAATGGAGGGTGAAAAATGCCCATCATGTGATTATATTTATCATAGGGATTTAAAGCTGCCTTGGGATTGTTTTCACACTTGCTTAGATTTTTCTTCCCGCGGGTCTTCATAGGTGTTGATGCAAACTGTCACATGGTTATTCAAAGGTGTGGTTTTTTACCAATCAGGAGATTCCTAATGGTGTCAAAAAATGTAGTTTTCAATCCATATTCTTTCATGTGCAAATGAGTTTGCAAATTTCCAACTTGTGGAGTAAGATCCCACAGGAATTTGGTGGTGAGAGATCCATCCCTAAGGGTTTTATTGAAGATATAAGTTCTTGTCAACCTGGATTTGAATTGGTAGCCCTAAATGTTTGGCAAAACCTACTTTTTAGGGCATTAACGATTAGGTGTTAGTAGTTATTAATATAAATTGTATTTTGAAATATTATTCTTCATAGTATTTGTGGCCCAAGATCCAAAGTTTAAACATAATATTGGTGCTGTGCGAAACTTATTAATTTAAGAAGATTTTATTAGTTAGCCTCGTTATTAATGATTATTTGACAATTCGTTATTCGATATTTTTCAAAATAAAAACTTCTATGTATGGACCAATTTATTGTTTCTGAACAATTGATTTAAATATAGCAAGGACATTTCTCAAGTATTTTCTGAGTTTCATGATTTTCTTTTGCCCTAGTTTGATTTTCTGCAAAAATCAGATTCTTGATGCACTTTGCCTTATATTAAAATGTTTAATTTAGTACGAGTTGTGATTGCTTAAAATGTTTACTTTGAAATAATCCTTTTGGAGGATAAACTGGTATCAAATTGATTGTGAAATTCCAACCTTGTGGGTTAAGACAGTTGCAGGATTTGAAGGCATTAGCTCTTGATGGGTTTTATGAAGGAAAGTTCACCAACAAGAATGAAAAATTGGTGAGATTAATTTTGTATTTGGAAAAATCCTCTTTAAATTGATCTATTATCTTTAGGTCTTTCATAGTGTGATCATGGTGAGAACAATAATATAGGTGGTTTCCTTGAATAGAGATATTGTAGCTTGAAAGGCATTTTCAAGTGGAAATTATGCCTTGGATTCAACGACTAAGAGATAATATGCAATTGCAACAGAGGTTATTGAGGGTGAAGATTGGTTTATCAAGTTTTTTCGTATTCCAAGGAGGTATTTCATCATATGGTACCTGAAGCAAAAGAACTCATTTGCGAGATCAGAAGAAGCATTTTTTCTATATTGTGAAGGTATGATTTCCATTGAGTAGAGAATAATTACAATTTGAAACTTTGTTGTAGAGAAATCATCCATCAAGATTGAATGATTAAATTTGTTATATGCAACTAGTGGAGGATGTAATGGACAACTCTAAAAAGGTGTGAGGAATGGAATACCACTAGAGCTAGAGCTGTATGTTTTGATAGCCGCTCAAGCAATGGAACAACACTAGTGGGTCCAAGAGTTCAAGGAAAAAATTCTTCACTTATGTGGGCTAATGACCAAAGTGGTATGAGGAATGAAACTATCTCTCAAGAGAATGGCAGCAGGGAAAATGGATCTTAGGATACCTTTAAAGGAGGGCTGAAACACAAAGATTAAAGATGTGTGGAAGAAAGTATGCCAAAGGGAGTTGATTTATGAAAGTGGTTCAGCCCCAAACCAAAAGATCTAATACTAGTTGAAATAGCAAAGTCTTGAGCATTATTGAAGACCAAATTGGCAAGGATCATTGTGAATTCCAAGGTATGAAGGGGATAATGTAAGATCTTATTTATTGCTGCCATCAATTAATGTTCATCATGAGGATGCCATGCCAGATAAGTTTAGGATGAAGCAGAGTATTGATAGAATCCACCTTGCACCCAAGGTCGATGAATCTATTGGTTTGTGGATGATAAATAGTAAGTTCATCTTCACTTTGACAGGCTACAGGGCCAGGATCTTGCGGAACACTTAGCATGTTTTGTCTATTGTGCATGGTTCTTGAGACAAAACAAGATTAGAATTGCTTGAGGGCAAGCAATTTTGGGAAGGGAGGATTGTAATATCCCCTTCCCATTCGAAGACCTTTGGCCTATTTTGTCAACTTGACGGCCAAAGGAAAAATATAAGGGTGACTTAAGTTATATTTAATTATTATAAAGTGCTATTAATAAAAGAAAAAAAATATATAGAGCACTTTTAATAATTTATATGATTTAATAATTATTAAATAAAAGGATGGAAAAGACTCAAATATAAATTGTTATCCATGTATTTAGGTGAAAAGTGCGACTTGCCTTAGGGGGTAAATGGGAACATAGAAAGGATAAATGCCCATTTTACTATGTATTTCCCCTAGAAAAATGCGACTTGCATTAGGAGGGAAAAAGTTGTTGGGAAAAAAATTTAATATGGGAAAATATTAAATGAATGCATAGGGAAAATCATTGTAAGCTAATTGGATGATTGTAGAGGTTGTTTTGGGTCATTTTCCTTTATAAGGAGAAGTCGACTTGCTTAGGGGAGGATCATTCCATATCCATTTGATATTTTCAGATTTGTGTCTTAAGCTTTTAGCTTTGCATCTTCAATTTCTATGTGACGAAAACCCTTGCAAGAGTTTCACTTAGTGGATGAAGATCCCTTTAAGAGCCCTAGTTCGGTGGACGAAGATCCTTCCCTAGTTTGTGAGGATTCTCTACACAAGGGTTTGCATTGAGCTTACATAGATCTTTGTCAATTTTGGAACAATTGATGCCCTAAATGTAATTGGGCGACCTATTTTTAGGGAATATAATTAGGGTTTTGTGTTTGTACTGTGCGAAAACTTTTTTTGGAATATTATTCTTCAATTTTTGTGGCCCAAGATCCAAATTTCTAGCCTCATATTGGACTTCTCTGGCAAAAGATATTAATTTCAGAAGTTTTCAGCTGATTTGATGCTGTAAATGTTTGGCGACCTTCTGTTTTATTCAAAAACAATTCTATAATATCATGTTATTGTGTAGCAAGCTCCATTTAAAATTTCTAAGATTTGAGAAGTATTATTATCCATTATTTTTGTGTTCGCTGCCCAAGATCCAAAGTTTCTGCAGAAAAGGATTTTTGTTTTACTGCATTTTTTCTTATTTTGATATTTAAAGTTGGGATTGCCTAAAATATTTATTGTAAAATAATGTCCATTATTTTTATACAATTTGTTTGAAGTATTTAACAACCATTAAACCCTTCATATTGGGTTTATTGAGTTGGGCCATTAAACCCTCACTCTAGGGTTTATTGAGCCAATTATAAGTTGTTTTCAGATCTGATTAGGACCAAAAAAATTTGCATTTTAGTTTGGAGTGAAAAGGGTTTTGGTTTCTTGCTGATTTTCATGATATTTCAGATCTTCCCTAGTCGCATTTCATTATAAATTCAGATTTGCCTAAAAAATTTAGTGTTATATCTTTTATAACTTGCATTTGGGGTTTGAGATTTGCTAAGAATCCAACTGGGAGCAAATTATGTGCATTTGGGACATTACATAGGGTGGATCTTCCACCACCGAAGAATGCCCTGCTAGCTAGGAATCCAATCTCTCACCACCGAAGCTAGGGTTCTTGTGGGATCTTACTCCACAAGCTAGAAAAAACAATCAGCAGTTGCTCAATGGAAATCATACGTGTGTATGCAAGAATGACCTCTCTTTCTCCTCCCTATCTCCTTTTATAATTTCCCCCAAGCAACAAGAGGCCCAAAAACCCTAAGGCGACCTCTTATAGGGAGGACCACCAAAAATAAAGTAATTTAAGTTACTTTTCTTCCCACTAGTCGCCATAGGGACATAAGCGACCCCAACAAAAGAATATAACATTAAAGTGTTATTAGTCACCCCCCTTAACGACAAAACATAACGTTTGCCCCCACCAAGCCCCTTAGCACCCATGCCAATGCAAAAATATAACAAGTAAGCAAGGTGGAATACCCAATAGCCTCTAAAGTCTTTAGCCCCTTGGGTATGACCAAGGCTAAGACTAAATTTTGGCCCTTAGGCCCTCTGTGAAGGAAAGGGGACATTACAAATGGTTTAGTTACAATGCTTATCGTGCGTAAGTCTATTTGTCTTTTTCTTTTCATCAATCATGCCACCATCAATGGGGCTATTATTAAAGATTCAAAAACATGACCATCCACGGAGCTGTTGGCCAAAGATTCCTTGCCAATACCATCTTTGTCGGTATTGTTGGTCAAGAACTCAGAATAGATGTTCCAATTAATGTCAAGTCCAAAAGTATGACATTAAAGATCTTTGCATTCAATATATTTTTTTAGTAGTTAAAGATGAAAATTAAATCTGTTGAGCTGTCAACTTGTTTCAACAAAACTCAACACTGGTACAGTAGAGTCAGTAGTGCAAAATCTGGTCAAAACAAGTTTAGGATGTCAATGCAACATGCATGTCCTCAATTTGAGTTGGTGAATGCAATAAAGATAACAATTATAATGGTTAAAATACTCAAATGTCAATGCTGCCTCAAAAGTCAATTATCAGGTCTGTGCTGAAGAGTTGGAGGAATGAAATTTTATGGATTGGTGGTCTATTGTGTTCAAATTTGACCTGTTCAATATAAAACAGGTCCAACATTTAATGCAAGTTTAATGGGGTTGAAACTCATGACATCATGTAGGTCCACCCTAGTTATAAATTATAACGAGTTGAAAACTCTAGCATGCATACCAAGGGATTTTTAAGCAGGCTTATGAGGAGATTGAGATTAGTTTACTGGCTTTGTGTAGTTTGACTTGTTTATAATTGGGAAGATGTGTTTAATTATGTAGCAAATGGTTGACATGTGAGGTGATGTCATCCTTTCACTTTGTGTTTTGACCCAGATTTCTTTTTTTTGGTTTCTCTCTTGGGATTACCTTACAATTTTCTTGAAAATGTAGTTAATGGTCTCTTTGGGAAGTGAAGGATTATTCTAGGATGTAATAATTTCATTGCATGTTAACAAGTATGGGTGGAATTTTCTTTTTTCATTGAGGTATGGGAACTTGATTGTTCACTTGACAAAACATAGCTCATTAACCATTTGCATCAAGTTTTGTAGCAACATGGGCAACCCAAGAGAATTTGATTGTAGCATCAACTGATAGATGCATTGCATATGATTGTTACTAAATGAAAAGCAAATGAAATGCATTTAATCAATGTGGTTTGCAAAACAAGGTTGGGCATGGAAAAGTAAATTCCCAGTTCATCGAGTTTACCGAGTATAAGATTTTTTGGTTTCCTCAATATTTGAGAGGAATTGTTCTGCTTAGAACTTCATCCATCTTGTCAAGAGCAAATTGCTAACCTCTCAAGAGCGGAGAAGTTTGTATGCAATCAATACAATCTTCCTTTGCAAAAAGAAGAGTTGAGTTCACCAAAAGATACGGGCATATTTGGTTATAAACTTAAGATATTTCTTCATGGGGTGATGTGTAGCACATTGGTGTCCAATTTGGATAGGTTGTGTCATTTAATAGGATGTGAATTAGGATGACATTGATAGTGTGCATACCAAATGTAAGAAGGTGATTGTACATATCCAGTTCAGCTCGCTGAAGAGCTACGTTGCCAGGAAATGGAAACAACGGGTACGAAATGCGGAAACGAAATTATTGAAAAAACCTTGGATATTCTCAACGTTATGGAATCATCTGTACAATATAACTTTAAAAAGTGACTATATATGTGTGTTTGTTACAGCAATAGTTCATTTTAAAATTGTACTCCATACACCATAAGATAAATAACTGATAAAACACTCAAAATATTTATCTGTCCTTTCATTTCAAATAATACATTATTATCATGTATACTTATCTCTAGGAGAACTAGGGAAGGTTATGAGCAGGACTTTCCATTTTGGAAAGATTTTTCAGAAAAACCTAAGTGTTTCCTGGTAACAGAGCTGAAGAGGATTGAACACCTTCGATTTGAGTTACAACTATTTCCAGGATTGTTTGTTCTAAGAATTTTACTCATTTGTATGCCTTTTTGTTTGAAAGTTAGTATTTCTTTGTACTTATTTCCTTTCATTTTTTGACAAATACTATGCGACTTACAAGTAGGTATGTTTATTGGCCAACATTAAAACATTTCATTTTCATTACCATTGTGATAGTTCGTGATCTATCCTTTATTCAAACTTAGTTTTTTAGCTTATTCGAGAGACATATACCTAAGAGATTCATAATTGCCTTTCTAATTTAAATATCTAATAATTTTGATAGTGTGTTTTTATGTTTGGGGAAAGGGAGATCTTCTTTTGTTATGACACTCAATTTCCTAGGATTGGATTCAGAATTGTTTTGCCCTCCTCTACCTGTTTGTATCTTGTCGGAAGCTTTGCATATCTCTTATAGGCTAATGTTTCTGCTTCACTCTCGTTTCACTTTTAACCTACACATATTAGTCACTGTGGTCTGTTAAACTTTATAGTTATATCTCTCCATTTTGCTTCTGTTGGGATGTTACTAGGAGGCCTCAAGGTTTGTTGACTGAAAACCATAGGAAAAGATCAACAATTCGGCAACTTCTGCAAATGGTATCTCTTAAGGGTATACTTAACATCAAACATAAAATGTTTTAATCAATGCCCCGCTTGGTAGATGCATATCAAATTTTCTAATCAATGTCCAGTTTAACCGACACATGTTAGTCATCAAGGTCTGCTAAACATGTTTTGTATTTTCTCTCTGTTTTGCTTCTGTAACCTGTTTGTGATATTACTAGCAGGCCTCAAGGTTTGTTGACTGAAAAGTCCCATAGGAAAAGATGAAAAATTCAGCAACTTCTGCAACTGGTATGACCTTAAGTAAAAAAAAAGTCTAATCAATGTCCTGCTTGGTGGATGCATATTACATTTTCTAGTCATCTGAGAAGAATCTCCTCATTCTCTAAGCGCTGTCTTGGGTTTCCATGAATGCTGGATGTAATTTTGTCTTTTATTTTCCCAGGTTTACTTGGTTGCATTGTACTATTATAATTTCATTAATATAATTCTTACTGTTTTTTGAAGATTTTATGTGCTTTTCGGTGCTGTGCACTTCAATGCCTTACAAAAGTGTTTTCAACGCGATTTGGGTTTAGTTAATATGGTTGATTTTGTAGTAATTTTATTAAGTTGTCTCAAAGTAGATCAGTGTTTTGTTGGTGACAGGAGGCCGGGAATATGATCTGTGAACTTTTATGATAATAGTTATCAACTGTGTCAGAATGTGTACAACTCGTGCATATGATCTGACCTAAGTCACAAGGTTCGAGTTCGAGTTCATGTTCAGCAAGAATAAAGTTCAGTTCAAGTTCGCCAATGGATAAAGTTCAAAAATATCTATGGTGTTCTCTAGCTTGGATAATGGTCATAGATGTGAGTTCTATTAACTTTTTAGTTTGAAGGTATTAATAGACTAGTGTCAAATGGTCTAAATAATAATTTGAAAAGTCATATGGTCAATTCAAAGATAACATAAAGTATGATGGTGGTCATTTTAAAATTGCCTATTCCTAAAACATTGCATAAAGACATTCAACGACTTGCTTGGCTAATGCCGTTTCATCTTCTCAGCATGGTTCAACATGTGTTGACCACGACTGTAGCTTTTTGTGACATGTATGAGACATTGTGCACAGTCTTATCTCATTAGTTTGATGGCTCATGTTGTCATTTCGGGAAGCAAGAAGATGCGTCCAGTCAAGACTGTGCACCTCCACTAATGTTGAACCGTGGCTAGAAATATCAGATGGATTTGAGTATGTCCTGAGTGTTATCATGCTACAAATAGGATCGTGTATGATGCTAGCAGCCGGATTTTTTAGAATATATGATGATATTTTCTGACGAAGAAGAAGTTCAGCAGAATTACCAAAACTGGGTTTCCAAATTTGCCGAACCTTGAGGCAAAATGACTTTCAGATGCTACAGGTTGTGGAGGTGTATGTGGCTTTGTATGGGGACCTGAGATATTTGGCTTCAATGATCTAATTAGTGCCTTAATCTATGAATATTTTACAATAATAACATAGGCCATATTTTTATTGTCACGCATTTTATGAACACATAGTCGTTAAGAAGGTAAATGGGTTTTAAACACTCTATAAATACCTTAATGTAAGCCATTAGTAGTGAATTTGGAGCAATGGATTCTTATAGTGACACAACGATTTTATTATTTTGTACCATGATGATTTTATGGTAGAATAGCTCCTCCATCTATCTTATAAGATTTATATCTACATATCTCAAGGGGCTGCATTTCGGCGCATTATCTTGCATACACATTGAATAAGAAGGGGAAGTTCATTTTTCCATCCCACACATTTGCATTTTATCTAGCTATTGTCTGTTATCTTGGCATCATCAGCGCGAGGGCAACCTAGGAGCACTATTACACACACAATCACATAGAACTACATTGGGTCTGAGATGTAGTGCAGCGCTCAGTCATAAGTTCACTAGTTGACAGTTGAGGACAGTCCGACCCCTCATTTTGTATCTTTCTTTTTTAGGATTTGATGTGGGGTTTTTGAGGGTTTTACAGGAATGACTTGTGTTGCAGATTTACAAGTACTCCCGCAGTCAAAGTGTGACTTTCAGGCGATCAGTGGCGAACAAGTGTGAAACCCTAGTGACAGTGTGAAACCAGATCCCAAGCATTTTCATAGTCTAGGGCGTTAGGTCGCAGGCGCCCCTGCCCCTATCCAGGCGCCCGTGTCCAGGAGTTTCAAGCATCTCTGCATTTTTCTAAGCGGAATTGCGTTATGGTCTGTATTTTTGTTCTATCACATTCTCTAGTTCAAAATACTTCGGATAAGCAAAATCAAGGTAAGTGCCCTATCTCTTGTATTTGCTTTCATAAATAAATCAAATAAATTGCCCATCATTTGTATTTCATTGTATATCAGTTGTAGCAATCATTTACTTTATGAATTTTAATAAAAATATACAGATTTTTATTGAATCAGTTAGGAGCGCCTGGGTGCTAGTGTCCAGAGTGTAACGACAAATGTGCGAAGACTGGAAGACAAGGATCCACGTGACCTAACCAAAACCGGGTGTATGAGTGAGAAGTATGCATGATAAAAATAATAGAAACAAGCAAGACAAACAGATAGACTAGACAGTGGGCCATTAGTGAATACTTTTCTTATGCAAGATCCATATATAAAACAACATACTTTCATATTTTAGCATTTGTATTTCATTTTATATCAGTTGTAGCAGTCATTGCTTTCAGATTTTAATAAAAATATTCAGATTTTTATTGAATCACCAGGAGCGCCTGGCGCTAGTGTCCAGAGACAACTGACGACAAATGTGCAAAGACTGAGAGACAAGGATCCATGTGACCTGACCAGAACTGGGTGTATGAGTGACAAGTGTGCATGATAAAATAATAGAAACAAGCAAGACAAATAGACAGACTAGACAATGGGCCATCAGTAAATACTTTTGTTACGCAAGATCCATATATAAAATAGCATACTTGGCAGTATAGTAAATAGTAGTAAGTGCATGATTTTGTGTCTACAGGGGGTGATTTGGACACCTTTGAATGACAATTTAGACTATAACTGTTATGTTTGGGCAACTTTACAAGTGATATGCAACCACCTCGGCGGTTACATAACCGCCGTTCTTCACTGCCAGTCTATGTTCAACAGTGGTCCTGTTTGCGATGGTTCTAGAATTCGAGATCTCAACAGTTGCAAATGTTTGAGCTTCCAAAAACGATTCGTTTTGCCTTTCCATGCGTCCTTGGACAAAGCATCTATAAATACAAGTCCAATTCTTCATTCTAACAGGGATTTTGAGTGAATTCTAGTGTGAGTAAAGAGGAGAAACTGGAGTTCTTTCTTTTTTTGTTCATTGTGATTGAGTTCTTCAAATTGAGAAGTTGTGAGCAAGCAAATACAATTAGGAGTGTGAATCCTTCTTGAAGGCCAATTATTGGCAGTACTTTGTATTTTTGGAGATTTACATAGTGGAAGGCAAGCAAATTTGCTTACCCACTGGAGTTTTTCCCACATTGGGTTTCTCCAGGATAAATCTTGTCTCCTTTGTCTCTCTTTTCTCAATTTTACAGTATAGTAGTGTTTAATTCTTGCACATTATATTGATAACAAAGAACTTAGTAAATCTTTCATTTGTTTTCACAAGCACAGGAAGTGTTTATTGTTAGAATTAAGCAGTTTACGGATCACAACTGCTTCAAAAAGACTCATTTTTAAATTAGAGATGTTTTACATGTTTAAGAAAAATCAAATTATATACTGCGTACATTAATAGCTGTAAGAGAGGTGGGTATGTCTATTCACAAGCTTGTGAATTTCTTAGACCAAACAACTGTACATCATATCATACAATGATGACCTCAGTAATGACTGATATAATCCCTCCTATTCGGTTGTCCCTTGTTTGTGAATTGCTTCCATCCATCTACTGAGTACATGGTCTATACCAGCCAGTTGTGATACAATTACAGACTAATTTTAGAAAAGACAGTCATTGTTAGACTTCATGGGGATCTTTAGCACGCAGAGCTCAACATTTTTAAATTACTACACAAGTTTGTTTTCATTCACTTTCAAACAAGAGGTCTTCGAAAAGCTTCACTCCCCAAACAAATAACATTTCAATACAGGAGGTATAAGACTTCAAATGATACTGACTTCCATACTATATTTTACTGAAGTGAAACCAGTCAACCTATGGATACTCCTCGCCATAATACAAGCAGATAAGCACACCTTTAATTCTATAATTTCCTGCTCCCTTTTCGCAAAATTCACAATAAATGCCGCCTCCTTTTTCCTTGTTTTCTCCAACTGTTACAAGAACTACCAATATATACTGAGGACAAGATACCAAATCAGTGATAAACATCTGATACTTAGTTCAATCATATAAGTATTTACCGCTTAGAACTATAAATGGAATTAGCAGTTGAACATAGCAGTCAAAGGAATGCTATGTCAACATTTTACCTGTTCTTTCAATACTTCCTCAGAAGACCTTAAATTCTGCACAGCCATTACCACAAGACCTGGTTCTACATCACCAAGAAAACCATATGAAATATTGGCATACACCAATAATTTACCATTTATGAAACCCAAGAATATTATGAAGCCTCCACAAATCATAAAGCAAATACAATTCAAAATTTGATGACTGTTTCATAATACCAAGGAAAAAATTGTTTTCATTAAAACAAGAGAAAACAACTAACCAGGGCATGTGCCTGCAGGAATAAATGACTCATTCTGAAAAGATGAACGCCACTTCTCTAACTCATCTTCAGCCTGTTTACACTTCTCCTGTATCAAAACAAAAAAGCCTGATGTGAAATAAGATGTAACTGAAGGAATATAGCATGGTTATAATGTATAGTTATTTTAATACTTTACGATAAGGCGGGGCAAGATGGTCAATCTCATAAACTAATTTAAAAAGGTGTACTTCAGACACAGACTATGCTAGGCACTTAGTAGCACCAGAATACAATATGAAAAACATGAGCTATATCCTCTCCACTTTCCAAAATACAAGATGTAACAGAAGAAATGTACATTTATTTTAATGCTCGGCGAAAAGGTGGGGAAAGACTATCAATCTCATAGAATAATTTACAAAGGTGTACTTTAGACACAGACTACGCTTGGCATTGACTAGCACCAAAATACAATATGAAAAAGGTGACCTATATCCTCTCCACTCTAACTTACCCCTTTATAATAGAAAGGGATCTATTACAGGAGTTAAAAACCAAATTGAAAGTATCACGTAAGTGCTACAGCTAGAAACTACCCCACTATATATTCCATAATATATTCGGTATAACAGTATAAAGTGCAAAATCCATTACAATACATGTTGAGCACATAAAACACATCACATAAAAGTGCTAATCATCTCATGGAGGAAATTGCACCCAAATCCTACTAGTTATGCAGGATTCAGCTTTAATGTGGCTTAAGAGATCCGCATATCTAGTGACGTTTCTTTATGTCACTCAGGTGTATTTTTTCTTAATATTTTGTTTCGTCCTTGTCCTGTTCTGAATTGTATGTCTTATGGTAGAAGGGGCTATGAGTCAGAAATTGTCCTGAGGAGACCACCTAAACCTCATGTTCTTTATGTGATTGCTTGTATAATTTGAAGTTTTTGACACTTACCACATTTCTGACTGTCTCGGTAAGCTGAAGAATCAAGGTAGAAAGTTATAACCCAATGGTCTAAGTGATGCTGTGGTGGTCATATTTGGTAGCCCTTAGTTTTATATGACGTTCGTTTCTTGGACCTTTGAGAATGTGTAGTCAACTCCCGTCTCCCTTGTGGAAGTGTGGCTGGGGCTAGTGCCTGTCTTACAAAGCTTTCTATCATGCTCATGTCTGTAGAAGAATCTCTATGACTTTCACATATAGATTTTCTGAAATATCTGCAAAAGTGATAGATTTTTTATGCAATTTTGCTCACGTGATACAAAATTAATGAAGAGTACGACTGTAACTTCATATTGTGCAACAACAGACCTCAGAAGGTGAATGAACCAGGAGATGAACATTACTCCTTTTAAACTGTGTAGGATGACGTGAAGCAATTCATGCCTGTTGGTTCAAAAACAAATGAACTAGTACAGATATCTTATATACATCTATCTGAAAGACACCGAGAGATATCAATTTCAAGAATCTTTCCTTAAAATTTTCCCATATCGCATTGATTAATAATTACATTACATTCTATGCTATGATTCCACTGAGTGGTGACAAATGGAATCAATCAGGCTGTACTATTGAGTTGGTCAAAATATCATTATTTTCCGATTGACTTCTCTAAGTGAAAAGAAAAAGCTTTTAAACGAAAGTCAACTCGACGTCAAATTTAAGCTTGAAAGTTCCCTGTGACAGTCAAATGAACGTCAAATTTAATGTCGATAATAAAAAGTTTACACTGTCACATCATCACATCCCACCCCTTGCTGCCATTGTAGAATGCCTCTCGGTACAATTAGTATGAACAACAGTTATCTTGACTACTTCAATCTGCCCATCCGTTTAAGAACAAAAAAAATTAGAGAACCATAACACGACCAAACACACTCCAGAATAATTTCTGTAAGTAGCTGATGAATTGTATTATATGTACAGACCATCTATTACATTAACTCTGCAATTGTGTGTGACCACTGCCATTCTTAATAAACAACGTGATAGAATAAAGATACAACTATTGCAATGTTTTGTCATGGCAAACACCCATTAACTCCATAAAGATTGACTGCCGTGGTGAAGAGAGAACAGGATACGGTTGATACAGGCCAAGGCTTGGACCAGTTGCCTAGAGAACATCCCAAGGTCAGCCAATGGAAAAACTGCTCTGAACTGAAGGGGTCTCAATCAGCTCCACAATTACACAAAACTAGCTGACTGTTGAGCTTCCACAGCAACCCATCACAAGTGATACTGAAAAGCTGCAAGAATTGGTCCAAATGTGTGGAAAGACGACTAAGGAGGTCAGAAAACTTGCTCGTCACTCCTTGCACTGTATGACGAGGTGTAACAGTTGGAAATAGGATGCCCAATTCATGTATCGACGTTCTTGGCCTATTGTTGTTGCTTTCAGGGCTCAGAGAGTCTGCTTTCGGGACTCATAAGTTTGATCAGACTCGCAAGTCCCAAGGGCAGACGTGCATTTCGAGTGTGAACCTGATTTTCAGCTTTGCCGAGGGTACCTCAGATCCAGATCAGCAGGTCCTCTTCTAGACTTGCCAAGTCTCACGAGTCATTATCATTACTACAGTTGTAATTCTGCCAAGTCACAAATGTTTGATGTGATAGCCCACAAATGCGGCCCTGATTTTGAGCAACATTTACAGCAAATTGAGAAGCAGTTATATCTACTTCAAAAGGATATTGCAAAACAATTGAAAGTAGTGTCGATCAAAACTCATCTTGAAGGTGTTAAAAGGTTTCCTTTTCCTCAAGTCCCCATTGGAATGTTTGTGCAAGTTGATTGACAGCATTACCTACATCACAGAAGTGATATATTTACAGTTTTAGAGATAGTCACTCAAGCCAAACAAACTGGTACCTATAGCATGATATTATAAGGATATATATTTAGGTTAGTAGTCATGTGATGTGCCTATACCCATATTTCAAAGAGGCTACGTTTAGGTTAGGTGGTCATGTTGACATTATTGGGTGCTCTGTTTTCCTATATAAAGGGCATTTTCAGAGTCATATTCATTCACTCTGCAACCCAGTACACATTCTCCATATTCTCTGCCACAGCCAATCTTCATATCTATCCTCCCTTCATTTCCTCACAATTCAATAATCCAGCAATAGCTATCTGCAGACAAAGTTCTGTTCATTCTCGAAGGGATATATGTAGAGGTAATGTTGCCCCTAGAAACACCACCATATCGGAACATGCACATAGAATTGTTAGGAACTATCATTTCAACAGAAGAAGAACAAGAAATAGAGTCTGCGCATATTTTCCCTGTTCCTGCACCAAGGATGCCGACACAAATCTTTGGATGTTCAGCATCAACACATGCTGGCACTTAAAGCTGAACATATTCATAGTTTGGAGGAAAGTAAGGTGCAGCATGAGCCAAGCCCACTAGTGAAAATTCAAATGCTGTAAAATCAGCCTTTCAACCCTGATATTCCAAGTGGTCCAAACCAGTTGATTGAGCTTCAAAACTCTTACTCTGTGCATCGGTCTCACCCACCACCTGATCCAATGTCGGCATCTCTACAGCCTCGTTTGAATAATGCTGCCCTTTTCAACTGCAGGGGAAAGGCAGCCCACCTTGTGACAACGTTTCCATCATGTCCTTGGTATGCTACAGCCCACCCCCCCCCCCCCCCCCCCCCCCGGCCCCCCAATGGAGTACGCGTGCACCATAAGAATAATCCTGCTGAGGTTGAGGAGTCATTTTTGATCCACAAGAACGCAGCTCAAAGGGCTGCAAAAATCCCCTCTCGAACAAGCTTTCGCAAGTACGAACACAAACAAGTTTGGAGTATTTGTTACACATATCGCATCTGGCTTAGACAAACTCACCTTTCTCATTAGAACCACTAACTCCCAAATCACCACAGTGAAGGTGATTCTCTTGAAGCGGTTGTGATTTGAAGGTGGTCAAGGATTGTTTCTCACCCTCCAATAGACCTGCTACAAGTGTGGCTCCCATTACTCCTCCACCCAGCCCTGTGATAATTTTGAATGATCATCTTCCACTCGACACCAATCTCATGAACAACTGGCCTCTCCCTCCTTCATTTGTTTCAACCATTTGTCTAGTAATTCAGCATCTACTTGTCCTTCAAAAGATATAATCTCAACTTTGGTTTCTACTTTGAAAGAAGTATGATCGGATGATTTTGCATTAGCTTTTAGCTTTTTGTTTCAGTGGTTGGTTATGATCACCTATGTACTCTTCTTTCTCTCCTTCATGGAGCTCTTCTCCTGATATGCCAGATTTCCTGGTTAGACCAAAACCATCATGTCCATGAATTCCTAGTTCCTGCCTGTGAGCTCTTGTTGTTTGATGTTGTAATGACCCTTTCAAGGGTTTAACCACAAACAATGGAATTTAGCCAAACACCCAAAATATTCAGATCTGATTTTTTAATTGCAGCAAACTGAAAAAGCAAAAATCAGCGAACCGTACTCTTCGCAAAATATGTCAAAACACCATGAACACTTCAAATTCACTTGCCACAATTTTTATATATTTTTTATGCAACCACAAGAGCCCAGATCAATGAAAATACTGAAGAAATACACTGCTGGAAATTAATTATGACCAGTTAATTGCAGCCACAAGAAAAATGTAGATCTAGGGCTTAGAAACCCCCAAAAATCACGAAACTTGAGATTCCGGCCTTAGAAAATATGATAGATCAGATTATCAATCAAAATTGCATATATAGTTCACCAAATGTTCAAAACCCTATTTAAGGTAGGTCGCTTCACTGGGAATAAATCAATAACAATCTGAAAATGACAATTTTCTCCTTGAATCAGCCTTATGCACCAATCCCCAAGTCAAGATGAAGGGTTTTTGTCCTTCACTCAACCTCTAGAAGGGTTTTCATCCTTCTAGGCAAGTCGCATATGAGAGTTTTCGTCCTCAAATGCAAGAACAAGGAGCTCCTAACTCGCAATGCTCCAATAGGATAAAATGCGCCAAAGTCTAGATAGCAAATGATGACTTAGATCTCCTGTTATATCCTTCAATTGGCGCCAAAGTACAAAAAGGCAAGGCCAACCTGTATAAGAAAGAAAACACTAAAGAAAATATAAAATATTAGTAAAAAACATATCATACGGAAGCTCAGAGTTCTCCTCCACTTCTTTGCCATGGAGAAGGAATGGCAAGAAGTCAAAAAAGTAGCTCTCAAGTGGGAAAAAGGAACATTATAGATGTTAATATCTTGGGACGTCATCACACTTTCTATGCATGACTCTAAGGCAGTAACTCTCTTGGCATAATCATTGTCACTTGCTTTTGCAGCTTTGCCAGTTCTTTCACCTACTGATTGCCCCTTATCAGGGAAATCTCAAGATCGCAAAGTTGCAACTCTTCATCTTTTGATCTTATCATTGCCGTACAAATCAATCACAACTATCTGCAATACCTAAAGATTAGCATTGCTCGATACCAAAAAGATTTGTATACTCCCACGTTCTATTGCTTAATTGAATTTGCAGAATCACAACTTGTTCTACTTATATTAAACATGAAGTACAACCTACAGAACTGTATCTAGGAATGTAAGAAGCATGGGCAGAAAAGCATAAACATCCACAACAATGTACAGAAGTATTTAGCCTGGAAAACCCCGAAGTGGGGAAAACCCGATTGGATGTGGCAATGGAGCACCACTCGGATTTTCTTATGGCCAAAGATAGTCTTCAAAAGAGATTGTAGAGGAATTACAACAATCACTGTTGTTTCCTCATTCATCTCCTCTTGACAACCTTTCTTCCCTCTTCTATAAACTAAACAACTCTATCACTCGCACACTCGTGCTCCTCTAAATTCATGCCTTTTTATCATTCTATTTAAAGGACTCGCAATGTCTCAAAACCGTAGAGATACCATTCTTCCATTACTCTACCTGTACAAATGATGCGAGTGAAACAATGACTTTAGGCACATCTACGGTTTCAAAACCATGGTTATGTAACCATCCCTATGCTAACCAACAATTACGAAACCACCCTTCAAGGAACAGATAATTACACAGCTGCCCCCTAAAATACAATTGGCTTCATCACCATACAGGGAATACTCGAAATAAGCCTTCTTTGCTGACTAAAAGTAGTTGTTCCCTAGTTTGACGATGAAGAGGTTTGCTTTTCCTAATCTCTATGGATCATTGAGGATATGTTTCCACAATAACAAGTTGAAACAAATCACTATGGTCAGTAGTATTGGCACTACTTACCACATCATGATAGTTAGTTAATACTTTCAGTCTTCAGATGAGACACTTGTTTGATCAATCTTCAGATTCTTGAGGAGAGTTATTTCTAGTAAGATTTGATTCTTCTTCTCTTGTGAGACTCTTCACTTACACATTTCTAGCAAAGCAAAGGGGTTTCTCCGCAATTAGTTTTCCACATCATACATCAAGGTATGTCATAGTCATCCCCCCTAAAAGATATCAACATTCAACTTGGGATAATGGCCTTCATGCATTGATCCCCCTCTTGCTTACAAAGATTCCACGCACAACCCGTGAGGCACAAATCGGTAATGGAGTACAAGCGCTTCATACATATCCCATGACACATGGAAACTTCTATATTAAAAAATTTCTCGGAGTTGCTTCGAGGCAGCCCACAACACATTATTTTACATGAAATTGTAACATTATGTACTCTACTAGTGTAGAGAGTTTATGATGCTACATAAAAATACAGTTACATTTACATTATATTATTTTTGTTTATGCATTCAATGTTTAGTTTTGCAAGTAACTTTGGACTACAATTGTTCATACGACTTTTCTCATAACACGTCTATGTTCTAGCAAGTTAGTGTTCTCACCCGAATAATCCTTGAATCCAGATCAAAGATGAACGGATGTCCTTTTATTGAACATCATAAAACGTTATGCATATACATTAGGCATATCTTAGTTCATTACTATCATTATTTGATGTTAACTTGAAATGTGATGATAATTGTTAACAAATAGCAAAACACCTAAAACATGGCTTGAAGACTTGATGTAATCTAATACTTGTTCAGTTTTATATTTATATTTCATTCATTTCAGTGATACTCTCATAGCTAGTAAGAGATGAACCAAATCTTCTCCAGCATTGATCAAGAATCATTCAAGTTCTATCTTCCCTAAATAGAAAAAATGCAAGGAAAGATGCCGGTGCAAGTTTTCAAAAAACTCTACCTATGGAAAATAGATGTCTGCTTGAATGTTATATTTTTAAGTGGGCAAATATTACATTCTCGATGCTTCTTGGTCTTTATGAGCACCATCAAAGTTTTAGCCCTCACAATTACCTTATGTATCTAACCTTTTCCAATCCCTTTAATTCATCCCAAGCCGCTAAGCAAACTGAGTTGGCTCAATAGTACAAGGAACAACAGATGCTTTGGTTGAGCATAACATTTTTTGATACGCCTTTATGGCCGCAGCTCCTAAGGATATTAATCCTGTCACCTTTGCAAAAAGGCCCCCTAAAATGCTTGACAATGAAATGTGTACCAACAATTAGAGGATCCTATCTCTTTATGATGGCTTCCAGTGTCTCTTCAAGCACTATTTAACGTGGGTTTCTACCCCAAAAAGAGAAAATGGAAGGACCAGTCTGCATTTCATCACTCTGGAGCAGGAAATGCCATATAAGATCCTACTCAAAAGTACTATATGGCACTCTCTTACCGATTGAATGATGGGAAGCAGGGTTCTGTCGAAGCTGATCAATTTTATCATAACATTCGGCAGATTTAGATTAAAACAATTTTAATTTTTGGCAGTGAAATGAGTCAAGTGTGACTCTGGAACTTTTAGTTTTTCTGCTGACATGTTCCTGATTAAAATGGTTGAGCAGAGCCTCCTTTTGTTTTTCTTGCTTTTTCTTAGTTGCTATATCTTGTTATCTTCCTCTTTGGTTACAGCCCATTTATTTCGCTCTTTTGCAACTGTTTTTACAGTTTCATTTTATACAGATATTTTCCAAAGATTTGGGAAAACAGGAAATTCATTAAAAATGCATTTAAATAGCATGACCACCTTGATTGTTTGGATCACATTGACTAATTATTACTTCCCCATAAATGAATATTTCTATAAGTTATATTATATCTCATTCATAAGGCAATTCCACTTAGTTGAATTTCAAGAAATTTTAGTTGCACATTTTAACAGAGGTTGCAAAATGTCAATTACATAAACCCAATGTTTTGCAACCAAATCACTGCCAGAGAGGAAAACACTTTACAGGGAACTGCACATGCTAGAAAACATGAGACAATTCATTATAAATGAGGTATACTAGAAGCACAAGTAGAGCTTGCCATACTACAAGTCTTTTCCCTAGAATATACAGATCTGAGATGGAAACAGTACAATTCTCATTGAGAGATAGATTTTGAGTAGGAGCATTAGATAAAAATGTTTTACGTAAGTGCAAAAAAAATTCATCCTTCATCCATGGACTAACGACTTCTAAGAAAAAGCATCATGACAAATTTAAAGTCCTAATTAGAATGCAATATCCGATATGGGAGTTTAGAATGTTGGCAAAAAGGAAAATCACAAAGTAATCAAAACCAGGAGCTTCTTACAGAAAATACTGAAATCGGTATTAGCAACAAAGGTATCAAACACAAAAGAGTTGAGCATTTAATAGGCCTATCCCAACTTTACACCCCCTGGGACCTGGCAGCACTTTCAGAGTGTAGGAAGGCTTAGAGGATGACAGCCTTTGTGATACATATCCTTTGCAGCCGGGGAGGTGTCTGACATTCTCTTCAAAACCAAGCTCTTGGGATGATTAAGAGGAACGTACAGAGGGGATGGCCTAATCCTGCTGCGTTTGGTTCTGCCTTAAACCATGGTGAGCGAACCCATTGGGTAACCTAAATGGAGAGAGGATAAATTGCACTTGATTCCTCTTGATTTGTCAAATGGTGGGTCAATCTAAGCTAAGTATGGCCATGAATATAACATTCACTCGCAAGATTTGTCACAAGAATATCATAAATACTTAATGCATCAAACACAGGTTACTAGAGACAACAAATTTTAGTTGTTCTTGCATCACTTTTGATAGGAATCTCAATGGGAAGAAGTGTCTTCAATGATGTTGGGAAATAGAGCAACAGAGTGTAATGGCCCTAATTACGAGTAGATGGACTAGGAGGCTTTTCATTCGTCTTAGCCTTGGTCATACTCAAGGGGCAACGATGTTGGAGGCTACTGGATATGGATGTCTAATTACCACCTTGGTTTATGTTATATTTTGTTGTTGACATTAAGTTGGACGACATGGTGGTAATAATTGTTATATTTTGTCAGTGGGTGACTATATGGCACTTTATTATTCTAATTCTTCGTTAGGGGTCACCTAAGTTGCTTTTGGTGCATGGGGGGAAAAAGTAACTTAAATCATATTATATTTATATGGTTTTTCCAAGGGGATCGATTGGACTCTGTTTTGGGCCTCTTGTTGCATGGTGAAGTTATAAAAGGAGTGTTCAAGGAGAGTTATTCATTCATTCTTGCGCTCACACATATTTTGGCACTAAGCAACTGTTGTTTGCATTCTTTTCACTTGTGGAGTAAAATCCCACAGGATCCCTAGCTTCAGTGGTGAGAGATCCACTAGGGCACTCTTCGGTGATGAAAGAACCACAGTAGTTTACTATTTTGGAGCTTATTCAAAAGAGATATTAAGGCAGATTTTACAGAGATTTCAGGAAGGATTTCAAAAGCCTTTTTCAGTACTAGGGTGAGAAAATTTCAAGGGTTTGCATATCACTTTATTCTCAGTATTTAAGGCAGAGTTTGGCACAACTTTTAGAGGCATTTTGTTGGATCTACAGCCCCTTCTATAGGATGATGTCAACCCTAGGGATTTGCAATAGGTTTATCGAGGGTTTCCCAATGTTCCTTTTCAGATGTGGAGGTTAGGTTTATTTCTATATAATTTGTAGATGTTATTTCCAGAAAATCAGATTTTAATACATTGTATTCGCATAGTTATGAATTTTTGAAATTTTCCAACAGTCAGGCCATTCTGAAAATTACTGGCAATCATATATTATTCAGAAAAAACCAAAAATATTTGTCTAGTCTTTGTTTTCATCTTAGCAAGCTCTCTATAAAATGTCATGTGATTTGGACAAATATTTTGCAAGTTATCTTTAAATTTCAGTTCGCTGCCCTAGTGGGTTTAATTCTAGAAAAATCAAAATTTTATTTACTGCAAATATATATATATATATTGTAGATTTTGAAAAGATATCACACAAGTGATATTTCACAGGGTGGTAAATGGATCTTTACCTAGAAGTGTGATGGTGTGGGGAATGTAGAATATATTTGTTTTGTAAAGGAGGGGGAGTAAATGATGGTTGATTTCTTGCAACAAAGCATTAATGACTACCATGACAGCATGTTATCTTGGAAAGCAAAGAACGTGTGATTAAGTAGTAACAATTTTTAAACAAAAATATTTGCATTCATTGATGCTCAATTGCTGCAAATATTTTCAAGACAATCTTTAAAACACTTGACATAAAAGCTTATGCAAGAGTTCTAATGAAGTACTTATTGCTCCTATTTTCATACACCAAAGATACACTCAAAGGATGACAAAAATCATTTAAACAAGAGGTCGCAACAGGGTTTTATAACCACCTCAGATATTGCAAAGTAAATGCTGCAAGGCAATGCTAATTTAGTGAACAAAAAGATGCAACTTTCCAAAAATTTGATCTAGTGTACTACATACATAAGCAATAAACACAAAATTGTAGTAAAAATTTTAACTCATTAATCAAATTTCGTAATGTCCCCATTTTTGAAGACCCTTAGCCTATTATTCCCCGCGGGCTTTAGGGAGATTGCAAGGCGAAAATTATATTAAATAATTAGATAATATTGCCTGGAGAGTGATTTTAATCATTTGACATTATAAAGCAATATTTATTTAATTATTTAATATTTATGGAGCAAGTAATGTATTTAATTATTTAATTAAATTCCCAAAATGCAAATTAAAAAGGGGAATTAATTAAATAATATTTAGGTGGCTTTTAAATATTAAAATCACCTTTTGAAAAGGGGATGCCTCATCTAGGAAAAATAAACTGCTTTTATTTAGTAATTTCCCTCTCCTAGGGATTTCGAATTTTGTGCCTCCTTTATAAAAAGAGTGCTAGAATCATTGTTAGACTTATGTTATGATAAGATTTATTTGATACTCCATGCTTGGAGTTGGGATGCATGCCCATTAATGCTTTCTCTCTCTCTTGCGAGGGAAGTTAGTGAGCTGGTTTTGATCAATTGAAGTATTCTCTCTTGTTCCATTTGTTGAGTTCTCTTGTGTTGAAGTATGTTCTATGCATGATTCATACTTGCTAACATTGGCGACTTGCTTTGGGATGTGGCACATTGTTTGATGAGGATATTTGAATGATTAGTGGTGATTTTTGATGTCTTTATGGTCTGACTTTAATGTTGTAATTATTCCAACCATGGCGACTTGATATGGGTCTTATTTTGGCATGTTTTAAGGGTAAATCATCTATATTCAAGATCTGATCTATGTTGGCTTATTTTTGCTAAGTTTGGGCAGCCATTTTGAGTGTATTGAAGGGTTATTAAGTGCCGGAAATTACTTATGCAATTTATTCTAACCCTAGCGACTGGTTTGGGGATTTTGGGGGTTGTTTTGGAGGGGTTTCAGTTGTCATAAAATTCAGATCTTTAGTTCTTTGGAAAGATCTTAATTTATGGAATTATCTGCATTTTATTTGAAGGGAAAATATGGAATATTGAAGGAGTTATGAATTTTAGAAGATTTCAGTTGTCTATCAGCTATTTGGTTGCTAACAATTATATATTAATTTCATATTTGCAATTTGGGATCAATTTAATATTGAATGTGATTGTAGCAATTAGGAGAAATAAGGAGAAGGTAATTCTATAATTTTTGGAGTAGATTTGGTGCCCTAAATGTGTTGGGCGACCTACTTTTTAGGGAAAAATTAGGGTTTCATGTTGGTTGTGCGAAATCTGATTTTTGCATATTATTCTTCATATTTTGTGGTCCAATATCCAAAATTTCAGCTCATTTGGACTTCTCTAGCCAAAGATATGAATTTTTTAAAATTGCAGCAGTTGGGGTTTGAAAATTAATTATTTTCCAGCAGTGTGTGATCAGATTTATATTATTTCCTAACTTGTCCTAGACATGGACATTACAAATTTCTACAAGATCCAAAACACAAAACTAGAATCATAAGCCATATTTCATTTAAACTTTCAATTTCTTGACAAGGGGACATGAATTAAATGTCTTCAATGTTCACCAATGGTTGTACAGTGCAACCACCTTGACACAAGAAACTTGAAAACTCAAAGTTTATATGTATTCCATATAAGGAAATGGAAACATGCAGAGTTACATTAATTTCTTTCAACTTCTCAAAGAAATCACAAAAAAAAAAACCCTTTTCATGAGGACAGACCCTCATATTTATACAAAATTTGTTATGAATTTCCTCTTATTTTCCTCCAAAAGCATATGCGAGCAATCCCAGAAGGTGCGGCAATGAACTCCATCTTTGGAAAATATCTTTCCACTGCAAAAATTCTTCTGTTTAGCCATCAACTTGATTCTGTTTTCAATTGCAGATATGGACATGTGTAAGATATTTCATTTGCGTTGTCCAATCCTCTTTTGTCTTGTCCATCCTGTCACAATCATTCATGTGCCCAGTCACAAACCGTTTGTTCCTTGATGTCGTTATTCCAACTGATTTGACACTCGTCTTTTTAAAGAATATGTTTTGGGAAATGAATGACCATAGATATTCATTTGAATTTGATTCTTCCCTTGCGCAAAACCTTTAATCAAGCCAAAAGAACACTTTTTGACAGACATCATTCTGCCTTCCCTTTTTCAAATCCGTGCGAGCATTCGAAATTGATCTCGCATTCAATCCTGACATGATAATTCACGCAAACCTATCCAAGATTCATCCTCCTATAAATTCTCACTGATTTCTTATGAATTTGCAACTTCCCTTAAGTGAATTTTCCTATGAAAGAATCAGTGTCATCCTTTTTCAAACAATGGAGGAGATGGAACTGGGAAGCAATTTGAAAGGGCTTTCTTCATAAGCTTTGGATGTGATCTTTAATCTTTTTGGCCCAAGTGAAGCTTTCATTAGGATGTTGTTCACGGTTGAAGACCAAGCAGAGCCCGCAGGACTGCTAACTGTCAACATAGTGCAGCTTGCTTTGATGAGGAAACTGATCAGAATGACTCCCTTCTTCTCTGTATTCCAAATTTTAATTCATCATTTGTTTCATTTAGACGATCACGTAACTCCAAAGAAATTTAAAAAGTTTTAGATTCATTACAGGTCGGTGATTAATGAAAATTCCATACGGATATCACCCACCTTTTTCAACAAGGAGATGGCAAAAAGGGAAATTCCAACTGATGTTCATATAGTGTCTGATGACAAGCCTCAAGAGGACATATCCTCAATTTCTTGCAGAATAGCCGCAATGGAGCAAAGGCTCACCATTCTTGAAAAAGCTTCTTTGAAATCTCCTGAAGTGCCTCTTCATTCGTTGAAGAAATGCAAAAGGAGCCCGGTTGATCCAGTAGGTACGTCCAAGCCAGTCTCTGCTAATCCGATTGATGTGCCTGAGCCAGTTCCTGTTATGCCAATTGATGTACCTGGGCCATCCACAACCTCCAAAACTACTACTCATCAGGGTACCAAGGCATATCTCATAGTAGGGCTTAATCTTCTTGAATGGGCTTCTTCTTATGAGAAAAAGTTGGATTTGATTACGATTTTGGAAGGCACAAGGACAAGTATCAAGGAGCTTATGGACAAGGGCATGTCTCACGGATTAGCAGGAAATGTACAGTATGTTTATGGCACTCAGGACCGCAAGGAATTTGAGTTTAGGATGAAAAAGATGGTAGATCGTATCCTAGCATTTGCGGAGGAGTTTGTAGTCATAAATTGGCAATATACTTAGCTTAAAAAACATCAATCCTCATTTCAAGGGCAGGAACCCCTATAGAATCCTCATTTTATACCTAGTCTATACATATATTCTTTTCCACTTTCTTTGTCAATTTAGCTATCATTTCTCCCAAATGAACATGCCTCTAGATGGTAGAGTAATTGCCTTTCCCACAAGACCAATCTTGCATGATTTGGTTACCCGCAACAAGAATTACATGTGAAAATGCTCCATCGCTCATTCCGCAGCTTTTCCTTGCATTTATCTCTTCCTCACGGGTCTTTTGAAATATTTGAATGTTCTGAACGCCCAGCGGCTTTTTTGCTTGCTTGGCAGATACTTGAGTACCCTGCGGCTTTTGAAGTCCACGGAATACTAACCTCTAAAACACCCGCAGAACACTGAATCAGTGTGCCACGACTTTATTATATAGCCACACTCTCCAATCCTTCGCAAAAGGTTGCCCCGCGGCATCAAATCCTTCATCAATCGACCAATTTTACCTAAAGCATTATCCACTCACTTCCTTTAGCTCACGGATTCTGTCCTTAGCCGATTTTTCAAATCTCTTGCGGGCTTTGAAAACCCGTGGTACCCTAACTTGCTTTAGCTTATGAGATTGACTTGATGCTGCGATAGCCAACCGTACCAGAATCCCGCCTAAATCCCAAGTTGATTCCCGTTGTTTTGCGGATTGAGGAAAACCTGCAAAACACTAAGATCTACACTTCGTGAATGACTAGCTTAGTGTACCGCGGGTTTCTTAAAGCATAATGGCCAAGCCCATTTTACAAGTTGTTTTAAAATTATGGGAGGGAGTAATTTTTGGACAACAAAACTCTCTAGTGTTACTGAATCCATGTGAAGCGGAGTCTAAAAATACTAGTTCACTCCAATTGTAGATATTGGTTCATAATGAGTACCAACACTAACCTCTATTGATGCCACCTTCAGTAACCAAAAGCAATCTTCAATTTTACTTTCTACATTGACAGACTTAAAACCATGGGGCATTCAGCTTCAGGCCATGAGAGATATCCATACTTAGCCCTATGTATATCAATGAGGATTGCATTATTGGGCCCCAATCGATGTCGGCATTCTTGGTATTTTAAGACTAGTTCGCTCCTCCAGTCTACCTACATCTTTGTTGACATGTTCCCTCCTTTTAGGTGTTCCTTTGATATCCCTCATCAGTTTCTTCCCATAAGGGAGCTCACAAATAGAGTTGTCGGGGGATATCTACAAGTAGCACATCAGATCACTTGGACCTCTCCTCAGTTGCTCATCTAAAGTTTTCCATTTGTGTTGAGCATTTCGGGTGGTGGATGGTGTCATTCGTCGTCCTGCTATATCTGACGTCATTGGTTTCACAGATTGATGTTTCCCTTAAAACAATTCAAGGTGTGCTCACAACACTTACAGGATGAGAATAATCATCATGTTCCACATGCGGGCCGGATTTGTTGTCTTTTCTCCCTCTAAGAGGAAACTGAGAAGCACTAAATTTTCAGATGCTCCAGGGTAATACCAATGTGTTTAAAAAGACTCAAACGAATTTCTATTTCACTTTCTTTCGGTAACCATACCAACGGTGCTTAGACCTTTTTTTGAGAGGTTGCCACCCTTCAATGCAAGTCCCTACAAGGAGTGCTTAGAGCCCCCAAGACAATCACCTCTTTCTTTCAACCCATCACAAAGGTTGGGCATTAAAGACCCTTTGGATATTGCTAGTTCACATTTTGAGGGATGTAGGTCAATGAGGCAGCATGGATGAAATCTCTATTTTTAAACATTAATACTTTGCCCCAAAAATGTATCATCTCAAAAAACGGAGATTTGACTTATCCTCGAAGACATTGTGATCTATCCTCAATTATTCCAAAGCACATGAAGAACAACCACAATTCATGATTTGGAGTGCCATACAGGAATTTGTTCGGCACTTACAAATGTTGAAGATGCGACTCTAGAACAGGAATGCTTGACAGGACATAGGAATAAAGTACCCAGCAATATCCTCTCAAAAATAGACATGGAGAAAATAATGAGCATTATCCAAATACTTTTCAGAAATATGCTTCTGTAATGTCCCCTTTTTCGAACTAATATGAAATAAAGGATTCCTTAACAAGCAAAGATTGAACAATGGAAGATCATGGATTATATTTCAGATTTCATCATTCATATTCATGATTTATTTTTGCATTACCCATTCTTAGTGGGTTGGTTGGGTTTAGTGCCTTTAATGAGGCTCAAAATAAAAAATTATAATGACTTATTAGGGTCGGCCATACCTTTATGGGCTTTGGCGCCAAAGAAAGGTTTAAAAGAAGACTAGACGAGCTCATTTGGAATCTAGATTTGGCACATTTTTCCTATTTGGGCATTGTGAGCTTGTTGCTCCATGTTCTTCCACTTGAGGACGAAAACCCTCTTGTGTGGCTTCCTAGAAGGACGAAAACCCTTCTAGTGGTTTTGTTGGAGGACGAAAACCCTTCAACATTGATTGAGCTTGAAGATTATTGCAGATTTTGAGGAGAATACTTAATATTCAGATTTTTATTGGCATTGGGCAGCCTTCCCTAGGTGGAGCGACCTGCCTTGGTGTAGGGTTTGGTGTCCTAGAGGGCATAAAATTGAGATCTCACTTCATATTCTGATTTGGCATATTTTATTAAGCCGAAATCTCCATTTTGGTGATTTTTGGCAAGGGTTTACTATTTTTCCTAGCCCTCGGTTTTGGCGTCTGCTGCTCATTTTAAATAATCAATTCCAGTTTTCGTGAAATCAGATATTCTTTCAATCTTTTGATGTGTTTATGATCACAATAAATATTGTCGTGGCTAGAATAATTGTTTTGTGGCATTATTCATTGATTTGCTTGGTGAAAAGTGGATTTGAATTTCATAAACAGTTCGCTGCCCTTGTAGATAGCTGATTTCAGATTTAATTTCAGTTTGTTGATTTTAAAATCAGACTTGCTAATTTTGGGGTTTGAGCTAATTTCCGTAATTTTCAGTTTTGTCCCCAAAAGGGATATTACATTTTTACAATGATAGACAATGATACAGATGATCTATCTAAGGCAAGATCAAAAATGTTTGATAGGACTACCATCCAATCATTCTTGTTTTCATGAGCCCATGCTCTTTAGGAGTTCTTGCTCCCCCCACATTGTTATTTGTATTGGAATCTTAACCACATTGGTTGGGGCTTTACCACTTTGTGTTTACCCGTGGGTTCCCTCATTTATTTTCAATGTTTTTGTTCTTTTTATTTAGATAGACTTTGGTCCTAAGGTCCATTTACCCTACCATTTTCTATTGCCATTGGATATATATTATGGAGACCCATCGACCTATTTTTGGTCATTTGTGCACTAAAAAATCATTTCATTTCATTTCTAAAAAGTGCAGTCCCAAAACTCCAAATGCTATCTGTAGAAACCATAAATGCCTGCCCACTTTACATTACACTGAATGTTACGTATAATACCATTGAGTGCAACATCACATAAAAGTGTTGATTTAGCCCTCTAATTTGATTGTGGAATAATATCTATTCAATTTTGCAACCTATATTCCTTTCCTTGTGCATTGTCTTTACCCCTAAGCCCCCCTCATTTGTTTTCCATGCTTTTCTTCTTTTAATTTAGTTAGTATTTAATCATAAGGTCCATTTATCCTAGCACTTTCTATTGGAATTGGATGTATTCTTCAATCCTATTGACCTATTTTTGGTCATTTGTGGACATAAAGATAATTTTATTTCATTTTTTATATCGGAATCATAAAACTCCAAATGCCATCTATGGAAACCACAAATGCCTACCCACTTTATGTCACACTGAATGTTACGTACAATAAGACCGCAACATCACATAGAAGTGTTCATATAGCCCTCTCACTTGATTTTAGAAGTATATCTCTTCAATATTACAACCTACATTCCTTTTCTTTTGCAGCACAAGCAGGTAAAGCTCGGCATAACAGTGACCACACTATAATGATTATATTACTTAGAATGTCATATCATGCTAAGCCATTCCTGCCAATACATGAAAAAGCACTGAATTTTATTCTTGAAAACTTGGCCTACATAGTTCAAACACCATACTCTTGTCTAGTATTAGGTCTCCCTAAGAGTTTGAAAATTAAGGAATAATACTGTCATCAATTCTGAGTCTTGTCATCCGAAAAACTTACCTGAATACTTAGATGCACAACTACCCTGACATTCATGATATTACATTTAATTTGAAATCAGTTTCAAGAGGCGTATATTCTTCATCATAGTATTAGACCATTATGTCCATTATATTGACCAATAAATATAGCTTTGTTCGTTTTGAAAAAAAAAAACTCCCTGAAAAATTACCTTAAGAAAACAACTACAGTACTGTTATTAATAATTATGATTCATGAACAAAACAAAAGAAGTGTAAATGAAACAAAAATCATTAACTTCAAACCGAACAGAACTGTTCAGCAGATTATTGATTGGGAGACAAACATCTTACCAAGAATAGCATGTTTATTTACTTCTTCCATAATGCAGAGAAATAGCTCTTCCACAAAAATGATGCCTACTAGAATATAATTATATGAATAAAATATAGATAGTAGCTTACTCGTGCCAGCAGAGAGAAAATAAAACATCAGACTTGTACCTGATACAACTTACAATCTTCTTCAGATTTTTTTAAACTGAATCAACAGAAGCCAACATGTTTTGTTAGATACGCATCTATATTAGCTAATGGTATTTGCCATCAGAAAACCAAACTATGTTCTATGAATTGCATAGTACCTGTCTCGCAGAATTAAAACGATTCCTGTAGCAGCACCAGGAGCATGTTCCTCCTTCACCTTTGCTTGAATTCCTGCCACAGTCTTGGTTTCTGATAGCGAATGAGGTGGCAAAATCCCATGTTAAACAAAACAAAAGATTAAGCATATGGTAGATATTCAAATATTTGATATAATGGTCACAAATTCAAGTCGTGTACGTATATTATAAATATACATTGACGTAGAAAAGAAATGAAGAATATTAAAATATTCAATTGTGCTTTATAAAAGTTAGCATTAAGGGAGGGTGCATTAACAACCTTGAAGGGCCAAATTTAGATAAAATAAAGTTGGTTAATTCGGCTCACTTGATGAACCACCCATCTCATTTCTGATTTAGAATGTTGGATAAACAAGGCAACAAACCTGTTCAATATTCTGAATTTTTAGACATGTTACATTACCTCTGCTATGTATCAGGAGTTATAAGTTGTGCAAAGGATTGCAGGAGTCTTGCGAGAAACTGCCCAAAAACAATATCATGAGTAAGAAGCATGCCTCGAGAGAACATAACGAGGACTAGAGTCTTGTACTTCTACAATGATAACTTGTGCGTGCAAGTTGCATGGAAACGTAGGATTTTTCCAGGATTTAGTATTTGAGCCAAGTAGTTTTCAACATCTGTTAAAACACTTATGATCATTTGCTACCTTCCTGTTGATTGTAATATCACTTAGGGGAAAATAAGATTACAGGGACTTTCTTAAAGAGAGGTGAGACATAACTTCGAGGCATGACATTAAGTAGGCAATGTGAAATTTAAGGTTTTTTATGTTTGAATTTTTTTATCCAAGTCTAAACATCTAGTAACAAGCATTTATAAAAATTAAATTACAGTTAATTGCTCCAACAACTCTTTGGACAAGGGTTGTTCATATGAGGTTTATTGTAGGAGTCTATCAGGTTTCCTATTAAGACTTGTGAATTGAATCGAAGAACTTCTGAGGGTAGAGTTTGCAATTACGAAAAAGCTCTTGCATTTGCATTATGTTGAAAGAATGGCATCTACTGCACATAGAACAGCATAGTAGGACTAAGAATCCAACGGCCTTTATTTTGGAAGCATGGTGAGAGACAAGGGCAAAGACTAGATCAGGGACATACAATTATTGTGGTTTCCTTATGAGAGAAGGCATCAATTGCCTTAAATACCACATTGCATGAATCCCAAGCCAAGACATGCTTTTGTGCAACCAAATGAGCCATTACAAAGAGAGATGTTGTGGGAGGATTATTCAAGGCCTTCCTGAGGCAGAAACTCTATTGATCAAAATGAAGTAGGACGGTCACAATCCCATCCGTGATGATTCTAGGGTGGAGCTCAAGATGAAATCAGTTGGCTCAGAAGCACATGCAGCCGCAGATTTCAGGAGGCCCATCATCCACAAAAGACAGTTCAAGCCAAATGCCATCGACTTCATATGGTTTATGTGTTCCTTGCAATAAGCCTAGTGCACAACGATTGCTCAAGTTAGTGGGTACTAGGAAAAGCATAGTATTACCAAGAATCGGATGCTTCTAATTAATTTTGGTATGATAACAAAATACCATTCAATGTGGCTAGAAGCCCGTAATGGGAGATATTGGTAACTACATTAATTTTCGTCAAGAAGGGATTCAAGGCACCTAATCCTCATGATTTGAGTGGCCCATTTATGGAATGTTATTTGCCATAAAAAAAATATGCAAGCGACTGCTGAAAAATGAAATAGAATATGTGGGCAAAAAACTGTTTTGTCCAAATACAATTTTCATAGAGAGATTGCTGATATGATAACAACCCGCAATAGAAACACTATTGTTTAATTTTTTGAATACTAGGTGTAAGCTGGAATAGTCAAGTTTTCTATGAATGCCCATGAAATATCCCTTGTGGGATATTACTTGAAATTCACAAAATATGTATATAAAATAACATCGAACAAAATTCTGATTTTTCCAACCTCCAAATTATGACAGCAATATGCAGAAACCCTCTAAAGAAATTTTTGTATTTTCCTAAGCGATGACTTTAGCACTACCCAGAAGCTTCAAAGGAAGTGGAAAAATATGCTAGAAATAAACAATAGAGAAATAATTTTTATGCTCTTGGATCTGATTTTATTTATTTATTTCAACTGTTGAAACTGAGAGAAAATTCCAAAAATTCACAATCTTTCTGAAATGGATCTTGGATAAATTATGAAATTCAGGCAACAATCATTCATAAATTATAACGAATCAGATCCAACTTGGAAAAATGAAAAACTTCAACCAAAAACCCTAGAAAACATTGCTGCAAAACCCTAAGTAGATATGAAAATAAATAAAGCCCAAACTGCAAAAAATTCCTCCTGGGCACTCGCTAAGCTTGCCTCAAACGCTGGAAATAATCTGATACTGTAGATGGCTGAAGTATGGACCAAATGATCTCTCAACCTCTAATCAAACCCTTGAAATTCTTTAAAAACTTTGATCTGAAAATTTGATTTGAATGAAGCTCACAAATTAGCAAACTAGGGATGGATCTTTCACCACCGAAGAGTGCTCTACTGGCTAGGAGTGGATTTTTCACCACTATAGCTAGGGTTCCTGTGGGATCTTACTCCACAATCAAAAAGTGTGCAACCAACAATGGCTCCAATATCTAAAATGTGTGTGCATGTATGAATGAATGCCAAATCTCCCCCAAGTGCTTCCTTTTATAACTTCTCATTGCAACAAAAGGCCCAAAAGAACCCTAATCACCCCTTTGGGTCTTTTCTCAATGTTAATTAAAATAACTTAAGTCACTTTTTTCCCCACGTGCCAAAAAGTCCCCTTAAGTGAGCCCAACGAAGAATTAGAACATAAAGTACCATATATTCACCCATCACTTAAGTCATCGACTAAATATAACATAAAGTACCTTAGGGGAGCATCTCACAACCTTATTTCACTTAAGTCACCTCAAAGTACGTGTCCAACTCCAAAACATAACATATAAGTGAAATGAAGGTACAAACCACACCCAATAACCATCAACGTCACTAGCCCCTTGGGCATAACCAAGGCTAAGATGGATGAAAAGCCTCCTAGGCCATCTGCTCGGAAATGGGGACATTACAGTCCTTTAAAAATGGTTTAACCCCATCCATTATCTTGTCATGCTACAAGTTGAATCCCACAAAGCAAGTTTCTTTGACCTCATCCTTATTCAATCAAAATAATTGGGGGGATTGAATACCACAAGGCAAGTCTCTCTTCCTCACCCTGCAGTTCTCAATGATCGGTGGGATCCGAAGTAACCAAGACACCTTATGTAATCATCATTCTCTCCATTGTTCGAGTAGAGAGCAATCCTTGCCCCTACAAGTAGTATGATCCCACACCTATTATTGTCCATTCGTGGGACATTACACTAAAATTATCTTATCTTATCTATCTTTATCTTCATTGCACAATCGTGTATACGTCACTTTTTGTTAATCATGACAATCACTAGCACTTGAACACTAACCCATGGGTACTAAAGTCCACTGTGGTTTTCCAACTTGGGGTATTTGGATCAACTTTTGCAACTAAGTGGTATAAGCACTAAGGTGTCAACTCTCCCACATGACCCATGATTGTGTGAGAGTTTGGCTATTTCATAATGTGTATCAATGTGTCTCGTGAAAGAGGATCCCAAGTCTCAAGTATAGAGGTCAATTTCAAATATCTTTCTATGGTAGACCATTGTAATCTTACAGCCAATTAGAGGCGTGTCGAGTCTGTTCAGGAGATAGCTGCAACTTTTGCTTGTGTAACATACCTCACAAACTCCTCAGAAGGTCATAGGATTTTGGAAAGAGCCCCTGATTGGAGAAAATCTCTGATATCTGATCACATGGTCATGCACTCCTTGCGAAGTTATATACCCTTAGCATCCACCTGCCCAATGTCCAAACCTCCTCAATTTATGCAACTCAAAATATGACTTTAAAGGTCAAGAGGTCTATATGAGCTGAACATCACACATGGTATGCTTGTGTATGCTCATCTGTATATCAGAGAGGCTACCCCAAGAACTTGAAAAGACATCATGTAACTCACATCCACCTCCTGTGTTCTGAATGTGAACCTACTGAATAACTAGGTAACTGAGTCAATGTCGTCCCTCCACCGACTAACACATGGGTGATATTCTCATCGTGTATAGAAGCAGTGGCAAGTACATAGGAGTGCTATCCCATGTCAGCTTAAAAATATGAACTGTATGCTACATTGATTTGATCATAACGACAAGCCGCACATCCCTGTATAAAGTTGAGGATATCCTCCACTTAAATCCTAATCTATGCCGTCTGAACCTGGCTCCCATATGAACCTGGTAGGATCCTCGTGAGGACACAAGTGTCCATGTCATGGAAGAACAATGCACATGTCGCACTATCTCCATCCTCAACCATGAATCTGACACAAGGTACAACCTGATTTGATAGAAAATCATTCATCCTCCAATGGCTGATATTTTTTCATGTCATGTGTGACCATCCAGAATCTCACAAGTGTGTACGGTTCATGAGTACTCAAAAAGCAAATGAGATCTCATCTCCCAAAACCTCAAATAAGCAAGTGGATAATGATAAACTACCAAATTGTAATATTTAAATTTTCCTTGTTGATCTGAACCTGTAACCCCAATCTCTGTAACTGTCTCATGTGCAACACTACTAGTCACACCCATATCCATCTTCCACATCTGCCAGCAATAGTAAAAACCTCATGACGGGGAAAATCTTCTCCATTCCCTTGACATTTAACCACTTTGGGTGCTTGTAGATAAACCTCTCAAGATTTCATTCTTGCCCTCGGACTTAAACTTCAGCTCCATTTGAAAAAGAGGGTTAGTCCGAAACTCACTAAGAGAGTGAAGCCAATTACTCCCAGCCTTAAGTTGGTCTCTCGTATAATTAGCTTGTGGAAACATCGATTAATTGTAGTTACTATAATGATAGTTGCAATTTGGAACTCTTTTGTGCATCTCATAGACTCTCCATTGGCATCAATGTGCATAAGCCCTCAAATTCTTCGATTTAGACCTCACCTCTCAACCAAGGATGCATCAATGAAGTTGTGGAAACATCGATAGCCCCAAAAATATTTTTATTATCAATGAGCACCACCACACGTTGAAGGGTGCATAACTACCTTGACCCTGAATGCCTTGTACCTTGTGGTACAGATCATTAATGGACCTATAGACTCCTCTAAAGAAAGAGTCTCATCCTAGTGCTCCACATCATTGTCCAATGCAACATATCCACCTTGGATCTCTGAGTCGACAACAATATGTGTATGGAAAAAAGACTCTCCTGAAGGAGATGCGGGAGGTATTGGAGGTCTTTGATCATCTAGATTAGGGTTGCGTGTTTAGATTATGCAACTGGAGCCTAATCAAGCTCAAGTACTTCAAAATTTATGTGAATCAATAGGTTATTTGGCCTCAAGGACATTTAGCTTCAAATTTCTTAGTGAAATGGGGCAAAATACAAGCATCATATGCAACAAATAGTATAGGCTCCTGATTGAAAATCATGAAGATATATGATTGATTATTGTCTTTAGGTAGAAACCTTGACTTTGGATTAGCTAACTCCAATTTTGATGAGCTATGCATGATCCTACATTAGGAGCAAGACAAATCCATCAAGGTTCAAAAAAACTACTAGGGTCCAAGAAAAAGGTCAAACCTGCTCATGGTAAAGTAGTGAAAAAGCCTCTGATCTCCGAAACATCAAGAACCATGATTGAAAGCCTCTAAAAATTTGCAATGTATACATCCAAAGAACCTGTCTGTCTCAAGTGAGTAAATTCTCTGAAGTAACTGTCAGGATCCCTCCTATCAACAAGCAGGGGCAATAGAGGGAGTACCAAAATGCCAATGAAGGTGAGACAAAGAAGGGATCTCACCAAGGTGATGCCATGGGTGATCGCACAAACAAAGATATTGAAGGCAAGTAGGAAGGTTATTGCTATTATGGCAAGATTGGACATTGAGAGATTAAATGCACAAAGAAGGTGCAATACCTCATCAAGGAGAATGAGAAATTCAAGAGTCACTATGTTAAAGGTAGTAGCAATGATTCAACACCTACTGCTTGCGCTTCCAACGCTTTTAATGTCCATTCTTCAAATTTTGAGTGGATAGGCGATCTAGTTTATGCTCATCACATGGAAAATGATGGAAAATTGTTTTCATCACTTGATATAAGCCCGAGGATGGCACGATTTATATTGTTCCCAATTCATCTTTAATAGGTCTAGGAAACAAAATACTAGGTATAAAATGATGTATATCATGTTCATGTCCTCATCGAATAGTTGTCCCACCGGTGAAGCTTTCGGATCCTTCAAGAAAGAGGGCTCTTGAAGTCCCAAAGTAAAAGAGTGGAGAGATTGCTACCCTGAATGTGCACTTTCGCCTCATGAGCCTGTTGCCCCATATTACTATTTTCTCCTCTATCCAATCACTTAGAAGAATAAGGTGGAATTTTGGCATGACAACTATGTTATGAAGAATATTGCCAATAAATATCAGTTTTTTGTCTGTGGAACATTGGATAAGCGTGCTAATTGTATAGTTACCAGGAAAATCTACTATAGGGAGAAGGGCTGCGTCCTTGTACTCACATTTTTTGGTGGCTACATTTATGCACAATATAACTGTACCCCTTATTCATTTACTTACGTACCTTGATTTGATGGGCACCTCTGTCGTGGTCTCCCTACAAGTCCCCTCTACTCCACGTCTCTTAGTAACTATGGTGCTATGACTTATGTGTTCACTAGATTCAAGGATGTTTTGAAGAATCAGGGGCAATTTGAATTGGTGGTGAAGATAAATGATGATAACTTCCTTTGGCGTCTGAGATTGGGTAACTTGAATTTACAGAGCATGTAGTTCGGGTAATGATCCATCATACTATGTTGGCACAAGAGTTCTTCAATCATTACCACATTGAGAAATAATGAAGTATGTGATGATTTTTACCTTCTATTTCTCTTACTAGAGGTGTGCGTGAGGGGTGTGTTCTCGGGAAGCGACACTGTAAAAAGTTTGAGAAGTGCGAGGAATGGATTTCAAAGAAACAATTAAAGCTTGTCCATTTTGATATGTGCTTGATGAATGGTATAGTTGAAGTGCCTAGTGGCGCTATAAATGATGTATATCATGTTTCTAGCCTTGTAATTTCTTGTTTGTTTATCAAATCGCTCAGAAGAATAAGATTGAATTTTGGCTTGACCAATATGTTTGAAGGTTATGGCGAACGACTTTCAGTTTTTTGTTGGTGGAATTTCGGATAAGCATGCTAAGACTTATGTGCTCACTAGATTTGAGTATGTTTTGAAGAATCATGAGCAATTTGCGTTGTTGGTGAAGGAAAATGATTATAGCTGCCTTTGGCATCTGATATTGGGGCTGCCAAAGCATGCAATTGATTTCGTCTAAAGAGGGCTGCAAAATCAGTTAGAAACATGCAAACAGGGGTTCAAGGGTATCTTATATTACTCCTGCCAAAGCTTGTGTAACAAATGGGGTGTGCCTTGTCAGAAGAATGACATCATTGCTAGTACAATGTCATGCAGAGGGCAAAGCATTGGCTTTTACAGTCACAAATGGAGCTTGTCCATTACAATCTGCGTTTGATGAATCATCCATCCATTGCAGATGTACATCTTTACATTCATTGATGATTTCTCTAGAATGAATTGGGTTTATTTACTGGAGTAGTCTTATATTATGAACTATCTTGGTTTATGATCGAAAGACAATCTACGCATCTAGTGAAGTTTTTGGGATCGGACAGAGGTGAGAATGCCAACAATGTGTTGGAGGCATTTTGCTGTAAGCATGTTGTTGTATCGCTGAGTACCGTGGCATATACTTCTTAGCAAATTGATGTTGCGGAAAGGAAGATCAGGACATTTGTGGAGATGGCGTGGGTGTTTGTTTGTAAGCTCATGCATAATTGATTGGTATACTGATATAAATTGTTTTTCAAACTCATCAAGGCAGGGATTATATAATAAAAAAAGATAATCAAATTGAGCAGCCACAATACAAAATTTCACTTGCTATTTATAATGCACAAAATTCTTTTTGGATCTAAGTTTTACTAGTTTTTAGAGACAATAGACCTCATTCGAAATATGCATTCTAACATACTGTAAGTGACATATTTCAAATACATAAGTGAGAAATTATCCTCTCAAATACTTGTTTATCATAGTTTAGCTATAGATTTGATGTTAACTTTATGATAACAAAAAATCAAATGAAATTTAACTATTAGGAAAACATTAAATTTTACCAATACTACTCCACTTGAGTGGCATGGGAACCCGGTTTTTGAAGAGCTACCCTTTTGGTACCTTTGTTATTGCTTGAGGGCAAGCAATCTTGGAAATGGAGGACTGTAATGTCCCCATTTTTTAAGACCCTTAGCCTATTTTACCCTATGGGCTTTGGGATGTGCACAGGGGACAATTTTATTAAATAATTAAATATTATTGCCTGAAGCAATAACTATTTAATTATTTAATTAAGAAGATTATTTAATTTAATTCCCAAAATATAAAAATTAAATGGGGAATTAATTAAATAAATATTTAAGTGGCTTTTATTGATAAAATCACCCTTTGAAAAGGGGACGCCACACCTAGAGGAAATAAACTGTTTTTATTTAATAATTTCCCTCTCCTAGGGATTTCGAATTTTGTGCCTCCTTGCTTATAAAAGGAGTGCTAGGATCATTATTATTTTTATGTTATGATGAAGTTATTTAGATACTCCATGCTTGGAGTTGGGATGCATGCCCATTGATTCTCTCTCTCTCTCTTGCATATTGAGTTGGTTATATTATTCAACTGAAGAGTGTTCGTAAGCTTTACAATCTACTTATTGAAGACTCAGCGACTTGCTTAGGGTGTTTTCAAATTGATTTAAATGCAAATTGTAACTGGATGATTGTGGAATCTTACTCTCTCCTATTTCTGAGTATTTGGGATCTTAGAGTTGGTTTCTTTTAACAATGATTGGAGTATTTATTCTATCCTTGCAAATCGATTTGTTGTGCATTTATGTGAATGGCACGACTTGATATACATATATATACATGTGTGATTTGGTATGATTCACACTCTTTATTTTGCAGCGACTTCTCTCTTTATTCTAAGTGGCTTAATGTGAGTGGTTAGAACTAGGAATTGCATGTTTGTATGATGTTTGATAGTCCCCTTTTGACAACGAACTGTGTAGTTCTTTATTCATTGGCCTTTAGCAATCTCGTTTCAAGCCCATATGTCCCCCTTTGAGTGACCTTCCCTGAAGTTTGCATATTGGTTGGTACCAAGTTAAAGTGTTTTTAGTATGGATCAGTTGGTATTTGGCGATGGTTTTGAGAAAGGTTTTTAGAGTCTTGTATGACAGTAATTTGATCTAGGAAGTTTCTGGGCAAACTTATAAGTGCATATTCCAAGTAATATGAATAGCGACCTCAATCTCATAATGGTGGTGCAATGATTTCACATAGTTGCACTAGGGTTGAACTCTCTTTCCCATGGCTGTTTATGATCTAATCCATGGCAACTCAGATTGGTGTGTGATCTACATTATTTAGCTCCCTTTCAGACAGTCGGTATGGACTGAGGGTGTTCGGTATAACTAGTAAGTAATTTCCATGCTTGATAAAGTAAACTACAATGGTGTATATCAGAAGGGTAAGATCAGATTTTATATATATATATATATATATACCAACGACTTATAGGAGGTATGGATATGAGTTATATAATAGTAATATCTATCTCTTCTTCATGACAATACAACCATTATACAAATCTGAATACTGTTGAAGTGAATCGGATTAGGGCTTGGATTATATATATATATATATATATATATATATATTATATATATATATATATATTACCACACGACTTGTAGGAGGTCTGGATTTTGAGTTTTTAAAGAGTAATATATGTCTCTTCTTCATTGACAATACAACCATTATACAAATTTGATTACTGTTGAAGTGAATTGATTAGGGCTTGGCATGTGTTTTGGAGGTTTCTACATGTTTCATTACAGCTAAATCATGCTTGCTTGAGTAGATCAATAGTAGTGGAGTTGATTTCATGCAAGTTTGAATATGATTTGTCAAGATCTCTAAGTTTATTTGCCTCAGTTGAGAATTGTCAATTTGTGTTATTTTTGTTGGGAAGCCATTAAAACCCTTCCTTGGGTTTATTGAGTCATCTAATTGAATGCACAAGCTGGGTTTAATTAACTACAGCAGTGTTCCAATCAATTTTGAGTGACATATTGTTTGTTGATTGCCATTTTCCCATATATTCTATAAGAGGGATATTACAACGTCACTAGCCCCTTGGGCATAGCCAAGGCTAAGATGGATAAAAAGCCTCCTAGGCCATCTACTCGGAAATGGGGACATTACAGTCCATCAATGCCTCCTAACGAGCGAATAATGCAAACTTTGTGTGATGTTGGAGGAGGTGATCAAAGAAGTGGATAAGTAAAATGTCATCCAAGTTGTGATTGGCCATGCCACAACATATGTAAGCAACAAGGAGACTACTTGAGAAGAAGCACCTACACTTTTTTGGAGCCCTTGCACAGCCCATTACATTGATCTCCTACTTGAAGACAAGAAAAATCACATGGGTAGAAAGTGCGGTTGAATAAGGCATGACAATTACAAATACATTTTAATCACCCTTGGATGCTAAGCTTGATGAGAGACGACACCAATGGAAAGGAGCTTGTGCGATTGGGAGTCACACAATTCACCACAAATTTTATCACATTGCAACCTCACGTGATTGATGTCTCCATGTTGGAAAAAGTCCATAGGGGAAAGGGTCGTCAAGACTGTTCTTGATGATGTGTTTGTGAAGAGTGCAGAAAAGATCCTTAAGGTAACTTTAAACTAAACTTTTTTTTAATTTGTTTGTTATAATTTTTTTGGTTCAAATTTATTTTTGTCTTAATTTTTAAATTTCATGTTATTTTGTTTTAGGTGACAGATCCTTTGGTCAAAGTTCTACACTTGGTGGATGGTGAAAAAAAACTAGTTGGGTTGTGTACGAGGCCATGGCCAAGGTCAGGTTGGCCATAACACATTATTATGGGAAAAAGAAAAGAAAATAAGAACCCAATTGGTGCATAATTGATCATAGATGGAACAAGCAACTCCACCAACATACATACATGCAATGGCTTACTACATTGAACCCCAAAGTTTTATTCTTCGATTCATTATATGGCCAATGAGGAGGTTATGGATGGCTTCAACACATGCATAGGCAGAGATGATGCCTGTCAAAGCCCTTAGAGACACAAATCTTGATGAGTTTGCGTATTTACAAAGGCGCAGGGGGAGGGTTTTTTCTTCGGCTCTATGCATTCGAAAGAGAATGACACAATAACTAGGTAAAAGCAAATTGAGTCCTTTGATAGTAGTCTTGTTACTCATAAATATGTAGATACTTTTGATTGTAGTCTTATTTAATAAATGCAAGCATATCTAATAGATGCAAACCTAGTTAACTTAGAAAGTTATAAGCGTCCTATTTACGGACTTGTGGTGGGAAGATTATGGTGCAAAAACACCAAATCTTTAGAGGCTAGCCATTTGTATTTTGTGCCATCCATGTAGCTCTTCTAGATATGAACATAATTGGAGCATGTTTGAGGCCATTCACACAAAGAAACGCAATAGATTGACAGCACAACGCCTCAATGACATTCATTTTGAGTGATACAATCTTCGACTTCCCATGAAATAAGTGGAGGGTAAAGAGAGTCATGATGTGATCAACTTGCATGATATCGATGCATAACTGTATTAGATTGATGAGGATGTGTAGCCCATGTTTACTGAGGAGATTGCACATTTAGAGAGAAATGCAGCAACAACAAAGGCACAAGCGCAAGCTAAAGCATGAGGGGTTGGTAAGGATGATATGTTTGCAGAAATTTTGTCTCAGAGGAGGAATCATTACCTTCCCCTTCCAACGAGCCGCTGATGAGTATGAGGAGCTAGAGGGGTAGAGAAATTTGTAAAATATTTTATGGATTTGTGATTTTTCATGATGATGATCAATCATCATATCATATTATGGTGCATTGATGAACATTGTACTCTTTTTGGTCTAAAACTAACACAGAATATACCTGTGTTCTCTACATTCATTTCTTATGCTTTTAACAATTTTTAGATGCCTATCTCCTAAGTTCATTCTAATGAATGGTGTACCCGTCCTCATTTTTAAAAACTCGGTGCACCAATATTCCATAGTCGCGAGTCTCTTAGTAACTATGATTTATAGTTTTCATAGTTCAAGTATTTTTAGCCTAAGTTTCCCAAGCCATATGACAATATGTGAGGTAAGCGATGGAAAGGATAGCCGCATGTGAGGCACAAGACTCAAGCAGAAGCATCAGAGGAGCTAGTGAAGGTCAAAGTGAGAGATTGTGAATGGAGACAAAGGCTGCCATGTCTGTAGCAACACTTGGGCCAAATAAACCAATGATATCATCGTCTATCACCACAAAGGGTCAAAGAAGGGTCTAAGAATGCTCTTAGGGTAATTTCCCATTCTATGAGGATGATCCATTATCATATGACAGTATAGCTGCGAGGAAGCTGAGTATCCTTCCTTTTCCGCCCTCCCCCTAAGAAACTCTCTTAACGCCCGATCCCAGTGAAACTTTAGTGCCAAGTTAAAAACTAGAAATGTGTGCTTGCCTACCTACTATGATACTTTTTGCAATAGTTAGCAAGGGGAAGAATTTTCCAATGTCACGGGTCCAACGATAGCAAATTTGACGATTCCTAGAATAGAGTTTGTGAACAATGCATATGTAAGGCATCTTAGGAAATACATATGCAAAGAAATTGTACAGTCAAGTTCTTAAAATATAGTCCTGCATTTGTATATGAATAAAAACCTTGGAATATCCAATAAAGGTGCTTAATGCCAGCAAAAATTCCAAGACATTGTGATGGGTTGAGAGGAGGAAATGATCAACTCTATATGCATGGTAGCTCTAGGGTATCATTCAACCCTTGAAGAAGATATCAAAAGGAGGAATGGTAGCTCTAGGGTATCATCATAAATAAAAAGCTCTTATTTTCTAAGCATATTCGAAGGTGAAGAGATGTTTATTTACCATGATACAAGAATATGAAACTCTCCAATTTATTTAGAGTATGTTTTCCATGGTTGTACATAATGAGCATGTAAAAACTCATATAGAACAGTTTGTAATCTTCATTTTACCTTTGCAAACATAGAAATGTTGAAAAATAAAAAAATATCAAAACTCAAGACATTGCCAAAACAATTTTACTTTTATGACATTACCTTGGTCACTTGTATAGGTTATTTCTGAGTCCATGGCTAATGTCAACCCATATGAATAAGATTATGGTGTCAGAATCCCAAAGGTTTCTTTCTGACAAATAAAGTACAGGCAATTCTTCAAAGGTATAGCTAGTTTAGGGAAACAGCACAGCAACCTCTCTGCTCTCAATAAATTGTGAGATTTTCTCCCATCTTTGTTTGCTTTTCATCTCAGCCGCCGAATGAGTCAAGAAGCTATCCACTACCCACACCAATCCATCAGTCTGCTCAAAATAATTCCTCCAGTACGATCTTATAGTTTTTTGCCCGCCAATATGTCAAAAGAGATAATCACAGACCTTTATATCATTCGAAAAGACAATCAAAGTAAATGAAGCATAATAAGAATCAGGTTTAAGCCATTCCAAAACGATTATCCTGTGTTGATCCTACAAATACTGCAACCTCCCAAATAACTATGGCCATAGCCTAAGTCACAAAATTTGCCGAACTTGAACCAAAAAATTCAATATTCAGTGAATTCAGAAAAAACAGCAAAGAATCATTTTAACTCGATAAAAAATTTATATATTCGAACTATTATGGCATTTTATTGAAAACCCTACAAAAATTGTGAGTGCCACGAATAAAATCGCCACAATAATCGTTGAAAAATCGTTGCAAAGTTGTTTATTATTGTTTTTTTCCCACAGCCACAGTTAGGGTTTTATTTGTTATTTAAACAGGCTTCGTGTATGCTAATTTTCACTGCTGCAAAGTGCATCTGGAAGCCATTATTTGCAATTCGGAAGCCTATAATTGGAATACAGCAGGAGTGGACTCTTTTAGAGCGGTGGAGGTTTTATTTGGTGGTGAAAGCATACAATATCATTGTCGATTGCATGCATTCAAACTCCTGTCCGGCGCCAACTGTGCAATTCAACTCCACTCCAACATTTTGAATTGAGTGTTCCAACAAATTCTTGACTGCAGTTAGTGTAACAGGTAGGTTACATTTTGATTACCTTAACATTTTAAAAAAAATATCAACAAATGCTAAAGAGTAAAGCCTAAAGAAATTTAGAAATTCGGTTACGACTTACAGGTTATATTTAATTTATTTAGTATTTAGTAGTTAATAGTTCAGGATTTTAATTTTTTAAGTTATATTTATTTTTTAAGATATAAAATCTAAATAATAGTTTGGCTATTATGTAGTGTTAGTTTTTTAATATATTTGTTTGAGGGCAGTGTTGCGCGGGGACGCATCCCCCCCAAATCCCAAGGGTCCCGGACGTTCTAGGGATGCCGAAACATGGAGAAAACATTTCCTCCACGTGTCCGAACTTCTATGTTGCAAGAGAAACGTCCCGGGGACGTTCGACGAATGCAGGAAACCTCATGGGGACGTTTGGGATGGGAGGGGGACATTGGGGACGTCTATACCTCCTCAGGACAGTTGAGGGATGTCCCGGGGACGTTCAAACATCCCCGACATCAACAACACTTTTAAAACACTTTTTTCTTTAAAAAAAATAACTTTTTCAATTATTTTTATTTTTTTAAATTAATTTCTTTGTTGTTTTCTCTTTAAAAACATTTACCAGTTAACCATAACCCAACTGTATTGTATCACAAAGACATTAAGAATCAAGATTGATATATGAATACAGAAATTTTCAAGCACAAATGCACATGGTGGACTGTCACAACATACTATGAAAACCAACAGCATACATATTAATATTAAAAATTATATGAACACATAACATTAGTACAGTTGTATGTATGTTGCTGAGTTTTTTACTTTTTAATAAGGATGTTTGGAAGTGGACTGTATGCACGTGATGGACTGATATATAAACTTTGAACTGTTGTTCATAAAACTTCTAAAATTTTAAATTTATCTTTATATTTTTAATATTTATAATTTTATATATTATTATAATAGTCATCCCCCTGTCGTCCCCCCGTCATCCTAAAATTTTGCAAAAAAATTGTCGTTCTGAAAACTCCGTCCCCACATCCCGCCTTCCCAGAGTCTTAGGTAACATTGTTTTAGGGTTAGCATTATAAACTCGTATTACAATTTGTTATTAATAGTTTGGCTATTGTCTAGTTTTAATCTTTTAATATATTTTTTATTATTTATTAATTGCTAAAAATTAATTTATAAATTTATAATTAGATCGACCTAGACATTAGAAAATCAAATGTATAGTTTAATATTTTATTATTTAATTTTAGAATTTTTAATATAAATTTTAAACAATAAATTACAAGAATGTTTTACTTTTATGATATGATTAATATTTTGTTCTTATGAATAGTTTTTTTAACTTTTTAAAATTAGGTTAAGAATTTAAATGTTGATTTGAAGTTTTTCATTAGCAATTAAATTCTTATTTTATCTTTTAGAAGGCTTTTAACAATTTAATTAATTTATTAACTTTTGGGGATATTTACTCGGTATTAAAGTTTTATAGATTTTAAATTTACTAGTAACACTTAATTTTTATTTTAACAAGTTTTTTGTTTTTATTTAATTTGAATTAGTGTTAGTAAAGATTTAGTGTTTTTTCGTATATTTTTAATCATTATTTATTATGTTCTTATAATCCTTTTCTAGAACATATAGGGTCATAACATAATTTAATGACACCCCTAAAATTGGAAGTTGAGGGATAGAAACACGTAACATAGGACGAAAATAATATCAAATGTGAATTATGTGGTCATTCATTTGTCAGGAGTATCACAAAGGTAATGGACCGCCTACTTGGCATCTGTTGTTGATGCGAGAGGGGTGTTAGTGCATGCCCAAATGTAACTCCAAAGATCAAAATATTGTTAGAGAAAGACCAAGCTTCTTTGCCCATAGGGGAGCAAAAATTAGCACACAAAATACAAAGAATTCAAACAAAAATATCTAGGCTTACCACAAATTTTGTCCTATGCTTCAAACATGCCCACATCAAAGGATGCAACAAGGGGATCAAAGAGTGGGACTTTGAACAGCATTTGGAAACCAATGGAGAAACAACATGTGGATGATTCATTGGTTGATTTGATTTATTCAAGTGCAATTCTATTCAATGTTCTCAAGAATCTACATTTTAAGAATGCAATTTTGAAAGCGGAAGAGTTTAGAAAAGGGTACATGCCTCCTACTTCTGAGGCTCTTAAGACAACTCTTTTGAAGAAATCAAAAAAAAAGGTGACCAGAAAACTAGCAACAGTCAAAGCCTCTTAGAGTATTAACAGGTTGCACCATTTTGAGTGATGGATGGTCAGACATGTGTCAAAGTCCATTGATTAATGTCTTGGTGGCTTTCCCTCCTTGGCGTAGTCTTCTTGAAGGTAGTTGATGCCATGAACCACAAAAAAACCTCTTAATATATTTTCAATATCTTAGAGGAAGCCATTCTTGAAGTGGGCATAGAGAATGTGATTCAAGTTGTAATTGGCAAATTGTATGGGCGTTTGGAAGTTGACAATGGGGAAGTACCCAAATATATTTTAGAGCACATGTGTAGCACATTGCTTGATTTGTTGCTTCATGACTTGGCTTAATTTCCATGGGTGAATGAAGCAATTCATAGAGGGAGAGTAATTGTGAATTTCATCATAAATCACCTCCTCACATTGAATATTTATAGGCAACATGCATTTAGAGGGTTGTTGAGGCCTTGTAAAATAATATTTGATTCAATTAATATCACTTGAAAAGAGTGGTTGAAGAGAAAGTAGCACTAAGGTAGTTATTTTTTCAATTGAATGGGAAAATTCAGTTCTTTTTAAAGGTGCAAAAGGAAAAAACATAGAACAAGTAATTCTAAAAAACAATTCTTGGGAAAGAGAGATTTTAAAAGTGTGTGAACCAACTGTTGAAGTGATTCATATGGGTGAAAGCGATAAACCTTGTCTTGGTCTATTTTATGAAAGCATGGACTGTTGCAATAAAATTATTCAAAAAAATTCAATCGTGTGGAAGCAAACTATATTGAGATATGGGAAACAATTGATTGAAGGTGGAAATTTACGCACACCCCTTGCATGTTGCAGCTTGCTATTTGGAGCCTAAACTCTTCCATATAGACAAACACGGTGACAATGAAATCATGAGTGCGCTTCACGAAGCCGTGGGGAGGTTTGAATCAGATTCACAAGTTGCAAGTAAAATTAGGGATCAATGTTTGAAATACAGGTTAGAAGAAACGATACTTGGAATACCAGCAGTCAGTATGACATATCACACCCAAAAATTTAAGGATACAAATGGTGGAGCAACATTGAAGCAGATACTCATGAGCTATAACGCTTTACTATCAAAGTGTTAGGTCGGGGAGCAAGTTCATCAACTTGTGAAAGGAATTGGAATTGTTTTAACCACATTCAATCAAAGAAGCAAAACAAGTTTATGTCTGAGAGTTTGGGAGATCTTGTTTATATTCAGTAATGTCCCCGATGGACACTTTTTTACCCGCAAATGAATTTTAGGCAAAACCCCATTCCAAAGAACAATTTCTAAATAATTTATAAAATATTACAATGCAAATCTGAATTTTATACATGTATGGCGACTTGCATAGGAAATGAAAACCACTCAAACTGATGCAAAACCACTGATTATTTAACTCAAACAACTCAACAAATATTGCAAAGGTGAAATAATAAAAGAAATACCAGATTCGGTCTTCAAAATAAACTGATTTTATTTTATAAAAGACTGCAGACAATTGTCCTCAGACACAACTGAAAAGTACAAAACCATTGAGCCAAAAACTATGCATATTGGCTGATCTAACAGTAGTTGACATGCGGATCAAATAAACTCTCTGGCACTGAACAAACCCTTAAAATTCTCTGAAAATTCTGTCTAAAAATATGAACTGAGTTATGCTCCCAAATAGCAAAATAGGGATGTATCTTTCACCACCAAAGAGTGCTCTACTAGCTAGTAGTGGAGCTCTCACCACCAAAACTAGGGTTCCTATAGAATCTTACTTCCACAAGCAAAGAGTGCAACCAACAAAAGCTCCAAGTATCTATATGAGTGAATGCATGAATTACTCTCCAAAAGAAACCAAAGGCATATTTATAACCTTTTTCCTCCAAAAAAAAACCCTAATCACACCCCTTTGGGACTTTTCTCATAAACATAAACATAACTTAAGTGACTTTATTGTGCACATACTAAAAAGTACACTTAAGTTCTCCAAACAAAGAAAAGAATATAAAGTACCACCTAGTTGCCCATCACTTAAGTCAATGACAAAATATAACATAAAGCGAAGGTGGTAATAAAATAACCCATACCATAGGGAGGTTCCACATCTCCAGCCCACTTTGGTATGACCAAATCTAAGACGGAAATGTTGGACATCTAGGCCTCTAGCAAGGAATTGGGACATTAATACGCAGCGAACCAAATAATCATGTATGAAGAATGCAACAAAAGATCATCTACCTTGTCTATACAACTTTCATTTCAGAAGACAGTGAGATATACATCCTGACTTTGCTTTCACAGATGAAATTATTGATTTGATAATGATGATATTGAGCCATCTCAGCAAGGTGCTCTTGATGGTTTTGAGCTTTTTTGATATAAAAAGCACGGAAAAATCCAAAAGTTTTAAAAGAGTTTTAGAACTAGATAGGGATAAACAGAAACCAAATTGCACCTGTCCGGCTGCCCGACTTAATAAAGAAATTCACAAACTTTCAATTTTTATAAAAGTTCCTAGAAATTTTACAATCAAGATTCCACGACGCTATAGTCCTTTCCACATTGAAAATTAAGGACAATGAGAGATCTTTTTTCAATTTTCAATGCGGAAAAGGGATTTAACATTTTGGACCTCTGATCGAAAAAAATTCAAAACTTTCATAAAAAGCGAAAGTAGGTGAAGTTCTTTATTAAGTGGGGCACCTGAGCAGGTGCAATTTGGTTGTTATTTATCCTTGTCCCATAAAACTTAGATGCTTTAGAATCTAGACAGACTTTTGAAAACAAAAAACCCTCTTCAATAATGTGATTTCACATGTATAACGTTCTATTTTGATCAACTTATCATGATGCACAATTAGACATCTTTTTTCAAAGTTTTTGAGGATATTTAATAATATTTATATATTTTGACATTATAGTACATTTATTATTTACTTTGAAAATAAAATAATAAAAATGCATTGAACTAACTAACAAAGAAAATTCCCCAAATTTAGTTGGTTGACAACTTGTTTAGAATTTTATCCTCGCCAAACACGAACACGAACTTGGTGACTTAGGTCACAGCAATAGCAAGTTCAAACTTCATATAGCCTAATTCATTGCTTTTCCTTGTTAATAAATGGAGTACAAGTTATAACCCACAAATCCTATCCATTCAATCAATAAAACCGTACGATAAGTTAAAGCTACATATCCTATCATCAATCCCCCATAACTTATGTACAACAATGGCAGCCATGACTCTCCAACCAATCGCAAATACTTGGTATGATAGTATCAAGACTAAGTTGGTGTCAAGAGTAGTCAATTTCTTTAGACACTTGCAAAGAAGCAAAACAAGTCACAATGATTCCTAGAGGTAGTCAAATCATGAGTCCTTGGACTAGTCCGCAAGATACTTGCGACTCGGTGACACAAAGTTAAAATTTTCATGATTAAAAGACTTGTAGGCAATCAACTATTGACTTTTTCATAATTAAAAGTTAAAATTTACCCCACCCTATCATTTTTATTGTCATAATACCCTAAGCTTGTACACAAGTGAGAAAGGCCTTAAAATATTGCTGAAATCATCTTCAATTTTAAGAAATGGATTTATTTATTTCCACCCCAAGGATTTGAACCGCAGCCGGGTTTTTGCTCCTAGAAGCAATCTCATTCTACCATTGTTGTAGAGTTTGGAAATCCGGATTCGCACATGAGACGAATAAAATCCAAAAACCTGAAAGTGTGGAAAAATATAAGAAAATCAGATCCAAACAAAAAGTGTCTATATATGGGTGAGCACTAGGATTGTCTATAGAGGTTGTGGTGGACGTCGCAACTAGGGTTTTTGCCATCACGATTCAGGCTTGACGTTCTTCTTTATGTTGTTGGTCTCTTCATCTTGCCTCTCTCCAACTAATCGACCCTTTAGGGTCGAGTTTGTTGTTTGCATCACTATTGGTTGTCTGTTCCCATTGTCATTTTCCTTTGTCATCGTATTTACTGTGTTCGTGACATGATCTAGTGGTCACAATCTCCTTATTTGTGTCTGCTTTTCCGCCCTCAGCTGGAGCTTTTGTCTGGTCTTTCTGTTTACTCCATTTCTCTTAGATTAAGTTGTGACACGTTCCTTCAAGACTACTTTTTTCTGAAAGTGCCCTTGTGGGTTTGCCCTTCAGGGCAGGTTGGTTCTTGAAATGATTTCTCAAAAGAATGGCTTTTGAAGTTTTAATAGCGATCCCTCTTCCTTTGGTATGGATCTAAATTAATTTCGGATCCTTTAAAGAAACCCTTGTTATTACTTCAAGGTGCTTTTGCAAATGAACAAATTTCAGCGTACTTCTTTAAGAATGGAGTAATAGATGTGATCCCCGAAAAGCTTTTAAAATTGTCTTTCATACGAGCATAATATGATGGCAGGGGAAAGTTCTTCACCTCCTAAAAAAGACCAATATTCATGAGTGGTAATCAATGAGCAGAAGAATCCAGGTCTCAAAATAGTTCAATTTTGGGTTTATGACTTTCACTATTTGGATTTCAAAGAACTAGGATTTTCGAAAATTATGCAAGTCAGTACCACAGGTTAGTCTTTCAATATGATGTACTACATGGTTATCCGGGTTGATTCTTTCACAAGTCTAATAGAAATCGTGATCTTGTCTTTCAAGGAAAACCATGTTTTATTGGCTTAAGTTATACTATTTATCCACAAAACCTTGGCACCCTATGTTTAAACCAGATGAAAGAACTTCCGAAATGTGGCCCCTAATCGTGGGGGTAAGATTGTTGGATTGCCAGCAGAATATTGGAATCATAATGTATTTATGGAAATTGGTAATACTTTGGGGACCTTTATGATGACAGTTGATGCTTCGTTACAGCTAGAACAGATGATCTACGCAAGAATTTGTGTTCTAATGGATCTTAATAAACCCTTGCCTACCAAACATTTCCCTAGTTTGCTAATATGAAAAGAGGGACCATTCTATTTGATTATGAAAATTTCCTCTCAAATGCAGTTTGTCACGAAGTATGAACATTTGGTAAATTTGAATACATAAACCTTTAGAACAACCAGGGGAAGAAAAGGCTAAGGATGACTTTATCACAACCAAAAAGAAGCAGGTGGGCCAAAAAGAATGGTAAAGAACAAGATGGAACTAGTAATATAAATAGATATGCTAGCCTATAGTAACCAGAGGAAAACGAATTTCAAGGATCTTATGGAAAAGTTAAAAAATAACACAATGGATGAGCCACAAGCAATCCCAAACCCAAACAAGAAAAATGATCAGCAGCTGGTTGTTTTATACTAGCATTTAATGCAAGTAGCAATATGGTTAGAAGCTACCAGCGTAGGAATAAGTACCATGCCCAGCAAATAAATGAAACCGGAGAAATGGACAAAATTGTTATCAAATTATAAATATCATCCAAACCTGAGGGATATTCTCAAAAATCCACAATCTATACGCTAAAACTTGATGCAGCAAATAGGATAAAATTCTGATTTTTGCAGGAAATAAACCAGCTAGGGCAGCGAACTAATTTTTAACTCTGATACTCACAAAATACTTAACCAAATCCAATGAAAATCTGATATAGAGCTTCAAGTCAACAACTCCCTTTACTTAAAAACTAGATGATCAAAAGCAAAATTGGAATTCTTAATTAGGTTTTGCAAATAATTTCCAAGCCCTGGAGGACTGCTTTTCAGGTAAAGAGATTGAATTTCGCAAAACAATAAAAAAATCTGAAATTTTGGAAATAATGCAACAAAAAATATAGATTTAACCCACCTCCAAATACATGGAAATTCAGTTACAACCTGAAACCCTCCTAAATCTTTATCATGCCGATTCATTCTCCTAAGCAAGACATCCAACTTTAGGGAGAGCTTGAAAATTCATGAAAAATACCTTGCTCACAATTTTTGCTCAAAACCCTACTTTGGCCAATGTTGTAAGAAATGGTCAGGTCTTGATTGACCTTGCAACTTTTCCTATAGTCATAACATGCCTTTGAAACTGTCTATGACGTGAGTGTGTTGGAATCTCTTGGAAATATCTCTGAAGATAGCCATGAGTTCGTTATCAACACCAAAATCACAACATGGTCACGTTATAACATTTTGAGCCATAACCACTTTCATGCTACACAAAATGACTAGGAATGGATCTCTCACCACCAAAGCTAGGATTCCCTGTGGGATCTTACTCCACAACCTATTAGAAGATCAAACAAGCAGTTGCTCAAAAGAAAGCATATGTGAGTGTGTAAGAATGAATCCCTCCTCAAGCAATTCGACTTGCTTATATAGAGATAATGGACCAACTAGCCTCCCTCAACATCCATAAGCTTTCAACTCCTTTATTTAGTGTTTTTTCCACTTCAAAATGCACCAAGGGGTTACACCAATTTTCTAAATAGGTTATTCAATATAAAGTGACTTTTTCTAACAAACTTAATTTAATCCACCAAGGGGGTAAAACATTTATAAAAGCAAGGAATAAACAATATAAAGTGACTTTTTCTTTTTTGTCTTTTTCATCCACCAAGTGGGTCGCATGGCTTAAAGGAGGAATAAACAATATAAAGTGACTTTTTTTTTTTTGTCTTTTTCATCCACAAGGGGGTCACTTTTATAAAACGACTTTTTCCCTTTTTTTTATTTCTTCCCACTCATTTAATGCTTAATACTAATGCCAACGGAAAAATATAACAAATAAGCAAGGTGGTAAAATTCATCAATACCCAATAGCCTCCAGTGTCATTAGCCCCATGGGTATGACCAAGGCTAAGACTACAAATTGGCCCTTAAGCCCTCAATGAAGGAAAGGGGAAACTACAATCCTCCCTTCTCGAAATTTGCTTGTCCCCAAGCAAATGCAAACTAGGATGCTATAAGATCTGCTCTCCCTCCCAAGTAGCATTGTAATATCCCCTTGTGGGATATTAATGATTTATTATTAATTACTTGCAAAACAAACAACTTAGAAGATAAAACCCTCCTAGGTTTACCTCAACTAACCCTAGTGTCAGCTTCAATACAACTCAGATAGAGTTGGAGTGAGCCAAGGTGAGGGTTTAGATGGGCAAATCAGTCGGTATTTACACTTTTTTATCCAATATACTCTGCAGAAGTAAAAATAATAAATAATACTGCTGAAAAACCCTAGTGTCAGCTTCAATACAACTCAGATAGGGTTGGAGTGAACCAAGGTGAGGGTTTAGATGGGCAAATCAGTCGGTATTTACACTCTTTTATCCAATATACTCTGCAGAAGTAAAAATAATAAATAATACTGCTGAAAATTAACTGAAACTTTGAAAATCCATAACTTCCAAAATACTAACTCTTTTGAATTGAAACCAAGTGCCCAGAAAGGGAAAATTATGAGCTTCTATTCATAATAAAAATCAGAACTTTTCTTACACTAGAAACCCCTCGAAACAGCCCCCAAAATTCTCAACTCAGTCACTAGGGTTAGGGTAAAATTTGCAACACAATTCCAACACTTTTTCCTTCACTTTAAGAGTCAATAAATGCAGTTCCAGATCTGCAATTAATAAATCTAAAACAACAGATTTATAATTACTTCAAAATCCCCTCCAAACACTCTTAGCACATGCCCAAACAAGTCGACTTCATTAAGTAAAAACCAACAACATGTAATAAAAGAGATTCATCATAAATCACACTCCAAACCCTCAAAGCAAACTTATATCTTCTCCCAAAAATGGCGCCTTACATATATAGAGAGAAATGAGCAGAAAGAGTGCAAAAACTTATTACTTCAAGCTTATATGGGCACACACACTTCACAAATGGTGGTGTTAATAAACACCTTTTATTTTGATCATAAGTGGGCATAAGCATGGATATGGGATTTTATAAACAACATGCCAAAAAAGGAGTAACCACATCTTTTATAGTTTTTGCTTGCACATCCTCCAAAGTTCTTCTCCATCTTTGGCGCCATCATCTAGGAGGAAATCTTATTTAAAAATGTGCCTGAAAGTCACCAACAACAAATATTAAATGCATAGGGATTTTAAAAAGATGCTCATATGGGTCGACCCATACTTAGGAATAATCACTTTGTCTCAAATATTAATTATTAAATGCTTCCAGGAAAATGCGACTTGCTTAGTCACTTGATTTACCTTTTAAAAAATGCATATATTATATCAAGGTGAAGTCGAACTTCCCCTTTAATTTCGATTTGCACAATTTATAAATTTCATTTTAAAATTACATGTGCAAATCGATTTTACCTTCTTTTAATTTTTTATAAAAAAGGGGGACATTACAATCCTCCCTTCTCGAAATTTGCCATTTTCCCTTATATTCCATAAGTGGGATATTACAGTGTTGATTTGGCCCTTAAGCCCTCAATGAAGGAAAGGGGACACTACAATCCTCCCTTCCTAAAATTTTCTTTTCCCCAAGCAAATGCGAACTAGGATGTTATAAGATCTGCTCTCCCTCCCAAGTAGCATCCTCAATTGGCAATCCTCTCCACCGCACCAAGTACTCCGTGATCACCCTACTCCTGAGCCTCCTCTGTCTCACCTTAATAATAGATTATGGTTCCAAGACTAGCTTCCCCTCATCATCCAATGGTGGCAACTCTGAGTAGAAGGTACAATATGCTTCCCAAGTGCCCTTTTAAGGCATGAAACATGAAAGACATTGTGTATCTTGTTGTGCTCTGGAAGCTCCAGCTCATATGTAAATGCCCCAACTCATTGTGTTACCCTATATGGACCATAGAACCACAGTTTCAAATTCTCGTCACCCTTCTGGTTGAGTGAGGATTGCTTGTAGGGCTGTAAGCATAGGAAAAATAAATCTCCCACCTCAAAAGATCTCTCTACCTTATGCCTATCTGCATACATCTTCTACTGATTTTGTTCTTTTTGAAGGTTCTCTTTGAGAGCTTTCAAAATATCCTGGTTCTCCTATAACCAATCACGAGCTTTAGAATCTCATCTGTCTAATAATACGAAATCTATAATTGACATAACATTATACCCATACAAATGCTAGGAAAAGGAGTCATGTCAATGCTCATCTACTAGGTGGTATTGTAGCAATACTCACCCATACGTAACCATCTAATCCATGCACGTTGATGACTTGTCACATAACTACGCAAATAGCCCTCTATCCACTTATTAACTATCTTTGTGTGTCTGTCAGTCTGTGGATGGTAGCTTGTGCCAGGAGTCAACTCAGTACCTGCAAGCCTGAAGATCTCCTGCCAAAAGGTGCTCATGAAGATCTTATCCCTGTCACTGACAATATTTTTAGGCAAACCATGAAGCCTAAAAACACCTGTATAGAATATTTGAGCCACCTCTGGCGCATCATGCCCCTTGGGCATAGAGAAGAAATGAGCATACTTAGTCAATCGATCAACTACAACATATATGCAATCATGCCCATGTACCGAGGGAAGTCTTGTGATAAAATCCATGGATATGCTCTCCCACTTCTGCTCTGGAATAGGAAGAGGCTGAAGTAATCCTGCTGGAAAAGAATGCTCGGCTTTGGTTCGTTGGCAAACCACACACTCTCTGATATGATTAAGGACATCATCCTTCAACCCTTTCCATGCAAGTCTCTCCCTGATATACCTGTATGTCTTAAAATATCCAGGATGTCTAGCTAGAGGTGTATCATGCACTGCTCGAAGGATTTTCTCCTTCATCTTGGATTCTGGTACAAGGAAAATCCTATCCTTGTAGTATATGAGGTCATCCAAGACTCTGTACCTATCATCTTGTATAATGCCATCCATGATCTCACATGCAAACTGATTTTTGGAATACTCAACAAGTATGTGAGCCTTCCAATCTGCTGAAATATCGGACATAGAACTAAGCATAGAGGTAAGGTAAGGTCTCCTAGATAAAACATCAACAACAACATTATTCTTACCTTTGGTGTACTCTATGTCGAAGTCATATGTTTGTACCTTGTTCACCCATCTCTGTTGGCAGTCATTGAGATCCTTCTACCCCAGGAAGAACCTCAAACTGTTGTGATCTGTACGAACCACAAATTTGCTGCCCACAAGGTACTGTCTAAATTTGGCCAAAGCATGCATAATGGCCAACATCTCCTTGTCGTAAATTGAGTACCCCTTCTCCATAGGGCTCAATTTCTGACTCTCATAAGCAATGGGATGCCTATCTTGCATAAGAACTGATTCAATGCCCTCACCTGATGCATCACACTCAAGTACGAATGGACGAGAGAAATCTAGAAATGCAAGAACGGGACATGAACTCATCACCCCCTTGAGGTGATAAAAAACCTGCTGTGCTGCTTTTGACCAAGCAAAAGCCCCCTTCTTGGTCAAATATGTCAATGGCAGCAGTCAATGAGAGTTCTTCACAAATAACCTGTAGTATGTGCATAGTCCCAAGAACCCTCTCAACTGTGTCAATGTCCTGGGTAGTGGCCAATCCAAAATTGCCTGTATCTTCTCTCTGTCAACCTTGACTATCCCTCCCCCAATCACATATACCAAATATAATAACTATGTCATACCAAACTCACACTTAGAAGCTTTCGCATATAGCAAGTTAGCTTTTAATATACCCAAGACCTCATCAAGGTGCCTAATGTGATCCCCCCAAGTCTAGTTGTAGACCAATATGTCGTCGAAGAAAACCAATACAAACTTTTGCAAGTGGCGGTTAACCACATGGTTCATGCAAGACTGAAAAGTGGTTGGTGCATTAGACAAACCGAATGGCATCACTAGAAACTCAAAGTGACCATAATGGCATCTGAAAGTTGTCTTATGCACATCCTCCTCTCTAACCTTGATTTGGTGATATCCAGATCGCAAATCTATTTTAGAGAAATAGATTGCCCCTGTAGCTCATCTAGTAACTCATCAATGCATGGAACTGTATACTTATTTTTTATTGTCTTCTTGTTTAGTGCATGGTAATCTATGCACATCCGCATGGTTCCATCATTCTTCACCAACACTACTGAAGAAGAAAAAGGACTGGAACTAGGTCTAATATGCCCCATCTCAATGAGCTCATGTATAGTCCTCTCGATCTCATCCTTAAACCATTTGGGGTGACGGTAAGGAGTAGTAACCACAAGCATGTTGTCCCCAAGCTCAATCACATGCTCAAATCTCCTATTTGGAGGCACACCTTAAGGTATGTTGCCAAAAATTGTACTATGTGTGTTCAATAGGCCGTGGACATCCACATGATACTTTGGTTGCCCATCCTCTTAACTTCTTGGTCGAAACCAAGCACTATACTGCCCAATCCACTCCGTTGTGCCTATGAATCCTCTCAATCCTCTTGGTCATGACAACCCTGGGTGCATCTATAGATAAACCTCTCAAAATCACATTCCTCCCCTCGGACTTAAACTTCAGCTCCATCGTCTGAAAGTTAGTCCAGAACTCACCAAGGGAATGGAGCCACTACACTCCAAGCACAAGGTTGGTCTCTCCAATACCAACAATATAAAAATCATCAGTAACTGTATAGTTACCCATCGTGATGCTCAACTGTGGAACTTTTTGTGTGCATCTCATAGAGTCTCCATTGGCTATAATGTCGTTGAAGCCCTTAAAATCCTCTGTCTGCAAACCTCGTCGCTCAACCAATGACGCATCAATAAAGTTGTGGGTAGCCCCACTATCAATGAGTACCACTACTCGTTGGCCCTGACTCTGAATGCCTTGTACCTCGGGGTACTAGACAAAGAGGCAATAGTCTCATGAGGGAAAGTCTCGTCCTCCTGCTCAACACCTGCACTGTCCAATGCCTCTCCATCTCCATCCTCTAATCCCAGAGTATCCAACTCCTCATCACCATCACTCTCCTCGAAGACCTCTATGAATTGGGCCTTCCCTCTACCCCTACAATCGTGTTTCGGAACCCAAGGTGTGCGACAATCGAAACATAGTTGCTTTCGCCTCAACTCATCTTTGTCCTCTCTAGATATGAATGGTTTCCTCATTGCATCTTGCCTAGGTGGAGGCACCTTCTGCTGAGAACCATCGGGTCTAGGTGGAGGTACCTTAGGCTGAACTCGAGGTGGAAACCTCGACTTTGGAGTAGATATCTCCAAATCTCGTGCTCTCCGAATAACCTCATGCAATGAAGAAGGCTCAAATGCCTTCACAAATCCTGCTAGAGCATCTGTCAACCCTGTTATGAAAAGTGAAGTCAGCCTCATCTCTGAAACATCAGGAACCATGACTGATAATCTCTGAAAATCTGCAATGTATGTGTCTAAAGAACCTGTCTGTCTCAAATGAGTCAACTCCCTAAAATACATGTCAAGGTCCCTCCTATTCAATCTTCTCATCAGTCTCTGTGTGAACTCTGCATATGTATCAATATGCATGTGTCCCTGTGTAATAAGGCCATGATGCCACCAGTCATGTGCATCTCCCTCCAGATGTAGGATTGCAAACTTAATTGCATCCTCCTCGCGCATGGGATTCAAGTCAAAGTATGTCTTCAACTTCTAAATCTAGGACTGCACAGTACACTTCTTAGAACCATCGAATTATGGAATAGAGATTTGTCGCTATCTCCTCTGTAACTCAGGCACATGTGCATCTGATGATCTCTCTTGGGCTTGCTACCAATCTTCATTTTGTAGTACTCCTGGAATGGCATGTTATCTCATGAAGCCCTCGCTCAAAGATTGGTACCTTTGCCAACAAGACTCCTCATATAAATCATCTACCGGCTACCTTACCTGTGAAACTTTTGGATCCTTCAAGAACGAGGGTTCGTGAAGTCCCAAAGACTTGGTAGAAGTGTGGGGAGACCGTTGCCCTGTGTTTCCACTTTCACCTCTATGAACCGTGTGTCCCCTATTGCTAGTTTCCCCCTATCTACCTGAGTCTCAATTCTGCTCTGTGCTAATCTCTCAGTGAGCTGACTCAAATAGAGATCAGTAGTTTCCCGTTGCTTCATCATGTTGGTGAATAATTGTTTCATCAAATCAACACCCATATCTTCATTGTCACCCATGTTTTCAACCCAATAGGGTAGAGAAACAATTGCTCTGATACCACTGAAATATCCCTTGTGGGATACCGCTCAAAAATCCACAAAATATCTAAAAATTGCAGCAAATAAATATTCTAATTTTTGCAAGAAATAACCAGTTAGGGCAGCGAACTGAAATTTTTATTGATAACTCACAAAATACTTGTCCAAATCCCATGAAAATTTATATAGAGCTTGCTACAATGATAACAAACACTAGAAAATATTTTTGGAATTTTCTGAATAGTATATGACTACCAATAATTTTTAGAATGCCCTAAACTGCTGGAAATCTTCAAAAATTCATAACTTTGCAAATACAATAGATAAAAATCTGACTTTTCTGGAAATAACATCTACAAATGATATAAATGAGAACCCAACCTCCAGATCTAGAAACAAACACTTGGAAACCCTCCTAAAAAATTGCTGCAAAACCCTAAGTGGGTGACGTCACCCTAAAGGAAAGAGGCCAAAAACCCACCAAAATGTCCCTAGAAAGGTGCGCCAAAACCTGCTCTGAATGCTGCAATTAATCTGATCTGGAAACCCTTTGAATTTTTCTCTGGTACACAAAAAGCCTCTGAAATCCTCTAAAACTCCTTCTTTGAATCTCTGAAAAATATCTCTGAATACAGCATCTTGAATCAACTCCAAAATGACAAACTAGGGTGGATCTCTCACCACCGAAGAATGCCCTACTAGCTAGGGATGGATCTCTCACCACTGAAGCTAGGGTTCCTGTGGGATCTTACTCCACAAGCAAGAAGATTTGCAAGCAGCAGTTGCTCAATAAGAAAAATATGTGTGTGTGTAAGAATGAGCTCCTATCACTCCCCAGTCGACCTCCTTTATATAATTTCTCCTAGCAACAAGAGGCCCAAAAAGAGCTCCTTTATTTAATCGACCCCTTCTAGGGAGAACCACAAAAATATAAAGTAACTTAAGTTACTTTTCTTTTTGTCCTTAGTTGCCACCAGGGACTTAAGTGACCCCCAACGGAAGAATATAACATTAAAGTGTTATGAGTAACAATAAAGTCCATAACATTTATTCCCACCAAGTTGCTTAATACTAACATCAACGGAAAAATATAACAAATAAGCAAGGTGGTAAAATTCATCCATGCCCAATAGCCTTCAGTGTCGTTAGCCCCTTGGGTATGACCAAGGCTAAGACTACAAATTGGCCCTTAAGCCCTCAGTGAAGGAAAGGGGACATTAGATCTTATTGTATAAAATTCTAATGAAACACACCAGCTTGAATTGGGATTAGATGTGGATCAAGAAAAGAATAAGAAATTTAAAATGGACACTAATCTGAAGGCTGGCAGGAAATCGAATCATACCAGACTTCAACAAGAGGGTCAAAAATTATCTAATTCGGGAACAGCTAGAGATTTATCCCAATTCTTCCCACGCACTTCCCAATGAAGATAGTCACATGGAATATAAGAGGGATGAAGGGTTCCCCCTCAAAAGTTCTGGAACTTAAAAGATTGGTTAATTCAGTTCATCCATCGTTGGTTTGTATTCAAGAGACTAAAGCTTCTATTGATCTCATGATGGCTATAGGTGCAACAGTTTGGCCTAAAGCACAACATATCTCATTAAGTTCCCAAGGGGCTTCGGGGGGCATTGTTTCACTTTGGGATCCCAGAATGATGGTTGTTCGGAATTCCTTTGCGATTAAAGGAGCCTTAGGTCTGCATCTTTACTCTAAAGTGGAGGACCAGGAGTTTTTAATGTTTAATGTTATGCCCCTCTTGGTCTGGAAAAGAAAAGACAACTATGGAAGAGAATGGCAAAGATTATCCACTACTTTTCCCCAGATTCCGCTTATTTTAGGAGGAGATTTTAATACTATCCTGAATCTTCAAGAGAAGCAAGGGGGTCATTCCCATTTAGATGCCAGTTCGTCAGACATGTCTCAATTCCTTCGGAATCATAACCTGGTGGATGTACCGACGGTTAATGGTACGATGACATGGTCCAATAGAAGGCAAGGTCAACATTGTATTCTGGAAAAACTCGACCGTTTTCTGCTTTCCAAAGAATGGTGGTTAAAGGGATGGGTACCTAAGACTATGATCCTCAATAATAATGGATCAGATCATTGGCCTGTTTGCCTCGAAGTTGGCAAAACATTTCCATGTAAGAGTCCATTTAGATTTCAGTTAATGTGGCTCCGACACCAAGATATTGCCAAACATGTTGAGCTATGGTGGTGGGAAGGCAAACCCAGGTTTGGCACTCATATGTTTAAGTTGTCTAAGCAATTGACATACTTAAAAGTTAAGCTAAAAGCCTGGAGTTGGAATGAGTTTGGGGATATAAAGGAACAAAAAAACAAGATCATTGCTCAATTGGAAGATATTAATGTTCTTCACCGACAATCGGGGTTATCCTTGGATCTTTTCATAAAAGAATGTTGCCTCAAGGCAGAATTATAGGAATGGGAAACTAGAGAAGAAATTATGTGGAAGCAAAAATCCAGGATGTAATGGTTAAAGGAGGGTGATAGGAATTCTGCCTTTTTCCATAAATCCCTGCTAGCCAGACGAGCCCATAATTATATTCATTCCTTGTCTAAGGCTGATGGTTCCAAGGCTCAATCGATCCATGAGATGCAACAAGTAGCTCAGCAATACTTTCAACAACTTTTCACATCTCAATCGTTGGATATGGATTCACAACAACAGCTCTTGAACATTTTACCTACTAGTATTTCTCATCAGGACAATGAGAAGTTGATTCAACCTATTACAGAGCAAGAACTCCAAGGAATAGTGTTCAGCATGAAGAAAGGTAAAACTCCAGGTCCAGATGGCTTTCCGATTGAGTTTTACCAAGCTTTTTGGGACATCATTAAAGGAGACCTTTTACAAGTGGTTGAAGAAGCTAGATTGGCCAAAACGATTCTTAAGGAAATTAATAAGACTTACATTACACTTATTCCTAAAACTCACGAGGTGCAGGATATCTCTGGTTTCCACCCTATAGCCCTATGCAATGTTTTGTACAAAATCATCACAAAAGTCATAGCAGAAAGACTAAAACCCCTTCTCCACAAACTTATTTCCCTAGAGCAAGGTGGGTTTGTCCCGGGTCGCCATATCCATGATGAGATTGTGTTAGCTCAGGAAATTTTGCATTCCATGGAAATTCAGAAAAAGCCGGCAATGTTTATTAGACTGGATCTATCTAAAGCCTATGATAGAGTGGATTGGGGTTTCCTTTGTAAGGTTCTGGCTCAATTTGGTTTCTCTACGGAATGGATTAAATGGATAGAAGCATGCTTTACCTCTGTTTCCTTTGTTGTTCTTGTTAATGGTTCTCCTACACAATTTTTTGGAGCTTCCAGAGGTCTTAGGCAAGGAGATCCTTTATCCCCTTTTCTATTCATTATCCTTGCAGAATGCATGGGGCGACTTATCAAAAAAACCTGCCAAGAAAAGAGAACTCATGGAATTCAGTTGGCCAATAATAGCCAACCGATTTCTTGTCTCCAATTTGTTGATGACTCCACAATGCTTGGAAGAGCTACACTCCAGGAAGTGAGATAGATTCAAAAAATGTTGGATACCTTTTCAGATGCTACCGGTCAATTGATTAATCAAGGCAAATCCAATATTTTCTTTTTTCATACTTCGACTAGACAAGAAGAGCAAATTTTGGAACTCTTCCATTTCAGGAAGGGCGTGCTTCCTCTTCAGTATCTAGGTGTTCCTTTGGCCTCGAACAAGTTGAAAGATTGGTCTTGGTTAATCAATAAGATTGATTCCAAACTACAGAAGTGGACGAACAAATGGCTTTCATCAGGGGGGAGGATGACGTTGGTTAAATTTGTCCTTCAAGCTATGTCGATATATGTTGCCTCTGTTCTGAGTATTCCTAGCACTATATTGAAACAGGTGGACTCCATATGTCAGAAATTCTTATGGAGTGGAGTTCAAAATAAGAAGAAATGGTCCTTGGTTAAATGGGAGACATTATGTCGGCCAAAGATTGAAGGAGGATTAGGATTTCGATCTTCTCCTAAACAGAATAAAGCTTTAGCTGCTAAATTATACTGGAGACTACTTGCTCATCCTAATGATTTGTGGGTTGCTACTTTTAGAGCTAAGTATGCTGAAAATAATCCCCCGGAGAACATTATCAATCTACCCTCCCTTCTAAAGGTTCTCCTGTCTTGACGTTTATCAGAATGGGAGAAGATATGATAAAAAAAGAGCTCTTTTCGATTGTTAACAATGGTCAAATGGCTAATTTTTGGACGGATTCTTGGGACGGTCAGCCACCTCTCATTCTCCAATTCCCCACCTCAGACCCATTATGGAACACATGCAGGGCATTGGTTGGATTAAGGTTGCCCATTACGGGCGACTAGCTGCCCTTCCTTGGGAGAATGGAAAAGATTGGATTCCTGTTTCAGAATGGCCCATTACAATACATCATGAGGATCTCATTTTGCTTCATAAAGTCGTACAGGCTAGGCCTTTGTCTTCTTCACCACTACCAGATAAACTGGGATGGGGACAGGATGTTTCTGGTACATATTCAGTATCTACTGGTTATTCTTCACTGTTGGTTGATAATCCTCATCCTCTTCGGTTTCTTTTCAAACATTTATGGCAGCCAAGTATGTGGCCCAAAGTCAATTTCTTTGTTTGGCTTGTTATTCATAGAAGAGTTCTCACAGGAGATTGTCTTTTGAAGAGAGGTTTGTATGGCCCTTTCAGATGCATTTTTGTGCTTACATGATGAAGAATCTTCATCACATCTTTTCTTCCTTTGTCCTTGGGTTATTCCTATCTGGCATCAGTTCTTTTCTTTGCTTCAATTACACTGGAATAACTTTGCATCCATAGAGGAGACTTTCAAAGCTTGGCAGAGAAGTCTTCCAAAAGGCCAACATTTCCTTCCGATTTTGTGGACTGGCATCTCCCTCACTCTATGGAATATTTGGAAAGAAAGGAATCGAAGAATTTTTCAGCAAGTTAGTAAAGAGAACTCTTTTATCTGGGAGAAAATTAAAATTAACATAGTGGAAAGTCTGAAACATAAAATATCTTTACCCCAGAGTCTGTCCCCGGAGTGGTTACATCTCCTCAAACAGGTATCTCTAGACCCTAAGGATGTTACACTCCCCTAGAGGCAAATTAAACATCGGGCTATAAGCGTCAGTTAATGGAAAAAACTCCTTTGGGATATGGAAAGTTGAACACATATGGTGCTTCTAGAGGGAATCCAGGAAGAGCTGCTATGGGAGGCATTGCTAGAGACAGCCAGGGTGAGGTGCAGTTCTTCTTTGCTGAGAATTTGGGTACTACTACTAACAATTTTGCAGAGGTGAAAGCTATCTATAGGGGCATGCAGGAGGCTTTAAAGATTGGATGGCAAAAGCTTCAAATTGAATCGGACTCTCAAATCATTTTAAAGTTGTTATTTGATGACCGAAATGCTTCTTCCTCTAATTGGCGAATAGCAAAAGAGGTATGGAGGATACAACAATTGAAGCAGCAGTTTCAAGAAGTTCAGCTATACCACATTCCTTGTGCAAGGAATAAAGTTGTCAATGGATTAGCTAATTGGGCCTTAGATAATAGAGATCTCCTCTGCTATTGAATGCCTCGTGCTTGGTGGTCAAATAAGCTCCAAAGGGATATCAGATATATTCTAACTCTGGACTCCTCATCATGATAATGTTTTTAAATTATCTTTTGCATCATGCTCAAGCCTGGGCTAATAGTTTTCAGGCTTGGCATAGTCATATATGTACATTCCATTTCTATCTAATATAAAATTCAACAGGATTTAACCCAGATCTGACAGGATTTTGTGACTATGCTTTCTACATCATGCCTCGAAAATATTGTGGAATCGAATGAGAACTTAGTCTCATCAATATAAACGATTCACTTTTCCAATCAAAGTGATTTTGGAGGTATTTGAAGCACTTAGACTGTTTCTCCTCTTTGTTACACTACTTTTTGAACAATTATTTGCCTCTATAATCTTATTCTAAGTTCTAATCATAGGCATGTTTGCTTTCTCTAGGCAACAAAAATTCAAAATATCAAAAAGAAGAGACCTACAAGGAAGCATGGCATTGCAAGCACAATAAAGGGGGCAGGTTGTAAAGCACCGTATAACACTTGTACATGGTAAAACATATCAAAGTGCACCTTGCACATAGAAGGCCGCAATATGAGTACATGCAAAGTTGTCCGAAAAGAAAAGACAAGAAAAGATACTTTTTCTTTTGGAGAGCTTTGAGGATAAAAGAAGCAAAGAAAGAGATCTAGGGCAGGGATTTAAGTGCTTTTTTCTCCCCCTGTTGCCTCAATGAATCTATCTACTTTCACCCATGTTTATTGTAAGAGTTCTACTCCAGCTAGTATCAGATTGTATGCGTGTATACTCTCCTGTTCTACTCGCAATTGGAGTACTAAAGCTTCCTCAAGAAGTACTGTTTTCTATTAAAAAAAATGATGCTTTGGCTGAGATTAAAAGTGCAAGGTTTTCATGTGACCTATTGGAAGAGGTTGTGGAGAAGGTGAGAATCCAAAATGGTCCATGTAATCTTAGATAATGTCACCAATCATGAATTTGTAGGCACTAAATACAATCTTGCACAGATCAATGTCTCATGAGGATGGGACCCCATTTTATTCTTTTGGAATCCTTGTAGGCTTGTGGAACCACTCCATGGATCTATGTTGGAGAACAATGGGAAAATGAATATTTTAAACCTATTGTGAAAAGAGAAAAGAATGCCAAATACATCTACAACCACACTTGGGTCCTCAACTTCACGAGGACGTTTGTGGAAAATAACAAACTTCTCAACCAAGAATTGCAAAATTTGCAACTATAGTATTTCTTTTCAATCCCTATTTGAGGTCAAGGGTTGTCTCAAGAGACAGCTTGCATTAGCAAGTAAATGCATTCCACAAATGAGAGGAAAATAGAACTGATATTGTACAGTTGGATTTTTAATGAGGATTTTTTTTTGGGGCTCAGCCAAGGAGATTGGGAAGGAGAGTGATAAATATTTTGTCTTCCCAAAATGATCACTTGAAAAAGAAAGAAATGTAAATAGAGAAATTAAAAGAATTCAACTAAACGTCTGCAGAAAAAGGTTTATGAATTGAGGAAAAAATAAAATATATATTGGTCAAGGAATCCAAACGTAAGTTAGTTTAGTGAAGGGATCTCCTTTGGGAGCATTGTTGCTTCTCTCAAATCTCACTTTTCCAAACCAACTGATTTCCTTGCTAAATTTGAGAATCTTAATTGAAAGAATGGTTTGAAGATAATAGACTACACAAGAGGATGGTCATAAAAGCACAGTCAAGTGGTTATTGATGAAACTATTCTGACCCTCAAAAAAGGAGTTGGAAACCAGGAGACTTTTGACAAGTATACAAAACCATCCTTTGACATTAATCACTGCAAGAAGAGGTAACTACAGGATAGTGATGTGTCTCCTACAGGATAACATTTTGAGACTCCTCGTGAGATAGAGCAATTAGAGCATGATGCATTTATAGCGGAAGTTTGCTTAGTAGATCTTGATTCAACAACAGCTTTGTCATTCAGATGATATAATTTGGAGGTGGGAATCAGCCGAAGTCTTCACCGAGAGCTCATTTTAGAGGTAAAAAGCAACCTAAGCCACACATTTGGAGACAAGAAGCATTCTATGTCACAATATAGAATCCAATATTACAGGTGCCAGAGGTGGGATGACCTGCACTGAGCACCAATGTACACAGATTGCTTGGAGATGGTTTGATGTTAGACCATATTGTTCTTTTTCTTCATATTTGAGGTGGGCATACATGCATGTGCCACTAAATGTGTGCACTACGGAATCATACCTTCACGGGCTACTTGGCAGAAAACGATTATATGGGTCCACTTTGAATGTGATGTTAAGATATGAGATGATTTGGACACCACATAAAAAACTAGATGAGCTTGAAGAGCTGGTTTATGCAGATTCTTATTAAAGGCTCTTCTGTTTGGAGAACTTGTTTCTATTTCCAAGCAAATGCACTATTCATCTTGCTACTTTCAGTTTGTATGCTTTCTTTTCTTTCTTCTAAGCCTCTTGTTCCTATTTTGATGGGGTCATGTGCTTGCTAGCTTCTTTTGTCTAGCAATGAGTGAGATAGAAAAGCTTATGTTATTATGGAGTGCCTCTCAAGTGTTTTGGGATACACATTAATGTTATGTTTTGTATCCTTGATTAAGAAATTGGACTATTTAAGTGGAGGTACTATCTTTGTTTACATATGACAATATTGTTATCCTTGGTTGCTTGCAGATTACATTGAAGGGTTCGTGGATTGAGCTAGTAGTACGATGATGATGTGGGCTACATGTTGTTGTAGTTTCTTTCATCTATTCCAAGATATTCTCATATTTCTAGCTGTTTTTGAGGATGACATGATGGCTTCAAATTGAGCTATGTTTTGTTATGCTTAAGACTTTCATGTGTCCTTGCATACTTACGAAGATGATGAGCTGCACTGTGTTCTATTGAAATCTTTGTAAAGAATATGAATGTTGCTGATTTTTCATATGGAGTTGCTATCCTTCGTAAGCCAATAGACTTGTTTGTTGATTTACTGTCTTTACGACCTTGCGGATGATATATGATTTTCTATTTTAGGGAGGATATTTGAGACACCATCTTCCATGGTGCGACTGTTGTAGCTGAGCTTTCTGAGTTTTATGATGCTTGATGAGATGCCACAATTTTATAAGTTGCCTGCAGACTTGGATGCTCCACAGGATCCCTGCAGATTTGATGTTGATGAGATACTCAAAAGTTTTATGAGTTGCCAACATGTTTAAGTGCTTCATAAGATGCCCACAAATTTGAGGATTGAGGATTGACAAGGTGCATGTAGATTTTGTTGCTTGATGAGCTACCAACATGCTTTAACATTTAATGAATAGTTAGGGACAAGTTTGATGGATGCATAGTTGCAAACACGGTTCAAAGGATGCAAATGCTGAGGGGCTTTTATTTTTGTAGATTGGTTGTTTTTCTTCTATTTCTACAATTACAGCCACTCTTTATGATATGCTTCTTTTGAGATGATCTTGATGAGGTTCGGTACCTGATAAGCCTACTTATGATTCTGAATTTATTATTGAGGCTCGCTCAGCCAACAAGTTTGGCTTGAAGGGGAAAACTATGGGCAATACACACTCCTGGATTATGTACCGATACAATTGACACAACACAAAGATGTGGATTTCTAATTGTTTGAGAGATAATGTGGATTTATTGTCCCACTGATGATGCCGAGGGACCATCATCTTCAAGACTCATTTTTGGTGCTAGTTTCTTAGCTTTTAGGCTTGCGAATGAAATCTTTTCTTTATTCAGGAGTTTTCCTTCACCATTTTCTTCAGGGGACTTGCTAGAGCAGTTTACCTCACAGGAGTTTGCAGGAGCTACTTTTATGGGTTTAGATGTTGCAGACTCAAACTTTCTTTAGAGACTTGCTGGAGTGGTCTTCTTCATTTCTATTGATGTGGAAACCATTTTCTCTTTCTTCAAGGTTGTTTCAGGCACCACTTTCTAGGGAGACTTTATGGGTGTAGTTTTCCTTCAAGTCAAGTTTAAAAGGAGATGTTAGTTTTCCTCTCACGAATAGTTTATACTTAAGTTGTGAAGGCTTTCATGAGCAATTCAATTAGATCATTAGTTTTGTGCGGTGTTTACTCGTGTTTAAATCATCTCAAGATTACCTCTAGGAGTAGTCATTAACATAAAGACAATTTTCCTCATGTTTTTGGTAATAATCGCAAAGCAAAAGGGCCCCCCCTAGCACTCCAGGACCATACCCACTTACTAGAGAGATTAAAAAAAGTCATTACGCTAATGACAACTCATGGAGGTCATCTTGAGATCATTTTAAGCACACAAGTAAAAAACCCCCAAAAATTAATAATCTAGTTTACGCTTATGTTTTTGATACCATGGATATCATAATTAATGAATTTTGTAATATAAAATCAATTTTCGAACTTCAATATAATATCATAGCTTATTTGTTTGAAGTGCAATCACACTATTTACTTATATTTCAATCAATGTTCCACAAGACACGTATCCTACCCTCCAAGGGTGGCTTCATACATCCCTTACATTTCATGGACTTAACGATAAGGAAGAAACATTCCCTCGGACCTTTCCAGGAATCATTGCCCTTGATGTCTGTAGGATGTTTTGGATCCTCTATGAGACATTATAGTGGTGTTCCTCATTTTTCCCGAATCTTAGGGACGTCCATATGTCCCCAAGACACTTGAGGGGCAACTGAAACCTTCATGACAGCCCCCACACAATTGGAGACATCAGGAATTTATCAGGACATCCCAAAGCATACCAAAGTGTTCCTCAACTATCTTTGAGAGTGCATACACGTCCTTGACTATCTACTCATATTGGTCCTTACGGCATTTATGTCTAATGAAAAGAATGATAATTAAGTGTGTTGCCCCGTGCTAACTTAGAATTTTGTCAAGGCTCATATAGAGTTAATATATTTTCTTTTTCTCATTTGAGATAACTCTTGTTACAATTATATTCATGATTATATAGAATGTAACATCATATAATTCTTCATTTGTGTTTTTCAAACTCGAATTTTGATACCCATTATCATGGATGGGTGGGAGTTTTAAATTTATTATGTTTTATATTTGCAATGAAATTCTTTAGAATATTTAGCTATGCTCAATTATGTAAAAGAAAAGGCTATTAAATTTGTATATTTTTCTTTGTCGTCCCCTAGCTTCCCCAAAATTCATGCAAATGTTTTTCACCCTTTGTACCAAAAATTTGTATTATGCATGCTAGGCATGTAAATTGAAAAACAATGTATTACAACTAATATGTTGCAAGACATAACAAAACCTTTTTTGTAATGCTTGCGATATTTTTATGTTTTCCTAATTAGTCAAGTTTTTCACGAAGTCCAAGTCTCTACACTATGCTTGGTTCCACCATTATATATATAAATATAGTTTAGTGAAGTAAAGTATTCTTGTCCAAAAATTATACATCGCTAGTATTTTATATACCCAAAAGGCCTAATCCGGAGCATATATCCACCACAACACTTCAATGATGACCTTTATGATGTTTGATTTGCACATAGCCTTCTATAGTCCATGGTCAAAATATATTTCTGCCACATTGTTTCTCATGGTCACCCTCATGAACAAAAACCAGGAGTTTCTCTACAGCAAAGCACGGGCATATGTCTCTGCAACGCAAATTCATAAAACTTGTCTCCACAAACCTTGGTGGTTGATTATTGTTTCCACAAACTTTTATTCCAGCAAGCAAAAAGGTATGCAAGTTCGATGCTACCACATCATCACAAATGCATCAAATCTACTATAGCCATAATCTACGTTGCCAAGATACGGGTATGGGTTCAGGTTTGGGTACTGGTTCAGTATGTGGATACGTTGATTTTAAAAATCCCTTGGGTATGATACGCCTTGGGTACGTCTGTACATATTTATCAAAACAATTTTATATATATATTACTCATTTTTTACTCGTGTTATCTAAGTCATTAAGCAGAGATATTAAGATACAACCTTCACTTGTGCATTCTACTATTGCATATAGGGAGTCTATGCAAATCCCTCAAGGCACAAGACTTGGCATTGGAGTACAGGGAGTCTATGCACATCCCTTGGCACCTACAAAATTTTACATTACATAGTGCCTCAACATTCATCAGAGGCAGGAAGAAAAACAACTTTTTACACAAGCTGTAATATTACGTACTCTACTCGTTTATATGCTCTCTGTTCATGTGCACTCTATCAGAATGTTTTGCTCTCTACCCTTTAACTGTTCACTTCTGGTGTTGTCCTCCAGAAACTCCTGGCATTCAGATCAATTCTGAAAGGAACTATATATCCATATTACAAGCAACTCATTCTTAATGACTATAAGCATAAAACTAATCAAGCAAGAAATGCAAATCGTGTCATAAAATGGTCTGATTATAAAATGGCATGATTACCTCATTCCTCCAAAAAAAGTAATCTGCAGGAATGGCTAACATAGGAGTAACGTGGAGGATAGATGTCACCCAGTCAGTTGTTTAATTGACTTAAGGTTCTTTTTTTGGTCATTAACCAAGTCAAAATAAAATAAGAACTTTTTTTGAAGACCCCCACCGCCAAACCCTGCGGGTACATCACAGACGTACCTAGGACGTACCCGGGATGTACCCAAGACGTACCCAAACATACTCAGGACGGATCCGTACCGGGTACGTATCCGGGTGGGTACAAGAGGGGGGTACGTACCCATGCTTCCCAGGCCATAATAAGAGGGTTGAAACATATCTAAGAAAACATTGTTTTGCCTCCCAAGGAAAGCAGCCACCTTGCTTAGAAACTTACAATTGGCAAGAATGTCAAAGTTGTACCCATCTATATCAGATATCTTATGGACCTGAAACAGCTGCAATGGATGAGAACTGATAGGAGTGTCAAGAAAGCCCCCTATAGCGTATAAACCATCTACAATACAAATGGGGTGTCAATTAGGCCCCAGAAGTGACCTATGTCACCACTTATGCTAATTCATGCTCATGTCAACATGGGAGGCACTCTTTTACAGTCTTACTACTAATAAATGTCCAAAAGTGAGGACATTTCTGAGGGATTGTTTTACCATGATATGACTCTTTTTTGCCCAATTGGTGGTCTCATTTGTCATTTCAAACACTAAAGTGCAGCCAAATATATGCCAATTCTAAGGGGCTCTCCTTCATATAATGAGCTAAGACAGAGAAGCTCGAGGTTAAGCTGGACGAGGTTAATTGTTTGGAGTCAAGGCATCTAAGATCTGAAAAAAGGATTCCATATCAAATTACTCCACTCTATGTGGTAGCCATAGCAGTCATATATTTCTTGAATTTTGGGATGACAAAGGATGAGAAATATTAGTGTTTTATGTACCCGTGCTTTTAAACAGCTGGTAGAGATTGTATGCACCTAATTGGAATTATCAAATTGGACTTGCACAGGGAAACTAGCTTTAATTCAAGAGCTTGTGGATGGACTTCAATTTGCTCAAGAGCCTACTTGGGCTATATCCTTTTCTTTGTCATTTGCATAATGCTCAAGAGGTTTTTTATATAACGTCCATTTTCTGTAATTTTACTTCTGCTTAGACTTGATTTGAAGAAAAAAACACAACATCGTCATGTTTCCATACTTGAACGAAGTTACAAGAAACTTACTGCTAACAAAATAATGTCCCTAAAGATGTTTTTAGGCATTTCTAGGCATTGCATTGTGACCTTCTTCTAGCTCTGTGTCGTTGCATACTAAATGCACCATCCATCAAAGTAAGGCTTGTATGGAAACTGATTAGGGCACTTGCAATGGGAATTTAGTACAAATCTAAATTATAAAACCTTTGAAGAACAGCAGAATATAAACCCGATAAAGAAAACAAATGTGAAAGCAATCGGTATACCCTTAAAGGCATCATTGTAATAACCACACACTTTCTCTTCTATTATGACATTTTTTAGAACAAACATTGCACCTATAATGTATATTTCTCTAAAGATATAAAAAGGAGGGGGAAAAATGGGGTGTTGATCAACTTACTTTTCATATTTTGCCTTTTCAGGGTGGAAAATGAATGAAATGAAGTGTACTAAAGTTCAATTGTAAGATTAATCTTTAGTGACAAACATGGTAGCAAAAAATCTCAAAAATTGACAAAAAACCACCTTTTTTGGCCATACATCTGAAACACTCAGATTTTTAGAGAGTGTGTCAATGGCAACCCACCCTCTCTAATAGTCCTAATTGAACCTCAATTGGAAACTCTGTATGAAATAAGTCCTACATGCTTTGGTATATTTGCTTGAAAATGATTGTATATCTCGTTTGTTTCTCATTTTTCCCTTACATTGTTGCTCGAGCATATTTCAAGTTTTTGGACCTCTCATATAACAGTTATAATATAGATGGCTATTATGGTGACAATCATTTGATTGAATAATAACAAATAAAATGGAATTAAATGAGCCCCAATTACACAATTTCCTAGCAACAATTACACTACAAGGATATCTATATTGTATTAAATTCATTTTCAACCTTTGATTTTTCTCTAAATTACCATGGGCCTGTCGTTAGCCTCTAGAGGAATCCTGAGAGCTACAGCTCTGACCAATGTACTTTTTCTAACTTCGCAATAAAGGCAAGTGAAGCTTCTAATCAATTCTTTACATGATTCTGGACTTTTAGCTTTTACTTGTGCGGTTTCCCTCAACATGCTATATACAAAGTGTCAATTTTTGTAGTAGCAAAAACCTAATAAACATCAGTTCATTTGCAATTACGACTTTAAACATTATGACAACATATCTAGAAGTTTGACATATCAGGGAGACGGAATAGGTTAACATGGGTACGGGTAACACCCAAATGCAAGTGAACCTGTTTTATGTCACCAAGAAATCATACAGTGCTAAATAGCTTTGCGTGTCCAAAGAGAAAAAATCAACCCATCAGGAATAATCTATTCACCATCAAAATGCTCATCCAACCATTAATTCTAACCAAATTAGCCTTCACATTAGCCAATCCTGCTAAAACTCTCTTTAAAATACATTGGTTCTTATTACAATGAGAATCAGCAACTTGTATTTATATTTACCTCAACCTGCTAAGCAAAAAGAGAAGACCCTCGTTGAATACACACACACACACAGATGTATATATTATATTTAAGCCCCAATATGCTATCATTCAAAGTCCAAATTTATTTTTCCATAACAATAACATCATTTTTACTCCATTACATTTATATATAATATTCTTGCATTGCAATGCTATACTAAACATCAAACATCTGTGTAAAATACCTTAAAGTCTTCATCATCATCTGGAGTACGAGGCCGCTTGTTACCTGCAACAATGGATCAACTCACTAGTTAAATATTTGTAGGTCATTTTTTAAAAACAATGAAAACAGTTTGGATGATTGATTGTACGCGGAATGTTTCCCGCATAATCTCCACCAAAGTCGTCATCCTGTACAAGGTCAAAGAGAAATTTGTTTCAGGGTACATAATAAATAAAACATGTATACAACATTATGAGACAATAGTTAGCAGAGCCAGCATACATCATCCAAGTTAGGGGAACTGGCCATGGCACTCAAGCAACCTGGCGCCAAATCCCCGTGTTGCTTCTTACTTCCTTTACAAAGCACAGAATCGAGTTCTTTAGCAACAAGTGATCAAAATATAAATATTGATTCTATATTAGCCTACTATGACTCAAGCACAAATATTGTCGATAAAATTGTTAACAAAGCCTGCAATGGAACCAACCACAAAGTGCCAAATCCCTGCCTCCTTTATAACTTTTTGCGTGACTCAGTTCAGTTCCTTTAACAGTTTACACTCTGGAGTGTAACATTATGATAGTTATTGAAGATATACAAATTTTGATAGTACTGATAGGTTATTTAGCATACCAAATTGATACTCTTATGCATATTTTGCCATAAATTGATACTCTTATGCATAACTCGTGAGATTACAGTCACATCCCATACAGAATTGGCATTACACACAATGATCACCAAAAAGATAAAATAATACAATTTCCTGCTTTATAATTCAGCAATGGATCGTCCAGGAATTTAAGTTTTAACAAACTGGGCTTATTGTCAACCATAATTTTGACATCGATACAGCTGAAAATGACATCAGCTTGTTTCCTAGGCATTGAACTGTACGTTTATTAATTCTTTGACTTTATTGATCAGTTTTTTATTGTGTTGATCAGGAAGCTGTTATGTCAACCAAACGATTGCCACAATGGAATTTTTCGCTACCTTGACTAGATAGTCTGTTGTTTGACCAAACTTGAATGTATACAAAAACAAAACCTATCTATACAAAGACAAAACAAAAACATGCAAAACAAGATGGAAGCCATACAAAACAGAATGGTCTTCAATGCGGAATTTGTGTTCTTCAATGCTTTAATTAGTTCCTAGGTACCAAAATGGTCTGGCATGGAGCGTACTTAACCACGGAGTGAGGTACTAACAAGAAAATATCTGGATAACTTGGAAACTGAGCTGGTTTCCATTTCAGGTTCACTCATTCGAGGTTGTAATATTTGAAACTTAATTGGAAGCTGCTATTCCCTCATCCGTAGATTCTAACGCTAGGATGTTCAAGATGGATCAAGATCTCTTTCCTGGGATGATACCTGAACTGGTAAAGGCCCCTCTGCCAATCAGAGTCTTTTCAGAATCCAGGGATTCTTTGTAGCAAATTGAATCAAACAAGTGAACAAAAACTAGGATCTGAAGCAAGAATGTGGCTGATACCTGAAATGGTAAAGGCCTGTCTCTGCTAATCACCGTCTCTTCAGAACCCAGGGATATCTTAAAGCAAATTGATTCAAACAAGGGAACAATTACTGGGAGCTGAAGCAAGAATGTGGCTATCTCAGAGAAAGTGTCAACCAAAACTATTTGTGACAAGAGGGATCTTAATAATGTTAATAGATCAGTTCTCAAAAATTTGAAGCTGGTCAAAATGATATTGAAAATCATACATTATAAAGCCTCGCACCTTTTGTTTCAATCATTAGGTGAATTTGGGATAATGGGCTCAGCAGCACTATCAATGATTGGATGTATTCTCAGTCTCGGCCTTGGATTTATCCAAGAACATCCATCATTATTTGTCACTCGAGGTGTCACATCGGAGCATAACAATGACTGGTACATGTCGTGAGATGATAATAGTGCTGAAAAGATAGAATGACTATCTTATAACTGCGGGAAGGGGGGAAAATCAACTGTATGTACATTGATCTTTGTAAAGGTCTACATTCTTGAATTCATGGAATAAAAAGCTATTCCTTTGTACTGTGGCATTTCTCAGCATGCAATGATCTTTTCTCCACTGTTTTTGTAATCTGATTTGGTTTGCAAAACAATGGGATTCATGGAATGAAATGTTGTTTTGTGATTGATGTCAAAGTGCTGGATAATTATTAATGTAAAGTAATCCACCAGTTTTATTTTGTGATTTTTAGTACAAAATGAAGACTGTGGGCTTGCCAATATGCCCTCACAACGTACTTTAAGTTTAACAAGAATATGATAGAAATGACAAGGCAAACAAGGAGAATAAACAAACTTGCAGTCATGAGCAACAAGTAGTATCATCATATGCTATATTCATCGTAATGTGGAGATCCGTCGCCAGTTCACCAGATAAATAGAAGGGAGGCATACTCCTTCCAAAGATAAATAGATTTTTGTATAGGGATCATAATTTTTGTTTCAATTTAGATAAACCCTAGAGGCAACAAAAAACTTTAGACTCTCCTTCTACCATTTCCATGATAACTAATACTAAGCATCATTCAATAATATTATAATGGAATAGGACCAAAAAAAATTGTTAATGGGTTTAACACATATCTGACCCTATTCATGGAGAGGTCATACTTTTGTTTCAATTTACACATACCCTCGAGCCTATTAAAATATCATGGACTCCCCCTCTTCCTCTTATATATTAATCCAGGTTAGCATGTTTTATCCTCTATAACACATAACCTGTCGTACTGATAGCCAATAACAGACACCATTAAATGATAGTATTATTAGTCCATGCACATTCGTGGTACTGCTGGATTCACTCTTTAAATTAGTAGAAAAGCTCTCAACCAATCCACATACATAGAGGATCCCTATGAATGTGTGGTACTAAAGGATGCCGAAGTACATGCATGTCTTCTGCCATTAGCAGTGATCACTCGTGGTTTCTTTCAGTCTACATCATATTCATCCAAATCTGCTAAAGATAAGAATAAGAAGTACCTGGATCGGCCAGCCAATAAATTTACTGTAGAGAGAGTCTGCAACCGCTTATGTTGACATCACCCTGATCGAAACCCATGCCAAGCTCACAGTTGTCTCGGAAGCGGCCAGACTGCCTCTGCAGACTATATTTGAGCTGGAAATCTTGACATCTCCTTTTTCCACTTGAATATTACCACCATTTATCAGTCAGTGATCTACACCTTCAATCTCAAGGTAAATATATATGTTTTACAACGAGTTTGTACAACAAAACCGCTTTCAACACTAGGTTTCATATCAAAAGTAATGGTTATGTTTCTCGTTTTTTCCAGCCAGAGGAAAAATGCCAACTGGAGTTAGCAGAGGAAATAGTGAATGTAGTTCAGCAAATATAGAGCAGGATTTATTCAGCACTGAATATGACGCTTGAATGGCTCCTTCTTGATTACTGGATGCTATTAAACACTTTTAATTGAAATATTAATTTCAAGCTAACCTAGGCCTAATGAGATGGGTTATCAACAAAAGTTCATGTATAATGATAAAAAAAGTCGTCATCATTCATTGCTATTCATGCAGCATCAATTCTTATAAATTCTTTCTCACAAGTTTGCTCTTTTTGTTGCTATCACCATTTTTGTATCGCAATACTCTCTTCAGTTTGTTTTGTTCCTTGATTGCAAAATTTCATGGCACCATGAGCTGCATCAACTGGGAAACCTTGAGATGTGGGTGGCGCTTAGCCACTGGTTATTTGTGCTCCTATTGTGAAGAGAAATGCTTGTGGAAATGAGAAAGCTAAAGCCTCTGCTGAAACTGATTCCAATTTGTTGTTTGAAAGAAAGTTGAACAGATTCCAAAATTGCAGTTTGAAGAGAAGGTTCTAGCGAAAAACAATAGTTCACCCCAAAAAGGTGTAATGTCCCATTTTCCACGCTAGTCACTATAAAGGACTTGGGCCCATTCCACCTTCCGTGGGCTTCGAGGAAGAAAGCAAGGGAGCTGAATGTTGCCATTATTGCAAGTAATTTCCTTTTTATTTAATTACTAATTATGGCCTGGAGTGATTCGATTAGGTGAATGGCAAAGCGAAAAAGGAACTTCTATCTTCATCCTCATTAAGGTCGGTCTTCTTGAGAGCTACAAGGAGATAAAGAAATACTCTTTTATGAGGTCGGTCTTCTTAAGTGAAGATTAAAAAGTGCATTAAGAGGTCGGCCATGAGGATTGGGCTTCTAATTCATCCTTGGCGCCAAAGAAGGGGTACTTAAGGAGGTTCGAATGGAGGAGGATGATCATCATTCATCTATTTTGACATTTACTTGGATTTGGAGCTAGTGTAGCTTCTCTTCTTGCCATTGAAGGACGAAAACCCTTCCTTGGTCACCTATTGAGGATGAAACCCTTCAATAGGATCACACTTGGGGATGGAAACCCTCTTGTGTGCTTTGGTGCTTCACTAGGAAGTCACAAGTGAGCTTTAAGAAGGATTTTATATTTATTTCTTCCCTTCTAACCCTAGGTGACTTGCTTGGGTGAAGGGTTTGATATCATCTAGGGCACTTTTGGACAATTTGAGTTGAGATTATTGTTCTTCATATTTTATAAAGTTGAAATCTACATTTGGTGATTTTTGGAGGAGTTATCTATCATTTCCAACCCTTGGGTTTGGCTGTACTGCTGCTGTCATAAAATTAATTGCATCTGGGTGTAATCACTTATTTTCTCCATTCTTTTGATGTAATTTGGATTGATAAATATTGCCGTGGTTGAATTAATTATTTAGAAGCATTTTCAGCTGTTATTGCATGGTTAAATGTTGATGTGAAGTCCCTAGAGAGTTTGCTGCCCTAGAGGACTGATTATTGATTATTTTAATAAGGTTGAAGCATATTTTCAGTCATTTTCAGATTGATGCTTGTTGGCTGATGGTGTATTTTCAGATTTGGTTCATTAGGGTTTAGGCTAAACCCTTACTCTTTATTTCAGCCCTAGAAAGGGACATTACAGTGGTATCAAAGCTTTGGTCTTCCCAGCCTGAGGGTTTTCTTGCAAGAAGGTAAAATGGTGGATAGAATTTTTGGTGATGCTAGATTGGAAAGGCTTGCCCTAGGGCAAGAAAGATTGGCCAATAAAATGGCTCAATTGATCCATACCATTCAAGATTCAAATGGTGGAAGGAGCTCTTCAAAGGAAGTCAATAATACTCAGCCATCCAAAGTGGACAACATTGCTACATGGTATGAGGAGTATAGGGCTCTTTTGGAGAAGATTCGTGATGCCATGTCATTTTCTGAGTTCATGGAAGTAAGCAAGGGAAGATCAAGTCCAAGCCTAGGTCACGAGCTACATAAGAAGAAAGAAAAATCAAATCTGCAAGAGGGCTTTGAGGTGGAGTCCCAAGAAGACCATGTTGATGGGCATGGACAGGTGTTGCTAGATGAAGAACCAAAAAGGGTTTTTGATGCAGTAGTATCTCCAAAGAAAGAAGAAGTACCTATCATTTTCCCTAAGGATGAGCTCTTGACTGATTTTCCGAACAACACTATGAAGACACAAGGGTTTGATGAAATCTCAAAGCACGAGCCTAGGGAAGAGAAGGAAGTCATGAAGCACGAGTTGGAAGGTAAAAATCCTTTGATATTTAATGACGATTCATTGATTTCTAATGATGACATGTTGCAGAAAATTGGAGGAGAAAAATCAGATTTGCATGAAGTATATGAGGATGACAATATGGAAGGGTATGTCCATGAAGGAAGGACACTTCCAGTTCCTCATGATTAGCTTCACTTCGCTGGAAATTTCCAAATGACAGTCAATGATGGGCTGATTGAGGGAGGTTATAACCTTGGAGAGAGTTGTGGAGATGTTCCAAGCATGTACTAACAAAATAAGGGTGGGATTCTTGTTGGCAGCCTAAGGTATGATGGAAAAGATCGACATTTTATCTCTTCCTGTGTCGTTGCCATTGTTGTGTCATTATGGAAAGCTTGTTGTTAAGAATGATCATATGTCATGTTTGATGCCTTGAAATATAATTGGTGATAATGTGAAGAACTTGTTGAGTAACATATGGCACAAGATCTTTTCTTGGAAGCTCAAGATTATGTGAACATAATTGTTTGGGTTCCGGTTGATCCTTTTGAGTCATAAGAAAGAGGAAGAATCTTGTGTTGATAAAATTGTCCCCTTTTTGGACAAATGGGAATTTTAACAAACTTCCACACCAATCAAATCAAGAAAGATTAGATCCTTTTGATTCAACCTCAAATAACCCAATGTCGGCTAATTACAACCCAAAATGGGGTTGGAAGTTGCCAAGGTGATGGGTGAGATGGGAGAATCAATTGGAATTCTTCTTTTCCAGATCTGATTTTTATAGCAGCACTATTAATTTAAAAAGCAAACCCCAGACAGCTGAAAACTTCTAAAATTCATAACTCTCTTGATACTCAGTCTTTTTGCATGAAACAAAGTGCACAATAAACTTGGGATTTTTCCCTTTCCAATGAACTAGAGAAGATATTTTTCTGAGCACTAGAACCCCTTCAAAATAGCACTTAAAATTCCAATTTGGGTGCTAGGGTTAGAACAAAATTAATAAAATATTTCCAGCACTTTTCCCGGCCTCCAAACACACCACAAAGTACCTCCTTTGCTCAGAAATAAAAGATAAACAAATTAGATTTGCAGATCTTGTTTTATGATCACCAAAAACATGCCAAATAATTCTGGAAATTATTTTAAAAACCATGTCTACAGAATAACTTCAAAAATTCATATTTTTTGCTAGAGAAGTCCAAATGAGCTGAAACTTTGGATCTTGGGCCACAAAAATATGAAGAATAATATTCCAAAATTAGTTTTCGCACAGCAAACACAAAACCCTAATTTTGCCCTAAAAAGTAGGTCGCCCAACACATTTAGGGCATCAAATCATCTCCAAAAATTATGAAATTAATTGCAAACACAACAGATTGAAAACAAACAAATATGCTCCCAAATCATGCAACAATAACCAGTTTGCATATGATAAATAAATGTGCACAACAATAAATGCAAAATCAGCATTGTTGCAAATGCGCTAGGGTTAAGGAAACTCTCTTAGTGCAATTCGCCACACACAACAAATGCAATACACACACTAATGGATCCTTTCAAGATCAGATTTACTTCAACTCCAAATCGAATGAGAGAGAGAGAGAGCACAATGAAGAGCTAGGGCATACATCCCTTGGGCATACATCCCATTTCTCCAAGCATGGAGAGACATAAATGATCAAATCAACATCCCCAATGATGGCCATGCAACCTCCTTTTATAAGATAAGGGATGCAACATTCCCAAATGGATCGACCTTTTCCCTTTTGGAGGGAAAACTAATAAAATTTAATTAAAATATTAAAAGACTAACTTTATGTGCACTTTATTATATTGCACTTTATTAATTAAATAATAAAAGTAACTAACCTATGTGCACATTTTAAAACTAACTAGAGATTCCCACTTGTAGCGCTAGGCATACTAAGGGGTTACAATGCAAATAAAAGAGATGAAAAAATATATTAGTAATGCCCCGGAAAAGGGGACATTACAGTCCTCCCCTCTTGGAGATTGCTTGCCCTCAAGCAATAGCAAGCTCATAGATCCATGTATCATGCACCCAAGAGAAGAGATGAAGTGATGCATCCAAAGTCTTGCTCTGGTGCCAGTCAAGTGATGAAGCACTTGGAAGAACATGTGGGCTTCCTTCGTGGCAATCCAAACATGTGTGTGATCATCTTCGTAGTAGGAACTCCAAGTGGTAGTGCCTTCATCATAGGGAGATGAATAAAAATCCGCATGAGCTTTGATAAGCTCCAAGGTTGCCCACTCAATAATGCCCTCATGAAGTGAATAGGACAACAGTCTTTCTTCACATGTCTTCAATCCTGCACATGAAGCAAACACATTAGAAAAATCATAAGTGTTGAAAAACACTTTTTTGCTTCTTCTCCATGTCTCCAAGGCATGAATGGCTCACAACTCATCATACGTTTCTCATACACTCCATGGGTTGTTCCCAAAATCTTCACATACAACCCCAAATGAACCCTGTAGTTACTGCATTTTCTTCCCAAAAATCAGTAACTAAAGTGTTGGAAATGGTATCCACCCCAAAGTAACCATGCATAGTCAACAATGATCACCAACAACAAATCTGCAACATCAACTTCATGGCTATAAACTCAATCAATTGTAGACATCAATTGATAAGGGGGATGGAAATAATGATGACAACCATGAAAATGATAGGACAATAAGCTATCATACTTCAAAAACTTTACCCCAACATGAATGAACAACAAACTAGTGGAGGAAAATGACTTCAATATGACTGAAATTTCACCCCCAACTTTAGCCAACTGAAAAACACTCAAATACACCTGAAAGTGAGTACCAAGCAGCATACTTAGGATGGTGAATGAAAAATACATCAGATATCCATGTGCCAACAACCCTCATAAATTCCAAATGGATCTTGCATGAGGTACTTTCCCATCTGGGTGAGTGTGAATCATGCAAGGGATAACCAATTTGAAAATTACAACTTGCTCTTGCCCATACCAAGTGCACCATCAAAGCATTGAATGACAAAAAGCATATCTTCCCATAGTGGCATCATTTCCTAAAATGTTCTATTTTATACTTCCTTCAATGAAAGTCAATGCTGGAAAAACACTTGGTTATCAGTGCTCATAAAAAAATACTCTTTCCTCACTTCATTTCCAGATCTCCTAAACCCCATCATGCTAAGACCATATACTTTTGCGAGGCTCACCCAATAATCAATTCTGAAACTCACTCCAAACCCCAGTGAAATCATGATTTGTAAAAAATCAGAAGGCAATAGATACAAATGTTTATTCCTTCTTTTAACTTTTATTAACCATAAGAGTCTCATACCATTCTTGTGCCATTGGATTTCCTTGCTGAAAGGAAGCAATACATATGAAACAAAATGATTGGGGCTTGCCCATCATGACCTTGTGCCATGGAACACCTTCATAATTCAATTGACTCAAACATTCATTACCTTCAAATCATACCCTTATCCTTTGATTTCATCCTTAAACTTCATTTTTGAGTGAATGAAGTCATTTATTTGTTCTCTAATATGATTGTTTGCGCAGACCAGTCTAGCTGAGAATGGTCTTGGAAATGCCTCTTCTCCATGGGTAAACTTCACCCATTATGCTTCCACATCCTGAAAATGAAACTTCAATCATCATTTCCTTTCTTCTTATTTTGGAACTTCATCTTTTATCAAAATCTTCCTTCATTTCATTTTCCTTCTTCCGTGGAGTTGCTGAACAACTATCAATCAAATCTGATCTGATTTTTCCTTGCAATCACCAAGTTCCATGCAAGCATTAGATATCAAAATTTTTATCATCAAATACAAAAGGACTCATACCTTGGAGATTTGGAGACTTGACCTTGCCATATATGTCTTCAACTTGCTTGAACATTGAGTCATGACACTTTGGCTAAGGTGTGAGCAAAATAAGTTGACTTCTTGTCCCAAACCTTCGTCAAGTATAGACAACAAATGTTGAGGAGGTTCCTCATATTCATTCAAGACCAAAGACATGATAGTTTGCATTGCATCCATTACATTTTCTGAATGACTATCATCTATGACAACAAAGAATACATCGAACATGTGGAGGATAAGATCATCACAATCAAGATCTAACATTGGTATACAAGATCTTACCTTTGCCATGTTCTCCAAGATCTTAACCCTCTTATCAAAGTAAGGGTTTGTGGTGTCCCAAAGCTTTTGAAAACTTCCTATCATGAGCTCAAAGACCTCTTCCATGGTGGTGTCATTGTATGGCAAATTTGGGGCTGTTATCCTTGTCACCTCGCTAATGCAAGTGATGACCATGAGCCTCACATCCACCTCATCATGCCTCAATAGTTCGGATCTAGCCAAATGAGTCACCAATGAATCCATCGCTGAAAACATGGAGCCATAATTTGATTGTTCTATCATAGCCAAACAACTTTTCATGCTTCCTCCAACAACTGAGCAAACATCTCTTGAGAGGTGTGGAGGATCAAGCCATCTCCCCAATTTGTAAAACTGCATTTTCATTTCTCCTTCACTTGTTTCCATGATTCATAGAATTATCCAGCAAACAAACACAAACCCCCACAAGAGTAGAGGAAAGTTGCTCTGATACCACTGTGATGTCCCCTTTTTGGACAAACTGGAAATTTTAACAAACTTCAACACAAATCAAATCAAGAAGGATTAGATCCTTTTGATTTCAACCTAAAATAACCCAATGTCAACTAATTACAACCCAAAATGGGGTTGGAAGTAGCCAAGGTGGTGGGCTAGATTGGGAGACAATCAATTGGAATTTCATTCTTTTAATTCTGATTTTTATAACAGCAAAACAATTAATTTAAAAACCCCTTGACTGCTGCAGCTGAAATCTTCAAAAATTCATAACTCTTTTGCTAGAGAAGTCCAAATGAGCTCTTTTTGCATGATCTAATGCACAATAAATATGGGAGATACAATGAATCCAAAATTTTTTTTAGCACTAAAGCCCTCCTTCAAAATACACTTAAAATTCCGCTAAATCTTGCCCTAAAAAATTATAAACTTCGCCCAACACTTTTTAGGGCATCCAAAACTCCAAAAATTATGATAAATTTTTGCTCAGAAATTTGTGAACACATCACTCACAAACTTGTTTTATGCTAAATTAGATTTCAAATTTCTGGAAATAATTTAAACAACTTGAAATCATGCATAAAACTGCAACTTCAAGAGCTTGCAAATGCCTTGATGCAAGGAATACCAACAATCTGAGCTGAAAACAATTGGATTTTGGGCCATAAAATATGAAGCATAAAACTCCGGAAATTAGGTTTTGAAGCAAGTTGCTATGGACATAAATAACCCAAATTTTTCAACGAAGAGCAAAAGGAGCCATAAACATTTTCACATCTAAACTTCCAAAAACTGCAACATAAATCAAGCAAAACATGGCAGATCTGAAATTCCACTTGTTTAACCCTCAAACATGTAACAAATCAATCATATTTTCATCAAAATCAATTCGCTAGCAAAAGTACTTTCTTTGATTTACAACATCAATTGCACCAAAATAGATGCAACACACACACACTAATTCCTTATCAAAATCAAATTTACTTCAATTCCAAATCGAATGAGAGAGAGAGAGCACAATTAAAGCTAGGGCAATACATCCCTTAGGGCATCATTTCTCCAAGCATGGAGATCCTCAAGTCGAACATGAACCCAAACTCGAACCTTTTGACTTAGTTAAAAATCACCTGAAGACTCCAATAAAGTCGCAATCATAATTCTGGTAAAGTAGGTAAATAACAGAGATCTATCAAACATTCGTATCTTTCAAAACTTGGAATTTTGACACAAAATAGTACTTATTGTTGGAAAGCTAGACAAATAGCTTTCCAATGAACATAAATTCATCAAATTCCAACCAAAGATTTTTACAGGAATGCAACAAAGTTTTCAGCCAAGTTCGCCACTACCAAAAATGGCCAAACTAAATATCAAGTCTTCAAAGTCTTCAATGACAACATTACACTTGCAAAATCAGATCTACTTCAAACCAAGTTGAATAGATTTTCAAAGCTAGAGAGCTTCACACAATGAGAGCAATCAACAACATAGGGCATACATCCCATTTCTCCAAGCATGGAGAGACATTAAATGATCAAATCAACATAAGGTGAAATGACCCCCTTGCCTCCTTTAAATAGACTTCCCAAAAGGATCGACCCACTTGGAGGAAAAACATTTTTCAAAATTTGCAATTACAAGTTAGATAGCCAAGTGGACCCCCTTTCCCTCCCATTACATAATTAAAACATTTAATATGCCTAAGACTATGTGCACTTTATTATTTTCTAATTAAATAATAAAAAGTAACTAACCTATGTGCATATTTTTAAACTAGAGACTCCCACTTGTAGCGCTAGGCATGCCAAGGGGTTACAATGAAAATAAAAGAGATGGACAAATATATTAGTAATGCCCTGGAAAAGGAGACATTAAAACATAGTTTTTACAAATCTCGTTCTCGGGGTCCAATAGTCACATTCATTGGGAGAGCTCACTCTCAACCACCAAAGCATGGAGTTTAGTTTCATGGATAAAGGTAAAAAGGTGATTCTTCAAGGTATGATTCCAAAAACCACTCAAATCAAGTATTTGGTAGAAGATGTTTTGTCCAAAGAATCATATTTTTCTCTTGTATCTAAAGATAAACAGCAGATTGGAAGCCTTTTAATTACAACTTGAGTATGACAAGAATAAGTTTGCTAATGCTGCTTTTGAGGGAGAAATTGTGGATGAAAGGTGCAAAATAATTGATGGGCTTATTCTATATAAGAATGGAGTCTATTTGGTTTCCGAATCAAAGATGAAGAACAATATATTGAGGGGCGGTTCATGATGCTCCATTGGTTGCTCATGTGGGATATCTCAAGACATACAAAAAGGTGAGAGAAAGGTTCTTTTGGAAAGGTCTTAAAGAGGAGGTGCCTCAATACATACGGGAATGTTTGGCTTACCAACGAAACAAGGTGGAACATGGATTTCCAGCTGCACTATTGCAGCCCCTTCTTATTCCCCACTCACAAATGGGAAGGTAGCTCCATGGACATCATCATTGGTCTGCTCATGGTTCAAGGTAAGAATTGTTTATATGTTGTGGTTGATAGATTCACAAGATATGCCCAATTATGTCCACTTCCAGTCTAGTATAATGTTAGAGTAACACAACTTAAGCATCGTGAAGATTACTTCATGGTTGAATATTCATGCAAGAGTTCAACAAAGCATGTGGGTGGTTAGTGGTGACAAGAGTAGTGTACCTTGGAGAACTATAGATCAAAATTCCAGACTTGGTGTTGCTATCATTATTCAAATCAGCCACCACAAGATCTCAATGGCATACATACAAGTGGGTAAGCAAGTAATTTTAGTCAAAGGATGGAGTATTTTTCAATTGATGATTGTTGGAAGAAAATTTTCAGCCTTTAAAGAGGTGTTTTCCATCATTGCAATGCTCACATTCCTAATTTTGCAAGGAGTTCGTTTTGTTGGTGCTATTCCAATTATAAGTTGCTGATTTTGATACAATGGTATATGGACTTGAACAGCTGCAAGAGTGACCATTTTGAGGTCACTAAATCATTGGAGAATAGTGGTGGATGGTTTTAGTTGAAGAAGACAACTACTTCACTCAACATAGCTCCAAATTGGGTGAAAAATCAGGTGATTCATGACTGTAATACTTTGTTTCCACCCTGCATAATCAAAGAAGTGATATGGGATGACAAACACCTTGACATAAGGGTCAATTTAAAGGTTGTTTGCAGAGGGTGGACTGCTGCTTTGTGCATTTCCAACTTGTTCTTTTCACTTTTTTGGGTCATAAAAGGACATCTAGGCAATTGGAAGTTGTGTTTCCTACATCTAGACCATCTTGTGATATTTTGTGCAAATAAAAGTGGAATTCCAGTCACCTTCATTCCGATTTTTGAAAGAGAAAAGCAAGGTTACATTAGTGTGTGGGACAGCATAAGGGAAATTGTGGACAACCAATGCTTAGATGGTAATTGTAAGGCCTTGGCAAGCAAAGAAGAAGAGTTGGCCATCATATCCGCAAAACATGAGTGGATGAAGAAGGGAACACATTTTTTCTTTAATGAGTTTGCTTCATGTGCAGGAACATCAAAGAAGGAGCCAGCAGAGATTCAATTGGGATCCAGGTACGTGCATTTGCTTGAAGACAAGAAAATTTGGGAACGGAGGACTATAATGTCCCCTTTTCCATGCTAGTCACTACAAAGGCCTTGGGCCCACTCCACCTTCCATGGGCTTCGAGGAAGAAAGAAAGGGAGGTGAACATTGTCATTATTGCAAGTAATTTCTTTTTTATTTCATTACTTAATATGGCTTGGAGTGATTATATTTAGGTGAATGACAAAGCGAAAACAGAACTTGGCTGGGTTTCAGACTCCCATTAAAGTCTTCTTGAGAATTACAAGGGATAAAGAAATATTCTTTTATGAGGCCGGTCTTCTTAAGTAAAGATTAAAAAGTGCTTTTTGCCACTGCCATTAAGAGGTCGTCCCATAGGAAGATTGGGCTTCTAATTCATCCTTGGCACCAAAGACTTTTCTACTTAAGAAGGTTCGAATGGAGGAGGACATTATCATCATGCATCTATTTTCACATTTACTTAGATTTGGAGCTAGTGAAGCTTCTATTCTTGCCATTGAAGGACAAAAAACCCTTCCTTGGTCACCTATTGAGGACGAAACCTTCAATAGGATCACACATGGGAATGGAAACCCTCTTGTGTGCTTTGGTGGCTTACAACTAGGAAGTCATCAAGAAGAAAACTTTAAGGAGGATTTTATATTTATTTCTTCCCTTCTAACCCTAGGGACTTCCTTGGGTAGAAGTGGTTTGATATCATCTAGGAAACGAATCTACTTTTGGAAATTTGAGTTGAGATTATTGTTCTTCATAAGGCTGATAAATCTACATTTTGGTGATTTGTTGGAGGTGTTTGGAGACTATCATTTTTAGCACATTGGTTGTGGTTGACTACACCTACTGCTGTCATAAAATTAATTGCAGTTGGGTGTAATCACTTATTTTCCCATAGAATTAATTAAGGGCAGAGAACTCTCAAATTTATCAATCAACTCAATTTTCAGTTAAGGGCAGAGAACTCTCAAATTTATTAATTAATTCTTCTATAAGAATTCTATGTAGGCCCCTAGGAATTGTAATGTGGTTCCTGCCATGGTTCAAGTTTTTGTGAACCTATTACTTATATTCATAAGTTACATAGATGTTTTGCTTGATAAGTTACATAGATGTTTGGCACATGTGCAAACTCGATTTTCTATTGTGGTTCATATTTTCCAAATAATGCATATATGCATGTACAACAATTTCAACTACATATTGATTGGAAGCATTATGTGATAAATTTGTGTAATGCCCCCTCCATGTTCTATACCATTTCCCCCATGCATCTTGTGTTCCATTGTATTTGTGACGAGTGGTGAATTTGTGTCTCAACGTTAAAGGGTGGTGCCTTGTTGGTAGCATGGAACTCACTTGATTGGTGAATAGTGCTTGATCATAGTTCATGCACTCGATAAATTTTAAATGCATAAATTTAATTTATTGACCTTGAGGATTTGTTCCTCAGAGTCTTTGTCGGCATACCTTTTAATCGTCGAAACAATATTCATTGAGGTTTAGCAAATATGGATCCCGTCATACTTTCTTTCGCCTTATTGAATCAAGTCTATCTTTCTAATGCACGCCATGCAGAAAATTATTTGATTAATCTTCAGGGGGTTGTTCTCTTAGTTTGACAACACTTATGTGTGTGTTGTGATGGGATATTAAGATGAGCATTATCCCCTTTCACTAGTTTACGTTGATTTTTGATGTCAAAATAAATAGATCTTTTACATTAAACACTTCATTCTCCATGAAATGGATTGATGTATACAGTTTCTTTAAGGTGTACCGTGAAAGGAGGTAATAAAATAATATTTAGATTCTTGATGATGCGTGAAGTCTTGGATTTTGGTAGATTTTATGCCTTAAATTTTGGGATTCTTTCTCTATCCCCAATTATTATGTCTTTTCCTTGCTGGTGAGTCATCCACCCACCTTTCACACTATATACTTTGATTATTAAGTAGGCATGGGGAAAGAGGATTAAAATTGTATAAAAAATTAAAACTTATTAAACTAAATTTGCACTCCCTACCTGCCCCCATGAAATTAGGTGGTATGATTTATTGATTCCTGTGGAGTTGCATGTGTCTGTATGGCCTGCTGGTAAAAGTTGAAATTTTTGGATGTGTAGCAGCAGGCTTGCAGGTGGAAATGCATGGAACTATAGTCCTTTTTGGGTTGCGTGTGGATGAGTGCATGGGATGGCATGGCTGAAGCATCTTGCTATTAATTTTCTTGGTTGTGGTTGAGCTTGTAGTGGAGGAGACCAATCATACTTCTTACATGGTGAGGAAACAAACATCCCTTCCACCATTATCCTCAACTCACATGCTGATGTTCCTGTAGAAAATTGCAGGTGGGAATATGACCTTTCTCTTCCCACATGGATACTAATGGTGACGTCTATGCAAATAATCTTGGTTGGAACGACATACTGTGGGTTACTTTCTGGTTTTCTTTTGTGTGCCTTTGAGAAGGGATTTCTGATATAAAATCCGACGCCATTGCTGTTAATAGTACCCTCCCAGCTAAATCCAAAATGTGTAGCACCCTTAAACCATCCCAATGTGTTGCTTTTAGTGAGCCTGAGGAAGAGATTGGTGGTGGATGGCATTGGGTTTCTCTGAGTGTGGATTGCTGCACTGGAAAGTTGTTTTTGGTCTATTTTGAAGTGCAAACACCTTGACAGCAACATCTCCATGAAATGGGTGTTGTTGATGATGCCTTGGAACCTATCAAGCAAATATGGTCAGTATTTATAACCTGCCCAAAAGGAAATAAGCATTCACGGGATTTTGTTTTATGTTGGAGCTTCATGTTGAACTGGGAGGAGCCTCCCTGAGGTAGTAAAGATGTTGGTCCCTGTAGTGAGGAAGAATGGAAAAAAATGCTTAACAGACACAACTAAGCCGCCCTTCTTGTTTGGTCAGACCTGTGCAGCACCTTTGTTTCCACATCCTTCCAGTTTTCACCACGCTTGGAGAGAAGCATATCTAGTCTGGACGTCCATAATTTCATGCTAGAAAGAGTTACCGGCGGTTAGGTGCCAAGATGCAGCTAGTGACGTGGGGTGCAGACCTGAGTACCTTCACGCCAACACGATTGTTTTCAATTTGTGATTTGTGTAAAGGAGTGGGGCATGAAGAGTAGAAGAGACATAGTGCTTGGGGGTTGTGAGGTATTCTTATGAGAAAAATATTATTCTTTGAGAGATCCCATGGAGTCACCAAAAAAAAATCTAATCATGATAGTATACAGAGCAGGTTTTTCTTTCGTATCTTGCAATGGTCATATAAGCCCCCATAATTTTGTATTGTCAATAACAGCCCTCAATGGGAGCATAGTTTCTGATTATGACAAAGAAACTAATAAACTGTAGTTGTTTGAGATGGAAGAGGGTTTGAGGTTTACTTATTTTATTTGTGGTGGAGATCTTGTTTAGTGAGTTGAGACTGCAGCATGGCTGATAAAATAGAAGTAGACTTGTTTGTCAAAGTTGCAGCGTTGAAAGCCTCAAATGGAAGATTTTTTGGAAGACTTATGGGAAATACTCTTCGACAATCCAGGCATGGGTTTTCTAACTCTTTCTAGCTTCACAGTCTAGTAATTATTGCATTTCACTTTGAGTAAATTAGAAAGCATTATGTTTTTGTGTGGTGTATAATCGAAATAAATGCTGAATGTTCCATTATTCATAAGTAGAGAGAAGATGTACCTTTACTTGTTTGTCATTCCCATTAACCTTTAAAGGCAAACCTTGTGTATATAAAATGAAATGGACTCTATAAGAAAGGTTATGGTCAGATTTCACACTTAGGTGTATAAGTGGGGGAAATATAGTTTTATCGACTTAAAACAACACCCTTATCATTATAACTTGCTTCGAAAACAACGTGTGACCCACTTTTGTGATCTCCTACCTTCCAAGTTACAAGTTCAGCTTGGCACTCGGTAACTGGAGACATTGTGACAATGTTTCATGTTTGCGCATGTCTTTTCTAGAATCATTTTGGCTGTGAGCTTTGGGGTCGTTCGTTATGCTGGTCATAGGAGGACTGCTTAATGTTGAGAAATATTTTCAGAAGTGGTGTTGTAACGTTGAATCCCCCCCCCCTCATTTCCCATATTGGGAAATGTGACTAATAATTGGTTTGTGTTAATCGCTTCGGTAAGTGTATTCTTTAAACTGCTCTAGCTTGTCCATTTGAGTGATCCTGTGGAGTTTGATAACATGTTGATTGGGTTTGTGTCATAAAACAATCTCTTTTACATATATCTGTACTGATAACGAAAAATTGAGTGTTGTATTAAGAAAATAATGCTCTCCTTCTAGAAAGAACAGTGTGAATAAAATGGTGAATGGTGAAAAAAAAACTCTGTGATTTCAATAAAGGTAATTGCAATATATTGTTGCTAGTTAGAGTAATACCCACGCCAGCAGTACGCTGACTCGTGTTGATGCAGATTGGTGAGACAACGCAAAGGAGCGAAGTGGGACGTATGATATGAATTCTATCTGTTGGCATAATAAGAACATATGATGTTACTTCTGTAAAAAAATTAAAAAACGAGTTTTGTACATTATTATTTGATGAAAGGAAATAAATGTGTGTATCCTTCATTACGTGCTGATTCGTCAATGATATTCTGTGTTAAATCTACCTAGAATTTCATGGATATTTATTGTTTGATTGAACTAAGAAAAAAACTTAGATATGTGTTAGGTGTGATGTGCTGATCCGAGAATGTTTAGTTGTGTTATCTAATGCTACACATTCCTTCATTAAAGAGGCTATATCGGAAGTTGCAACTCATGAATTATACAAGAAACATTAGCAACATTGACATCATGTTGTTAAATCACCTCAAAAGAGTGCCTAGTCTTATGTTGTCATAGTTAAAAGTGCTATTGGAAGGACACTTTGTAAATTGTGTAGCAAACCGATTTCCAACCACTTGACAAACCTAAAGAGTACGGTATAAGGAGTATTGGCTCTGAAATTAGTAATGTGTCTTCAACCTAATTGTTGGTTTTGTAAGTGGATTTCCTATGCTTGTCCCTAACTAACTTATTGAGACGCCCTTATCAGATCGTTATTTCAGGAATTGGGCAACGGGGATCTTATTTCCCCTGCGTGTCATTATTAGACACTTTAGCCCACTCTTATGGTGGGGGCTAGATAAGATAGGCCTTGTGAAGTACTTATGTTCATTGTTAATTGCCACCATTTTTGCGTATAGGGTTTTTACCCTTCTATTATATTGTAGCCTTCTTGGTAACTTTCCTATTTGGTCTCACGCTGCTAAACTAAAGATTGAATATTTAGGCATTCTTCCTACAAAGCAAGAATTAAATAAATATGATGTGAGTGCAAGCTGAATGAATTGGAACCATACCCATTATGAGTACTTGAGTTTAGGGCATGACTCCACTAGATTGTTTTATAGCCTGATGTGCTTAGTAAGTTCTTTTTAGGAGTATTGATTGGGAATTTAAGACACTCCCTTCCTAGCCAATCCTATTCTAGTGTGTGTAGCTGTAACCTAGTGGACTTGGATGTATAACAATACAAAAGTACGAATAAATAATTAAAGGTGTTCTTAATAACTGAACAAAGTTGTGACTTGATGGGCCAACAATCATGTATACTTAATGTGATAAAAGCAAATAGGCTTTGTTATGAATGATGCATTTATAGTGTCATAAAAGTGCAAATCATGTGTGTTTTCCTGTAGAAGCTTGCATTAGTTAACAAAAAAAAAATTACTCTATTTTAGCAGTAACATTTGGGTTAAAATCAGTGGGTGTGACAATTTGTTTCGTCTTTAATGACCAAACATAGATTTTTAATTGCAACCAATGATACAGAAATCATCTGCACAGAAACCCAACATAGACGAAGGAACTTGAGTGCATTTGAAGGACTCGTCAATGTTATTAATTCTATGACAAAAAGATAAGAATTCGTCATTAAGATCAATATGTAATGATGTATTGATTCAATATTTTGTGTTGTATTTGTGTAAAATATTCCACATAACCCTTCCTAAATTGTATTCAGGCATATATGTTACACAAAAGATATGGGATAGAATCAAATAGGCATCATTGTTATCGTATTTGAAGAATCTAATCTGAGACAAACAGTCATAATCTAGGATATTCCTTGCAGGGAATTCCTTGCATGCTTCTCATTGATATTTCTTGTGTATGCAAGAAGGGAGCTTATGCTATTAAAGTATGTTTTATGGAGAAGACATAAGTAGCTTCACATTTTTTAATATTCTTCCAACAGAGTACATGTATTATTGGTGAAGATTGGGGATAAGGAACAATAGGAGTCTCACTTCCCTTGGCAATGTAGACCTTGTTTGCGAACTACGTCCACAAAAAAAGTTGTGCATCAAAAGCATTGTTTTGGTGGAGGCCCTAACAATGTCATCCACTACCAATCTCAATCTATTCTATGAGCACTCATGGTTTTCAAGCTATACCTTTGCCTCTTGCCTCGCGCCCTATTGCCTTCCCGGCTTTCACAAAACATTCATGCACCTCCTGTGCAATCCATACCATTGCGCATTCCCTTCACTTATCTCTCCCTTACCTAAAACACTTTCGTATTCCTCATGCACCTCCAGTCATCTACTCTACACCAAGATACCTCCGCACACTATTGTGCACCAATTTCTTGTGTGATACTTCTTTCCTTCTCTTCCCCACAATTTCTTGTGCTCTCAGCTCTTCTCTGTGCATTCTCAAACTTTTGCGCAATATTGCATGCCTTCTCCTACTGCGCACTTTATGTGCATTGCACTCTCTTGTCCATCTATTGCGCAAAGCCTCTTTGCACTTATGCACAATCACCTCTTCACTCCATGATTCCTCTCTTTGTTTCTCGTGCTTTCTATCCTTGCGCACTCCCATACTTGGCCGAAACTTGTGCAGGATTACCTTAAACCTAGGATACTCCTGCATCAAACACCCGAGGTACTTAAAACTTGAGTTCCACCTCAAGTAGACTGAGTGAGTGGTAATACCACCCTTCAAACTATTAGAAGAGATAGTCTCGACTTCTTCATCCAACAAACTTGTTTCTGGCCTCTGTGCTTCTTCTTGCGCCTCCTCCAGTCCTTCGCCACCTCCTTGTGACCCTTCTGCGTTATCTCACGCACTCTTGTGAGCCTTTGCCCACCATAAATCGTCCACCTCCTCTTAGAGTATCTCCTTTTCTCATCCTTTGCGAGTCTTTGCTCACCCTTGACCGTCCACCTCCGCCAAAAGTCTTCGGAACTTTTGTTCATCCTTGCCCATATCTTTTTTGCGCTTTTATCCTCTGCGTGTTCGTCTTTTGCACACTTGTCTTCCTCTATGCCTTTTGCTTCCATGCCCTTATCTTCTTCATGGGATCCTTTCGCACCTTCTTTTTTCTTCCTCTTTTGTCCTCTTGTCACCTTCTTCCTACAAACTCTCTTTTTTGCACTATCTTCCGCTACACATTCTCCTCTTGTGCATTCTTTCCTCTGCACACTTGTTTTCTTCCTTCTTTGTTTCTCCCTCTTTGCTTACGCCCTTCTTTCTCCTGGGCCATCATCCATTGCGCATTTTTGTCGTGCAATCACCACCTTCACGCCTGAAATATCTTTGCAAGCTACCTTCTCTCTGTTCAACCTGCATATCAAAAAGTCTATGTTTGCTTTCCTACAAACTCCATCTCAAGATCCTCTTTGGATCCCCTCCACTTTTCTCTATGTGCTCTGCTTCTAGCGCAATTATGTTGCAACCTTTTCTCCGCATTGTTCTTCCTCTGTTGCCTTCTAGGAAACCTCGAATCTTCTTTGCCTCATGGCTTCTTCGTCATCTTTGCTCCTTTAGTGCACTATTTCTTTTGTCCACATCACGTGGTGCGTCATCTCACTTAGGTGAGGTCATAGGTCTTAGGTGTCATAAGGGGTATGACAGATTTTGTTGCATCATACGCATCAGTGTGCTCAGTGCGTCATACGGGAGTTACTTTCCATTCCGGGAATGTAACTCCTCTTCTCCACTTGAGGAGGTATGATTGCATGCACTAGGGGTTACACAACGCCCCTATTTGTACCCCTTTCCTTTCTTCAGATCTATGATGGTGGAATGAGATGAGCCTTTCCTTTTCTTTGCATGCACATTCATGGTTGCTAACTTGCTCCCCCATGGAACTTCGTCACGTTGCCGAAGTGCAACTCGGTTGATGTTCGCGTTATCCTGCATGTGGGACCTTTGATCCAAATTCATGTTTATGAGCATCATGAGAATTACATATTTTGGCAAGAGCTCTCTGTGGGTGGTCATGTCTGTGCTCGACGTTTGAACCTTCAGTGTATGTGCTCGACATTTGAACCTTTCATGTCTGTCGTGTCTATGCTCGACGTTTGAACTCGTCGTGTCTTTGTATATTCCCCTCGTTTCTTCTCTGTTGGTGCTCTCACGATTGTGGGTATTCAACTATTGGGGCTCTCACGACTGTTGGTGCTCCCACGACTGTTGCCTTGAGGTTGTAACTCTATCTTCCGTCATTTCATTCCTAGCCTCTATGAGTCGCAACTGTACTGGCGACTGATTGGATGGAAACTATGAGTATCATGAGCATGAAACAGGCTATGAACAATGACCTTTGTGCCCTTACCTTTTCCCTCACAACTATTCACGATTGTTGCCCTGGAGTCGCAACTGTATTTTCCTTCAATTCATTAATGCCCTTTCAATCACGAGCTTGTGGTCATGGAATTTCGTGTTACCTTCTAGTTCATTGCATAGACCTTGCTCGTGTTTCCCTTCTGGTTCGTGCATCCCTCTAATTTACAAAGGCTCTGTGGCTTTGTGGCTCTACTCTTTGTTCAATTCTCACAATTTGCACGATTCACGTTACATTTTCCTTCTGGTTCGTGCATCCTTCTGGATTTGTGAATGTCTTTTCCCACTCCTGTCAAGCTCCATCGTGACTTCCTTTCCACCTTCACTGGAACTCGACGAGTCTCTAGGGTCTGCGTTTTACTGTAAATATGTTATTTCGCTAGCACCTGGCATTCACACCCTCAATCAACTCAGTTTAAGGATCTATAATTTGCGACTACCAACAAGGTTTCCATCTGCAGACTTTCTTCTCTTCTGTGAAGTCCTTCTGTTAATGGTCGTGCTCTAATGCCTGCTAACAATTCATCTTCTAGCCCTCTTGCTATCTCGCCTCTACAAACTATCCTCCCAATAAGCTTGCTATTCCAAGCTGAGCTAGAGCCCCAGCAGAATGCCACGGACAAAATGGTTACTAGAATCCAGAGGCCGGATCAACAAAACCCTATGGACAGTGCCGAAATTCTTCAAGAGTTGCTCAACAGAGTGCAGCAAATGGAAATTGTAAACCAAGCCCTACACACAAAAGTGTACATTCTCACCCACCGGGTCGCAGCAGTGGAATCAGAGAACGCTATTTTAAAAGAACAGGTTTCCAGCAGCGTAGACAATCCCAATCTTCACAGTGACACAATCAATGTTGAGATTCTCGACCTCAAGAATAAGTATGAGTAAACCAAAATCCAGCAAGCTTCCATCCAACAGGAAACAAAAACAAAATTCAAATCTTGGGTGCAGGTGGCTAGCGTTAAGGAATACCCCCCCCCCCCCCCCGCTTATGGTTGTGGTGGAGGAGGTTGTCCATGCTAAATTTGTGGAGGAACACACGAGAAGGGAACGGGAATTGAATCTTAAAGAGGGCTCCCCTCTCACAAATAGCATGTTTTACAAACTTGCAGGTTTACACAGTAACCGATGTCGGGTTGGGTAACCGGCGTCGGTCACCTAAGAGCAACACGCATCGGTTGGGTAACCAGTGTCGATCACCTGGTTAGGGGTAACCGGCATCGGTTACCTGTGCTTGAAAGTTTTTATTTTAAATGTGGGATTAGATCCGACCCTTGATTATAAAGGTGGTCGAATGGTTGTAAATGCATGGCTAAGTTGCCCTAATGTTTGTATATGCTTATAAGCTAGAAAACTAGGGTTAGAAGGTGAGAATAAAGATTATTGTAAGAAGGAATTCTTTGAGAGAGAAAAGAGAAGCTTGTGAAGGAAAAGTATTGTACATCCGTGAGAGGTGTGGAAGATTGCAAATCTTCATTGTATTTCCTCTGTAAAGCAAAGAATAATAGATTGGTTGTTTCTTGGTGGACGTAGCCCACACTGGGTGAACCACGTTATATCTTGTGTATTTTTCTTCTGGTTTAATTTCCGTGTTTATTGCTTGTATGCTTCAATTGAATATAGATTTGTACAACACTGGTGTGTGTCTAACCCCAACAACTGGTATCAGAGATTTTTTGTTTGAGGGTTTTGTGTGTTGACAGATTTACTCACAGAGGGATTTCTGATTGAGTGGGAGCACAACAATGACAGAAGATAACAAATACAAAGTGGAGAAATTTGACGGCCGTAATTATCAATTATGGAAGATGCAGGTGGAAGATTATCTGTATCAGAAAGATTTATATTTACCATTGGATGTGAGTGCAAAGCCTACAAAGATGACTGATGAAGAATGGAAGATTCTTGACAGAAAGGCTCTGGGATCTATAAGATTGAGCCTGACAGCATCTGTAGCTTCTAATATTACTGAAGCAACAACCATGGTAGATTTGATGAAATATTTAGCTAATTTATATGAAAAACCAAGTGCTTCAAATAAAGTTTATTTGATGAAGAAATTATTTAATTCAAAAATGCAAGAAGGTGGATCTGTATCAAACCATTTGAATGATTTCTGTTCCATTGTAAATCAATTAAAATCGGTTAATATTCCATTTGATGATGAAGTGAAAGCACTTTTATTCTTATGCTCTTTGCCAGATAGTTGGGATAACTTGGTAATGGTTGTTAGTAATACAACATCTGCTACTAATATTTTGAAGTTTGATGATGTGGTTAGTATAATCCTGAATGAAGAAATACACAGGAAAAGTACAGGAGAGTCATCATCTGGAAACGCTTTGAATGTAGAAAGAAAGGGGAAGGCAGAAGGAGAGATCCAAGAGCAAGAATAATGGGAAATCAAAGTCTAAGAATGGCAGATCTAAATCCAGAGGTAGAGGAATAACCTGCTGGAATTGTGGAAAGAAAGGACATGCAAAGAAGGATTGTTGGTTCAAGGAAAACAAAGAGAATATACCAGACAAAGGTAAAGAGGAAAATGTTGCAACTGAGGTAATGCAAGATGCCCTTATTCTCTCCTTGGATAATAAAATAGAATCATGGGTTTTAGATTCAGGAGGTTCTTTCCATGCTACCCTAATAAGGGTTATTTCAGAAATTATGTCCAGGGTAATTTTGGGCATGTTTATTTAGGAGATGATGAACCATGCAATATTACTGGTAAAGGGGAAGTTCATCTAAAATTACAGAATGGAAATACATGGATATTGAAATATGTGAGGCATGTGCCAAGCCTCAGGAGAAATCTAATTTCTGCAGGACAACTAGGTGAAGTTGGTTGCATGGTTACATTCACAGCCGACTCTTGGAAAGTTACCAAGGGAGCTCTTGTTGTGGCAAGAGGCAAGAAGGTAGGAACATTGTATTTGTCTACCTGTATTACTGATTCCTTTTCTGTTCTATCTACTTCAGATTTAGATGCAAGCATGTGGCATAATCGGCTAGGCCATATGAGTAAAAAGGGAATGCAATATTAAAGGAAAAGGGTAAGTTATCAGATTTGAAACATGTAGATCTTGATTTCTGTGAGCATTGCATATTTGGAAAGCAAAAGAAGTGAGATTTCTTAAAGTTGGGGCAACAAAGAAGGAGAAAAAATTGGAGCTTGTGCACTCAGATGTGTGGGGACCAGCCCAGGTAGCTTCTCATGGAGGATCCCAATATTATGTGACTTTCATTGATGATGCCACAAGAAAGGTATGGGTTTATTGTATAAAGTGTAAATATGATGTTTTTGAGACTTTTAAAAGATGGAAAGCCCTTGTGGAAAATGAATCCAATTTAAAGTTAAAATGCCTTAGATCTGACAATGGTGGTGAGTACTGCAACAAGGTTTTCAATGATTACTGTTCAGTGAATGGAATACGCAGAGAAAGAATGGTTCCTAGAACACCACAGGAGAATGGTGTGGCTGAAAGAATGAACAAAAGTATCATGGAATGTGCAAGAAGCATGAGGATACATGTTGGATTACCCTTACAGTTTTGGGCAGAAGCAGTAGACACGACAATATATTTAATCAACCGTGGGCCTTCAAGTGCACTGGATGGTGGAATACCAGAAGAAGCTTGGACTGGAAAAGAGGTAGATCTTTATTTTCTTAGAGTATTTGGTTCAGAAGCTTTTGTGCATGTTGATAAAGAAAATAGGAAGAAGTTGGATGCTAAATCCAAGAGATGCACTTTTATTGGTTATGGCTCTGGTGATTTCGGATTCCATTTTTGGGATTTAGATGATTCTAAGATTGTTAGGAGTCGTGATATTGAATGGAATGAAAAGAGAATGTACAGGGATCAAATTTTGATACCCAAGGATGAACCGGTGGAAGAGTTTGTGGAAGAAAATGCATTCTCAGATTTAAAATTAACACCTACAGGTACCGGTGTCGGTTACAGTAACCGGTGTCGGCAGCCATTGGACCGGCGTCGGCAGCCAGAACCGATGTCGGTAGAAGAAGAGCAGGACCGACGTCAGTCGCCTGGACCGATGTCGGCTACAGGTGACCAGTGTCGGTCACTATCAGAGGTTGATACAAATGTACATGATGTACAAAATGAGCCTCCAACACCCCATATTTCTGTGAGAAGGTCACAATGGGTAAGTAGACCTCCAGAAATATTTACACCTTCCTTATTTTATCTATTATTGACTGATAGTGGTGAGTCCACAAGCTTTGAAGAATCAATGCAGGAGGAAACCCACAAGAAGTTGGAGCATTGCATGGATGAGGAGATGGACTCCTTGAAACAAAATCAGACATGGGATTTGGTTAAGTTTCAGCAGGTAAGAGAACATTGCAGAACAAATGGGTTTACAGGATCAAGGAAGAAGAGGGTGGACAGAAAAGATACAAGGCAAGGCTTGTGGTAAAAGGGTTTGCACAAAAAACAGGTATTGATTTTGGTGAGATTTTTTCTCCTGTAGTAAAAATGACTTCCATTCGTATTGTTTTGAGTTTAGTTGCAGTAGAATATTTGCACTTAGAACAACTTGATGTTAAGATGGCTTTCCTTCATGGTGATTTGGAGGAAGAGATATATATGCAACAACTGCTTGGTTATGAAGTCAAGGGTAAGGAGAAACTTGTGTGCAGGTTGAAAAAGAGCTTGTATGGGCTCAAGCAAGCTCCAAGGCAATGGTATATGAGGTTTGACAGTTTTATGCATGAGCATGGTTATATGAGATGTGAATCTGATCATTGTGTTTATTTCAAGAAGCTTGAAAATGGAAGCTATATTATTTTGTTATTGTATGTAGATGATATGCTTATTGCAAGATCTAGTATGCAGGACATTGTTGAGCTTAAAGAAAAGTTAGCTCATACATTTGCAATGAAGGATTTAGGAGCTGCAAAGAAAATCCTTGGCATGCAAATTCATAGAGACAGGAAGAACAAGAAATTGTATTTGTCTCAGGAAGATTATATCAATAAGGTGTTGGAAAGGTTTAAAATGCAGAATTCAAAACCTGTAAGTACACCTATGGCTGGACACTTTAAATTAAGAAAAGATCAGTGTCCTACATCACATGAGGAGGTCGAGTACATGGCACGGGTTCCATATGCTTCAGCAGTTGGAAGCCTTATGTATGCAATGGTTTGTACCAGACCAGACATTGCACAGGCAAGTGGGAGTTGTGAGCAGATTTATGGCCAATCCAGGTAAAGAGCATTGGAAAGCAGTCCAATGGATACTCAGATATTTGAGAGGGACATCCAACATGCATTTATGCTATGGAGGGTCAGATACTTCTTTATGTGGCTATGTTGATTCAGATATGGCTGGAGATTTGGATGGTAGGAGAAGCACCACTGGATATGTATTCACAGTAGGTGGCACGATAGCTAGCTGGATTTTGAGATTGCAGAAGGTTGTGGCCTTGTCTACTACAGAGGTTGAATATGTTGCAGCTACAGAGGCTAGCAAAGAGATGATATGGATGAGCAGGTTCATGGAAGAGTTGGGAAATGAGCAAGAGGATTGCAGATTGTACAGTGATAGTCAAAGTGTGATTCATCTGCAAAGAACTCAACATTTCATTCAAGAACGAAACACATTCAGTTGAGATATCACTTCATACGACAGGTGTTGGAGGATGGGCAGCTGAAACTGGAGAAAATTCATACAAATGAGAACCCTGCAGATATGCTAATGAAGCCATTGGCAAAGGAGAAGTTGGAGCTTCACTCCACTTCTGTTGGTCTTCAAGTTTGAGACTTGAAGAGGAAGAAACAAGCCAAGGAAAGGATCCAAGGATGGAGTTGTATGGTACAGTGCAACAATTTATCTCCAAGTGGGAGATTGTTGAGTTGTGGAGCTAAATGGCTTCACAAATAGCATGTTTTACAAACTTGCAGGTTTACACAGTAACCGACGTCGGTTGGGTAACCGACGTCGGTCACCTGGGAGCAACTGGACATAACCGACATCGGTTGGGTAACCGACATCGGTTACCTGTGCGTTAATGTTTTTATTTTTCAATGTGGGATTAGATCCAACCCTTGATTATAAAGGTGATCGGATGGTTGTAAATGCATAGCTAAGTTGCCCTAATGTTTGTATATGCTTATAAGCTAGAAAACTAGGGTTAGAAGGTGAGAATTAGAGATTATTGTAAGAATGAATTCTTGGAGAAAGAAAAGAGAAGCTTGTGAAGGAAAAGTATTGTACATCCGTGAGAGGTGTGGAAGATTGCAAATCTTCATTGTATTTCCTCTGTAAAGCAAAGAATAATAGATTGGTTGTTTCTTGGTGGACGTAGCCCACACTGGGTGAACCACGTTATATCTTGTGTATTTTTCTTCTCCGGGCAATAATCAGAGACACTTTCCCTCCTGGATGGGAGTCTCGTCCTAGGTCATCCAAATGACAGGCCACGAAAGGGGTGCAGCTAGGCAGAGGCATGACGATTAGATGTTGGAACGGTAATGGCTCCTTTTGGTCCTCACCTGGTCCTCACCTGCACTTATTAACAGGGTTGCAGATGTTGAATCAGAGAATGTTATCTTGAAAGAGAAACTAGCCAACACCGATAATACCAACTCTCCTAATGATACCTTACACGCTGAAATTATTGACCTTCGGTCCCAACAGGAGGAGATCATAAATAACTAGGCTTCCTTAAAACTGGAAACAAAATCATGGACCAAGGTTGTTTGCGGGAAAACCAATGTCCCTCCACCTTTAGCTGCAGTTGAGGTCGTTGTGCAAGCCAAATTAATTGAGGAACGCACTAGGCGTAACAGGCAGTTAAACCTCAAAGTGAGGGGTCTCCCACCCACCATTCCTACACAGGACCCACTGGTGGTTGGTAACTCCTTTCTCACGAATACTTTGGGGATCTCTGGCATTACACTAGAGAAAGCCTGGGTCGGCTATGATTCCACCCTTTTCATCCGTTTCAGGACTGCATCTGACAGGTTGACAGCCCTCAGGGCTAAGAGGTGTCTTCTCTCTCGCCCAGACAAGGTCTTCCTTGATGAGGATCTCACCAGGACACAGGTTGGAGAGCTCAAACGCTCTAGGGAGCAGATCATGGCAATAAGGAAGGCAGGTAAATGGGCGGTCTTCAGGAACCTCTGAGTTGTCATTAGGGATTCGCCTCTCCCTGGTTGGGAGCCCCGACAAGGTGTTTCCAAATGACGGGTCAGGCAAGAGAGGGGTCGGGGTCAGACTATCAGATGTTGGAATGGTAATGGCTCACTTTGGTCTTCCCCCGGTCTTATGACAGATGCCCTTGGGGCTACTGATATGCTTTTCATCACAGAGACACATAAGAGCCCAGTTCGACCTCTCCCAGGTATTGCGGGCTTCCTTTGGTTTTCTGTTTGTAGACAGGAGACTCAGGATTCGGGGGGTGTCAAGGGTTTTGGTGGGGTCGCCTGTCTTTATAAGGACTCCCTCCAGGATAGGATCTCAGTGGTTGGCACCGATGTGTCTGTCAGGTACATGTGGATTCATATTAGAGCAGTCGCTCGAGGTTCTAGGGATTTGTATATTATTGTCTGTTACTTTCCTCCTGCCTCCTCTCCATACGCCATTCACAATGGCCCCGATGGTGACCCCTTCTTTGACTTATACAACAGTATTAGTCAGTACTCTGTCGCAGGGAAGGTTATTATCTTGGGTGATTTTAATGCCCGCACCAGACACTTACAGGTCCCTCTGCATGACCGTTCTAAGGATACATTCTGCACACACAGAGTATTGACTCAGAAGCAATGGGTTTGCATAGGATTTCCGATGATACAGACAGTCCTTTCACAGCCTATGGACGGTTCCTTCTCCAGCTCGGGGAATCACAGGGGATGGTGATCCTTAACGGGATTGAACGCTTTCCGGATTCACGCTTCTTCACCTGCCGCCCCCATGGTGGTGGCACTAGTGTTGTAGATTATATCCTTGCCAACCCGGATGTCTCTCTTCTTTTCCGTTCCTTCTCCGTTTCCCCCATTCCCCTTGCCGACCACGCTGTCCTATCCTTCTGTCTCGACACCAACCCTCCTCCCACCACCACCCCTCCTCTTCGCTACCCCCCTCGTACTTCCTTTCAGTTTGATAAAGGGAGTTACGGCATTTTCTCAACTCACATCCGTGACCTTCTCCCCTCTGAGAATCACTTCTCCAACCTTGTGAGTGTGGAAGCTAAGTACACATGCCTATCCTCTGCTCTGTGGAAGGCCACTCTACTATCCTTTCCCAGCTCCACCACTCATCCCCCAGCCTTTTGGACTCCAAAATCTTGTCCTATGAACCAATGGTATGATTTAGAGTGCAAATCCCTTCACCGTCACCTCCGTCATGCCTTTACCCATGCTCTTCCCTCCTTCCCCACTCTTAGGACTGCCTACCGGTGCCTTCTTCGCCGTAAGAAGCGATCCTTCATTTCCCACCGCAGGCATACCCTTTCTACCTCCCTCCGGTCTAATCCCCGGTCTTTCTGGCGTACTGTCTTTCCCCACCACCCCCCTCCTCCATGGTGATCGATCCTACCTCCATATTCTCCCACACCTCTACCCTTTATGATATCCCGGGGCAGCAGTCTATCCAGATTGGAAATCCTCCTCCCGGTAATCTTTTCACATACAGGAATATCAAAGAGGCAATCAGGTCCTTGAACAGTGGCAAGGCGGCTGATGAAGAGGGCTTCCATGTTGAATTCTTCAAGCAGGGTTTTGAGGCATTTGGTGTTTATTTGACTGATCTCTTCAACCAGGTGGTTCGCCGAGGTTTCCCACCTACTTGGTCTCATCATGTCATTCACCCGATCTACAAAGCGGGAACGACTTCTGATCCGAATAACTACAGGACTATTATGGTGGGCCACTCTTTCTCCAAACTCTATGCCACGGTCCTCCACAGGTTGTTGTCTGATGATTTGGAGCAGAGACAGCTCAGAGCTAGAGGTCAGGCTGGTTTTCGACCTGGGTATCACACTATTGACCACATCTTCACCCTTCGGGCTATTATTGAGGAGGCCCGCCACCGCTCTTCGAAGGTCTACTGCTGCTTTGTGGACTTTCGGAAAGCCTTTGACTCAGTACCTCGCATGGCTCTCTTCCAGAGGCTTAGGGACATCGGTATTTCTGAGATTCTTATTGTTGCCATCATGCGTCTCTATGAGTCTGTCCTTGGTCGCCTCCGAACTGTTCTCGGGATGTCGGACTTCATCAGGAGTACCATTGGGGTTAAACAGGGTTGCCCCCTGTCCCCTACTCTCTTCGGTATCTACATTGATGAATTAGAATCTTTTCTTCGGGATCATATTCAGGAAGGGGATGGGTGCCTTCTTCACCATGTTTTGATTTCTATTCTCCTGTTCGCTGATGATATTGTTTTACTTGCCTCTTCTCCTGAGGGGCTTCAGAGACAACTTGACGCACTTGCTCTATTTTGTGATCTCCGGCATTTGACTGTCAATCTTGGTAAGACCAAGGTCATGGTCTTCAACGGGTTGAAGACTTCTCACCTCCATTTCTTTTTCAGGGGACAGGAGGTTGAAATCACCAATACATATACTTATTTGGGTGTCCAGTTCTCAGGACCTAGATTTAGTATGAGGCATGCCCTTCAGCCGCGTGTGAACAAAGGTTATGGGTCTCTTGCCATTCTTGAGCGACAATGTTTCCGACACCACTTTCAAGACATTTCCTCTAAGATGTCTCTCATGGTCTCTCTCATCCGACCCACTGTTCTCTATGGGTCTGTTGTTTGGGGGCCCTCCCTTTTAGCTACGGATTGGGCGTCAGCTGAGAGAGTGCAGACTCTCCTCCTTCGCCGCTTCATCAGATGCAAGCAGACAGTTCCTCAGTTGATTATTTTAGCCGAATTCGGCGCCAGACCTTTCCGTCTGGAGACCGTTTTTGACATTTCGGCCTTCATCCACCGTGTCAGGAGGTTTGGGGATTTCTCCGATGAGCGGAATAGGTACCCGTATCTCGCTTATTGTTCCTCTATGAGTATTGCTCAGGATATGGGACGTTGTTGGTTCTCTGATACTTCGGCTTTGTTGGATTTTGTTGGTATTCAGATTGATCATCTTCCCCCCTTTCATTATTCCCTGAATGCTCCCAGTCACCTTCTACCCACCAAGCAGGTGTTGAATAGGTCCATCAAAGAGGATATTTACAGGTGCTTTATTCAGACTACTTGGGTGAACCCCCATGGCGGCTTGCGTCCTAAGATGGCCTTTTATGCAGAGCATTTTCTTGAGATCAGTGACGGACTCATCATCCGCCCCCAGTACACCTTTCGCCATTGGATGCATGCCCTCCGCATACCCCTGGGTCAGTTTCGGGTGGGCTCCCACAGATTGCGTTGTGAGACGGATCATCATATTGACCACGATGACAGACTTTGCAGGCTCTGTAGCCTCCAGGAGGTTGAGACTGAGGACCATTTCATCTTCCGCTGCCCCATATACTATGAGATCAGGGGACGATTTCATTGCCTCTTCAGAGGGGTTCAGACCCTCCCGGTTTTCTTCAGATATATTGACCAGCGGTGCCTTGCCCTCTATATCCGTGAGTCTCTGGAGCTCCGGGACCAGATTCTTCACCCACCTCCGAGAGTCATTTCCACGAGACGGATTACATCTTTCTTTCCGGTTCTACCTGCAGTGGGTGGTACCAAACGGCAAAGCCACTCTGATCCTATTACAGGGCATAGATCAGTTCGTTCCCGGCTAGACCTTCACAGCTCCCCCAGTGGCCACCAGCCGACTCGGCAGCATACACGTCTCAGAGGGCAATCCAAATCTACTCGCCTCCCTGGTCGTCGTTCTAGTCTTAGATCTCTGCGGGGGAGGGGGCCCTCGCCCCCCTCTTCGAGGAGCCATTCCATCAGTAGCTACTTCTTGTCAGCTTTGAATGTTAGGAGGGATGTGACTACCATTTCTGAGTAGACAGCTCCTTATCAGTCCCCTCCTTCATTCTCTTCTCTGCTTTCCTTCCCCCATCTGTTTCATTGCCCCCGTCTGTGGGGGTTTTGTTTTTTGGGGTTTTTGCTTGTTCTTCTCTTATTCTTTCTTCTGTTCTCGGGAACTCGTTTTGAGTCTTCCCCGCTTGCACTTTGTATATTGTTTGGACTGCAGTCCCATTGATCTACTTTTGTGGTCATTCGTTGGACATTAATATATTTATCTTATCTTATCTTATCTTATCTTGATGCTCTTAGTTCGGCATACATCCTCTTTATCACAGAGAATCACGAGAGTACGGCGAGGCTTCTTCCTGGTATCACGAATTGTCATTGGTACTATGTGCACACATAAGAGACTAGGAGCTCAAGTGGCATCAGAGGTTTTGGAGGGGTGGCCTGCTTGTATAGAAATTCGCTCCAGAGTAGGATCTCATTGGTTGCCATAGACGAGTATGCCAGGTTCTTATGGGTTCGGATTTAGGATGTGGGTCCCCACTATAGGGATATCTACATTGCAGTGTGTTACTTCCCTCCGGCATCCTCCCCTCATGCCATTCATAATGGTCCGGATGGTGATCCCTTTACTGACTTGTATGACAGTATTGCCCAGTACTCGATGGTCGGAGAAGTCATCCTTCTGGGTAATTTCAATGCCCGCACCAGAGCACTTTAGGTTCCTATTCATGACCGAATAGAGGATTTGTTCTGCACTTGGACAGTTGATCCAGAGACAGTGGGCTTGCACAGGACTTCAAAGGATGACTCAGGGCCTCTCACTGCTTATGGTCGGCACCTCTTGCAGCTTGGAGAATCACATGAGCTAATTATCCTCAATGGGATTACCTGCTTTCCTGATTCGCATCTCTTCACATGTCGACCGCATGGTGGTGGTGCGAGTGTGGTGGATTATGTCCTTTCCAGCCAGAGCTCCTTGTCAATGATTAACCACTTCTCCATTTCTTCCATTCCCCTTGCCGATCATGCCCTTCTCTCTATGTCCCTCCGTGTCGACATTCCCCCCCTCCCGTCACTGCTCCCCCCCTCCATGGCCCCCCTCCTACCACCTTCCATTTCACCGATGGGGATCCTAATACCTTTTCCTCCTATCTTCGGCAACTTCTTACCCCTAAGTCCCAATTCTTTTCTATGGGAAATGTTGTTGCCAAATACACCCTCCTTTCCTCCATCATCTGGGAGGCCTCCCTCATGTCCTTCCCTAGTTCAACCGGCCTTCATCTGTCTCCCATCGACGGAATACTTGCCCCATGAACAAATGGTATGATGACGAGTGCAAAATCTTCCACAGACAGTTATGACATGCCTTTAACCAAGCCCTTCCCTCCTATCATACCTTGAAAGCCTCTTACCGTTGTCTCCTTCGCCGTAAAAAAAGCCTCTTCATTTCCCAGCATAGACGATCTTTATGTGAGTCTCTTCGGCACTCTCCCAAACATTTCTAGCGCACCATTTTCCCCCGCCACTCATCTCTTCCCCTTGAGCTTAACCCCAATTCCATATTCTCTCACACCTCCAGTCTTTATGATATTCCCGGACAACCACTTATCCAGGTTGACAACCCACCTTCCTTGTGCCACCTTTTCACCTACACTAAAATCAGAGAGGCAATCAGGATGATGAATGGTAGCAGGGCAGCGGATGAGGAGGGGTTCCAAGCAGAATTCTTCAAACTTGGTCAAGGGGTTCTTTGTAGTTATTTGACTGACCTCTTCAATCACGTGGTTTGCTCGGGTTTTCCGCCATCTTGGGCACGCCATATCATTCACCCGATTCACAAATCGGGTCCCAGCTCTGACCCCAATAACTACAGGACCATTATGGTGGGTCATACATTCTCCAAGCTTTATGCTACAGTGTTACATATGCAGTTATCTGAGGAGCTAGAGTGGAGAAACATTAAACCCAGGGGCAAGTTGGCTTTCGGCCTGATCACCAAACTACTGACCATATCTTCACTCTTTGGGCCATCATTGAGGAGGCACGTCATCGCTCGTCGAAGGTCTATTGTTGCTTTGTGGATTTTCGGAAAGCCTTTGACTCGGTGCCACGTGAGGCACTTTTTCAGCGGCTCCGTGACATTGGCATTTCCGAGACCCTTCTCACGGCCATCATGCGTCTGTACGAGAATGTTTTGGGCCGCCTCCGCACCTCCCAGGGAGAGTCAGAGTTCATCAGGAGTACCATTGGGGTAAAGCAGGGGTGCCCCCTATCCCCAACTCTGTTTGGGATCTACATTGACGAGCTTGAGTCTTTTCTCCATGAGCATATTCAGGAAAGTGATGGGTGCCTCCTGCACCAGGTTTTGATATCCATTCTTCTTTTTGCAGATGATGTGGTTCTCCTAGCTTCTTCTCCAGAGGGCTTACAGAGACAACTCGATGCCTTAGCTTTGTTTTGTGATCTTCGACAGTTGACGGTTAACCTGGGTAAAACCAAGGTTATGGTCTTCAATGGTTTGAAGACCTCGCATCTACACTTCTTCTTCAGAGGTGAGGAGATTGAGATCACCAGCTCTTATACCTATTTGGGGATTCTGTTCTCTGGCCCTCATTCAGTTTGAGACATGCTCTCCAACCTCGAGTCAACAAGGGCTATGGGTCCTTAGTTCTTCTTGAGAGACAGTGCTTCCGCCATCACTTTCAGGACATCTCCTCCAAAATGTCCCTCATGGACTCCCTCATCAGACCCACGGTTCTCTACGGTTCTATTGCTTGGGGACCCTCTTTGTTGGGTACTGACTGGGCTTCCATCGAGAGGGTCCAGACTCTTCTCCTTCGCCGCTTCATCAGGTGTAAGCAATTTGTACCCCAACACATTATTTTGGCAGAGTTTGGAGCCCATCCTTTCAGACTGGAGACCATATTTGACTTGGTTTCTTTCTTGCACCATGTTCGGGGCTTCACGGACACTGCCAAGGGGCGGGACAGGTACCCATACTTGGCATACTGTTCTTCTGAGGCTATTGCTCTTTCAGACTCCCCTTGCCGGCGTCGCAGTTGGTATGTTGAGGTCTCCAAACTTTTGGGGGCAATTGGTATTCAGATGGACCATCTTCCACCTTTTCGGTACTCCTTGGACACTCCAAGCCACCTTCTGCCTACGAAACAGGAGATGAACAGGATCATCAGAGAGGATATTTACAGGCAGTTCATCCATACCACTTGGGTAAACCCTCAGGGGGGTTTACGTCCCAAGATGGCCTTTTACGTTGAGCATTTTTTAGAGCTGAGGGACGGTCTCATTATCTGCCCTCAGTACACCCTTCGACATTGGATGCATGCCCTTCGCATCCCCCTTGGTCAGTTCAGGGTTGGTTCTCATAGACTTCGTTGTGAGACGGATCACCACCTTGATCGTTTAGACAGGATCTGCCAGTTGTGTAGCCTCCAGGAGACCGAGACGGAAACACACTTCATCTTTCGGTGCCCCATTTACTATGAGATCAGAGGGAGGTTTCACTGTTTATTTAGGAGGACACAAGATCTTTCTGACTTCTTCAGGTTTGAGGATCAGAGGTGTCTGGCTTTATATTTACAGGAGGCTTTGAAGCTTCGTGAGCACACTCTTCAGCCGCATCCTAGACCAGACTCTACCCAGCGGATCACTTCCTTCTTCACAGTTTTACCGGCAGAGAGAGGCATTAAGCGCCCTTGTGAGACCGTCCTCGCTTCTTCCTCTAGATTGGTTCGGCCCAGGGAAACCATCCATGGTTCTCCGAGTCATCACAGGCATGCCCGTACTAGGCCTGGCCTCAGGAGACAGACGAGATCCACCAGGCATCAGAGGGATAATATTGTATCCAGACAGCGACATAATAGGCAACCTCTCTCTTCGGCTGGTCGGCATTCTATTCTCAGCTTCTTCCAGTCGGCCTTGGATGTTAGGAGAGTTGGATCTTCCATCCCCTGATGGGCTTTCCTCTTTTCTTCTCCTTAGTCGTCTTTCCCCCTTCATCTCACTTGTTTTTTCCACCCCCATTTTGGGTGCGTGTGGTTTCTTCTTCCTGTTGGCCACCTCTTCTGGCTTTTGTATTTCATCTTTCTCGGGAACTCTTTGGTTTTCCCGCCTTGTATCGGTGCTCGTTGTTTTCTGCAGTCCCTTTGACCTACTTTTGTGGTCATTTGTTGGACATTAATATATTTATCGCAATGCTTCCTTGAGATGGCTTCATGGGCCACATCTCCTCTTCCTCTTCTAGGTGTGCAGCTGTTTCTCATCCACTTTCTTCTCCTCGGTCGCTTCTCTTGAGACTACTCCTTTCATTACGCAAAACTTCTAGGGCAGCTTCTTCACAATAGTCCCCTCCTATTCTCTTTTGCCTACATGGAAACTTCCAATGCATCATGCGCCTTTATCTAGCGTACTCTACGCACTCCATTGCTCGCGCCTTTCCTTCTTTCACGCAATTCTCTCTCCTTTACACCTCTCACACTGGCACACTGCCTACAGCCTCCTCCTTGGCATTGCTCCTCTTTGATTGCCTTCGGGGCAATTGTCTCCTTCAATTCGAACAATTCTTCATCTGTGTTCTCATGGTCTTCTGCGACCATCCCCTTTTCAGCTCCTTTCTCCTCCTACACAATATCTGCACGCACGACCATCAGGCTGAAATGCACTTGCTTGCATTTCTTCTCTTCTTGTGTTGTCTTTTCCGTGCACTCCCGGGTGACTCCATCTTCTCCCTTCACCATTTACTCAACTCTTGTGCTAGCCTTCTCTGCATTTTGTTGTGCACACTACACCACTTTGTTGGTTTCTGTGCACGCTCGGCCTTCATCTCCTCTTGCACGCATCGCCATGTGGCTTTGGTGCTCTACGCCTTCTTCTCTCAATGGGGATAGACAAAATGTCTTCCCATCCTTGCGCACCTTCATGGTATTTGTTCTCCCTTCGTAGAGCATCTCTTTGTCATATTGCCACAGCCTCCCCAACAGGGCATGACATGTGTCTATCGGCAGGATGTCTCGCAACACTCGATTGGTGAATCTCCTGATCTTCATCTCCACCTCGCATTGCTCACGCACAATGCCCTCCTAACCTTGCACCAACCAGGTCACTATGTATGGGTCGGGATGCCTTTAATGCACCAATCCCAACTTCTGCACCATCTCCTCCACAACGAGATTATCGGTGCTCCTGCTGTCAACCCACCACCAGGTAACACTTGCCCTTGGACTTGCACCTTGTGCAAAATATCTGGTCGCTTATCTCCTCGCAACATCTGCCTTGACTGTTTATTAGCACTTGGCCAATCTCTCGAGCACTCTTCACATCTTCGCACCTAGCCCTTCTCCTTCTGAGCAATCTTTGTGCACTTCTACTGCGCTAGCCATCTCCTAGCCACGCTCTAGGACATTCAACTGTGCAATGCCCTCTCTCTCCACACACATAGCCAGCATCCATCGAATACTGCGTGGCCAGTCTCTTCTCGCCAAGAGACTTCTTTGTCGACCTTCTCTTTCTTGTGCATTGCTCGCATAATCCTTGTGTGATCCGTCTTGTTGCACCATCAACTCTCCGTCAACTCTTCTCTCTTCCCGCACATTTGTTGTGCTCTCCGCACGCGTCTCGCATTCACGCACTATTAACTCCTCTCCGAGTCCATCCATGGCTTCCTTATGCACATCTTTCATTGCATGTACCATCTCTCCTACCTCACCATTATTGCGAGTTTCAAGACCTCTTCGATGGTCTTCATCCTCCAGATTTGGGCCTTACACCCTTGAGCTCAATCATTATCTCCTTCTAGCATTCTCATCACTACCAGATCCACTTCACCTCTTTTGGGTTACATCGTTGTCTTCTTCAACTCTTCCACCAGTTGCACTCTAAGATCTCTTCTTGCATTCTCTACACACTTTTCCCACAGTGGAGAACACAACGTCTCTACTAGCTGCCTCATGTTCGGCGTTCTACCAACTCTTTCGCTGCTTCACGCAAGCAAGTAGCCTGCTCTGACTACCACTTGGCACAAGGGGGACTCTTACGTCTGCTATAGAGTCACACAGCATGATTGCACAATACAGGTTGGAGACTTATATTTATGTCTTAAATCCTTTACAACATCTACATGCAGTTGCTCTTTCCATGGAGCATCTCACACTCTCTAATGGAGCATTCTACAAACTCTTTAGTTGTCTTCCCTAAGGACCTAAACCTAAACTAGTTACACTCTTCACTTGGCTCTAAAAGACCTACAATACACTTAGCCAATCTCAGTTGGCTTTCTTGCTTTTACACATTCAACAACCTTCAACTCTTTTTGTAGCCACTCGCCTGCCATTAACCTTGAACTCGGCGAACTCGAACTCATCTCTTAATAGTTGCACTCTCTCGCTTCTCTCTCCTCATTGGGTTCCCTTTGGTGAGTTGTATCCTTCTAGATGCGGCCTGCTTTTCCTGCCCATACTCTAACGCAAAGTTGAATTTGAGCTCATGAATGATCTCAACCTTCATCCTAGACACTTGCAGGTATGTGCCATGTCAATCTGGTGGTTGAGATTATCTAACTGCTACATCCAATCAACCACCCTTGTCAAGTCTATCTGTCATTTTCCTGACATGTTTTGTCAATTATCAAATCATTTGTGCACCTTGTTTCACGCAATCCTTTGCCGCACCTCTTCTTTGTTCTTCCACACACTCGTGGTCTCAAGCTACACCTTCACCTCTTTTCTCTAGCCCACCACTACCTTCCAGGCCTCCTCAAAATATTTACACGCCTCCTTCACAATCCATACCATTGTGCATTCCCTTCACTTATATCTCCTTCTTTGCATGAACTCCTTCATATTACTCACACGCCTCCAATCATCTACTTTACGCCAAAATACCTCCGCACACTATTGTGCGCCAATTTCTCATGCACTGCTTCTTTCCTTCTCTTCCCCACAATTTCTTGCACACTCAGCTCTTCTACGCGCCTTCTCAAATGTTTGTGCACTATTGCGTGCCTTCTCCTACGCGCACTGTGCTTTCTTGTCCATCTATTGCACAAAGCCGCTCCACAATTTTGCGTAATCACCTCTTCACTCCTCCATGCTTCCTCTCACCGTTCCTTGCAACTTCCATCCTTGCGCGCTCCCATACTTGTGCAGGCTTACCTTGAACCTAGGATGCTCCTGCATCACTCGCAGTGTACTGCACCGAAGTAACTAAATTTTGCTTTGTGGTGCATGACCACGATGCTTTCCATTCATGGTGGAGAGTACTTACATCCTGATTTTAATTCAAGGGATAAACAAATTAGCTTTTGTTGTAGCTTGGTGATGGAATGTGCTTTTATATCCTTTGCTAAAACATCAATTCATTTAAAGATGAAAACACGTGCAGATCTTAATTTAAGAAAAAAATTAAAAATTAGCTTTTTTGTAGCTTTTCTGGACAATAGCTTGGTAGTTTCTACGCAGTTCATTACGAAAACCGGCCAACAATATGTCTTCTTGGGAAAATCTTCAATTGCATATGTATGACTCAGGGGTCATGGTAAAGATATGCATTCCTGAATGGTCTTTGAGGAGAAGGAATTTATTATGGTTAACTCCATACCACAACACTCCAAAAGAAGTGTTTAAAAAAATAATTAAAATTGTTGTTCATGAAACTTTGCAGATCTTAATGATGGCAATCCAAGACAGCACGCAATTAATTAACTAGAACTGTATGAAACATTATAATTTTCCCTACTAACCCATGTTTGAGGTGATGCATAACACGTTTTCTAACTAAAACATAATTTTACTACCGAAACCTTCAAGTGGAAGCTTCAAAAATAATTAAAAAGCGCCCAATTCCTCCTGCATTGAAGATTTTCCCTCTGATACGAGCACACATGGTAAAGACTATTCTGGAAAACAATCTTTATGCAAAAATATAGGCAAACATTTTGTTTAAAGATCCTTAATAGCTACAAACTTGAAAACAAAACCGATTTTTCTGCTCAGCCATAATGCTAAAGACTATTCTACAAATGAAATTTAAGACAGAATCTAGAAGCAAACATTTTTTAATCATAGTCATGGCCGAACAATTCATTTTAATTGTTGATAGTATTCAAGACTCTTGCATAAGCCTACAGTAGATCTACAGCAGGGAGTCACATGGTGATAATGGATTCAAATAAGCAGAAAATGAACCCGAAACGGAAATATGCATCGCCCAAGCAAAAGAGCAAAATGTTGTGAAACGTTAAATAAAAACTTGCCAAGCACCCAGAAAGCCGAAAAATGCTAAAATGACCCAAAATGAAGCGTGCAAGAGAAAATTCAAAATTTACAGAACAACGAACAGGGTTGCTGTTATTCTTGAGAGAGCTCCTTGCAAATAGACGTATCTGGGGAATACGGAAAACGGCCACAATGATGAAATTTCCCAGGTCCCATTAACACAAACACCAAAACAGTAAGAACCATGAAACAAGATTAATTAAATGGAATGATACCAACCTGATGAACCTGCTATTATTGCCCGCAACACCGCGCTCGTGTTTCGATGCTTGGAATCTCAATTGGCGCGCTGCAAATATACTTCTCAATACAAAACCCCCAACACCTCAAACCCTATAACGGATTCTTAACCGCCCAACTTAAAAACCCTGTCTTAAAATGAGAATGCAAAGGCACCCTTTCGAAGATTAAAACTCAGCTAACCCTACAGAGGGAGCCAGGTCGGATGGTACCTGACTTGGAATCCACGCGGAAAAACTAACATCTGAGCATAGAGAAAAACAATAATGAATATTCATGCTCCTCCTCCTCTACAGAATAACTCTGCGGAAAACATTCACCACAAACACGTTTATGTATATGCCCACTGAAAAACACGGCCACCGCATCCTCAAACCAACGCCGAATAAATAAGCAAGCTGTTCATTGAAACTCTAGCGACCAAAGACTACAGCATCGAAAGAGAGCGAGGGGATCGAAACTCGGACCACCCGGTAATCATAACTTCTTAATCAGCAGCTTTACTCAGTGTTTTGTAAACGGGAAGAAAAACACTGAGTATAGGGTCTGCAAAGTGATAGAAGGGTGGCAGGGATGCGTCAATATTGAACATGAGAAATATGTAATATGGAGTTCCAACGTCCATGCCTGGATGTCAAATCAAACGTAAGATGTATTGATAGATTCTTCTAATGTGCAAATATTATACAATACAATTATCTTCTCACGCTTCTATGATTTTATAAACTGAAAAGTTCCATTTACAAGATTTAAACGACATTGATAATATATAACAAAGATTGTACTATAGATGTTTGTCGGTATTCTAGTAATACAAGGCAATGTTCTGCATAAATGGAACCTCTTTCAAACCTTCGGAATATCAAACAACTCTGCAGCTCATTATTCTCAAGCGTGATGAAAGTTGGGAAAGTGGGCCATTTTGATACAAAGAATAACGCCTTTAGTAAAATCCATAGCAAAGTTCGAACATGGCATTAATATTCTCAAGGTGTCAGAAACTGAACAAACAAAGAGGAAAACATTTTGTTAACATATGAAAGATAGATCACAAGAAATTGAGTTCAAAGCATATTGATTTGAGGCAACAGAGAATGAAATAATATCTCATGAAGTATTCTTGCTTTGTAAAGAGTTATGGGAATCAATGCAAAACCAAGCCAAGAGATGAGATAAATATACTTGGTGAAGCAAGACTTTTATGAAATTACCTAGACCATCAATGCATGTAGGGAAATTGCAAAAGAAGATTAGATAAATACTTTGATAATTTCCTGATACACAAGCTCAAAAAACTAATTCATTTGAACTCTCAAAATAATAGATTTCACTGATATATATATATATATATATATATATATATATATATATATATATATATATATATATATATATATTTTACTACAAGAACATGGGATCGATACATGCCTTTTCTTAGATTTGACAAATAGGATCTTTGGGATTCATAAGATTTTTTCTAATGGTTATAGAGGAGAGGGGAAGGTTGATCAGGGAAACACTCTCATCCTGGAGCCAATCAACCATTGTGTTAGTAAAAGGGTCATTTCCATTGTGGTGCTACCCTTATTGTCATAAGGATCATGATTTATTGAGGTTTATATGTTATTGCAGACAAATCCAACCAATGTGGGATTTGTTTTTTTGATTTAATGATGAACTTCCCTCATGACAACATCCTTATTGACATAAGGATCATGATATGTTGGGATTTACATGTTGTAGATTTTCTTCTGGCTTCCAATGCAATAAACAACAATGTCGGTATTAGATGGAGATTTTGAAACTTCGTGAATAAGGCACATGCCATCATAACCGCATCCAATCAACTGCTACAGAGGGAAGATGCAAGATTGCGCTACCATATAAAAATATAAAAAAGAAATATATGAAGTTTTTATTGAGTTATCTAAGAGTTAAATAACTACTTATTAAAATTATCAGTAATTAAATTTAATATTTAAATAAGTAATCAATGAAATAATTTTTTAAATAAATAATAATATTCAATTTTCTTTGCATCATCAATAATGAATTTTAAATACTACAATTATTTAACTGTATTTGATTTTTTTTGTCCCTTTTGCTATGAATTTCCTTTCATAGTGGAATAAGACATGTGTGAAAACGAAAAGGCCATTCCAGGAAAGTTGAAAGGGATATAGGGAAGAAGTGAAATTGGATGGAGAGGAACAACGAGAAAGGAAGATGGGTGTAGAAAAAGACGTTTGAGGGTAAAGAAGGGCCAAGGAAAGGAAAGAGGAATAGAGGAGTCAATGTGAAAATGAAGTCTCTATGAAGAGCACGACATGTATTGAATTAGGAGAAATCTCGTGCCACGAAAGATGAAGATGAAACTATAGAGGGAGATATTTGAAAATGCAAGTAGCTGATGGAAAATGTTGCTAAGGTGAATACTTGTTTGAATTTGTAGCTCTTGACTTTATTGGGTTGTTATAAAAATAGTAAATGTAAGGGGAATTTGAATGCACATTACAGAGGACACGACAGGGACAGAAGACATAAAGTGTACTTAAAATGCTTAGGTAGCGATTTCATGCAAAATTTAGATTGGTGTGTTTGGCCAACTATCAAGTTAACGATTAGGGTAGTGTAGTATTCACACAAGTGCAATTTAAGTCTAAAGGGGATAAATAAAAAAAGGAAAAGCCAACATGTTCCAACTTTGGAAACTGACCACAAAGAAAATGACGTGAAAGAGGTCAAGGAAACATATTTTTAGAGATATCTAAAGAATAAAAGAGCAAACAACGAGTACTGTCAATGTCAAAAGTTGTTGTTTGCAAATTCAGTTCTTGCATTTTACATGTAGTCAAAACACAAATTCAATTCTTGCATTTTATGTCTTATGTACATGAATGCAATTTGTGTTTAAAGGGACGGAAATGTAAAAATTGAGGACAACCCAATAAACATTTTTATTTTGTTTCAAGCTTGATTATTTTTAGGGGAATAGGTGATTCTTGTACAATCATTTATAATAGAACCACTGTAACAGTTGGCCATATGAGAAAAAGGTGTATTGTATTTGTCATTGGAAAGAGGGATTTTAAAATAAAAACATGGGAATTAAATACCTGCATGTCCCATGGCTATTCCACGACTTAGTAAAAATGTGGGAATTAAATCCTTTCATGTCCCACACCTATTCCCTAGTTTAGATCATTCCTACCCAAATAATATATGTTATGTGCTCTACCTTATACAAAAATGTGAGAAGGGTTCTATACATAATTGTGATTGGGGGTTTCTTACAAAATAGGGATCATGATTTCTATGTAGCTATAAGGGAAAAGAATAGGGTTTGTCTCTAGTCATGAGGCACACAATTTTTACATGTGTGGCCAATGTAGGTGAAGGAAACCCTAGAATTAAATACCTACATGTCCCATACCTACTCCATGAGTTAGTAAAAACATGGGAATTAAACCCTTGAAAGGAGGATTCACTTGCATGTTTTAATGGATAATTTACAGACAAGGATATGTCGATTGGACCTAAAACCCAAGGGCTAGGGTTTCATACATAATTATGATTAAGGTTTTTGTATCGATATCAACAAAACAAATATAGATTTCCTCTAGCCGTGAGGCACGTAGTTTGTATATATGTGAATGATGTAGGTGAAGCACACCTTGGAAGTGTGAAGGGAAATGGAAAGTAGTTTTGGCAATGGATTTTCTTGCTCGAGAGGTGTTTAGAGATGGAAACCCATCAGCTGAAATTACTTCCATGGGATCAGTTAGCAAGGACACATAAAAGGAATGTTCAAGGAAGACAAGAAAACCCCAACAAACTTCTCTTATCATTTTCAAGCTCGAGAAAGCACACGAGAAAAGTCAACGAAAAAGAAGTCATTGATATTCAAATCCTTCAAGCAATTGGCCAAATGAGAGAAAGGTGGCTCTTATTTTCCATTTGAAAGAGAGATTTGAACTAATAAAACCATCATATTATACCGTGTAATGTACGGACAGAAAGAGGTTGCTTATTTTCTTAATTTAAGATTTAATGTGTTTAGTCTATGTTTAAGCAGTTCATGTCTTGCAAATTATAGTCATGGAATAATTAGTTACTAAAAATATGCAATCTATTAATAATATTCAAATTTAAATTAGAGTTCAAATGTGTAAAAAAATGTTAAAACAAATCTCAAAATTCAATTCCAAGAAATCTCAAAAATCAAATCAAACGAAACAACTAAATACATACGTAAACAACTAAATCAGTTGGATGTGGGTCCTATTGAAGCTGATTTGACGAGCTTCATGCCCTATTTCTTGAGAAATTAATGTGCATTGCTTTCATTTTGTGTTATTATTTGCAACGATGGCGTGTCTGATGGTATAAGGCAAGAATAGATGACTAACAGTGGGATTTTAAAGGTGACATATAAATTCCAAATGACAAAACGAAAAAGAAAATTTTACAAATATAACCAACTAGAAAGGAAATGATATATAAGCTTTGATTTGTACATACTCAATGCAGATATGGAATGATAACTTTATTTCTGCTTGTCATGGGAACTCTACGTAGTAAGGTACATTTAACATTTCAATGATAATTGCAATATATCTTCCACAACAGAACTTTAATAACACAATTCAAACTATGTGTTTTTCACCCTACAACAAACAAACTCCCTCTTTTTCAATGTTTTTAACGTTAAGATGTTAGGGAAATTTTTCTGTTGTGATTATCACTATAATGGTTGTTTTTTGTGTCTGGTTATTTGAAAGGAAGTGCTCTTTTGGATGTATACATTTGTCTCTTCCTTTTTTTAAAGTGAAATTTGCTTGTGATTTAAATTTAGTCTCATCCTGAAAGGAATCAATCATGCTTACCCAAAAAATCTAAAAATTGAAACTTCAATATTACAACGGATCTCAGTTTTTATTCCCATGGGTAATTAAATTGTGAATCAGAGATAACCACAACATTTTCTTGTCAGTATTGACCACCCTTAAGATGGATCCCTTAGGAATTATTAGCATCACCGTTAAGATCGTTGTTCATTAATTACAAAATTACTCTAATTATGAAGGGCTTAAATTACTTATTTATGGATATATTTTCATGGTTCATTTCAAATCAATCATAAAAATATAAACAGTGAAATTGTTTTCCATCATCTTCTCAGTTGAATCACCGTCAAAAGTTAGTATCAATATATACACCTGTCAAACAATGATTCACAATTTTTGAAGGTCAAACAGGAAACATGATACTGACTTGGACGTTGATACAGTTGATGACATTGATGGTGAAGATTTCGTTAGTACATGGACCTTGATATGGAGGACCTCATTAACGACAAAGATTAAAATCTGGTCAGAGCCACCGGGATTTCCCTCTGTAAACATGCTTCTTTCGTAATAACACATAATTATACGACCAAGCTACAAAAAATAAAAATATACCAAAGTAGAGTCTGATATTTTGGGTTTCTAATTAGTAATTAAATAAATTAAACACGTCTCCTTTTTAATCATGTTGATGCTAATGAATCTTGTTGGAGACAATAACTCTAGTTAGAGAAGCCCATACAACCACTAGTGGCCATCATGTTAATAACAAGACATACAAGGCATGCATCAGAAAGGATATCATGATAAAATCAAAAACATTGGTGTCACTCTACATGCTGAAGAATTTAATGCACAATTATCTTCCCTTAACAATTGAAATACATGACAAGCTAATGAGAATGATTGTTGTTTGCATTTATTTAGCACCTGGTAGTATTCTTGCTAATCATTTCTATGTGAGGGTAATAAATATTCCAAGATAATTGCTTATGTCTAGATCCTGTTGTTTTTTGCAATCTCTCACTTTCTCCTTTGTAAACACACCTTTCGCACGTAATGAGTATATAAAAATGTGACCAAAATCATGAGCGCCCTTGGAATCATTCACAAAAGACCATTCATGGGGAAAAAATATGATAAGTTTATTTTAACTTTAATGTTGCATTGATGTGAAGCAGGGGTTAAATTTAACGGCCACCTATGCTTGTCCAACAATTTTTGGGTGACGGCAATAATTCAGTATTGTCCTTCAAAACTATGAATTCGTGTTATTCATAACAACTATTTAATATTTATCTAATTATATATATATTAGTATAAGTTACATACAAATCTATATTAAAAATGATGGTCACATATTAAATTTACAAGTAACGTGTGACCATTATTTCAAATATTTGCAAGTATTTTATGGCTAAAATCACAAAAAATTGTAAACAACCATCAAATTTAACCCATCAGATGGAACAAGGCAATTATTTATTCACACATATTTGGAATCCTTCAAAAAAATGTTGGGACTTGAAACTCCATCAATTGTAAGATGGGAGTGGACACCAATGTGGAGGGAAAAGGAAAAAGCTTGTACATTGTTGCAGTCTGTAGACTTGAGGGAGGATCAGATTTCGAGGTAGAAGTGAGAAAAAACTGTTAAAAATTAAATCAGTTGCGTGAGCTAGAAGAAAATGGAACCTTAGAGAGGCTTGCACCTCCCGAGGGAGATGACAGACATCTGTAGCAGGGCGAGCGGATGCATATTTTAAGGAAAGAGTTGCCCGAACTTAAAAATATATCAAATATAATAGGGGAGCCAATAGAGATTTTGAGGAAAAATTGGAAAAAAGTTCTCTTCCATACTTCAAAAATAGACCAGTCGTATGGGAAGTTCGTAAGACAAAGATCTCAAGGTCTAGAGGGTGTTCCGGACGGGCGTCAACGTATGGGGAAATGTGGGTCATCGATCTAGTGAGACATGCTAGAGACACCCAAGGTCTTTCCTATTGTAAGATATGCACTTTTATTGGCTTCATACATCTTGCACTCTTGTCAAAATTTGATTGTTTTATCTTTCTATTGCTTCAGACACTAGCTCCCAGTTAGGATACTAGCGCCTGGCACTCAAAGTGTTCCCTCTTTATCTTTTTCTTATTCTTTTGGACCCATTTCACTTGTTAATTAATTTTTATCATATTTGGGTCAGCCTTTCATAAGAGTTCAATTACAAAATTCAAACAAGGGAATCATATAAATACATACTTATGTTTTCAAAAATGACCAAACACTAAGCATTACATATTATCACCTAGGCTTGCATCCAAAGGCACAAAATCACTTCAAGGCATCCATCTAGCACACTCACTCAAGGGACAACTTGGTTGCATTATTCTGCATACACAACATAGGATGGAAAGTTTATTTTATTTCATTTCATTTCACACATTCTACACATTTGCTACATTATAGATCTAGCTCACTATCATTGTTCAAGTTGCACAAGGGCATCTTATGGAATCATTACACACACATTCACAAAGAACTACATGGAGTCTGAGATGTAGTGCAGTGTTCGGTCATAAGTTCGCTCTTCGAGTGACCGTTAGGGTCAGTCTGACTCCCCATTTGCATTTTCCTTTTTAGGTTTGATGTGGTTTATGGGTATGTGTAGGTGAACTTCTTTCTTATTAGTTACATGTACATTTGCATATCAGACATCAAATCTAGAGTTAAGGACATGAAAGGATAATGAACATCATTCTGGACCCTGAAAAAAATCAAATATGTAACACTTACATTATCTAGACATAAATGAACCGGATCTAAACACCAGCACCAAACACTCATTTGTCCTCCTCCTAGGCACTCTTATCTTCTGCAAGTTTTAGAGTCCATGCTACCTCCAGCGAGCATCGACAATACTATCCTCAGTCTATTTGCGAGTTATTCACCTACCCATATCACTTCCAAATTGCTCGACAATTAGTGAAGTCTCTCTATCAACCCTCTCAGGGTGTCACATTTAAAATCTTTGCTTGTGTCTTCACTATATATTATCCAACCCTCTACATCATTTATTACAATAGTTACTCCACAATCAGATTTAATTCAATTTATATTACATTAATATTGTAATAATATTTTACCACCACCATGTAGACACTAAATCACACACTTTGGGTATCTATCTAGTCTTGATCACATAATACTATTCATATAAATCCTAAGCAAGAAAGTACTAATTGATCTTGTCTTTGGCCATCTTTGCTTGCTTTGGTTGTTCTACTTTTGGTCTTACATTCCTTCTTGCCCAGTCTGACTTTTCATACTTCATTTTTTCTCATTTTGACACCAGAGCCTAGCCAGGATGCCAACATCAGGCGCCCCCATCCCCTCTAGGCATCCCTCAACCTCTTTATACTTTACTCACATATTTTGGGTCCTTTCTAGCCGTTTAGGCATCTTATCTTTTTAGTGGTCGGCCTTCTCGGGGTTAATTACGAAATTCAAGCAAGGGAATCATATAAATATAAAGTTATGTGACCATAATAAAGGACCAAACACTAAGCATTAGCTATCACCACCTAAGGTTGCATCCAAATAACATTCTAAGAGCATTCAAGCATCCATCTAGCTCCACACAAGGGACAAGGGACTTCCATTTCTGCATACACTTCATAGGAGGGGAAGTTCATTCTTTCATGCACACATCTATTTACATCTTCTACATCTAGCTACTTTCTCGCTATCAAGTGTGACACACACAAGAGCCACCTAGGGCATGATTTCGACACACACACACACATAGAACTACATTGGGTTTGAGATGTAGTACAACGCTTGGTCATAAGTTCACTTGTTTGACAGTCGAGGACAGTTCGACCCCTCATTTGCATTATTTTCTTGTTGGGATTTGATGCACTTTTGGGGTTTTGCAGGTCATTTCTTCATTGCAGGTTACAAGTGACATTTGTGAACTCAGTACAACATACTAGCGATAGGCAGTGAAGGACAATGAACAACTCGTGACCCTCCAAAGTTGAGTTTTTTACAGTTTGAGCACATAGGTTTCTTAGAGAGCAGTTTTACAGCGTCTGGTGCCCCTGACCCAGTCCAGGTGCCCCAGTCCAGGCAGATCTTGCAGTCACAATTTTTTTTTATCTTTTGTGCGCCACTTTCTCCTTTCTGTTCATCCTTTTGTCACTTTGGCACAGTCCAAGATTATTTATGAATCAACTAAGTCCTTCCATCTCTCCTTTGCAACTAGGGTTTTTTAATTTTTAGCTTATTTTGCTTGGGTCAATTTATGTACTTTATTGCATATATTCAATATTTTTACATAATTAGTATTAGGCATCTATTAATTTCAATATTTACTTAATCATTTGGTGAACTCGACATTCGAACGCTCTTGGATCCTCATTTATCTTCTCTCATGGCTCTGAAAATTCCTCAAGTCTCTTTGTATGATATAATTCAAATGCATCCTAATTGTCAAGTTGTTCTGAAAAAATCCCTAGACACCATGTATCTTCCTAAAGACATGCCGCCACATCAAGTGAGTTTTATCTTAGATCATCTATCCGATGACCCTAGCCTTCGTGATCCTCCATCTAATTAACCCATGTTGGAGTCAATCTAAGCTTTGCATTCTTTATTTCAGGACAAATTTCAGGCTATGGAATCAATGATTACATCTCTTAAATCTGAAATCCAACATATTAAGGACGCTTCTTGGGTTCATGTTAGTTCTTCTTCTCATCCTCATTCTATGTCTTCTACATGTGCTCATATCAATGAGCCTCAAGTCTTGCCATTACCAGAGCCTCTCATGTTTGATCACAACACTAAGCAACATGATATTCTTATTGATCTCCTTAGTCATCAATTGATCAGTTTTCCATCTACCCATTATTATCCTCCTTATCGTCTTGAAAAAAAATCAAGGTCTCCCATTTTATGCTTATCATCGAATCAATGGACATAATGATAATTACTGCTATGCTTTACAACGAAGAATCAAACATCTTGAGTGTCAAGGCTTTATCGCATTTGTTGCACAACATTCTATTGCATGCCCATCTACAAATGCTACATCTAAATGGGCTCTTAAATTTTCTCCTTCTATGTCCAATGAACATCCTGCCACCACTTCTAATGCACCTTCTCCAGTTAGTCAAGCGTTGCTTATTCAACCCACTCTGACTAAGTAACCACCTCTAAAGATTTGTTTTTCATTACCTCCTCCTACTGAGTCATCTGCACCATTACCAAGTCAAATAAAGTAACCAACATCTCTTCTTCTCAAGTCTTCTATGACTTTACCAAACAAGCAACCACTCGCTATGCAAGACAAACAAACTCTAGTTGGCCTCTTTCGACTTCCTCTGCTCGAAGCTCCTAAGCCATCACCACTTCAACATCCAATTACTTTTGTCAAGGAAACTACTCCTTACATGGATCCACATAGAATCATCGACTAGATCTCCATCACTTACATAATTGGGGGGCATCATAGCTTCACCCCCCCCTCTTGTATTGCTATCAACCAAGGAAGAAATGACACCCACATCCTTCATCTATGGGGGTTGTCTACAAGTTTGATGTGTTAGGTAGGATATACCACCCTTAGAAAATGGTAGGGGTTGTTAACGCATGTACAGTAGCAGGGTTTAGGATGCCATAAAATGGATGCATTGTTATTTTTTTCTTTTTATGGCATCAGGGTTTTCGATTCAATGGTGTTTAAGTTATTAGATAAGATGAAGACAAAAAATATGTGCTCCACTTTATCATCCTGATCTCGCTCACATTATTCACATAAGTGTAATTTATGATTAAAGTGGCCAAAATAAGAAATGGGGGAAATCCAATAGGTTCTAAGTTTGAAATCCAGTTAAACTGGTTGCTTCCTGTAGCGATCCCCCTTTCATTTTTAAGCTCGAGTAATCATAGGAAACAAGAAATGGGTGAATAATCATCAATAATTGATCCCCTATAGTGGTTGGTCATATGAGTGTCATGTAGATTTTATAATATATTAAAGATTAATAAAAAAGATAAGTTTTTATTCAACAATCGACAATATTATCTTTATCCAATGAAAAAACATATTTCCATAGGGTCAAGATAACTAACTTAGTTATAAACAAACTGACAAATTAAAATTTCTTCACGTATTGTGTTCATATGTCTGATAAATTTTGGTTCATACTTTTCATTATTGGATTTGAGATGCTCCTTCTTTACATCTATTTCATTCGGGGGAGATGTTCACAAGGGCTAAAGAAACTTGTTCCACTAGATCATGTCACACCAAATGGTCTTGGAAAGAAGGACGAATGAAACCACATAATCATCAATAACCAACATGGACGAGAAGTTGTCTCTTTAACATGAACAAATCCAACGCGAAGCAAAATTATGTTCTCTAAGTAAATGTATGCATCTCCACTCTAGTGGATAGAGGAACATGAGAACATTGTATTGGCTCCTTCAGACTTTAATCTTATAATCGTTGGAAGCACTTAATAACAAGGTTACCATTGTCAGGCTCGATGAACCCCAGGAATTGATGACATCGTGGTGAGCTTGAATGAGATTGCTACACATTTAAAATCCAACATCCTCCAAACTTTGACATACTTGTGCTATGAACCTGCATACAACATTCCTTGTTCCTTGTTCGCAATCCAAGGAAGACAATGGAATGCCCACACCCTTCATCCCACGAGGAGTTATCTATACTTTGATTTCCATGGAGGACAACCGTTTCCCTGGAACACGAGGCACAGGGTTGTCTAGTGAGCGTCAACATGGTGGCTGGCATAAAAATAGAGCTTTGCTATTATTTTATTTTTTCGAGGTGTCAATTGGATGACATTTGATTTCTTAGATAAGACAAATACATGAATAGAAAGTTGGAAATAAAAAGGATGGAATTAAATACATACATGTCTCACATGTGTTCCATGGCTCATATTGATCCTACCGAAATATTATCTATTATTTTTCTCCATATTATTGTCTCCATCTTCCTTACATTTTTCACATGAGTGCAATTTATTCTTAAAGGGGTTGAAATAGACAATTAGGAAAATCTAACATGTTCCAGGTTTGAAACCCAAATGCCAATAGACCATGTTCCTTGTTTGTGGCCTAGGAATAAATGGTGCATATGTCATTCGACCATAGGTGATATCTATAGGAAAAGATGGTATGGAGGACAACCATTCTTGGGATGTAGCATTGGGTTGTCTAGTTGGTCAGATGAACAAAACAACCATAACATATTGGGATTTTCCAACTTTTTCAATTTAATGTTTGTGGTGTCAAGGTTATCAATTGGATGGAGTTTAATTTATAATACCAAAAAATATTGAATAGGGTCATGAATGAAAAGTTTGAAATAAAAGGTTGGGAATTAAATACGTACATGTTTGACACCTATTCCATGACTTATAGTGAACCAACCCAAAAAACTGTTGCTTTTTGTGCTCCAATTTTATTATGCACTTTCAATATTACTTGTATTATTCACATGAGTGAAATATGTAAGCATTTAAAGGGGAAATAAAGAATTGGTAAAATATCATAGATTTAAGGTTCGACGCCCATGTCACACTATTTTTTGTATCACATTGTATTCCCCTCTTTTAGTTTTAAGCTCGATTAATTGTAAAGAAACAAGGGGGTCACATAAATTATATATGATAATTGAGCCCCTCCAACAGTTTAGATCCTTTTTTCTCCTAATATTGTAATATTTGGCTGTTGAGCCTTCCTTGGTTGAATTTTCTACCTATTCTCTGGGTTGCTACTTACATCCTTTACTATCTAGCTTTTGAGCCCTTTTGTATACAGGGTATAGTCCCTTCAAAACTATTTGTCCTTAATAAAAAAAAGACAGTTGGTCAGTAATGAGAAACAAGTAAATTAAATCTATTGCTCAAATTTTGGCATTTTTTTATTTGTTGATTTACAACATCAAAGCCATTGATTGGATGACATTTAATTTGTTAGATAAGATAAAGACATGAATGGAAATGCTTGGAAATAAAAAAGGTCCAAATTAAATACCTGCATGTCCCACACCTATTCAACGACTTAGATTGTTCCTACCCAAATAATATTTGTTATATGTGCTCCACTTTATAGTATTTATTTTACTCGCAACCAATGTGAATTTTTTATTTCCTAGTGAACCACGAGCCATTTTTGTCATAGTATTGTTAGAAGGATAAAGTGGGTGTGGTGTGTAAGGCATCAAGGCAATGCATAATAGAATAGCTTAGAAGGAAAGGAGCAGTCAATCCGACCCAATACTAACGATTTCAATAGTTATAGTTTGTTTTTTTAGCCCTCGTATTTTTGGGTCATTAGAGCTACACACACATGTAAGGAGAATTCACTTGTGCATCTCATAAGACAATTTAAAGATAAGGATATGTGTAATGGACCTAAAATTCTAGGGTAGCAATTTCATGCACATTTTTTATTAGGGAGTCTCTTTATCTATCAAGGTAACAAATAGGGTTAGGTCATCAAGAGTCTTGATCGAATTGTCCATAAATGACCACAGACATGAAATAAGATTGTTAATTTTTAATATTTTATTTTTTTACGGCAACAAGGCATTTGATTGGATGACATTTAATTTGTTTGATAAGATGAAGACATGAATGGAAAGTTGGAAATAAGATGGGAATTAAATGTATGCATGTCCCACACCTATTCCATAACTTGTTCCCACCAAAATAATATATCTTATTTGTGCTTCACATTATTATCTCCAAGTTGTTTGCATTTTTCATGTGAGTACAATTTATGCTTAAACAAGTCAAAATAAAAAATGGGGAAAATCCAAAAATTTCTAGGATGAAAACCCAACCCCCTGAATAAAACATGATGGAAGCCATAAAATGGGATTTGTTATCTTTTTGTTTTAATTTTTTCGGCATCAAGGTTATCCATTGGATGGATTTTAAATTTTTAGATAACATGAATATATGAATGGAAATTTCGAAATAAAAAGGTGGGAATTAAATACTTGCATGTCCCCACCTATTCCATGCCTTAGATTGTATGAATCCTAAAGGACTTCAATTGGATCACATTTGATAATTTAGATAAGATGAAGACATGAATGGAAATTTGGAAATAAAAAAGTTGGGAATTAAATACCTGCATGTCTCACACATTATGCAGCGTAGATTACACCTAGAAAAATAATATCTTCCATTTGTGCTCCACATTTTTCATCTTTATCTCGCTTGAATTTATCGTGTTGGTGCAATTTACCCTTAAAGGGGTCAAAATAATAAATAGGGAAAATCCAATAGGTTCTAGGTTCAAAACCCAACCACAATGCTTGTTTCTTGTTGCACTTTGTAGGCTACCCCTTTCTAGTTACAAGTTTGAGTAATTGTACGGAAAATAGGTGATGCGATGAACCAATCAACAATAATTGAGCCCCTCCAATGATTGGTCGTACGAATGACAAGTAGATTCTATCTATGTGATCCAACTTTGCTTCTGTTGTTTTATAGCATAAATTATTTTTCACTTAGGATTGGATTGCCATTTGATTCGTTACCATAAGACAAAGATCATGAATGGAAAGTTGGAAACGATGGACGGATGCTCAGGAACCCTACATGTGGTGGATGGAAAGTGAGGTGTTGCTGTGAATATTAGTGATGTATACCGTAAATCTTCCGGATAGAGAAGCGATGGAAAGTTTGGGAGACGAAGAACACAACACCATGCTCGAAGGAGGGAGAGGCATATCGGGAGTCAGAAATGGAGGACACTTGCAGGAGTCCTGCCTGGAGGTGGACATGCCTCTGCCGTCAGCAAAAAAAGGGGAGTATGGTTGCCCCATTGTATAGCAATACGTAGCAGTCCAAGAAGAATTAAAAAATGACTTGCTTAGGGCTTCGGGAAGGGTTTTACAGTTTGTAATGTGGAGTGTTTTTACAACCCGTGTTTTTTGTTCTTTGTGTGTGGCCGTCAAACATTGTAGCTGAGAAGTCCCTTTCTCTTTTCCTGCTGAGTGTGGTTGGAGTTGGAGACTGCGTGACTGGAGGAAGCCATCCAACATCACAGCCGAGATTTAAAGAAAAGGGTAATTTTTTTTTGCATCTTCTACATCTGTAATTTGTATAGTTATTGGTGATGATTGACAATTTAACCCATCTTTGAAGTAGGATTTTTTCCCTTCACAGATTTCCCTCTGATAAATTTAGCTTATGCCTGCTGCCGTATCCAGATTTGTTTTAATCTTGTGTAAAATATTAAATCTTTTTACAGTATTTGCATGGAATTATTTGTATAAAGATAGTTGTTATACAAAGAAACAGATGGGTTAACTTTGATCTGTACTATTTTAAATGCTAAGGGTATTTGATCAGATCTTTATCCATAATTCGTTGCGCTTTTATCCATAGATTATATTTGCAGGTTTTGAAGTCCGCGTTAATTTCCTTTGTATTTTAAAACCAAAAAAAATTGCAGTTAATCGCTAATGTCGTGCCATCTAGGGTTTCAAAGAATTTTGTAGAGTAATAGTTATGAGTGAAGAAACTTTTTTGTCAGTTCAGTCAATGCGTTTTGGAACTCTCTGTAAAGAAAAATGTACGATTCCAACTTTTTGTAAAAAAAACAAGTTTATTCAGGTCTGTATTGTCAGGTAGGTTTTGACCAATTTTTTTTTTTTAAAATTGATAGGATCATTACTATGCCTTCTGACTGGTAATTCTCAAGGCAATACTTTAACTTTTTGGCCTTTGATTATTATTGTTGCCAGAATAGTAATTTTTTATTCTGTGTGCTTGCCAAAAGTGGACGGGCCACAGTGCTGCAATGAACTTCAATATTGGAGCTTTAATACTTAACATTTTCCTCTCCTTAATTTCTTTGTATCTATATTTGAGTGCATATTTCAGGTAAACCTTGAACTCTCTATTTGGACAAAACAAGTAAGCACTACCAACAGAATTCTAAGGAAAAAAAGTAGGATTTCAACAGATGGACCTAAAAGGAGCATTTTCACACAACCTAAATGGGACTGATGATAAGGCATGTGTACTCCATTTTAGGCACAAATTTGACTCCAGAGGGGATTAGGGTATGTAAGTCTCACTGACGAATATATAAGGTGATTGAAAAAAAAACGTGTGCCTTTAACAACCGGATCTCATACACCAAATTGGTGTATCTCTTGGTAGTGACCTAAAACAATATCTTTACCTTCACCTATATTCATAAAAAATCGAGTAAATCCTTTCCATACAAAGTCTATAAATAAATCATTTACAACAAGACAGAGTAAGTATGGGTATACATGTATTTCAACAGGTCCGTAATGTTGATTTCTACCTATCATTAGATTTTATCCTTCAGACAAACAAATGAATGCATTATTATCCCTCTTTCACAAGTAAACCTCCTTTTATAATATTGGACAAGTCTAGAGATACTTGTCAAATGAAATAGAACATGCCAAACTTGGAAATAATGAGTCATTCCTTAGTCGGAAACGGATTTTAAAATTCCCATAGCGTACACATCTAAACAATACAACAAAACTATGGAAAATATGATTTGAGAAATTTCACAGGCTTGTTATGCCGAAAGGCGTGTTCTATGTGGGAAAGCCCGACCCCTTTTGACAAGCAACAAGACATCAAGGATCGTGATTTGTTGGTCGACGATGCACGAATTATCCTCTACGGTAAAAGTATATTTGAATGGATTGTTTTGGTTATTCAATTTGACAGTTTGCATAAATTCCTGTATACTCTTGCATAAATGTTAACAACCAATGTTAACTTAGATGACAACAGGGCCCTCAATTGTTAGTTTGGTGGAGTGTAGGAGGTAACAATAATAGTCATAGAAACTTGTAACGAAGAAGGCGTTTCAGGCCACTTTTTTATTGTAATCATCTTGTATTGAGACATCAAACTGACCTGCATATAGAATGACGACCCAACCATGAAACAACCTATGGCAACCCCTCCGCCAGAGACCTGAAAAAACATATTTTTGTATAATTGTGTTAGAAACAATCTTCCTGCAATTTTAGGTAGCAGTAGCTTTTTTGAAGTCACAATCTCATTCTGTACCATCAAAAGTGGTCGCCTTCTTGTTTTGTCCATCAACAATACACCTAATGTTGTCATTGGCACCTAGCAAAATCAAAAGGGCATTGATTTATCACAATGCAAAATAAGAATGTCTTGCAAGTAAAATCCCATAACTTCATGTAGAGTATTCATGTGATCAACTGGCTTCTATACTCATTTAGCAGCAACATGGATTCATGAAACATAACTTGAGAACAAAGTATATAATTATTTATGTGGAACCGAAACAAAATATAGACTTTATGAGGTAAGTTTGAAACGAAATCCCATTTTAAAAAAGTAGATTGCTAAAGGAATTAGAAAATATTATCACTTGAAGGGCAGCAACACTGACAGATGCTGCATTATCTGAATTGAAGCCTACATGACAATCCAAAGCGATCAGACATCCAAAACAGACTATTTTAGAATCAAAAGTAAGAATTGACTAATTTCTTACCACAAGCTTTGAAAATTGCACTGGCATAAAACATAATAGAATTGATTCCAAATGATTGCTAGAACACCATCAAGCTGACTCCAACCTATACATGTATTGACAAAATAAAAAATGGATCTGATCAATGGTTTGTCATGACCCATAAATTCTACAAACCACAGTTCATAAAGAATCTACTCACTATCATGTGATGTGCATATTTGCGCTGAAATAGGTCCAATAGTCTGCCCTTGGGAAGGCTTTCTAACTCCTCCACATATTCCTGAACAAGATAGTTTTATAGTTTAGTTACAATCTAGATCAAAATTAACAGAATTACCTGGCAAAGTTCTTCCTGAATCAAATCAATCATCTATAAGCTTACTCCATGACTAGTTACTTTAATTTAACATTATTATATTCGCTTTGGTTAGCTTTTATACTGATTTATCCAAATTATATCTTCAAGTGTTAGCAGAATAAGCTAACTAAGCCATTATTCTCAAGTGTTTATAAAGGCCTTAGAAATGTAGTATACTTGTAACAAAAGAAAAAGATGGTGGTAAGAGAAGGAAATCCCTCTCCCTTCTGGAGTTTTCCCACAATGGGTCTCTCTAGATAAACATTGTCTTGTGCAGATCTGATCTTGTTGTTTTGCAGTAGTTTCTTTGTGTACTCTCATGTACAGTTATTTCCTTTCAGTTTACAGAACTCCACAATTCCATTCAATGCACATTGTTGACTGTTTAATGCAAATATATAATAAAACAAGAAGTTAATCGATCGATTACTTCGCAGCAACTTATGTGCGGAGAAATAATGTGGCTCACTTTCCTGCATGTAGTTGTGGTGTTCATGAACTTTAAGGTTACTCTTGGAATATGCTATTGTTCTTTGTGAATGAAGTGTCTCGCTTGCCTTTATGTAGTTGTTGTGTTCATAAACTTTAAGGTTGTTCTCAGAATAAGCTATTTTTCTTTATGGCATGGAAAATTCCATAACAGATTGTTTATAAAATTGGTTATTGAATATGTGTTGTTTTTTTGCATTTTTTCCCTTTTACATTTTCATAGATTCTTAATTATGTGGGTGAAGTTGTCTATCTTAAAATATCTTATTGTTGTATGTGTTGCATAAAGAAAACTATTTTTTTGCTTTCAGTCTTCAACCATGGCATAAAGGGGCAAGTGTCTTCGATAATGGTAGGATTCGGTGTGTGCTGAGGGGTTATTGCCCCTAGGATGCTGCATTGAACATGCCCATTATTGGGCATTAGACTGCCCATTGGCAAGGCTTTTAAAGCTGCCTGCCAAAACAGATGACACCCGAATATTTGTCTTTGATTCCTTGTTGGTGCTCTGCAAAAAAAAAACAATGTGTTTAACTTCCATTTCCAGCGTGGAACTTATCAAGGTTTATATAGCGTCTATAAAATTGGTTTTTTTCATTTCTATTGTTTTGGGTTGCTTGTGAACTTGCAGCAATGAAGACTCAGAATACAATTGTTCTTCCTCCACACGGTGTGACAATCACCACTCCGCACTTGGAGCGAGAAGATGCTTTCAACTGAACAAAGTTTGTTGTCAATGTGCTCCATTGCAGGCAACCAAAACCGGCAAAACCTGTGATCGCTGAATTGGTTAGAGAACGTCTCTGCCTGCATCCTTCCTGTCCTCTTTATCTTTCCAAATTCCGTACGGCGGGCTCCAACTCGAGGGGATTTGGGCTTGTATATGATCGCCCCGAAGATGCTCTAAAATACGAACCTGACCACAAACTGAAAAAGATGGGGATAACTGCAAAGACAATACATGCTGGAGGGAAAAAAACACATGGTGCAAAAAAAATTGCTAATGTCACCAAGGGAAAAAAATGAGATGCCAAGAAAAAATGAAAACCATTACGGGCGTGCTCCATTAAACTTATGTACATAAAAGTAGTTTAGGTAGCTATATGGTGCAAACATCTACTATGTGCTCTTTCAGTTGCTCGATCGAAATAACATTATGTTATGTTTTTGATAGCTCTTACTTCCTTAAGTTTGAGACTTGCTTCATTGTACATTTGTCCGCTTTGTCAATCTTATTAATGTGAAAAAACCTTTTGATAGAGAAATTTCATACTTTGTTTTGTTTTGCATTTAACTAGCTTTCCTATCATCATATTATCCATCTGGTGGCCGTATCTTATAAACTTCATGTGCTTCTCTTATAGGTGAACTTCAGTTGTTTGGCAGAGTTGTTGCAGATGGTTTTCTAATTGTTTTTTTTTGAAAGAAATCCATACAAATTCCCTTATACGTTGCTCCCATGAAACTGTTCATTGCTACATACACAACATAAATTGTTACAAAATAGTGTTTTAGTTATTATGTACATTTCTTGCCGAAATTGTTCCAGCTGCATTTTTATTCATCTCTCCAAAATATTCAGATAAATGAAATAATGTTTTTTGTTTACTATAAAGAAAGAAAAAAAGTGAGTTTTCCATAACAAAAAAGTCTGACATGCTTGTGATCATGCTACCAATCTTACAAGTTAATTTAAGTCACCAACATCGGCTTCCGGTCTCTGTTCTAAACCATTCTCTTTGCTTTGAAAACTATTCTGCCATCTGTGTTATGAAGCTGCAATTTCTGTTATGGAGCTGCAATTCATGTACCTTTTATAATGCATCATACAACTGAATTATTTATAGTCGAATTTCGTTCATTCCTTCCAATTTAGGTAAATGTAATACAATATTTCTTTTATCTTCTAAACGAATTTGTATTATGGTTCCATTAAATAGAACAAAGTTTAGGTTTATCGCTTTGAAAGCAGGCTTGGAAATTGACAGGTTGTAGGCCTTTTTTTGTGATTTTAACTGTATATTAGAGGTTTTTTTTATGTGTCCCATAATACACACACACACACACACACACACACACACACACACATACACACTTACACACTTACACACATATATATGAATAGATTGTAAATATATCTATAAAAAATTATGGAATATACAGCCACCTGAAAGAGTTGGAGAATTTTGATTTGAAAGCCGCACATAATTTGAATTTCACTTAGTTGTCTAATCTGCCTGTATACAGCCACCTGGGACTTTCACTTAACCTTATCTCTTTAACACTTTTTTGCACTTCGTCCCCCACAAAACTGATTTATTTTGACACATTTTGTCAAACAATTCCTATGTTGTATATGCTTCCCTATTTCATATGCATTAACTTTTAAATGTGCATGTCATTTTATTTTACCATAAGTAAATTGTCCAATGTTTTATAAATTTATAGTATCATTCTAAATCACAATTGAGATCTTTGCACATATTGTTTTCTGTAATTTTCTTCATGCCATTGGTTTACAACATTTGAATTGCACTTAAAGATGTTAAACGTGTTAAATTTCATATTGGGGTGTGAGTTCAAATATTTTCTTTGAGGAGGATAGATGTAGTGATTATGCATGGGAATTTGCAAGCTATTGAGTGAGTTTGTTCCGAGTATGTTTCATTGTATGTTGCTCAAGTGTGTCTTTGGGATTAGTTTGTTATTTGTAGAGATCTTTTTGTTACTTGTGTTCTCCAGCTAGATGCTTATATTATTGGCCAATTTTGTAGTATGACCTGTAATGCTTACCAAATAAAGTGATACTGCATTTATGTTAATAGTTGTTGAAGTGTTGTGGGGAAGATTCTGATCATTAAACTTAAAAATCCGTACTCGTTACTGCTCTGTTTCCTCAACAAGTTTCAAGAAGATGGACATTTCTACCAAAAATATGTAGATTAATTAGTAAAAAATTGAAGAATAAAATGTGTTGATAAAATTCTTCTTGATGAGTACATTTGATTTTTTTTCCTTAAGCTTTATTAGAATAAAGGGGAACTTTAAAAGTTAAAACTGCAACTCGTCTTACAAAAACATGGAACATTCTGAATTTCATTGCTGCTTGTAATATTTTATCAAATATAATGTGGTATTTTTCTCTAAGAGATTTGTTCTATCTTATGGGAGTGATAGTGAAACATATTTCATCTATGGAGATGAAAGGGAATGTTTTGCAAATAAAAAACAGAAGTAAATAAAGGGTTAAATTTGGGCATCTATGAACTTTTCAAGTTTTTAAATTAGGCTGATAAGCCCGAGTTCTTCACATTTTGGTGACTTATTTAATAACTAAAATGAGCAAATTGGGAGATGAGGGAAGGTGGATATGATAGATCGTTGTTTTATAAAAACAACTCTTTAACATTTTTTTAAATAACAGATATGCCCAGATAATAAGAAAACAATTCCATTTTATTTTTTACAATAGGGGCGGGGAAAAGGGGAGTGCAGAGAAGGATGGTATGATAAGTCATCTTATTGAATGTCTGAAATGCTAAGGGAAGAGTTCATTGTTTTCGAGCAATTTTTTTGTTTTTTTTTGTTTATTGATTTCAAGGTTGGCCTGGTAGTGATGTTCATTTCACCTTTTTTGTGTACTGTACTGTACTGCATCCACATAAACAATGGAAAAATAATTGGATTCATAGAAAAATATTGATAATGGGAATGACTGTAAGTATTAGGGTTTGTTTCCTTTATTTTCGGGGTTTGTTTTCTTTATTTCACTTTTCCTATATTAGATGTTGACACAATTTTATTGGGTTAAAATGCAAGGCAAGATGTCACTGAGGTCAATATATGGAGTCTCTGTAGCATGACAAGAATTACTATGTAGCTTCAATGTTGCCCAACACATTTGGTTTGGGTTCAATGTGTTGGTCCACATGGACGAGGGTTTGCCTTAGCCCAATCTTTTTCAAGGTTTTAATGTTATAAATCAATGGCTTATATTCATTTGGTGGGCTGCTCAAACCATTCAATTAAAAAAAAGGACAGTATAAAGATGAATAATATTTGTATTAATTTATATGCATGTGTGGGTGTACACGCCATTTGCTCATTATTGGGCTTGATATAGTGGGTCTCTTACATGATGTTTGTGTGCTCTCTGTTTTCCCTGTAATTTGCAATGGATGGTTCTGCATCTAAACACTTTTCATTTACGTCAGTTCATAGTTGTGGCAATATTTTAGCCTTCTCATTACTATGTTTAAGGTAGCTGTTGAGATGATGATAGAGCGAAGGTAACAATTAAGTCAATTTAGCCTTCTCCATAATAACAATAAAACAACCTACCGTGCATCAAACTACTCTCCAACTATTTAGGCCCGCATCTCTTTCTATTTTATGACTCGTGGAAGCAAAATTTCATGACGTGCCAATTATCACGTTAGGATAGTTTCGCTTGGAATCAATTTCGAAACAAGCAAGAGGTGTTCGATATTCATCCTGAGCTCTGAAGGACTAAGATGGATATCCCATTTTTGAAAAAAATAGATTGATGCCAAAATAATACAATATGTCCCACAGATTACAATTTTTTTTTCAATAATGGCGTTATATCATTTATATAAATATTGATCTATGTATACCTTTTGATCTCGTATATACTTGTTGTTCTCATTGCACGCAACCTGGCGATGCCAGTTTTCTTTTCCAGGCGTTGATGTAAACATTGACGTTTCTGTTAACTTTGCTTTCCAAAAAGTTTATAAATATTGTAATGCGATTTAGCTCATTGTGCAGAATCGCATTGTGTGTTGAAAACAATCTTGATCATGGCTGCACCTTTGACATATGGTGGAATCTCTATTTTGATTGAGGGTTGTACAGATGCCGAACCGATAGTCCAACTTCTCAACATTTTTCCCCTTCGATCTGCGTTGAACACTGAGCTCCAACATCGTGTGGATCTCTCCGATGGTGTGCACTTTCAAACAACTCTTTTGCCCTGAAATTTGCAAGCCAGGTTTCAGATGGTCGGCTAAAAGATGGAAGCATTGTCCGCCTACGTAAAACCCTTTGCAGAATGATAAAACATGAATTGTATGCATCCATTTTCCTTTGTGCATGGATGCTCCGCTTTCATTTCTTTTATATTCACTAAATTTTTGTCCCTTTTCTTTTTTATCCTTTGCAGGACTGTTCTTGTCTCCGAAATGGAAGTTGTGATAGAAACACATCCTAAAATTGGTGCTCCCACTCCTCTTCCTACCCATGTCATTCGCGGAAAGCAATCAAATCCCGATACAAATCATGGAGATGACAGAACTTTGGTCCCGCAAACACCTCCCCAAAAGAAAGTTGGCCTCCCTGACAGTTCAAGGTTGCCTCTAAAAATAAGTGCACTAAATACAACCATGTGTACATGGTCTATTGAAGGTCGTGCCCTTGGGAAAACATCTCTTAGGGAATATGTGAATGCAAATGGCAATGGCTCATATTTCACCTTTGATTTTGTGGATGGTGAAGGTGGAGAAATACACGTTACATGCTTCAACGAAATTGCAGCAAAGTTTTTTGGACAAATTGAGGCTGGAAAGTTATACACCATCGCAAATGGAAGGATAGGGAATGCAAAACTAGGTTACAACCACCTTAACAATGAATTTGAGATATTCCTACAAGCTTCTTCCACTGTCTCTCCGCTGCTTGTCAATAACGCCACAATACCTTTGCATAACTTTCACTTCACAGAAATCAAAGATATACCTGCAAAACTTGTTGGTTCCTTCATTGATGTTATTGGTATTGTTTTAGCAATCTCTCCTTGCTCCACTGTTCGCAGGCAGGACTCCAGTGAAACTATATGAAGAAGCTTGCAATTGAAGGACATGTCAGGATTTAGTGTTACTGTAACTTTATGGGGCCAACATTTACAGGATCTTGCCCAAGAACTTGAGGAACTCCTTTCTATTCCACAACTCCCAGTATTGGCTGTAAAAGTGGCACATGTTTCGAGTTTCAACGACACTTCCATAGACACTGTCTCCAGCACAAAATGGTTTGTCAATCCTCAGATTCCTGAATCTAAAACGCTGCAAGACTGGGTTGCCTCTGAAAATTACACTGTTGAAACTCCCTCTGTAATGAACAAATTTCTAGGTCCTCCTCAAAGCTTAAAACCAGTGGCAACAATTGCAGAAATACTTCAAATGGGCAATACAGACAACAATGAATGGGCTACGCTTACAGCTATAATTACAGACATCACAATGGATAACTTCTACTACATGGCTTGCCCCCTTGCAAATGGTGACAAACAATGCCGAAAGAAAGTGAAACCAATAGACAATGGCTCGTGGTTTTGTGGAAGTTGTAACTCTCATGTGCATCAGTGCGACTATAGGTATGCTCTCCGTATAAACTTGCAAGATGGCTCAGGAGAGCTACAATCGGTTACAACATTTGACACAGCTGCTGAAGCAATCATGGGTGTCGCAACAACAGACCTCCAACTGTTGTGCATAGACGATGAGGCTACAATGGAAATTACAAACCAGATAATTGGCCATGACTACAAATTCACTCTCTCCGTGAAAAAAGAAACTTTCCATGGAAATACACAGCTGAAATGTGTCATACTTGATTCCCTTAAATTGGCCGAATCCAAAGTTGTTGCTTGACTTTGCCCTTCCTGGGCACCATAACACTTTCCTATATTTTAGTTTCTTCGTTGTTTGCTCATATTTCCTTTGTAATATGCTTTTGTCCGCAGATACATTTGTACTATGCTTTTGTCTGCATGTTCTAATGGACTATAACTCTCAAAGTTTTCCATTTAATGGTTGTTAATATTGGTTTACATGTGCATCTATATCGCAGAGACACCTTTTTTGTAATTGATAAAAATGTATGGTCCAATATATATATATATATAAATATAGTTTATGCTAACATTATGGAACGCTTTATTCATTTCTTGAAGGTTTGTCTATGTTTCACACGAAGTTTTTGCTTCTTTCTACCTTGTTCCTTCTTAATACCTATGTAGAAAAAAAATGAACACATATCTCTATGCTTTTTCCTAATCAATAACTCCATACACACCCTTGTATTTCTTCCTTTACTTCCTTAAAAATATATGCAACAACAAATCATTTTCCTTTTGTTTTATTGCCTTTAGCTACCAAAATATAAAACATTTAGAGCAAGATAAGCATCTACAATTGGTTTTTGCATTCATTTCCCCTTATCCACATACATAATTTAGTACTCTTCGAATCTTCTCTTATGCCACCTTTTTTTGGTGATTTGCGCAGGTCGTTGTTTTATGCACAATGCCTACCCTAGAGCAACGACAAAGAAGAAGAGATATTTATGCCTTGCACAAAAATGAAATCAATGCTTCCGGCGCGCGAACGCTATCGCCAGCTCCAACAGATGCCAACAAGTTCTGCCCCTTTCCAAACTGTTGGCTGCCCCCCTTCCATGTCTTCCCCTGCTACTTTCCCCTCCGCACCAGAAAATTCTCCTTTCCCTCTTGGCATTAACCACACCACTTGTGTCGAACCTTGTCTTCATCATGCCCGCAACATCGAATTGCAGCCCTCTCCATTGCTACACTGCCCTCCATCTTCTTCAGCCCAATACATTGCTCCTTGCAATAATTCACCCTTCACATTTCATCTGGGCTGTCAGCCGGTAGCAAGTTCGCTTGCTTCTCCTTCTCTTTCCGAACTACCTCTTTTGCATTCTTCTGAACTTCCATCCCCTTCCTCCCAAACTCATCGTGAAAGTCACACCCAAGATTCCACCCTCCCCATGCCGCTCCACAGAACTTTTTGTGGCCCCTTTTTGGACGGATGCCCAACGCAGATTCCGCCAGAGACTGGATCTTTTATCGCACATCCACACCTGCTCAATTTGTCTTGAGAACTACCCAGGCATAAATACTACCTTCCATGAAGGAAAACACACATGCACTAGGTGCAAGTCTGAAAGAAATGGACACCGCTTCTCATCTTGGAACAATATGGATCCTGGCACTCAACCTTCCGTTCTCAAATCTTTAACCCAGGTCGAAGAAATGTTGATTGCTCGCATTAATCCATTTTGCAAGTCACACAAATGTGCGGGGGACAATATAAATATTCAGGTCACACAATAAGTTTCCCACAAAACATTTCTTCCATTGCCAAATACCTTCCTCGTCGGCTAGGAGATTTGGATCTCTTGTTGGTTCAAAAGACTGGAATGCAACAAACAAAATATGACTTCTATGTAAGCAGGTCCCGTGTTTGGGAAGTGCTTCAATATAAAATTATCCATGACCCCTACTATAAGGATGTTCTTATTGACACTGAGGCTCTTTCCTCTCTCCCACAGGAACCGACAAACATATCCTCCTCCCTTAACTCTATTCCTATAGACCTTCCAGGCTCTCACTTCTCTGAGCCACAGGATACTGACAACCCTCCTTCCAACCCCTACGAGTATCCCAAGGAGACATCCTCATTTGTTCCTTCATACCCAAACACTGGCACAGAAGAGGAGTTGATCGAGAGGTACCTACTTTCAAATGGCCAGGCTGCACCCTGCAACTTGCCTTGGCCTGAAGTCAGAAAATCACCAATTAATGAATACACCACAGAGGGCCTTTTCTCAATGGATTTTCCATGTTTGTTTCCAACTGGTGCAACATTGTTTAAACAACCACGCATGAAGGATGTTCAAATGCATGAATATGCCCTCCACCTAATGCGCTACCATGATGATCATTTTGGCTCACACCCCAGGTTTCGGTACTACTTGCTTAACCTTATTATGAGACATAGGAGCCAATCTACAGCTGCAGTATTCATGAGGTTGAACCTTGAACATGGTGTCCCCCCTACTATAGGCCAACTACGACAATGCCTGCATGATTTCCCTGATGATTACCTTCCACAGAGTTTAATGAGATTTGGAACCAACCTGCGAGGGACACAAACATTTTGGTCAAAGAGCAGAGGGGAGGTCTCTGACATGATTGAGCAATTGGGAGTGCCTACACTCTTCTTCACTCTAAGTGCAGTAGACACAAAATGGCCAGACCTACATAACATCATGCCAGGTTTGTCTCCTGGTGAGGCCCGTGCAGCACAACACTGGAGGACCATGAACATTGTTAACCACCCTCATCGTGTCACTGCTTACTTACATCAAAGATTCACCATATTCCGTGAGGAAGTGTTACAGAAACATCTTCATGCCAAAGACTACTGGTACAGGTAAAATTCTTCAATGCTCTCTACTTTTCAGTTACTTGAATACAAAACGATTAACCTTCCTTTACCACAGGTATGAATGGCAACATAGAGGTTCAACGCATGTTCATGGTTTTCTATGGCTTGAGGATGCTCCAGATGTTGATCGCATCGACTGGTCAAATAATGAATCTGTGGACAAAGCAAGACAATACTTTGATATCTACATATCTGCGTGGAATATGCGCCCTCCTTCCATCCGCTTGGAATTTTTTCACAGGAATATCCAGGATGACCCTTGCCTGTTAGTTTCATCTCAGGTGCTTGCAGTTTCCCCGTTGCAGGATTTGGAGGAGCTGATAAATCATGTTCAATGACACATGAAGTGTTCTGAGAATACTTGCCTTCGAAAAAAAATAGCCGGCTCCAGTGTCGATACAATGCACCTTGGGAGAATAGAGCCACTTCTTTATTGTTTGTTGATGAGAGTGCTTCAGTTAAATACCTCCCTTCAAGGAATGATGATAGATTGAACACACACAATCCAACAATGTTATCCATATGGAGAGCCAATATCGATTGTCAACCTGTGCTATCTCGCCATGTTGTCCTTAAATACATTGCTAAGTATGCTTCCAAAGTGGAACAAAGGTCAGAAACATACCACCAAATGCTTTCTAGATTGTCAAGAGGTTTAGATCCTGATCTGCCTACACATTTAGCCATAAAAAAATGTTAACTGAGAGTGTGGTTGAACATGACATTAGCGCACAAGAAACATGCCACATGCTCCTCAAATTGCCACTTGTAATGTGCAGTCGCACTTTTGTGACGCTAAATGTAGGCAGAAAAATCTTAAGAAGATTGGTTGAAGCAGAGTGTGAGGATGCAGAAACATCCCTGCTTTTAGATGCATACAGGGTCTGACCTTCAAACATGGAAAGCCTTCCACTCATTGAAGTTGCACACGCGACTAGAGTTACAACAAATATCGCAAGCACAATAGGTGGAAGAGTCGTACCCATCCAGCTATTGTTCGGGTGTTCCCCAAATTTCAATGCATTCCATCTAAGGACTCCCCCTCTTTTGAACTTTTCTGTTGGTCTGAACTCCTTCTATACAAACCTTTCCACAACATTTCTACTGATATTGGTTCAACACCTCAACAAACCATTTCTAATTGGAGCTTGTTTAGATACAATTATCGGCCCTGGCATATTGCACGGTGTGAATCTAATCCGTCACACACCTCCGACAGTGACACTGAGTCTGAGGTCGAGCCCCCCCTTCCTGTTGAGCAACTATATGATTGGCAACTGTTGGCTCGATTCCACCCCGGTAACACTTCATTCCTTGACAACTTGCAAATGTTGGGACTTCGTGAATTTGACACCCTTCACAATTGGAGTGCACATCGTATTCCTATTCCTCTATAGTCTCTTGGTGCCACTTTCATCGAAGATAATAAGGAAACCCATATTTCAGCTTCCTTCGTGGACAGATTTGACCCTCCAGCTTCAGGTTTATCTCCATAACAACAACAAGCTTTCAACATAGTTATTCAACACTTCACGCACAGATCCAACCTTCCTCCACTGAGACTTATTATACAAGGGACTGCAGGTACTGGAAAATCATTCCTCATTAACATTTTAAAGTCTTCATTTGCCTCTTCATCCAGCCAGGGCCTTTCACCTCTCCTTTTGCTCGCCCCAACAGGAGTTGCTGCTTTCAACATTTCAGCTTCGACAATACACGCAAGCCTCTAGATTCCCATTAAAGAACTCAAACCCTTAGAGGGCCAAGCTTTATCATCTCTTCAAGACTCCCTCAAGCACATCGAATACATTTTAATTGATGAAATGAGTTTCGTCGGGCCAAAGTTGCTTTCCAGAATCGACTACCATCTTAGGGAGGCTTTCCCGCACTTCAAAAATTCAACATTTGGAGGTAGATCTATGATCCTTGTTGGAGACCTCGGTCAACTTCCTTCGGTTATGGACATCCCGCTTTATGCCAACAAGTCTTACGGAGCTACCCTTTGGTGAGAATTCAACATATCTGTCTCCCTTCATTCAATCTTCTGACAACAAGGCTCTGATCTAGCACAGGCATCATTCCGAAACTTGTTGCTTAACATTCGTAATGCCATCCCTCTGATCCAAGACTGGGAAGCTCTTATGTCAAGATCTGATTCCTCCCTTTCCGAACAAGAAAGCATTGAATTTAAAGAAGGCCCTCATCTTTTCACTCAGAATGACCTTGTGGACTCGCACAACCTTATTATGTTGAAGTCCCTTAACTCTCCTATAGCCAGATCAATTACCGAAAAGACCAGATGTTCTACATCTGGCGATACCGAAGATGATCAGTTGAAGCCCAAGGTTCTTCTCTGCATCAATCAGAAAGTAATGCTTTCCGCAAACTTGTGGGTTGAGAAAGGTCTTGTCAACGGTGCTACTGGTTCTATCATCGACATAGTCTATGAGGTATCCTCCGGACCTCCAAGTCTACCTCTTTTTGTCGTCATCAAATTTGATCATTACACAGGACCTCCCTGGGATTCAAACAACCCCTTACATGTTCCTATTCCTCCCATTTCTAGAGGAGGGCGTAGACAACTACCGCTCAAAATGGCTTGGGCTTTTTCTATCCACAAATCTCAAGGACTTACACTACAACTTGCTACAGTGGACATTGGTGGAACTGAAAGACAAGGCATGGCATTCACTGTTGTCTCAAGAGTTCTGTCTCTTTCTTCCCTTTTTATTTCTCCAGCTTTCTCTTTCTCCTTCTACTCTCGCATGTCCTCCACTCCCCTTCTACAGTCCAGGCTACAAGAGGAATTTCGTCTTCGCACCCTTCCCTCTTCTCTCCCTCACCCCGTCCAGCCCTCGTCTTAGCTCCTTATAGCAGTCATGCAGTCATGGTCCCAAACCTTCTTTATAACAGTCATGCATGTATATATCACGTGTATTTTGTATCGATAACCCCTTTTGGTTCGGGTTTGTATTACCTGCAACTAGTTTAAACAACATATTTGATCTATGTTTGTTTACAAATATGTTCAAAGTTTCTTGTTGCACTCTACTTCTAGCCAGTCTAATATAACTAATGTATTTGTTATACCTCGCTATTATTCTTTTATATTTATCGTTCAAGATCTTGTTGCTTATGTTTTTTTCACGTTTTTCTTAATTTGACCATATCCCCACCACACTATATAATCTTCTACTCTAATATACGTTAAATTTCATTTTATTATCCATTCTTTTAGATTTCCTCCACTTCTTTTCCTTATTTGACTCCTACCATTACTTGCATTTACGGGATATATTCATTTTTAACACTCTCCACTTTCCTTCACTTTTACCACTTTTCTTTCCCTCCTCCATTTCCTTTTCCCTTTTACATTTCTTTTATCCTTTCCGTCAAATGCATTCTTCTTCTCTAGTTCCTTCTCCTTGTTCCCCAACCTCTCTTTCGGCGTTATCATCACACACCGAAGGCAACATATTCCATTCTCTACAAACGCTAAGGTAAATGTTAAGCTGAGTAGTATTCTTGGTATTTGCAAACCATGGAAGCCTGATATGTTGATTGTTTGTTCATTCCCCGCTACCCAATTGAGTTTTTAAGATGACCTTATCCAGCACTTGTCATCCAATAAATAAGGTTTGGCGTGTAATGTCTAAGTCTAAAAGAACGAACGATAGAGAAAATATAAAATTATTAGCATAGAAATAAAAAAATGCAAAAACCAAAATAAACAATATTATGTCATCAAGATACAATGCATGGTGTAAGAATTTGTAAGTTGTAGTCTACTAAAACTTGGAAAATGCCTTCGGTGTAACTAAAAATCGCTTGCGATAGAGATGTTGAACGATATATGTTGAAGAAGTTAAATTTGAAGGAGTGAAACATTAGAGGAGGAAAAGGAGAGTGAAGAAGAGGATTGAGTGAGGAGAATTCTAAGGGAAAGAAATTTTTTGGAGGGAACTGTACGAATGAAAATTGACACGCAACCTTCAATCGCGCTCAACCTCCTGAGGTTATGTTGGGACAACCGATGTGGAATATTGTAAGGGTGTTGATGGGAAACTATAGGAGAATCATGGACCAAGATCAGGTAGTATGAATTCCTAGTAGTTGAATTGGTCAAAGGGAAATTAGAGGCTAAGTACATGTAGTGTAAATTCCTATGGTTTGACTACTTGATTTTATCTACTTTTTTGAAAAGAAAGTAATTAAATAAAGGGAATTTACGCTACCCGTACTTAGCCTCTAATTTCCCTTTGACTAATTTAACTACTAGGAATTCATACTACCTTATATTAATACCTAATTATCCTATAACTACCAATCAACACCCTTACAATTTTCCACATCGAATGTCTTGACACATACCTTCGGAGGTTGAGGTGCGATTGAGGGTTGTGTGTCAATTTTCATTCGTACAAATTGGTGAACCCCAACATGGAGGATTAGTTCCTTCTTATTTCTTTTTCTTTCATTGCTATTACTTCACCTTTCCTTTTCTTCCCTTATTTTGGTAGGTATTTTATACTTCCTAAAATATGTATGGTAGAGAGTTAGGTGGGTAATTTGGCTTTGATAGATATGAAACCAACGTTCAACCACAACAATCCTCTTCCTTTTCCAGATGGGATGAAAAATACACAAACAACATGTAAACCTCCCCTAGTTATGCACTCAAACCCCATCAATTATGAGAGAATAGAGGAGGTTGATCAAACTTTGAACATGTGATACATTCAGCCCAATGCAAATAACGTGATTATTACGCAATCAATGGAACTCTAATAGTCTTCTCAATAATGGATAGAAGAAAGTCATTTCATAAAAAAAATTATCGAATACTTAGTGGGAAGAATTAGAGAATTCTAGAGAGTGTTGAACCATCGTAAGCTCCCCAACTCAAACTCATGTCTTTTCTACTTTAGTAGGGAGGATTAGAGAACATGGGATATCCAACTCATGATAGGGAAAAACAAGGGAATACATCCCTACTAATGAACAACCAATGCAACATCCTATACAACAAGGTTATCCGACTTTTAACTAAGTCTAGGTGATCTTCTCACAGGATCTAACACACTAGGGATGGGTCCTCATCCTTCTCAAGCTTATCCTACGCAATGGCTGGCCAGAAGTGCATTCTCGAATGCCACTCCATCAGGAACGATGTTGCAACGTTCCTTAGTGAAATTTCATAACGCCCACTAGTCCGTAGAGCCTATCCTGCGCCCGACTCCCATCATCCCACTTCCGATGTTTACTTGCATAAACAATGTATTCGAAACGGTCTCCCCAAATGGACCCGTATACAAAACTTCCGTTAGTGAAATCCACTCCTTATAACAGATGCCATATCAAGGAGAATTCATACGTATGTCCCAGTCTCCCTAGATGGACCCTACAACTCCTTATATGTTGTATCAAGAGCTTCATACATCTCAATCAATGACTATAATTTAGCTTACCTACTCTCCTCCACATCCTCATCAAGGAGCTTCAATGGTGGAATCTTATGCAATGGTTACTTACGTCAAGTACTTAAAATAACCCCTTGACTTTACCATACGTGGTGTCATGCTTCTGCACCCATTTCCTGATCTTGCCTAAAATTTAAGGGGGAGGGGGATCTAAATGCTCACATCAAGGCCTACGCTATAGCTATTAGGGAGTTGCTTCCTTGGGATGGTGTAGTATCTAAAATCTTCCAGAAGACTCTTGAAGGAATTTCATTAGACTAGTACTATCGGATTCTAGAAGCTTCTATACATTCCTTTAAACAACTTGTTTCAGAATTCATCATAGATTTTGACATGAACAAGTTACTTTGAACGGGAATAAGGGAGTTTTTACATATTAGGCAGGAGCAAAACCAAATTCTGCCACCCATTTCATCCAAAGATGGCGTCAAGTTCTTTACTCCTCTACAAGTGCACCCAACATGGACCAAATAGAACTTTGCGATCTTTTCCTTCACTCACTCAATCAAGAGACCAAGCAAGAAGTCCAAAAGTTTCATTTCCGTAGTTACGAAGAAGTATTGGAAGGTGTGTTTTGAATCGACCAAGTCGCTATTGATAGTGGGCTCAAGACTTACGATCTCAATGGGAAATTAGTATCCTTTAACCAAAACAATGCAAACCATCAAAACAACGGAGCCAAAAACCAAGGACCTAAGGCTTTAAATCGTAATCATAGTGCTACCACGAATGTTTTTACTGATCAAGAAAAGAACACTAGTTTTACAAATGACATTAACACTAACAACCATAACAAAAAAATAATAACATAGAAAATAAAATAGGCCCTAACATTGTTTCCCTCAGTCAACATAGTTGATGTGAACCGTCCCCCTCCTCAGAAAAATCAAACCCAAGGCCCAAACCAATACCAAAACTCCGACCAAGGGGAAACGAATCATGGTTATAACAATCAATTTCAAAACTACAATCGAGGTTATAATCAACAACAACAAGACGCTTATCAAAGACCAAGAAATTATGATCCTAACCTATATTGCAGTTTCCATCATGTCATCAGTCATGACGCTAGGACTTGTAGAGATTGTAACAAGTTCCTACAAAGACTCCCCTAAAAACCAAAGGCAACTCTTTCTGGATATGTTCTTATTAAAGTCTTAAACAAATTTGCAGCCAAATTATAGAGGAACTGTATCTCCTTAGAAAGTAAACCTAAACATATTTCGAGATCCATTCCCTACACATCCTTAAAATGTCAAGGTAAATCCTTAGAACATAAACAAGGGTCATTCTATGTTGCAAAAAATGATCATGAAGCCTCAACTTCTGACAACTCTCGAGTTGCCCCCAACCTCGGCTCTAATGACAATACATATAAATATTATCGGGATTAGTTGAGTTAGAGGTTGAACCAGAAATTAACTGAACAACTTGAGACAAGGGAATATGTTTCGCAAAACCTCCTTACCTACTCATTCTCTTATCACATAATGATACCCCTATAGTTTCAAAACCTATAGAGAGCTTATGATTTAATATCAGATTTGAACAAGAACTTTTCTCACATATACATTTTCCTATATTTACTAAATAATTTTCCTGTCACATCGTGCTATATTGTCAATGGACATACCAGGTATTTGTCATCTAGTTCATGTTACACCTCCTCCTAGAGTTCAAATAAATCATATTGATTTTTGATGTTCATCCTCCAGGGCATAGGGTGATAAGGATACTCCAAGTGTATATTTGACATAAGACAAGATGTGGCCTATTTAACGTCTGAAATATCCCGAAGAGGAGATCCTACTTTATATCTACAAGTCTGGGTTTATAAAAATTTCATTAAGAAGAGCCATGATTGATGACGAGTCTATCAGTGAATGTTGGATTCCTTTCTCTTTCATACAGAATTTGGAAGATATTGAGGAGAGTAATGCCACATCTGTGAAGAACCAAGGAGAAAAGGGGATGACTATTTAAGGGAAAACATCAAGTGGAACTTGTGAGTTCTTCCCGTGCGACCCTCAAGATAGAACAGGAGTATTAACGTAGGTGTACGAGGTATTGAAGGAGGAAACAAGTATACTAACATGACCCTTGGTTGACCATTGAAGGTGATCAGTCATCAACTATGTGTACTAAAAATAGAAGTGAGGAGGTTGGGTGTGCGGTAGTTTCCCAACACTCGAGAGGAGTGGAACCACATGGGTCCGCAAATTGTAAAGCCATAGGGTATTTGTTGTCATTAAACCCTAACACGTTTGCCATAATAAACCAATATGTTGTAGACAACTCTAGGTTTATAACTTCTTGAATATCTCAAACTTCTTGAAATAGAAATGAATTGAAATTGATGTATTGCTCTGTATTTGTAACAACTATCCAACAATTTCAATCAATTCTATTAGACGTTTGGAGACATCTCTCAACATTTTTCCTTAACAAAAGGTATTTGTTTATCTAATTTCATTACTTACATCTTGTCTAAACAACACAAATTATCAAAAATCGTCATTTTCAACCTTAGTTCATGTTTTATTAAAATTGTCAATTTTCACAGTAATCATCGACGATTACCTGAATCACCAACGATTCACCCTGAATCACTAACGATTCACCCTGAATTGTCAATTATACCTGTTAATTCACATTTCTTTGTAAATTTATTATTTTATCAATCTCGTGGATTTAACTTGTTCTTTGAAAGCATGGCATTAATTTAGATGGAAATTTTTGGTCGGTCTCATCCCATTACAAGCATTTACGACCTTCCTATAGTTCAACAACCCTTTTTCTGGGAACAATACAACATCCTTCACAATTTGACATTGCATGCAATTTGATTTACCATTGAAATCGAGGACATCGAAGATCAAATTGAGTGCATTGTGTAGAATGCCACATTGCTTTGAAAGATATTATGTAGAATTTGAATTGATTAGCAAAGTTTATGGTGTTTGTATATAGTAGAGTAAGTAGACTTGTGTGAAAGATGGCAAGATCACGATTCTAATGTCACCAATGATGCAATTTTTGATATACGGTGCTCAAGATATCGTGTGTATAAATTGCATAGGTAAGTAGATTAGGTTGACTTGAATAGCCTTTTAGAACTATTGTCTAGAAGTCAACTTACCATATATAGATAGATTTGAAGAGTTCAACTTATTTCATTTGTTATTGTACTTGAGAGGATATGAGCTTAGAGATAGATACGATGATGCTCTCCCGAGAGGCCCTCACTTAACAATTTGTTCGAGTATAGGAGGCCCTATATGCTAACTAACCTGACGAGTTGGTAAGTGTTTGAATTTATTGAAAAAATGCAATATTTTTCCTTATTTTATGAATTTGTAAAATTTTAAATTTGAGTCATTTTGAGTTTATAATCACTAAAAAATAGAGGTATAAAAGATATAGTTTGAAATAAATATAAATGGAAATCTTACAATAGTAAAAAAAATTAAAAAGTATATATTTAGAAAGAGGATAGTTTTCTTTACATTGTAGGCAAATTTTTAAGAAAGATTGCAATCGTTTTTGTAGGATTTATCATGGTGAAAGATGAGTTTTTGCATTTTTTTTCAAAAACATGTAGGTTGTTGTGTTGTAATAGTTCCAAGGCTCAGGTTTGGGAAACCAAAGAAATTCTAATCCTAGAAAATCTTGGTTTGTGTTCATAATTAAAGGAACGTGTGCGCGTTATAACATGACCTGTATGCATAATGCTACTACAACTATCAGTTGTATATGGCCCTTGCTAGATGCGGGTCTTTTGAGTATTTCCTTTGTTTATAATATTATTTGGAAACCAAATATATTCAAGAAACAATATTTCTTATACTTTAAATTTATTTTAGTAAATATAAGAAATTAGGGTCACTCTGCACCTTATGGAACTAGTCTCACAGCTCCATGAGTCACGGTTTAGGAGATAGTTTTTTATAATCTAATTTGGTCAGTACATAGGTATTTTTCAGGATTTCAGCATTCAACCTAAAGCTTTTAGGGTTTAAATTCTACAATCGATGTCTATTTTGGGAAATAATATAGTCATTGTTTAGGTTTTGGGGCCTTTTGGATTGTTTACTGACATTTGTAGGAGTGTTATATGTGTCAAAATTAGATTTTACAAACCTCACAACTCTCAAAGGAAACAATAGTTTCTCAAATATATGGACTCATGAAATGCCTTATAATACATAACAAATCAAAACACATGTACATGTTTTTATTAATTTGAAAATCCTTAACGACATCTACAAATACTACTCCCACTATTGGGATTGTTACAAAAATCCTAAAGCTATTACAATGGTGTTTCTTCATGACCCTTGAAAAGTTTCACTTGTTCCGTGCGACTCATCTCGTCTCTCTACTCCTTGTCACTCTAACCCCTCAAATGGTATACTTGACTCACTTCATGCACACATTGTGCTCTTTCACTTTTGTAATCAATGTGCAATATAAAATTCAACTATTGCATAAAGCATTCATGATAGCCCTGCATAATCGTCTCCATCACTCAACTTTTGTGGTGCACAATTTCATTTCTCTATTATCATTCTCGCCATCTTTGTGTGCACCCATACTTCACTAGTATTGTAAAACTTATGTAAGAAATTCAATTCCCCATGATACTCTTGTATCAAAAATTACATCTTCAATTTCAATCGAATTGACTGATTGATTCATGCCTAGATTTTTAATTAGTCCTAGATGAAGTAAAAAATCAAATCATATAGTTCCAATAAGTTTCACATGGCTCAATTTAATCAATATTTCTTCTCTTATTGAACCAATCAACTAACTATGTAATGCATGATATAATTAGGGGGTACAATTGAGTCCAAATTCATTGTTTTCATGTAAAATATCTAGCATGAAAAATTGAAAATCTTAAGCATGACAACTAAGCCCCTAATTGAAAATTAGGCTTCCCAATCATTGTGCATCCTTCCTCTGGCCAGCTTTCCTTCAGTTCAACCTTCACCATAGCTTATAGGAAATTCATAACAAGGTTTTCAATTTTTTTAGTGTGTAGGGATGATTACCCAAGGTGATAAATTAATTTCGTAAGATTCAGTGAAAGATAACTTCCTCTGGAGGCCTAAAAAGGCCATTTTGGCCATTTTACAGCTGGTAAACACCCTCTGAGAATGTTCAAGGAAATTATAAAGCATCTTAGGGGTGATTTTGGAGAGAATTGAAGGTGTTTGAAGTAATTTAGGAAAAATTTAGGAAAGAAAATATCATTCAGGATCCACGTGTTCAACAATGAGTATTCAGGGTGTAGGGAATGAGAGCTTCAATGGTGAATGTTGTCTTCTCTAGAATATTATGAAGATTTTCCAAATGAGTTAAGAGGAAAATAAATATGCATCGGAAATATATTGGAATCCTCTACAATTGGGAATATAAAATTTTATCTAAGGCTTAAGTATTTCGTGAGATATTTCAATCTTCTGTAGTTGCCCCTCTCAGTTCAAGAAGGAAAATGCCATAAATTTTGAGTTAAAGGAAGAATTTAGTTTTTATAATTATTCCATTGAACTTGAAATGTGATTTTGAGTCAAAATCATATAATATTTGACCCCTGAACCATTTTCCTAAGCTCTCATGGAGAAAATATCAAGCTCGGTGTTTAAAAATGGACATCCAATACTAAATTAGCTTTCCAAATCAAGAGCACAATCACACTTTGGACAAATTTGTATCCCCTCTCATTCCCCAAGGAAACAAGGGGTACATGAGGACACCAAATTCAACCTCATCCTCCTCCCTAAGTCATCACTTTGAACACCCAGGTGTCCTAAGTGTCCCCATTATCCCCTATGTCCCCATGGTGCAAGCGGGACAAAAGGGACCTCATCCTGATTATGGAAAAAGGGAGTTATATTGGTTTAATCCATTCATTAAAATGGACATTCATGGGGATCACATCCTATGACAAGGAACATATCAAGGTTTCAATGTATTTAAAATACAATCACTTGGACAACGGGTGTAATTAGGAGAATCGTAAGGTCTATGAAGGATCTGAAACATCAAAAACCTCATTGAAATTCAATTCATCAAGGGAGATTGATCATCAAATTCAGTGGTATAAATCTTGAGCTCACCATGATCAGTGTTCACAAACTCACGTGGTAATGATTATCTTGGTGATGTCTCACAGATTTTTAAATACTTTCCATCTTATCAATATTGGAGCTCCAGGATGGAAACCATTAGTAACTTTTATGATAAATTGCAGCATGTATTAAATCTCAACTCCCGATGGTAAAATGGGAAAGGGTGTGGATTCATTGAGAGTGTTTCTAAATTCACTTGCATAAAATCGTGATTTCTGTAGTGTTGAAATTAATTAATGAAATGTTTAAGTGTATGTATTCACGGAAGATGAATCACCTGTAAGAAAGAGTTGGACAAGATTGGTGACCTTCAATTCTTCTAAATGTCTCTTCATACATCTAAAAAGTATATAAGTATATGTCATTAAGGGAGTGATCACACACTTGCAGAATATAACATGAGTTGATAATCATCTTTTTCAGAAATATGCATCTCTTTTTGAGATAGAGGTACAAGAATAGTGGTCATTGGAGAGTAGATTTTTGTATTATTCAATGCATTTAAAAATAACATATCTAAGGGCCCTTCAAGTCTCATTTAGGGATCAATCCTTCCATCTAGAGGAGGAAACCTATTTCCATGAGGATAAATCGAGAAAAGAGGTGTCTAGATACTATAAGCATGTTTCCACTCAGGTGACATCTTGGTTAGGGAAGTGAATTGTGAAGTTAAAAAGGGTGTCATCATGTTCAAAGGTGAAATTAGAAGCTCATGAAGTAATTTGAGCATCATCATATCTTGACTCTTCCATCATGTTCAAACCTCTTCAAGGAACAAGCCAAGATGATCTAGTCAAGCTATTGAGGCATTCAAGACCATCATGTGTGAAGGATCAGTACATCAATCTATCTCAATGAGAGGCATATGATCAAAAGAGGTGTATGAGCATATTCAAGTTGATTCCATCTAAGGAGAATTCTAGATCCAAATGGGTACAGAGGATGATCTTCATATAGAGCACCATGCATGTAAGAATGAGAAATCATATAAGTTTCACTTGATGTCACTCACTTGGTAGTGTTCTTAAACACGTATTTTAACCTTTTAGTGTGATCACACTTCAAAGGAGGAAGGACATTGAAACCACCTCATTTGAATCTAATAAGTGGCCACATGACAAGAATGCGACATTCAGTGATAAATCCTTTTATCTACATGGTGAAGATGTATTTCAGTAAATGATAAATAATCACAAAATGATTTGAGCATCATGGAGATGATTTTTGATCACTAGGGTGAATTATGGAGGACTAGAAAATGTGTAAGTTGACATGTGGGACACAAAAATGTGCTCCCCTATGTACAAGAATTTTCTTCACTCAAAAACACAACCTAGGGTGTTAGGAAGGTGTTTTCAACTCACAAAATTTGACCCCATCCTCATGAGATCCTCACCAATGGTAAATAACATTTTATTTATGATAGTCCCCATTTTTAGAGGTACTTCTCAACATTTTGAATCTCCATTTATCATTGTGTGGTGACCATCTCAGTATGGAGTCTTCTAATACCTACAAGATAGTAATTAGACAAATGTTATGCTTACAGAATCATTTGACAACATGAATTGCATGAATGGAGGATGCAAAATGTGTTGGAGCTGTTACATCACCTTCTCCCATTTTGATCCTTCAAAACGTTCAATGAGGTGTACCAACACAAAATTATGCATGTATCATCCACATTACTATGCATCATGTATGTTTGATTATATGCATGAATCATTAGTAAGAAAAGTACTGCAGTGGTGACACATTATCCCTTGTGCAATTCATCTACTTTCTTTGAGACTTTGATTTCTAATTATGACACTTTTCTACATCTCTCAGATTTCTGTATCCACTTCTAATCAGGTCACATGGATCCCTAAACATCGACAATCTGTCTTGTCACAACTATGTTATTTTATGGTCTTAGGACACTAGTGCCCACTCTGAAGGCTGAATGCCCAGAAATGCTTGTGTCCCTTTTTGGCACTCTTGTCCTCCTTGTTATTTTACACATTTCATTATTTGTGGTTGACCTTGTTTCTTTTCTTATCCTTATCTTGTGTTCTCAGTAGGCCTTTTGTGTCACTAGTGTCGAAATTAAAGCAAGAGACTCATATATACACAACATACTAACTATTATTCTAGCTGAAAAATCAAGAGGGACTATCATATCTACATATTACTACCACTACTCAAAAGGGGCTACATTTTGGGCTGCATACACTACATAAGAAGGGGAAGTCTTGAATTCCATACCACACATTTTCATTCTTGCATCACAACTAGCTATAACCAGTTATCTTAGAATCATTGGCGCGAGGGAAAATCTAGGAAAAGGACATCATTTCACACATAAGCACAAAGAACTACATACGGAGTTCTGAGATATAGTGACACAGTTCTTGATACATAAGTTCATGCATTGCGTGACATGCCAGGGTCAACTGACTTCACATAATTACATATTTTATTAACTCATAATGTGTTTGTGAGCTTGTATAGATAGCTATGGATTTGTGTTTGACAGGTTATAGGTGCGATCAAAACCCTAACAAGGAAATTTGGAGTGACAAAGCCAATTTCTATATTTAGAAGTGAATACCTTCAGAACCAAAAAAGATCATGATACTGAATATTCACACAATCACTAGGTACTCAGAACAATCACTAATCCAAGTTCATTTTTGTCCTCATGTAGGCACTTCTTGTCACATATAGGGTTTCAGAGTTCCCAATTCTCAGTGCAAGCCACCAAGTTGTCTCCAGATAGACTCCAAAAGATACTAATCTCGTAGTCACTTTCTTGATCTAACTCAAGAATCCCCAATAAGTCTCTCAGTTTCCTTGTATGTACCTAGGGTTTCACATTGAATTTTGGATAACTTTTATGATGAATTTAATTGTTACAATTACCAATGTTGAATATCATTTGCTGACCCATTAGTCACTCTAAAATTTAAATTTAACTATCACTTTTTAGATTAAATCATTTGGTGAACCTATGCTCCTTATCGCTTCAAACTCCTTTTCCTAATATCCAGTATCCCTCATGGCCCTAATAAAAGGTATTCACATACCCAATCACCCTTATGACCTTTATGAACATAAATAAATCCTTTCCAATGCCTGCATGAAGAAGCTAAATTTTTGTGTTACCCCAATGTGAAAATCCCTGTATATGATCCCATGTTATCCAATTACAACTCCTTGCATTCCAAGAATATTCTCTTGATGATCTCCCAAGTCCCAATTCAAGTCGCATCATTGTCTCTCCATTATAATCAAGGAACATTCTCTCACTATTCCACTATATGACATGACAGGATTTCTCCATCCTCTTCCCATTGTACTATAGTAAATGATAACATCTACATGTTTTTTAGATTCTTTAAGCCGTATGATAGAATGCAAGTAGTCCACATGTTCAATAGCATACATCAGAGACATTGCCTTCTATTCCTTATTAATAGCTATTATTAATGATCGATGTTCCTTCTTATTGGTTGTTGAGGTGTGAACTATACCTTATAAATCTTCTACTTTTGAAGGATTTATATCTAATGATTTCCATATTGACTGTATTTGGGAGCAAAAGAGGTGAAATAATGTAAAAACCTAAATTCAAGACGATCTTACACCAATTAGACTCCTCACCATACTACACATTTGATGAGCCTTTTCACGTGAAAAAGTGTTCCAGGAATTCCAATCAGGGGTTTGTCAATATCCCATATGATCACTCGACTAATGGAAATCTTGAACCCCTGCGTACATGCCTCAATCTCTTCCCATATGTTTCTGTGGTTGGTTATCCTTTCTCTACACGTGCATAGGTGTTACATGATTTGCAAAGACTCACACTTTTCCATCAAAGTTACAATTCCATAGGAAGAGCTGTCAGAGTTTATGCTTCAAATTGACAAGGCAGAGCTCTGTCCTGGAAATCCCGATCCCTAATAAAAATTCACAATTTCATTTTCCTCAAGTGGTAATTCACCATGCCTATGAATAAAACAATTCGATGAAAACCAATGCAATCCTTACTTAAATCTCAAAAGTGTTTTGCTAGTTACCATGTTGAAATGCTTCATATTCCAATGAGTAGCCATTGTTAATAAAACCATTCGCGTCTAAATAAGGTGTCAATGCCAATATTTATCTTCCATGGTATTTGAAGACAAACTACCTAAAATAGAAAGACATATTAGCACTTAGTTCTGATAGTGGAGGCATTGTATATTGGTTAGATGTTTTAAAAAACAGCAAAAACTAAAGTTACATATGAGACGCTTACCTCTCTTTACCTTAGGAAACACAAAACTGATTCTAGCTTGATATTCTTATGCTTGAATTCTTGTATGCACCATTTAATTTTTGCAATTGATATAAAGAAATAGCAATCTGAACAGTTTCTCATGGCTTAATTCTGGTCCATTAAAGGGTAAAAGCTATTATATGATACATGTGATTCATTTACATTTTCTTTGTTATAAGGTTATTCAATTTATAATAAAGTCTTAATTGCTCGATCATGTTAATGGACATCTCCTACTTCTTCTACTCCTCCCTGCACCTACAAAGTCCTCCTACTCTCCCAGTCTATTGTTACCTTCCTTTGAACGGTCGCCATATCCTCCTTCACATAAGTCCTAAACCTTTCGCTTTTCTTGCGCAAAATGCAAATCAAGCACCTAAATCTTCCCCACCTCCCACCTGTGTGACCATTATACTTTTCACATGAAATACTAAGACTACATGATGTCTTAAGTAATTTACTTGATAAGTAGTTTGATTCGTTTACCTTCCAACCATCATCATCCCCCTCATTAGCTACACCATCATCGTGACTGCCATTTTTGCAATTTTCACTACATTAATGGTCACCATGACAATGATTGTTATGCCCTTAATGATGGACTCCAAAAATTAGAATATAAGGGTGTCATTACCTTTCACAGATACCTTTCTCGTGAGTTCTCTATCTCTCTCCTATTCACATGTAGGCGAGCCTCTGTATACTGTTAGCTTGTAGCATTCACCATCTACTAAAGGTCATTATTTGGTCCCCCTCATAAATTCATCATTCATCCAACTCCAATAGTGGAGAGTAGCACCCTCTTCCAGCTATCTGCCTTCAACTTGGCAATGGCAGCAGCCTGGTATTATCCTGTCACAACAACCGCTCTCATAAGCAGGCTCAAATTCAGCCTCATTATTCCCTTCATTGGGGGAATTATTACTAGTGATCACATTGTTTATTGTTATGACGGTTAATACCTTCTTATGTGTGTGTGAGGTTGTCTCTGCAACAACTGAACAGGGCAATCTAGCAATTCATGTGAGTACATCTCCACTCAGGCTTATCAGCAAGGTTAGATCTCCACACACACAGGACACACACACATCATATATATATCTCTGTGTGTGTGTGTGTATTTACGCTGAAGGCGTTACCCCTATGGGAAAAGGCTTTGCAGTCGTTCATCCCACCGACCTAATTTTGACGGCCATTTTGACATTTTTGTGTTTCCGGGTAAAATTAACTCTATGAAAAACAAGATCACCGACTCCATTTTTAACCACGCTTTCTCTGTATTTTAACATCTTCAATTTCGCCCACATTATTCGCAATTCCATTTCCGCATTCACCCTCCAAATCCTCCAAATTACTTTCGGGATAGCGAAGAAAAGTTTTATTGTGTCTGTGGTTTTGGTTTTTTGTTAGGATTTGCAGGGATTATTGTAATTATCCGATCTTTCGAGGGGGTCTTGTTAATCTTAGTAGTTAGTAGCTTGGACAGCTGTTTGTCCTCATCCATTTGTTATGGGTAGTTTGGACAGCCTAGAATTTAGAGAAATAGTTGTTTTTGTCAAACAAATATTGTTAGGATAAGAACAATTGCTATCTAATATTGACTCCTTTTAGGTGACACCTCATAACCAAGGTTGTTATGGTTATTGAGTTGTCTTAATTTCAGCCGTTCATCTGTATTAATCTCGGCCGTTGATTTTCAACGAGAGTAGTATATAAGGGGGTCATTGGGGTCATTTGTAACAAGGAAGTTTTGAGAGAAACTTGCAGTGTTAGCAAGGGCGCAGTGACAGTGTTGGAGATAGTAGTGGAGGAATATTAGCAGGAGGATTAGGAGATTGTCGGAGCTCTGCCAGTAAGAGGCAAGCAGTATTTGTATCTCTTGATTTGCTGAAGTTTAATATATTTCTCATCTGTAATACTGGTTTTCCCTACGGGGTTTTTCCAGGGATAATTGTCCGAAAATATTGTGTTCACCTTGTTGGGTATATTTTTTTAATGTGTTTGTATTTGTGAAGTTACAGTTGTGTTATTTTCCAATATTTGTTGATCAAATAATCTTACAAGATAGGAGGTTAATAATCAGTAACTGTAATAGATTTTTCACAAGTCTCGGAGAAGGAAGCGCAAAGAGCGTAAAATAGACAGTCATTTATGTCCCTTCAACAATCAAATACGGAGAAGAGCGATGCTCCCTAGCTGAGGCGGGAGAGCGGAGGAGAAAGATCAAGCGCTTCTTGTGGTGCTCATCCTCTCAAAGGAGTTGTTGAAGGGCCTACCCCTCATAACACCTCTAACACAAGGTATGCATGTTTTTTCCATCTTCTTTTATGTGATTTTCAAACCTTAGAAAAAATAAAAAATTAGGGTTTTAATTTTTTTTTTGCATTGAGGGGAAGATCCGATGGTGGGTTAACAAGTGACTCTTATTGGGTGCAGGAAAAGGGTCCACCATGTATTTACCAACAATCAATACCGACCTGTCCAACATAGATGATGATAGCAGCAACCGCCGACAATCAATGTCAATGTTGCTGCCTTCTCTCTTTTCACTTTTGAGCATGGCGAGGCTAATCGATTTCCACCTAGATGTTACTAATTTAGTTGATTTCCCTAATCCTTCGGATGAAGGAGCTCCATCCAATTAGAGGGTGGTTATGGTGAGTGGGGACTCCATTAATACTCCAGGTGATTAAGAATTATAAATGAAAGATTTTCTGTTATGTCAATATGTTTCTTTTTCTTTGGTGTGAGACCTTTGATGGCAATGCAGTTGACTGTGGATTTGAAGCCCAATCTCTGAAGCAGGTCCTCAGATTCTCTGCCTCTACATTGCGTGTACTTTTTTTCTTTTCATATGTTTCTCCAGCATTATTCATGATAGCAGAAGTGTTCCTATTGGGATTGAGAAATAATCTATCAGATCAAATTCTTCAAAGATGGATAAGAAGTTGGTGCCTGACTAATTTTTTGTGACATGCATATCACAAAGATTGAATTTTATTTTAGCCATAACAACACTCTTTTGTCTTGAGTTTGATTTCTCATATTTCTTTTCTATTCTTATTTCTAATGCAGGTTCACAATGGCAAACTATTGGTGAATGGTATTGTCCAATATGAAGTTTTCATTCTGGAGCCACCTGCATGTGACATGCGTCTAACTAGCCTTCAACTAAAATTGAAAGCACCATTTATGAAGTGGAGACAACTGCATTATCAGACTGCAGAGTAGCAGTGAAAATTACATTAGCAGACGACAGAATAACAGCTGATGCTATTAAATATTTTTTTCCCTATAGATTGATTTTGCTTTGAAGTCAATTTCTGAATCTTTCTACATTGGAAAAATAAGCAATAAATGGTGTTAGGATTATAAGGTTGGGAGGAAACACTGAAAGATTGCATAGTCTACATGGTGTTGTTTAAGAGCAACTAGGTGTCAAGCTTTTTAGTTTCAAGAAATATGGCCCTCATGATTTGGTCCCTGAATTTATGAAGGAATTTTTCAAAGAATGCCAATTTGGTTCTGATGGATCGCAATATTGCAAGGGACAAGCTGCAGAATCTAATAACATTATTGTCGCTCTTCTTATTTCATTGTGAAAATGGATGAAAACCATGAAGAAATGGTGCATGGTTTTTAAGAAGGAGCTTCTGCCATTCTCTCGCATGTGGTACTGTGATGGAGAATTATGGTATGTGTTTCTTTAACCCCTCTTTCATTTTTAAAATTTTCCGTTTAATTTAACATCTTACACCATTAATATCTACCACTACCCCAGGCTGCCATTCTAGGTTAATGTTAAAATTTTCATTTTTCCCCTCATCATTTTATTTGAGTGCAGGATTTACATAATGGTGTAATTTTCTCTGTTCTCAGAATAATTTTTATTCAGATCCAGGATTAACTTAATGGTAAAGCTTTATTTGTTCATAGTTTGTACAAGTGTGAAGAGTTGGGTATTGGAGCATCAATACTACAAGAGCTGTAAAATTCAGATTTGGTTGATTTAGAACTTACCCTTACTGCTGTTGTTGCTGCCGCTACAACACAGAATAGTATTTGTGATGTTTTCGAGCCATATCCATCTTTTCTCTTGAAAAAAGAGGAACTTCGAAGACGTTCAGGTTTCTTTAGTAGTTACATGTATGGAGGAGACACTTCCAGTGAAGCAGAGAATTATTTGTCTAATAAAAATATGGAACTTTTAGCTAAATTAGTGTTCCAATTAGGGATGCAACAGTATTCCAATGAAACTAAATTAGTGTTGAAATAACGGATGTCCTGGCTGAAAAAGGATGGTACTCCATGTGAATTATCTGAAGAAGATTATGCAGAAAAAATAAGGCTTCCATAAAAAATCCGCAGATATGTGATGTTTACAAATAGATTGTCACTTCACCTACTTCAAAAGAATGACAGATTAAATGTGGGTGCATGTTTATACCAGTTTGCAGTTTTCTACAACTCTGACAGTGAGAAAATATTTAGCCAACGGAGGAAAATTGAAGGATCTATCTTTGCCTTCCATGGAAGTTCTTCATGTAACTGGTATTCTATCATAAGGTATGTGCTACGGCTACTATTTAAATTTTCTGCATATTCTTAGTGAAATCTTGTTTTTTTTCCTTTTCTTTGAATGTTCTGCATCTTCATGTTAAGATATACTGCAGGTCATATTAATCTTTTTAATGGATATTGGTGTTGTTGAATTTTACAGGAATGGGTTCAGGTGCTTGAGTAACACCAACTACATGTCTGCTGGAAATGCATGTGGGGATGGCGTCTACTTCTCCGCTGAAATGAGGACGTCATTAAATTATTCCACTTGTTCGTCTTGGACAGTACATGGGATTACCAAAGAGTACTCTGTGATGGCTATTTGTGAAATTTTATCGGGGAAGAAGCATTCACATCCTAGATCTAACGTCTATGTGGTTGGTCCCAAATATGAAAATGACATTGTCATCTACTATTTACTTGTGTTTAATCCTCGTAAGTATTATGGTGGAGGAAAAGTAAAAATAACAAAAGGCCATACGCTAATAGTAGGCCATATGCTTATAGTAGCAGAAGAGGCAAAGCAATCAGATACCAATTTTCAGCAACATTATGAGAAGATGAGAAAGCAATATGTTGAGGAGGTTATCAATGGAGGGATCTTTCCCAAAGACCAAATCATGCATTTATTGCAGAAAAGGAAGATAATTACAAAAAATGTGGCTTAAGATCTTGAGAATAATTGTGGCTTAAGATCTAGAGAGTTTTTTTTTAAATGTCTGTAACAACAGAATGAGATTCATGAGTTGCAACGTTACAGATAAATTCTAGTACAACACATGTTTTATCGATGTTTTCTGCTATATTGACCTATCTCAGTTTTTTAGTCTATAAAATCTCGCACTGTTGCCAAGCATTTAATGAAAATAAGTGAAGTAAATGCTCATTTATAATCGAAGATTATGTTAGTATTTTGATGATAAGTGAGCACCTTAAATTATTGTTAATTGATCGTTGTTAGTATTAAATAGATACCAAAACAATCATGATTTATTAAACCTCAAACAAACATAAAATAAAACTCCAAAAGTGAATGTTAAACTTCTAATAACATTGTATTGCAAAACTAAAAATGAATGCCTAAAAATGATCTCTTATTTGAATCTTGTTGGATATGTCGCTTATCTATGTATGTAAATGAGCACCTATCTATGTATGGAGGTGCACTTGGTGCTAATTGCATAAAAAAGAATTAGAATAAATTGTCGCACCCTTTTTAAAGTGTGAGCTTTATTTCAGCTTTGTAATTTGAGTCTTTGCTTGACTCTATTTAGAAGTCATTTTTTTAGGCTTAGTTTGGTGGTTAGGCAAACAAGATTAATTATAAGACTTGTTTTAGTTGTAAAAATGCACGCTCTCTTGTTTGAAGAGGTTGGTGTGGCTGAGTTTGGTGTAAAATTTAAGTAATAACTATGAGATGGATTGGCTGGAACTCGAAGTTTTGATGAACATATATTATATATGGCAAGGTGAAGGATAGTTTTTTTAATCGAAAAGATGTTATGAGGATAAATATTTTGTCAATATTCTATACATATTTAAATTTATTTATTAAGTCCTTATTTATTTCTATATTTCGCATGTTAGTTCACAATCTCGAAAAATCTAAAAGTATTAATAATGAAATAAATTTATTTTTTCTATACACATGGAGACCAACTCATTCTAAAATTACTCAATGTGATGTTAGTGTTTCTCAATATTGTTTTTTTTATAACTCTTACATTTGATACTCAATTTTGGTCAATCTATGTTTTCTTTAGGTTTTCTTTTACTATTTAGTTGCCTATTTAGAGTCATAATTCCTATAACACCCTCCCATTCCAACTTTTCAGTTCTTCTCACATTTATGACTAACACATGTTTTTTTATTGAAACGTTAGTTCCACCTTTAATTGTCTATGTCTTAGCTTTTAAATTCCATCTCAATCTTGTATTGATAGGAATTATTGCGATTTACTAGGTGGAAGAACAATAGTGTGTCCCACTTCTTGTTCCAAAAATGCGAGTAGCAATTTGGGCGGGGTGCAGATCACAGGGTGTTCGTGTGAATACCCTTATTGAGAGTTGTCCAAGCATTTGTAAATCTCTACGACGCATCAATGCCACCACCAGCATTACCTTTATTTGTTGTTGTCAAATTTGATAGATACAACATCCCATGTTGGGATCCCTCCAACCCGTTACATATTCTGATACCCCCTATTTTGAGAGGGAATCAAAGAAAATTGCCGATTAAAATGGTATGGGGATTAACTATCCATAAGTTTTTTCATTCGAAAGGTACTCAAAAATGGCACACATATCAACACTTGGAGCTAGAAGAAAGGAGGAAGTCAAGACTAATAACACTCAACCAAAACAATCCGTTGTAAATATTACAGCGTCTACTTATGATAGCATCTCTGATACTACTTTACTCAAAACTTATTGTATCCTAAGTGACATTGTCGTTCAAGGGGTATCAAATGTATTCATTTTTACTTGCCAAAAAAATAGGCCACAAAAGGCTACCATTCATGATATAATTCTGTCAAATGTACGGATGTCTTCATGTATGTGCATGTTTATTCAAATAAAATGTCCGCAAAAGGCTGATATAAGATTTGCAACTTTATATGTACGAATCTGTAACAAATTTGAAATGTACACATACAACATTTCAATGTAATGTTCATCTATATTCCTACACTTACCACTATCAATCACACCCTTATCAACAGTGTTCAACTACAAGTTTTTCCAGTAATAACATCCAACTCTAACAAATCAAATAACACACTATACCCATTAAATGCATCACACTGCATCAACTAGTTCCCAAACATATTTTTAAATTTACACAGTATCTATGTATTCAATATTTTTAACAAGCTTGAAATGTAGAGAGGAGTACCTTAAAAAAAGCCTATCTATATTTAGTACACTTCATGAAATCAATCAAACCCATTAAACAACATCAACTACAAAAGTATTAATTATCCCTCTAAATCAAATAACACATACCATTCAGTGTTCACATTGCATTGTACACATGCGATTGCTAGTACATAATACAAGATAAAATTAATCAAATTATTTGCTGTATAAATATTATCAGTGGCCATTTAATTTCTTAATATTCATAGGGATATCAGAATATTAAGTTTCCTATCTTTGATAAGCAGTTGTTCATGAGTTTGTCTAGAATGCACTTTTAGTTATAATGTGGAAGTTCCCCAACTGATAGAAACATTGTTTTGTATGATTATGTACATAATTTATTAGGGAGCTTTCTACCAATGTGTGTTCAAAAGAGTTCTTTATGTGAACCAAGGCTCGCAACTTATATTGGAATATCATTTAAATAGTGGACCTATTTGCACAAATTTATTATATCCAGTTTATGTTTGTCAGATGATGTATGAACATAATCAAGGTAAATTGATTTTACGAGTTAATGGCGTGAATGAAAATCATTTGCAAAAATCTAGGTTTCCATTACCGGTGTTAAGATACTCATTGAATAGTCGTGAACACCAATTATATCTGATAAACTTTGTCAATCCTTTTATGAAAGGAGTTGATCTTCCTAGACCTGAATTTATTCTATTTTTATAAATAGTTTTAATCAAAACTCTTCGTGTTGGATTCAGAGGTCCATGTTCTTGAATTAGATCTGATCAACGTTTTTCAATCTAAGAGATTACAAGGAGATTATCAACTCCATGTAAACCAGTATCCTTTGGCATCGCCAAAACATCATCACCAAGAGCCCATTTCCAACTATTTCTGAGGATTTACCATAATCTTGCCGTTTCATATCTGAGCCTTTTCGATTATTCCTTAGTATGTGAAATGAAATAATCGCCAAATTTACGTAGCCTCATTTCACTCTGAAAATATGGGTTGCTTTCACCAGGATTCAGCAATCTGAGTTTATATTTGTTTAAGTGGATCGGAAATTGTTTCATGATATGACCTTTTCATTATCACTTCATCTGTTATATAAAATATTTTGAGATCATTGGCTACTCCAGCATTCGGTTCTAAGTCCATTTGTTCAATAAATTTGCTAGATTACTGTCCATTAATCAGTTTGTGATGCCATTACTCAAAGTTTTTTTTGTGAATGACTTCCTCTTCATGTTTTCCATTCAAGTATCCATTCGGAATATGGGTTAACATATTTTCCAAGGTTTATTTACAATTTTCTATCCATGTATAGGTGACCAGTCTTGAGCTGGATAGGTTTATAACATTTATTATTTGATAAATTAAATAGTTTATGTCTAGTGGGCATGTTTTTTGTCCCTAAAGTCCTGATTAAATTTTAGTTTCTGTGCAAGTATTTTTGTACCGCGTTACAACGGGATAACAGAATTCTTCGAATTGCAACTATCATGTTCCCAGCATGAGGGGTATTTTTCCGCCAAGATTGATTTGCAATCCTGCTAAGTGTCGTATCCCGGTTTTATTGTTTTCATTAACTTTATTTCTTGCCTGCAGCTTTCAGTCATTGAATTCAACCCTTAATAGGCTCATAAAGAGTTAAAAATTTGATTATCATTATAAAAGAACAGAAAAAGTTATGTAAGGTTTATTGTTTAGTGGAAACGTTGACTTGTCATGAGTTTCTAATTTAACTATCTAACATTGACCAAGCTGATCATGTCTAGTTGTATTTTCCAACCTATTCACTGGAATAACTCAAGCACAACCCTGATGTTGGAGGTAAAGAAAACTATCTCTTGTCGGTCTTTTGTGACGATAGTGGTTGTGATCATGGTGAATTTTAGTAACTGTCAGGAAATAACTGCTACATAGTCTCAAGTTATTTCCATATCATTTCCTTTTGGATTAACAATGTAACTATTGTCAAAATTAAAATGATAAAAAAATGTGATTCAATTCAGATTTGAGCATGATTTCAAATAATTTGATGTGATTTTCAACTTGTACTATCGTACTTCATCTGGAAGGTGATCGGTCAGTGAAAGATTCATTTTCAAGTCGAGATCATGTTTAGTTAGTAAAGATCAACAACTCAGATCTAATGGAGGCCCAGAGGCTATGTGACAACGGTAATGATTCTTTTCAGTCGCAACGATGGGTGCCGCTTAAGTCCGGAAATTTCACATTGCATGAAAGGTGTAGCTGTTCTATCAATCGGTTCCAGATTTTCAACGTATGTGAAAAAAATACTCCTAATGCAAGGTATGGAAATTCACTTGTGTATGACTAAGTATTCCTAATGACTGTTCTATTCCAATTTAGAGAACAAGTAGAGATCAACAACAAATGGATGAAATTATGAACATTCTGACAGTCTTAAGAGTGAACAGTGATATGTTTCCTATTTAAATAGATTTGTGGTTATTGATGTACTTTTAAACCATGTCGAAGGTTGTGAAGAATAGTTCCTTCATGTACAACTGCTAGGTCAGGGGAGAAAATACTGAGTAGCACACATTCATATGATTTGAAAGTGTGTTGTGACACATCCTCATTGCAAAACCACCTGATGTTGGACAAAGTTTGCATGAACACCTGATAGCAATGAAAGGTTGGTAAGTTCCTTCTTTTAAACCATGGAATTCAGAGATGATTTAATCACAATCATAGATCATGAGTCCATATGAATTTACACATGTTGCATAGGGATAAGGCAAGAATTACAAATTGAGTGTGTGAATGTTACTTGCCCCATGAATTACATTCAACATTAAGGGGGGGAATGTTAGGAAAGTTAATAGTGCTCACTTCCTTATTTATTTTGAAACGTTGGGTTACATTTTTCAATTTCAATTGCCATCTTAAGAGTTTTTAATGGTAATAAGGATTTTGTAGATTCTCCAGATTTGAATAGGTGAGTTGATGCATTTCATGTTTAGTAAGCAGATTTTTTACCCCACCTCTTTCAATGTCCATGGATGCTCCTGAAAATTATATGAAAAGTCAATAAAGCCTGATATCCCTCTATGTACTTTATATTCATGTTGGAGTAAAGTAGAAACCTGCCCATACTGTCCTTAAGAGGTTCCCACCTACTCTTTCAGGGAAGATGTTCACACTTCCTACATTTTCACGATTTCATTCGACATCCAAAATACATAGGGTTGATGACTGCACATGTTGTAGATCAAATGTCTCATGATTGAAGAAAATTACTGACCCTCTTAACCTATGGAGACGATTCCCATCCATGAAGCCCGATGTTGATGCCATTGAGAGAGAGTTCAATCAAGGCTTGCTATAAATAATTTGGGTATTGTTAGAACCTCTTAAATGAAACTTAGCTCTCTTGTTGAGAGAGAATTAATTCTCTTAATTCCACCCCTTCCATCTGACATCATAATCAAACTTAGTGTTACATCGGGTGTCCCAATCTCATTAATCATACTGGTGTGTTATCGCTGCATGGAGAATTATTACATTATCATTGAGACTACTTATGAATCAATGGTGATTATCTCATCACGAGTTAGATCGAAGTTTCTATTCATCTTTTACTTTAGGTTATGGCGACAATACAGTTCATTTCACATTGTTTTCTTTGTGAGCGTCGAGCTCCATTGTTTTCAAATGGTAGCTAGGATTTTGATCTCTAAATGACGACCCCTTTCTTGGAATCTCAATACCCATGTTCAATCCCTAGTACTATTTATTTTACCCCACCTCTTTCAACCTTCAACGGAGTGCGACTTAATTGTGGTCTATAAGGATCTGTCAGTTACCAACCAAACCTATGGACTGTATCACATGCACATGGATAATTATCACTTGGATAGCACTTTCCCTGACATCAACTCTAATGATTTTAGTTTCCATTAATGCCCGTCTATATACCTATATCAATATATATATATACATATGAAATGCCAAAATCCTATATTTTTTAGTAACGAAAAAATCACTTTGGGCCAAGCCTCTATGTACATCATATACAACCTATGGCACTACATATAATCACCTTTCATGCACTAGCGACTGGATCTACCACGTTATTGGATGAACCTTCCTCGAATTCCAAGCCTTATGCTTAACCCTACATTCACTCGCCATCTCAGAACACAACTAGACGTAGCCTAACTGCAATTGGCTCGGTGCAAAGAGCAGATCATTCTAGGCCCTATTTCTACATAACGCTTGACATAGATTTCAGATCATATTGTTATAAGAATTTTAAGATGAATCCAGGAGCTTCCCATGAGCCTGTCTCAGAAACTCATTCTTGTATATTGTGCCTCATCCCACTCACTCAACCAAAATATATAGATACTCCTATTGATTATCGCCACAAGCTCAAAAAAAGAGGTATGATTATTTTTGTAATCCTATCCACCCACTTTAACAGTCCCTCCACCCAATATTTATGCTCTGGAGGCTTGCTTTCTTAGTGTTTACATGTGTAACTTAGGTATCCAAGAACTTAACATGTACCAGGTAAAAGAGCCCAGGAAAGTTCGGCCTACTTCCACATGACAGTAATATCGTATTCGAGCAACTATGTCACTCGTTGTATTCACCAGACTGCACGGTTAGTATTTTTGAAACTCTTAAATAACTATTTATTATTCTAAGCTCTGCTTGCGCCTCTACTTTTTTAGCATCATACCATCTAGAATTGGTATCCTGGGAGATTCAATAACATGCACTAAGGGATCATAGTGTGACCTGGTACATTTTGGACCACTATGCTAACCTCTAAGATCCATCTAAGTTTGTCATGTTACCACTGGTTATAAGCCTCAGTACACCTCAAATCATCCACTTGTTTATTGGCCACTATGGCTAACATTTACCTCGTTAATGGATCTTTGGTGCATTAACTGTGATGGGCAGATAAGGGCATAAAATCAAACCTGGTTTACATCGCAGCCCTATTTGATTGAATATGCAGATGGTATGGCACTAGGGGCATGTCTATAGGGAGCCATACCAAGTTGGTCGAGACATATGTAGACCTTGTTGTTACTTGTTTGACTACTTCCTGAGAAATTGGCTTTTTAGTTACATAGTATGCTGAATAATACTTGGATAACTACATTTTTTGGTGTACCCATCCTTTATAATAACTATACGGCTCTCATTGAAAATAAGCATTGGGTGGAACATCTGATCAAGACAATGTGTTTTATAATGTTGGAGATTTGAATCAACCTATCCATCCTTTTGCTCTGGGTCCCAACCCATCTCACTGCAAATATCTCTAGCCAAGCCCAATTGTCCCATGGCCCAATTAGTGGCCTCACTATAACCATATGCTCATACGCTCATACATGTAAAAGAGTGTTTGCTCTTATCCCACTACCATGGTCCTCCTATGTGAACCAACACAAATCCTTGTATAAATGGGCCAACACACATCGTGCCCATGCATATCTCGTACCATGCTCCTATATACTCTGAAAAATATCATGCATCCTATACAGAATATCAATTTCACCACCCTCCATTGTCACTGATGAAGCCAATACTACTGTAATGAACTTCCAAAACCGTAAAACTCCAGATCTCATAATCACATACAAGGTAATATACATCTCAGCATGTACTTTAGACCCTTTAAAATACCGGCATGCTGCCCTCATCTAACTCTAGGAATATACTATGTCCATAACATGTTCCATCTCTCCAACAATAGGAAACATCAATATCCTATATACATCCCCCAACATCACTGTCATCTCCCCTGTTGGCAACCAAAATGTGCAAGTATTTACACACCATCTCTCGCACAATGCTATAAACAAGGGAATATTATGGGTCACCTCCCCTAATTTAGTAATATGTCACAAGCCAACACGATCTAATACACCCCGCTCATCATTGGTCAACCCCAGACCAAACAATGTACTCAAATGACTCCCTCAAGTGTATATCTCTCTGCGCAGAATAACCAAACAATAAAACATTGTATTAACACGCATCCATTCTTTAAAAATCAATCATAACAACGACAAAATCAACTAAATTCCCCAAATAACCCAAAAAAAAAAGCCCCTGGACACTAGCACCTCATGATAGGTCAGTAGTTCCCAGAATTGGGTGCTAGTGTCCCAAAAGACAAAAATTTCCTGTCCGCTTCAGTCTAGGTCAATAACGCCAAATTTTCTAAAAATGTTAAAAACAGAAAAAATTGACAAAAAAATCTATATTTGACCATACATACAAGCTCCCCGGTCATTTGTGTAGCCACGCCAATCGCTAACCTCTTGAATCTCATCTAAATAGACTGTTTGACATGAGGCATCCTCGTAACTCAAAGCTCAAATCACACTCATTCTTGGATCAAATGAAACTTTACTATTCACATTTTTCAATTTACTAGGTATAGTAATTCAATTTTACTCTATATTATATTCACTAATTTCTACCATTCTCGTGGCTAATGCAAATGCATGGTTTGTCTCATATCTTGAGTCTCGCTACTCTATTTTTCTTTTCATTTCTAAAATCCAGATCATGGTCTCATTTAGCACCGTACTATATAACTCTACATAATCTATTTTCAATTCCGGCACACGCACTATGCTATATCTACACATATTTTACCAACACTATTACATCTCCTCTACTATCTCTTGGTTACGAATACGAATACAGTCCTTAACACCTTTGATTTTAGATTGGTATTCATTTCTCCACCCCTTTCCCTTTCATCAAAAGGGCGGCATACAATCATGATCACCTTATAATCCCTGCCAAGGTACAATGTAATCAAGCGACACTCCTAATACATTACTATCACATTTTTTCTGATCTCAATCAAATACGGTTACATTTAATCTATATGACAATTAATAATTTTTGCTATTTCGAACTCATTCCCCAAAATGACCTAATTTGGAGGCAAAATTGATACAACATAGTTATTATTGCTTTCAAATGACCTAATTTAGGAGTCAAATTACGTCACCATCGCTTCCAGATGACCTAACTTGAAAGTCATCTAATACTATTCAAATCAGCTACACCCATTACTATAGGAGCACAAGGTAAATGAGAATTCATTTCCTTTCCTTTACTACTCCAACATGGGTTCTTTAATCAAGACAAACATTATTTCAATCAGAACAAATTAGTCCTTATTCATCTACAGCGGTTGAATATTTTGGGGAAGTTTCATGGATGGAGATAAAAATAGACATCTCTCCACAACACTCTTCTTCTAGTGGTAGGATGCCCAAATCCTTAAATTATCAACAAATCAAGTTGGGAATTGATCAATCCCTACCTCTTCTGTCACTTTTGGAAAAAAATCCAAAATATTCAACACCATTACAACTATTTCCCCAAGTCACTCCTTACAACAGTTTTCTATCTCTTCTTATGCCACATGGGTCAAAATGTTGATCCATGGCTCGCCACGTCACAAATTTCTATGTTCTACGTGAACTCTGTAATATGGCTTCTTTGGAACCTATACATGTATGTTTCTTACTTCCTTTACACTACTTGAATTCATTCAAATAGCATAAAGGGGGGGGGGGGGAATATAAACATAAAATTATGCACATATCATCACTTTACTATGCCATCGGTATGTTATTATATGCATGGATCTTAAGTAAAGAAAAGTATACACTGGTGACACTTTCCCTTGTTTCTCTACTTTCTTTGATTGAATTTTATTGTGACTCTCTTCTACATATCTCAGTTTTGTATGTACTTATGGTTAGGTCACAGAGATCCTTGTTCATTTGTCTTGTCATATTTTTTTATTTTGGTCTTAGGACACTAGCGCTCACTCTGAAACACTAGCACCAAGGCGCTTATGTCCCTTCTAGGCACTCCTTCCCTCCTTTTTCTTTTTGTGCATTTCATTATTTGTGGTTATCCTTATTTATTTTCTTATCCTTATTCCGCATTCTTAGTCTGCCTTTTGTGTCACTAGTGTCAAAAAGTAAGCAAGAAACTCATATATATACTCATATATATACACAACATACTAACTATTATTCTGGATGGAAAATAAAGAGGGACTAGGAAGTGTCGAATTCCATACCACACATTTTCATTCTTACATCACAACTAGCTACATCCCGCTATATTAGTGTCATTGGTGAGAGGGAAAACCTAGGCAAAGGACATAATTTCACACACAAGCACAAAGAACTACATGGATTCTAATATGTATTGCAGCGCTCAGTCATAATTTCACTCATCGGGTGACCGTTGGGGTCAATATGACTTCATATATAGCATATTTTATTCAAGTCTCATGTGTTTGTGAGATTGTGCAGGTAGATATGGTTTGTGTTGTAGGTTACATGTGCAATCAGAACCCCAATAGAGAAATAATAGTGACAAAGAACAAGTAGAAGAGAAGACCTTCTGACCCATAAAATACCAGATCCTGAATATTCACGCAGTCACTAGTGCCTAGATGAATCACCAACACCCGAGGTGCTTTTGTCTTATTGTGTGCGTTTCTATCCAATGCAGTTCTGAGTTCCTGCGTTCTCAAGGAGCCATTCCCATGTTGTCTCTGGTCAGATCCAACAGATACTCAGTCCCGATCACTTCCAGATCGGTCAAAAACAAATAATTCTCTACTTCTTTTGTATTTACCTAGGGTTAATTTATTTTAGAGATTTGTATATTGAATATAATTGTGTATGATTACTTGAATGTCATTTTTTACAATAATCTCTCTAAAATTAAGATTTAATTATACACTTAGATTAAAACACATTTTGATCATAATGTGTTTCTCATCTCATCATATGGGTTGATCAAAAGATTGAAGTATTGTTCATTCAATCTCCTACCTTCACCCATCTCAATGTCAAAAGGTTTTCGGTCTCACATTTCATTAGTCACTTTGTTTCCCAGGTGGAAGGATCATCATGGTTGCATTGTGCGGGAAATTATTTCAAGTTATCATCAAGTGTAAGAGGGTCACAAAGGCGTGGTGGTGTTTCATGGATTATATGGATTGGTTCAAGTCAAAGAGGGAATTCTTCATTGACCTCAATGGTCCACTCATCAAGTTATTCTCACTTCTTCTCTCAGTGTACATTCATAACTTCTTCTCCTATTCATAACCGAGTCTTTCTTATTTTCTTCTATAGGAAAAGTTCCCATGAGGCTTGGATTTTACTCTTCTTGAAACTAATGATGATAATTTTATAGTACACTCTCGTTTACTATCTACCTCTTACCACTTTCATCAATTTCATTTTTACAACGCACAAAATTATTTCAATGGTGTTTTGTCCATATATGAATTTATTTCATTGGCATCTTAGCAACAACACAAAAGGATATCTGAAAATAATTTATCTTAATGTTGATGTAGATTTGATTACTTATGAAGTATGTGGCACTTGAATCAACCTTCTTACTCCTACACTAAGGTGAAAATGTAACTAATTTGCTTAGAATAAATCTCGATGAAAGTCCTAAGTTTATTTCTCCGTGGAAAGTAAATAAATGCGTGGAAGATTTTGCACATTGTCACCTACTCCTACCCTAAATTTTGTTGAGGTTTATAAAGCTATTGACGTGATGCACTCTTTTAGCTTCCAACTCTTCAAGTTACCTCTTATTATTCTATTAAACAAATGCAAATATTATGGGTTCCTTAGATGGATCATATTCTTTCCCAAACCTTACTATTGTTAATCTATATTATAAGGCTCAAAGGGCTATATACATGCCAACATGGGAACCAAGGTCATTCCCTTGCATTGTTGATTATGAGGATCACTCGAGTGGTCCTCTTAAATATGCATACCCTAAGCTTGTAAAGTAGGTACTCATCCATAGTGTGATTCTACCATATTCTAAGATAAAATTAAGGATTCAACTTCAGGCTCATGGGAAAATTCATGAGCCCATATATTTGATCAATTATTAGTACTATTGGGAGTTGTGAGATTTTTAAATTCTAATTTTGACACATCTAACACTCCTACAAATGTCTGTAAATAATCAAAAAGGCCCTAAAACCTTAAAAAGGACTATATTCTTTCCCAAAATAGACATTGATTGTAGAATTTAATCTCTAAAAGCTTAAGGCTGAATGCTTAAATACTTAAAAATACTTATGTACTGGCCATATTAGATTATGAAAAACTATCTCCTAAAACGCAACTTATGGAATTGTGAGACTAATTCCATAAGGTGCAGAGTGACCCTAATTTCTTATATTTACTAAAATAAATTTTAAGTATAAGAAATAATAAAGTATAAATAATAACAAATGAAAATCCCCAGCAAACACATACATTACACATCAACTAAGAAATGTGTACATGTTATAACGTGTAAGAATTATAATGCCATGCACACGTTTTAGGCTCATGAATTACCAAACCTAAAATTCTAAAGCGTGAATGTGGTTTTACAAACCACGTACATGTTTTTCTTAAATTCCCATTTTTGTGTGCTTTTGGCCCCCCATTTCCATGCACTTACCCTAGTAACAAGTTGTATATTGTAACGTGGTTGGATTATTATTCTATTGACCCCACTTAGGATAACATACTTTATGATATTAGTTACCTTGTGTTTATGGTCTATGTTGGCTATGGCTAAATTTCTCTACAGGGATTCATCCTTTTTAATGTTTTCATCATAGAAAGGATTATGATCAATTTGAAACAACACATTGTAGAGCATAAGATGAAACCTATATAGAGTTTCATCTTATAGGTATCCTTGACAAGGACAGTTTCCTTAGTAACATCTTGACAAATATATTCAAGAGTGTTAGCGAGAAAATTTGTCAATATGACAAATTGGTTGATTTCCACCAACGCTCTAGGATTAGGTCCCTCTGCTTGAATGGGGCAGCTCCATTTATTGAAAACACGAAAATTATATACATTATTCTATCAAACGGGGGTGGTATTTCAACCAGTGATTACACAGGGGTACTTCCCTACACTTGTGCTAAAGTTCTTGTAGAAACTACAAGGGAGGAAAGATCTTGAAGGAAAGGTGTGAAGAGAATAGCAAAGAGGGTGGTTTTTTACAATAAATAGTATAAGAGGTTCTCTCAATTTATAGCTTTACATTACAACTCTTCATCTACCCCCCACATGACTGTTCATATTCCCATTCAACCCGTGACTTTTCACATAACCTTAGGAAACAAAAAATAAGTCCCCTTTTTATAATTGCAAAAGGGAATTTTACATTGCACAAATATTTTATAGTCACCTTAATGAATAAGACAAAAATTCATGATTTCTTACAATGAAGAATTAGAAAGGGGGTAGAGAAGAGGAGAAAGAATGAAGAGAGAAGAGAAGGAATGCTCCAAAGCATGGATGAGGATGCCTCTGCCTTTGATGAAGATATCCTCTAAAGGAGTTGAAGATGAAATCTTGACTCCATGATGCCCTCTACACATTTTTATGTTCTGTTGATGAAGGTTTCTCCTTTGGAAGACCACCTTTGAACACTTTTCCCTCTTTGAAAACTCTTTGAAATGATGAACACTTTCCACATTTCCTAGATACACCGAAGAAGGTAATGATGAGCACTTGAGAGTAGGACCATTGAGAAATAAGGAAGAACTCCTTATTCATTGAGAAAAACCATTCATGATCTTTGAGACACTATCACATCTTTATGATCAACCATTCACATGAATGAGAAATTGGATGTACTTTGTTCACCCAACCATGATGATCATTGATTCTGCCATTGTGGGACACTGATGATAGGAATGAACCCATGAGACAAAATCCTTTGATTCCTGGAGTGGGGAAAGATAATGAAAAATAAATTTCATCCAGGAATTAGACCATGTCACCATGTGAAGGTGAACTGAAAGGAACTTTGGTACAAAATTGGCATTTTCTCTTTTGAGACACTCTTGCTCACCGCATGTGAAGGAAATAGGGAATTGACTTGAAAATAGAAGATTTGAGCTCTGTGAGTGATTGACCATCATAGGATGAGTGAAGCACTGAAATCTTGACCATTTTGCTCATTTCACCTTTTTCTATTTTTAGAATATTCACCATTATGGTCCCATTTAGCCAATTTTTGCCATTTTTGTCAAATTTGTCAATTTTGAGTGTCTTGAACATGAGGGAAGGAGTGAGTTGAATGCTGGAAAAAATTTTTCTTAGAATTAATATTTATAGTAAGCTATCCCATAGAGACTTACTAAAAATATAAAGTGATCCTCCCAATGTCAGATTCAAACGAAACCACTTGCAGAAGTTTACATAATTCATTTCGAAGCTCTGCTCCAATTTTTCGTGTGATTCCATCCACTGGAACCCTAGGAAGTGAAGAAGTACCTTAGTTCCCTTTCACTATGTGTCATGGAAGCCATTAATGAGTCACTTATATTTTTATAAAGTTTTCTTTCCCACCTGGATTGTGATGAAATCAACTTCACCGGAATAGGTTTTTCTTCTGGACTCTATGTGTTCAAATTTTTAGCTCGATCTGTCTGCCGGAATGATGGGAAATTGAAGAAACAAAAGATAGGGCACAAAACGAGGGTTTTGTTGCCATTAAAAATATAGGGAATCATTTAATATGTTGTCACTTTCTCCTTGAAGGTGTTTGGAAAAGAGGAAGATTGCAAAAAATCTCACCTCAATCCATTTACCAGATTGTGAGATATGAATTTTTCATCGATTCCGGGGCACGAAGTCATTCAGACAAAAAATGGGCATGGAGTCTTGAAAAATGTATATTTCATGAATACTTTTCTGATGTGATCATGAAAACATGGAGTAAAAATGGAAGAATAATGGAAGGAAGATTTCTAGAAAAATTTGGCAGCATTCTGGGGTTTTTGATGCATATGGAGGAAGAGCTTCAAAAATCTATCTTTCTGGTTTTTTTACTTTATGGGGGGGGTGAAATTTTTTTCCCATTTTCCCCTTGGAAAAGGATGAAAGGGACAGAAAAATTTTCCTTATCCCTATGAGGACAAGTGGTAGAGCATGCATTCTGTTGGCGGATGAGGGAGATGGCTTGTTTTTTAGCAATGGGAGCTGAGTTTCGGTCACGTGAGGAACCATGTGGAAGAAAGGGGGAAGGAAAAATTTTTTCCCCCTTATCCCCTTGGAAAAGGGATGAAAGGACATAAAATTTCACCTTATCCTCATGGTGACAAGTGGCAGACATGTGGTTGCACGAGGCGCGGGCTAGAAAACTTGTGAAAAGAGCTTACTGAGGCTTCCCAGGGTCATGTGATGGGTCCAGGAGCTCAACTAGGGGTGGGGAACATTTTTTGTCCCCTTTTTACCCTTCGAAAGGGATGAGAGGGGAAAAAAATTGTGCCTCAGCCTCATGCTGACATGGGGCACTGAAAAATTTCTAACTGGAGAGGTTTACCTTGGAAGGACCTTGAAGATGAAGTTGTCGGAGCTCCAGGAGGTATTTTTTGATGAAACTTCTTTATATGATTTTGACTCCCAAAGATAATTATTAGAAGAATGGGATGGGTTTCAAGGTCTAATTTTCCTGAAACCCTAAAAATATCCTTCTTTCTCGGGATCACAAGGTTGTGTCTGCCAAGAATGAGTTGTGGAAAGAAATTCTAGGTCTTGTGAAAAATATAAAAAATACCACCATGTAGGGAATTGAATTATATTTCCAATGGTATATTTTTTTCCTCCAACTCATTCTATAGCTCTCAGAATCATCTTCCGAAGCTTAGGTGCTTTTTTGAACTGTAAGCTTCTCCACCTTCAAAAACCCGCTTTCACTGAACTTGTTCCTAAACCTCCAAATATTTCCTAAACTTCCATAAATCACTTGAAATATGATTTTATCTCCTTAATACCACTTCCTGATGAATTTGGGCCCTTCAACTCTTCTCTAAAGGATGCACACCTACCTTAGAAAGGATAAAAATAGCCATTTCTAAGTCACTGAAGGATCTGTCTTGAGAAGCACTGAATTCAGAAGAATCTCATGAACTTGTTTTCACATTTCCAACACATAGGAAAGGTTATTACAACATATATGAGAAATTTTAAGGATTGGGATATGCTTGACACAAGGGATGAACTGATCTGGAGGAGTGCTCAGGAGGGTTTACAAATAAAAATTTGACACTAGGGTAAAGTTGTCATGTTTTCAAGTTGAATATCAAGGATGCAAGAAATATTGTCAACATATTTCACCTGATCCTTGTCATTTATGGTTACATTCATTTCTATATGCTCTATAATTTTAGTGTGTTCAATAATTTTGTGTTTTTTGTATCATTTGATTGCATTATGGGAACTCCTACTTTTTTTACCTTATATGTTTCTAGATGTTCAATGGGTATCACTTCTTTTGGTGGTATAATATGTGGTTCTACAAGATTAGGATAATGTTTTCCTTAGGTTCTGTTATTGCATAATTCCTAAACAATACGTCATTCACAACACATGTATAAATATAACCATCATGAACTTATTTGGCACGTCTATGTAATATATAGGGGACCAATTCCAAAGCACATACCATAGGTCTTCCACTATGAAGATTGTAATTTATCTTTGGTCATTTCTTGGCATGTTATTGGAAGTGAATTTAGTCCCAAAATTATTTTATCATAATTTCTTCAAGAGATTGTCTTCCTATATAATCAAAGCCTTTGATATTCATGTTTGAAGGAGAAATCTATTATTTTCCAAGACCTAATGCATGAAGAAAAGTAATGTTATAAATATTAAACCTTGATCCATTATCCACAATAACACGATTGATCCATTTATTAAGCATTTGTACTTGAATATGAAAAGGCATGTGTTGATCTAAAATATATGTGGGAAGAAGTCCTCTTTATCGAAGGAAATGGTCTCTAATGTAGGAGCATATCTTGTAGTGGTCATAAATTTTGATCCAAGAATCTGATTAAGAATTTTTAAGTATAATGATGATGATAAGTCTTATGCTACTCTAAGTTGATAACACCTCTTAAGGGAATTTTAAAATTTTTAGGGGCCAAAATCTTTCATCTAAAGGCTAAAAAATTGAATTTCAGAATTTGTAGGGTCTTAGAAATTTAATATTTTTATATTTGGGCATAAACTTGCATTGCAAGTCACTCTCAATATTTTTTAGACTTTTCGATTATAAGGGGCGATTATTATGCCCCTCAAAGCTTGCATGCAAAAGTAATTAAAAAATAGATTCTAAAAAACAATAATTTTGGTTTACTGTAGGATAGCCTTTTTACTTTGATAGATTTTATTTTTTATTTTATTTTATTTTAATTTTTAGTCTACATGACAACTCAACCTTTGACTTGTAATTTTATTTGAATAATTCATATATTCCTTATGAAATAAAAATAACGGAATTGGATCTTTCTTGCCAAATAATATTTTTTATAGGTGATTGTTTGTTTTTTGAATTGCCACACTTTTAGATTCATCAATCTATTCACTTCCTTTCAAGGTATTGATAATGGATTATGAATATGTTGGTTTTGTATGTATTGGTAGAGTAACATTCCATAAGGCTGAATAAACTATATCTTTGTCAATAGTGAACCATTTAAGCAACTCCATAATATAGATCATGGCTTGAACATTCGTAAGTTGGTATATAATATCATTATTTCCTTAGCAACTTGAACTATGAATCTAGGTCGTAGAGGGAGATTGGGAAAGTTGTTTTGGTTAACCCCTCCATGAGAACGCAAGGAGGATATTTTTTGGTCTACCATTTCAAGCTATATAATACTTACTTCACAATTTCCATCAATATAAAATATGTGTTTAGGTACAAAATAAGGTGGAGTGCATCGGTTGACTCCATCTTGAGTTAAAATAGAGGAAAGTGTTATTAATGGATCCATAAGTCTTTAGCCCTTTGGTCTATTACATGAGATATCACATATTCAATATTTGGATAATAAGTGATGTAAGACATGTCTTTAATGAAGGTAAGGGTATCATTTGTAAGAGTGTATAGATGAAATATTGTGGTTGACATAGCACTGTCGTAATAATAAGGCACATCATGATTTGTAATTTCTATAAATAATGCATCTAATGCATGGGATATTGTTGGAAGATCAGGGTTTAAAGGATGTATAAAATAAAAATAAGAAATATCTACCATAAAGGGATGAAGAATGATACAATAAGTTCTAAACCTAAGAGAATGTGTAAACTACAAAATTAACAATAAGAAATCAACCCAAAATCATACCCTAAATGGGGAATAATTCAAACCCTAATAGGGCTAAGGAATATTATAGCAGTTGGTATTCAATCAATATACGAGTTAACCAAAACATTTTAATTATTTTACACATAATGCATAAACTAATCAAGATAAATGTGATAATTTAGATATTAATTAATGATAGTCATAATCAAACCTAAATTATGCTAATTTGAGAAATTAATTTAATATAAATTGAATTAAACTTTTATTCAGAGTAACTAATGTAACTAATGATATACAAGTGATAAATGTATAGTAATGGAAAAGAAACAAGCATGTAATGATATGAAACCCTAATCAAAAGAGAGAGAGGGTGACTTAGTTGATTTCTGAGTGATCTGGAAGTGATCTGAGCTGAGGAACTGCTAGAACAAACTAGAGAGAGTGTTGTCAAGGCTCACCGAGGGTTCTGGAACTTAGAATAAACATTACCACAACCATGAAAGTGCACAGAAAATCAACTCAAAGCTTCATAATAGAATGATGCAAGTGGTGTACATATATGAGGAGGAAAGTGCAACTACCACCTAGATCAGTGGTGAATAACTCTCACTAACTGATACTGGAAGTAGAGATGACTCCACACAACTAGTAAGTTAACTCAACACAACTGGTAAGCTAACTCAACACAACTAGTACACCTAAGAAAGCTAACACAACAAGTGTAGAGCTAACATAAGTGCAAGAATTATCCTAATAAACAAATAAAAGGATAAATAATAACCTACACTAACACCCCCGTAAGCATAGCTTAGGTGGGTGGAAAAGAAGGTGGGTCCTGACAATAAGGCCTGATGAGGTACCCACGTACAATAACTGGGAAAAAGGGACACCGCAAGGTACCCAAAACCAGTAATAACAAAGTAGAGAGAGAAAATACCCACTGCAAGGCATCCCAAGAAGCTCGGATCAAAAAAATCATACAATGCTGAAGAAGTTTGGTGTGCAATGTGGTCTGAATCCACTGCTCGATCACAAAACTAAAAAAAACTGACACTGGGCTTCACCAGAATAGCTCCATACAAGGAGACTATCAATGGAGTGATGTTGAAAGTGCAAAAAAACACCAAACATAATTCGATCAACTACTACAAATAGGTGTGCCACGATCCAAGAATAATAACCAAGGCAACAAGGCAAGGACACAAGATCCAAAGAAATAGGAGTGCCACAATCCAAGAAAATCCAAGGTAACAAGGCAAGGACACAAAACCCGAAGAAGCAGGATCAACACCACACCCTCCCATACTGCTGAATGGGTGGAGTGACGCTATAAATATGTATGAGTTGTCAAAACAACTACTTGAACACTGAAAAAATAACACTGGGATTCACCAGAATAACTCCCCCACAAGAGAGACTGTCAACATGCCTAAAAGTGTCGAAAATACAAATACAAAATCTCTCAACAAACAAGATAGATATAATACCCTTGCTAAATAAAAATTCTCAAAACAAGGAGCATTACAATGTAAAATGTATATAAAGTGGATCAAGATGTCGAAAGGTGGAGGAGCCACACTTGTATAGTCCTCTCAATGAATGTCTATGTCACCGCCATGAGTGATCAGATATCCACCCCAAATCAACACAGATGGATGAAGAAGATGCATGCATATGATTCGGTGTGAAATGCACAATGGGGTCATGCAAAGGAACATCAGAATATGTGTCAGGTTGATCATGTCTGACAATTGGCATCTCAGGTTTTTCAAGCCTGAGTGAAGGTGTAGAACTCATGTGTAGCTCATGATCCTTTGAAAGAGTTGAGCGAACAAAAATAGGAGCTATATCAATGTGTGATCCCAATGAAGTACCTGCTTGAAAACCAATGCCATGGTGAGAATTCCACTTAACATGTGGAATAGGGGAAGCAATACCCTGTGAATGTCTGCCAATACCTCTGCCAGTGAAACCCATAGAACGGAGCATGTGAGAACCGAATGTAGTGGTATGCTTCTCAAAAGAGCCAGGTAGGTGAGAAGAAGGAGCTGATGTGGGATACACATAGTGTAAAACTACAATAGGCATAAATGTGGAAGAACATGTAGTAACAATCCTAATAGGCTTAGGAGCATCAAGAGTAGGAGTAGACTCAAAAACTGACAAATCAAGGTCAGTGGGTGTAGGAGAAGTAACTATAAAGACTAGGAGGAGGGATATGATTATCCATAATATGAGGTTGATGGTGCAGGCTAGCAACTATTTTTTTCAAGGAGTGTATAAGGTCATATTTGTCATGAATGAGGGTTTGTAGAAGAGAATTTTCTTCTTGAGTGATCTATTTTCTTCCATAAAATTTACTAGGTCCTCCTGAATGGAACAAACTTTAGTGAACAACATCTCATTCTCAGAATGTAAAGAAAATATGTCAGAGCATGAATCCATGATAAATGCAAAAACACACTCGAAAATATAAGCAACAAAAAATATAGGACGTCGGGCTCTGTCGAAAAAATGCATCCAAAACACACAGTGGATTCCTTATTTTTCTTATATCCTAGCTCCAGACCAATACTATGTGAGCAAGAAAGAAGGAAAATGTTTTCTTGTGAGGGGGTTTGACCACCTGTCAAACCGGGCCTCACCCTTCAGTCTTCGACACTCGAGAACAAAAGAGCACCAGGAATATACTATGTGCAAGTAAACCAAACAGTGGGGGTTCTGGGGGTGACAGCCCCCAACGGGGTTAAGGGGTACCCCTTGCCTCCTAGTTGCGATATGAGGGTGGGGTTGAGGGATAGCACCCCCGAAGCCAAACATAAATTACCCTTTTAAATGACTATTGAAATGGCCCAAAAATTAATTTTTCACCACAAATTGAACCCCCCAAACTGCTTATAATTATGTAGTTTTATTACAATATTTTCTCCAAAAATAATGTTTTAGGAATAAAAATATTGCTCCCACAATAAATGTTAAAATTACAAAAATTAAAATCTTTTTACAAAACCTTACTAAGATGAAAATTTACGTCCTGAAAAAATTTTTTATAGCCTAACTCGGTAGTCGAGGGACTTATGGACCTCAAAATAGCTGGGCAGAAGCTGAGATTGAAGGGATGAGTTGAAGTTGAGAGCTCACTCGACACAAGATGGCGACAAAATGACTAGGTGAGAGCAAGATGGAAAGAGCTGGGTGAATCAAAATAGGGATTGCAAGTGAGGTGGGTTGAACCCGTAACCTCCTTCAACCAAATGAGTGCACCTTAACCAACATTTTCTACAAGGGTAGTTTATCATTGGCAAATGAATATGAATTTTATATTTATATTTGTTTTCCTTTGAAGTGAAAAAAAATAAAAAGAATATTAGGGTTATAAACCCTAATCCATCAAGATGATTACTCATGCCAAACAATGGAGTCTAAGCTTTGAGTAAATAAGACGACCAAGTAAGAATGATAAAACCATAGGCTGATTTAATTTCGAAGGCCAAGCAAGGTAAATTTAGTTGAGGGAAGGAGAGAATCATGTCAAGGAGAAAAGTCAAGATAAAAAATCACAAGGGCCGAGTGTAGTCAAATAAATGCCAAACAAGGCACAGAGGAAATCCATGATTATGAGAGGAATGCAATGTGCAGAAATGGATGGAGAAAATAAAATTCAAGCCTTCCAAAGTAAGAAAGACAAAACAACCATTTAGATCAAAAAAACTTCCCCCTCCATATAAATCTGGCATCCCCAAGGAATAACTGGAGCTGAGATGTAAAAATAATTAGAACCAGCTATAGGTGCAAGAGAGGAAGTTGAATGAAGATACTAAAATCTCAAACTCAAGCCATTAGATAGAGAGGATGCCATTAATGAGATGTAAAATTATAGATTTGCAAGTCAAGTTGATCCAACAGAGTTTGGGAAATCTCCAAACAATCAAGAGCCAAATAAATCAGAATTGAAAGATGATCCTAACTGATAGCTAATTCACCAAACAAATTCAACAAGTTCTATGGAAAATCATGTTAGTCCAAGCATCCCAAATTGAGCCAAGATAATCTAAAATCTTGCATAGTTAGATCTGATTTCCAGGGTAGGAAATCTACAACTCTCTGCTAAGATAAGATCATAGGGTAAAAGTAACTGAGCTAGTCCAGATGCAATGTAGCTAAGTTGGAATTAAACTCACCTAATCAAAAAGATCAATCCCAAACCTGGGACCAAGATAGAAATCCAAGAAATATGGATAGTAATAAATATTAGAGAGGTCATTTTCTATAGAAGAGATAAATAAATATGTGCACAACAAAAAAATCACATAATAATACAGAGGTTAGGAGAAAAGGTTTCCCTACACAACCTTAACCACATACAATGTGAAAACTCAAGATCAAATCCAAGACTGCACAAAGGTTCTAGTTGTAAAGTCTTAAAAAATAAATCAATGATAATTTGCACAACCCAATGAGGAAGGATATTCTAAAGTTAAGATCCAAGACAATACCAATCTAGACCCGTGCCATGTTAGCTAAGCCAAGATAAAGTATTATACCTCAAATCTAATAAATCTTCCAAAACAAAATTAATGCAATGTTATAGGATGAGTCAAATGGTTGCTACATGAAGTAAGCTCTGATACCATGTCAGAGAAGCCAATGTTTCTCATCCTAGGATCACTCCAGCAGAATAAACATTACCACAACCATGAAGAGTACTCATAAAATCAACTCAAAGCTTCATAATAGAATGATGCAAGTGGTGTACATATAGGAGGAGGAAAGTGCAACTACCACCTAGATTAGTGGTGAATAACTCTCACTAACTGATACTAGAAGTAGAGATAACTCCACACAACTAGTAAGTTAACTCAACACAACTGGTAAGCTAACTCAACACAACTAGTACACCTAAGCAAGCTAACACAACAAGTGTAGAGCTAACATAAGTACAAGAATTATCCTAATAAAAAAAGGATAAATAATAATCTACACTAACACATGAGTGATATTATGACTAAACATTTTACTACATCTCAAACTCCATGTAGTTCTATCTGTATGTGTGTGTAATGATGCCCTAAGATGATCTTGCGTAAGCTGCACAATGATAGCAGACTAGATCTAGAATATAGAAAATGTATAGAGTGTGTGAGATGGAATAAAAACTTCCCTTCCTATGTTGTGTATGGAGAGTGATGCAACCCTTGTACCTTGTATGGATGTGTTATATGGATGCTTTATAATGCTCTTGTACCTTTGGAAGTAAACTTTAGGTGATAGTGATAATGTTAGTGCTTGACCTCTTTATTTGGGAGCTATAACTATGCATATATATGATTCCTTTGATTATGTTTCGGCATTAACAATTGAAAGGATGACCAAGGGTAATAAAAGAAGACAAGAAATAAGTAACATTCGAAAGATCAAAAAAAGAGATAAGGAGGACAAAGGTGCCCAAAGGGGATATTAGCCCCTTGCTGCTCTTGTTCCTAATGGGCGGTCTTGTACTGGGTACTAGAAAAGGTGAGACAATGAAATTATAGCTAAGTAGAATGTTGACTGGTATGTAAAATTGTAAGTTTTCAATTAGAAACATCAAGCAATAAAGATAAAAAGGATAAAAGCAATATCAATGTAAAGTAAAGAGGTGTTAATGAGTAATTCTCTTGATTAGGAATTATACATATAAACGAGATACTTAGAGGCTAGATGTACATATTAAGCACGTGATTTGTGACTATAGGGGGATGCCAAATATTAAAATTTTTGTTGCAAATGAGAGCCAAAAATTGACATTGGCCATTTAACATTAAGAGGTTTCCTATGGAAGTGCAGGTTGTATGAGTAAACATCTTGGTGTAACAGAGGTTATAACCAACTGATTTGGCTAATACCAATCTTTCTATAGGGATATAAGATTAGTAGTGATCTTAAGGACTTCAAGAGGAATCCGTTGAATGAGTAAAACATGGGTCTCTTTGAGGGTAGTAGGTTGCCCAAATATTTGGTACACCAAATTCCAAGGAAGCCAATTATAAGTACATGGATCCCATATATCCTTAAATGCGATAACGATGTATTTAGGCTAAACAAGAAGATGAAGGTATTTAGCATGAATAACCCAATTCCACCACATGCTAGAGTTTGGGTACTTAGTCCATGTCAAATGGAATGATGGATCCATTATAAAAGGGGATCCATTTCTTGTTAGGCCACTCGATTACACCTTAAAGGAAGAAATATTGAAATAGCAAAAAATCGAGCATCAAGAATTTTATCCTCACAAGGGGTGGAGTCCCATGAATGTTTATGAGTGGCAAGTTTAACACGTTTCCTTGCAAGGATATTCTATGGTTCAGTACCTTGAGTAACTCTCGTAAACCACTTAGAAATGAGGCATTTCCCTTGCTGTAAAGTATTAAAAATTCCAAGACCACCAACAAATTTAAGTTGAGTATAAATATCCCAAATGATGGAAGCCATCCCTTCTTTACCTAAACTATTGGTCCAAAGATAGTTACATACCACTTGAAAAAGTTTTTAGTAAGTTGATTTAGATGGGAACCAACATAATGAATAATAAACATGGTTGGGAAAAAAATTATTGATAATAATCAACTTACATGATAGGGAGAGAAACATCATAAGACTAGGTTTCCACTTTTTGCTAAATATTATTGAACACACACTCCCCCATATCATGAGGTGAGATTGATTCCAAAAGGAAATGCCTAGGTGAAAAGTAATTTTCCCATGCGGGATGATTTGTTAGGTTAGAGGTATTTAGATAAGTTTAGTAGTGAGTTTTATGAGTATAATTCCAATTTTGTGATCAAACAACTTGGACCCAGACACTTCATAATAAACATCAAGAAGTACTTAGGTATTAGCAATCTCTTGTTCCATGTCATCTAAAAATAGCATGGAATCATCCAAAAAATGAGAGCTAAGAGAATAAGTAATATTCTTGGACCTCTAACACTCTATTTGTTAAGGATGATCGCCACATTTTATTTTAACAACAATATTTTTAAATTATTTATATTCCTATATTCTCCTCGGTGTAGACTTATGGCTTTGATCCGTTGTTGTTTATACTGGTCACTTTTTTCATCTCAAGTATTAGATGTGTTTCTTTTGAACTTAGATACATCCACCACATGGTTATATTGAAAGTGAAATATATATACCACTACTGATTATACATAAGATTATATATTAAGATAAAGTCCCATGATGTATCAAACATCATGCACAATAATAAGCAAACCAAAAGTATAACCTAAAATTTAAGGTGTTATGAAAATGAGAGGAAACTAAAAACCAATATGTAAGACAAAATAGAAAGAGCTCAAAAAGAATAAACATACATCACATAAGAAAGTGAACCAAGTGAAAAATATTATTATAAGAAAATGTGAATGGAAAATGTATTGTTGTATTAGCAGATGTGGACAATTTCGTTACTTCCTTGGATATTTTGTTGTGATTTGATTTGAAATTTTTTTATGCTTTTCACAAATGGATGTTCCTAAATTTGTGTGCTTGTAGAACCATTTGAATGATTCCATACTAAATGGGTTGTGTTCAAAATATAAAAACCATTAAAAATACTAAATAGTAAGTTCAATTGAGACAAAAAGTTGCTAAACTAAATGGGTTGTGTTCAAAAGATAAAATCATTAAATATATAAAATAATAAGTTAAGGCCAAGAAACAAAGGAATATAGCTTTTCAAACAATGACTAGAAAGGAATGCTTTGCCTCACTCTACAATTTTGAATTGAAAATCGATGTATCCAAAGTCCTCCAAAAGTTTTTTTTAGCTTTTCATTAGGAGTATTTTTTGCGATGACATCTAACAGTTCAATTATAAAATTGGACCTCTAAAAAATGAAACATTTATTGTTTTTTTTTTTTTTTCTAATGTGGTTTTATTCATGTAAGTCATGCCTACAATCATTAAATTTATACATTCTGGTCGTTGTAGACTCTCAAATTTGGCAATCTATCCTTTGACATTATTGATCTTGACATTGCACACTTATATGGGCATATTCACTCAGCTTACTCGTGCTTAGCACACCCTAATAACACTTCATGTACTTGTTTATCTTTGCACACCTCTCTATCATTAGTTTCTGAAATTTAATTGCATAAAATACATATAGAAACTTTAGCATGAAAAATTCAAAAAAAATGTCATGACAACCTAGCCCACATTTCAAAATCCCTCTCCCGGTCAATGTAAACCTGTCCTCCGACCAACTCAGTTACTGTGTTACCCTCATAATGGCTAGGAGGAATGTGCTAATGTGATTTTCAAGTGTGTTTCATGTGCATGGGATCTTTTCAATCTGATTTATGAAGATATCTAGATCAGGAGAAGATAAGTGCTTCTGAAGGCTCCAAAAGGGCTATTTTTGGCCTTTTTGCACCTAGTGAACACCCTCTGGGAAGATACATGGAAAATTTAAAAACCCAATAAGTGTGTGGAAGAGATATACAATCATCTAAGGTAGTTTAGGAAATTTTTGGAAGAAAAATCAGGACTAGGAACAAGTTATGTAATACCGGGCTATTTTTAGCATGGTATAAGGAAATGAAAGTGGTGAAAAAGCTACTTGGATTGTTCTATGGATATATCAGGAGCCTCAGGAGGATTTAGAAAGCAATAAGATACTCATGGAAATCTTAAGAGTCCTAATTAATTGTGCAAAATAATTTCAAGGATTTTGAGGATAATATTTGGAAATATTGGCCTGACAGTGCAGAGGAAAGACCTTCGATCCTAGTGAAGATTCAATTGAGGATTCTGGGAGTTCAAGGAGATTTGAGAGCTAATTAAAATTTAAAATGTGACAAATGTGACCCCTACATGTTACATAGGTTTATTTGGACAAAAAATTATGATTTTTCTTCGGTGGCAGTTTGACCTTCCAGGAACCGCACATGACCAAAATTGAAAAGGGGATAAAATTCAAATAGAAGAAGAATTGGCTCCTAAAAATGGTGGGAATGTTTCATTCCCATTTTTCCAGTCAAAATAATATAAGGTTTTTCCTGGAAACACTCAAGGGAAGCTCTGGGGCAAGAAAATCACTCCGACAGGCTATTTTTAGCAGTGCAATGGTGAAGCAAGTTCTAAAAGTGGTAAAAGTGCACTTGGAGACCCCTGATGTCCCTTTTTACCTTTGAAAAAATTAAAAGGGGACATGGGGACACAAATAATGTGCCACCACATGAAAATATAAGTTGTGTCACTTAATAATGTAACTTTGGGTGTTAGAAATGTCTTCCACTCACTTTAAGTTTTGACCCCTTTGCTATGATGAGATGACCCTATGCACAATTAAGAGGGGGTGATTTCCATTTTTCACTTTGTCTAAAGGGGGGACATGGGGGACACAAAAATAATGCCACCACAGGAGGAGGGAGACTTTGTGTCACTTAAATGACAACCTTGGGGTTAGGCAAGTGTTTTCAACCTCACAAACTCAAATTCCATGCCCCCTTCTCATGTTGCTCCTACCCATGGCACATTTTTTAAGATATGATTCCCTTTGTCATTTTCCCCTTATAAATTTGGTAAGGGACATGAGGGTTTGAGACCCATTTAGAAAGTTGGGTTAACCCGAGTCCTTGAAGTTCATTAAGGTGAGTTAACTAGGGTGAGTTAAAACATGGGAAAGCTAGGTTTATGGAAGAAAGTGAGTATAAAACTCAAAATTAGTCATTTTAATCCATTTTGGTATGTTTTAAAACCCTTCATTTATCCCTTGGTATGTTGTTATGCTACCAAAATTTCACCAAAAACCTCTCATGATGAAAACACATTTTGCTCATTAGCTCCCAAACCCCACGCTCTGATTGCCCATGAAATCCAGACTGTAGAATCCTTTCAAAAAACATTTAAGAAGAGTATATACATTCCTCCATTAATTATATCTTCCATTTTTTATATTTTCCCACATGAAATTTTCAGATAAAAATATCCATTTTTTAGATATATACAAACATCTACAAATTAGAATGATCCAAAAATTAAAATAGAAACAAAACTGATTTTCGTTTGAATCCAACAAAGGAAGACCAATTTATAATTTTAGTAAGTACCAATTGAAGAACTTACTAATAATAGTAATTATAAGAAAAATGTGAATTCAGATACCTCATTTCATTCCCCCATGTTCGAGACACTAAAAAAGAGGCAGATTGGTGAAACTGGCAAAAACTGGACAATCATGATGAACATGCTAAAAATAGTAAATGGATGAAATGAGATCAAAATGATCACATATCATTCCTTCATGAATTTTATAATGATCCAAGCACTCATAGGATTCTTTCTCTTAATTCTCAAGTAAATTTCTGCAAACTAGTGATGCTAAAAATAGTAACTGAGCATAAAGTGTCTAAATGGGAAACTACCAGTTTTGTCCCATAGAGAACCATTTCACTTCATCTCACATGGAGTGCATGATCATAAGATGTCCCCAATGGAATTTATTTTGGTCCCTTTCTCACTTCCCCACAGATGGGTTGATAAAAGTATCAGAAGGATTTCCATCCAATTCTTCATTCACCATCAGTTCTCTTCACCTGAATCATGATCATGGTTGTGTGAGAAAAATGCACCAAATTATCCCCATGAGAATGATTGTTCATAAAGATATGGACAATGTTTCAAGAAGTTAAAAGGATTGTCTCAATGAGGGAATTCATCTTTCAATACTCTCAGTGGTCTACCTATCAAGTGTTCATCACTCCTCTTCTCGGTGTGTCCAGTGTAGTGTTGCAGAGGTTCATCATTTCAAGAGTTTTCAAAGGGGAAAAATTTTCAAACGATCTACATCGGAGCTCTTCACCGGAGCATCATAGTGGAGGGTCATCATAGATCAATATTTCATCTTCATCATCATCAGAGCTGATCTCCATCAAGGGTAGAGGCACCTTCATCCATGCTTTGGAGCATCTTTTCTCTCCTCTCTTCATTCTTTCTCCTCTTCTCTCCCCCTTTCTAATTCCTCATTGTATGTAATCATGACATTTTGTCCTATTTACTTAAGTGACAATAAAATATTTGTAAAATGTAAAATTACTCTCTCAAATTATAAGAGAGGTACTTAATTTGTCTCTTCTAAGGGAAATTGAAAAGTCACAAGTGATGGGACATGAAGAGTCATGTGGGGGTAGATGAAGAGTTGCATTGTAAAGCTATAAATTGAGAGAGCCTCCTCATTTCAAAGGATGGTTATTCTTATTTTCTAGCTCCCATATTCTTTCTAGGAACAAGTATCAAATTCCTCCATCTTTTTCTATGTTTCCTCTCCATCTCAACTACACTCCATGAGCATGTACTTGTTGAATGTAATGCACTTAGACTTTGTGTTATTTGTATCATGTTCCTTGTTCTATGTTAATGGTGTCTTCTCATTGAAATCATGGAACATTATGGTTTTAAGCAATAAAATCTATTGTGTTATTTATTGTGCAAAACCCTCTCACTATTCTCTTCACACCTCTCTCTCAAGCTATTTCCTCCCTTGTAGTATCTACAAGCATTTTTCCACAGGTGTAGGGAAGTACCCCTGTGTGATCCCCATTCAAAAGACCACCCCCAGTTATTAGAATAGTGTACATAATTTCCTGTTTTCAATAAATGGAGCTGCCCCATTCAAGTAGAGGGACTTAGTCCCAACACTGTTGGTGAGAGATCCCTAATTTTCCCATGTGACAAATTATTTTTCCAACAGTTTTTTGTGCACCCACTTTGGGGATATATTTTCCCTTGTGCACCCATATAGATTCCAAAAAATATAAAAAAAAAATATTGAAAATACAAAAAATCATAAAAATTCAAAAAATCCAAAATCCCACAAAAAATGAGCATAAAATCTGCCTTGAGTTGAATCCAAGCTTTCCCAAAATCTGGTTGAAAAAGATATACCTAAGATTTCAAGAGGAATTATTTCCTAATTTTTGAAGCTTTGCAAAAGAACAAGAACAAGTCAAGAGATAATCCATTGTTGATCCTCAAGCTTCATTTCCATCTGATTCATCAAGTTGATTACTGGAAATCCTATCCATTACATATACTCCTCCTACAAATCCTCTTGATTTCCTATCTTCACCCTCATTGAACTTTGAATCCCTAGAAGAAGAAGTTGCAGAACTAGAACCATTAATAAAGAAGAATAAAGAGAAGAAGAAAGAGAGGAAGAAATGACAACACAAGCACCTGTGCCATGGGGACAAAACACTGGTCCATTGGCTTTGAATCCACCACTTCATGAACTTCCAAAAGGGTCAAGAAAAAAATTTCTAAAATTATGTGGAGATGGGAAACAATGACCAGATGATCATATCGTGCATTTCATCATAGCATGTGGCATTCTTGGGGTATCAACATGAAGATGTTATAGTGTGATTTATTCATGGAAACATTACAAGATTTTGTTGTGGATTGGTTTTACTATTTTCCACCACACTCAATTGTTGATTGGGGTAATATGAAAAGTAAGTTTGAAGCAAGATTCAAGACTGTAGAAGATGCTCATGCCCTCCTTTCTCAATTAACTCAAATGAAGAAAGAATTGTAAGATTCCATGAGAGACTTCATGGAAAAATTCAATAAGTTGATCAACAAGATTCCCACCATTGCTCATCCCACTGCAGATAATCTAAAAAGATTCTTCATGAATGCCCAATTACCTGAAGTTAGTTTCATTCTACGAAGATTTCAACCAAGATATTTGGACAATTCTCAAGAAATTGTAATTGAAGTGGAAGATGAACTTGTCTTATTAGGAAATATCAAGAATCATTCAATGAAGGATAAAGACAAGAATTCCAAAGATGAGAGAGTTGATTCATTATTGTAAAAGTTGGCTAATGACTTGACAATGTTGAAGAAGGAAGTTTCTCAACGAGCATCCCACCCAAACTGGAACAAGAATCAGATTGTAGGAGCACCCCAAAGGATTTCCTTGGAAGCTCCACTAGTCAATGCAATATGTGAACTAAAGAAGATGAAGAAGAATTTGTAGAGCCAAAACAAGAAAGTGAGGACAACAATGTCCTAGAGATTGAAGAAGTGGAGGATGATGCACAAATTAGATTCCTTGAATATTTAGAAGGTGAAGAATATGATGATGATGATGCACCTAGCTTCTCATGTGTAGTGTTCACCCACTCTCAATCTCAGAAAGGAAGTTCCTCCACCACTACTCCAAAAAATAAGAAGGTTGAAGATCCTCCTATGGTGACTCTACAAAATAAAATAATCAATAGAGGATCTCCACTTCCACCTTCCATGGAGTTTGCAAAGGAGAATCCAGATCTCATGGAAAGCAAGAGGTTATCTCTATGTTCCAAGTAAGTCTCCCAATGTTCCTCTTAGTTCTAATTTTGTTTCTACAAAATATAGTCCTTCTAAAGCTTCTAGTGTACCTATAAAATAAGCCCCTGCTCCTCAAACATCTACTCCCATTGCTAACTATTCCAACTTCCAAAGGTAGTACCTCCTTCACCCCCCAAAGCATCCTTGGGGGTATATAATTCATCTACATCCACCTCTTTTGATATCATAGAACATGTAAATAAGTCTAAAGTTCAGATTTCTGAATCTGAATATTTGCGAACTCACCTAGGACAATTTGATAAGATTGTCTTTTATATCAAAGGTAGTAGATCAAAGCCTAATATTGTGGTTCCTAGTTCCAAAGGACTACTACCAACTCCACCTACTCCTCCATCTCAGAATATGCTTGCTATGAGTGCATCAAAGACCAATAAGATTGATCCATTCTATCTCTCCCTTCTCATTGGAGGATACCAACTGAATAACTGTATAATAGATTCAGGAGCTTCTGATAATGTAATGCCCATAAAAGTTTCCAATGCTCTCAGACTTACCTTGACTCGGTCCAATGGTCATTTCTACTCCATGGAGTCCAAGGAAGTCCCACTTGTGGGGTAGATCAAGGATGCATAGGTGAATCTCGCTGAATTTTTGGATAAGAAAGTATTGTTGACTATTTTGGTAGCAGATATTTCGGCATCATTCAAAATGTTGTTAAGTAGAAGTTTCTTCTGGGACTTGGGAGGTGAAATATAAATGGATTGGTCTTCTACAACCATTTTGGTTAAGGGAAAAATGAAGTTTCTTCTGGTAAGAAAGATGAAATACATGGTACAAAATTCAGAAGATCCAAGAGCTAATATCTTGTACCAGGACAATGGGAATGGAAATCATTTCATAACATCTGAAGATGAGGCTGAAATTCCTATCTTGATAGGACCAAGCATTCCTTTCCAGTTGGGTATTGGTAATGATGAAGAGTGGAAAGATCTTGAATTACAAGAGAACATCCAGAATTTCCAAATGATGCAGGCCACGAAGAAGATGAAGTGATTCTTGATGAGTTCCAAACTGAAAAATCAGCCAATGTATTTGTTCATGAAGAAGAGGTGTTCTTATTTCCATTTGAAGAAGAATATTCTCTTGGTGATCAGTGTATTGATAAAACATCTTTTAAGCCTCTCATTGAATATGTCATCCATGAAGAAGAGAGGCTAATTTGTGATGAGCCTTTGGAATATTTGAAAGAGGAATCTGTGCAAGAAATGTTGAGAGTTGTAGAAGAAACAAAAGATCCCCAACTCAACCTTGAACTCCTAATGCAAGCCATGAAAATGCAAGATAGGTATGAATCTAGTTCTGATTTCTCAGTTGATTCAAAAATTTTCATGATGAAATAGATCAAGATGAAAAATATGATATCTCTCTTAAGACAATGGTTGATGGATGTGATGATGAAAGTGAATTTTTATCTTTTCCATTCTGTCAAGAGGAGATTTATTCTCAATGCATGAAAAGTTGAATAAAATGAGTTTTGGAACCTCATGTAGATAATATCATATATAAGCTCCATGAAATCCATCACGGAGATTTGGGATTACAACTCATGAATTTCTCCAGTAAGTTAATTCATGTAATCAAAAGTAAAACATTTCCAAATGAATGAAGTGAGCTTTTGGTAAATCAGTCTAGAAGTCATTGATGAAATGTTGATGCAATGCTTATCAAGGATCATCCTTGGAAGCAATGGATCATGAAGATACATAATAAGTGAAGATCATTCTTCATTGATGGGCCTAATGAAGAATATGATGAGATCAACATGATTAGAAATCTTCTCATGAAAAATCATGAGATACATGAAGATGAAAGAGAACCTACACAAATGAGTGAAGACATGGATTGGCCAATTTGAAAAAAATTTGGGGTTTGGCAAGGAAAATGAATTCTTCAATTTGATCATTTGACTACATGGATGGTCATTTTGGCCTCTCTAGGAGGAGAGATGTCACCTTCTATTGGATAATATCTGAGAGTTCTCTCATGTAGCCCCAAATTTTCCAAAAACAACTAAGGAAGGGTTCATACTTTGTTGAACCAATGAATGGGTTCATTGAGAAACTATTCATTTGGTGCACAGGTAACATGTTCAAAAAGATGAAAAGTGCTTCAATGAAAGTGGGTTGTCCCCCACATGTACCATAGGTGATTTTAGGTTGGTTGTTTCCCACATGTGTTTTTTTTTTTCTTTTGTTTCCCTTTTTTTGTGTTTTTTTCTTGTGTGTTGTGTGTGTGTGTTTCAATAAAGGAAGCTTCATTGTATGTCTCTGTTGTGACTCTATATAAGCCCAATGGATAAGGCATTGGTCCACGTAGTGTCTTGAGATTCTGGAGTTCCTGTTTGTCCTATCCTCATTTTGTTTGATCTAGAACAAGTTCCCAGAAAGAGATAATTGTTGTCATGCTAAATGTTTAGCATGAAAAATTCAAAAAAAAAATCATGACAACCTAGTGCTCATTTGAAAATCCCTCTCCGATCAATGTAAACATGTCCTCCGACCAACTCAGTTACTGTGTTACCCTCATAATGGCCAGGAGGAATGTGATAATGTGATTTTCAAGTGTGTTTCATGTGCAGGGAGGTGATTCAATGGATTCATGAAGACTAGATTATGAGAAGATAAGTGCTTCTGGAGGCTCCAAAAGGCCTATTTTTGGCCTTTTTCACACTGGTGAACACCCTCCGGGAACATACAGGGAAAATTTAAACCACCCAATAGTGTGTGTAGAGAGATATAAATCATTGAGGTGATTTAGGAAATTTTTGGGAAGAAAAATCAGGACTAGGAACAAGTTATGTAATACCGGGCTATTTTTAGCATGGTATAAGGAAATGAAAGTGGTGAAAAAGCTACTTGGCTTGTTCCAGATATATCAGGAGCCTCAATGGGATTTGGAAATAAATTATATACTCATAGGAAGTATAAGTGTCTACTTCATTTTGAAAAAGGTTTCAAGGGATTCTGAGGAGCATATTTGTAGATATTGGCCCGATAGTGCAGATAAAGACCTTTGATCCTGGTGAAGATTCAACTGAGGATTATGGGAGTTCCAAGGAGAGATTTAGAAATTGATTCAAAGGAAAAAATGAATAAAATGGGACCCTCTACATTTTCCATAGGTTGAGTTGGACAAAAAGGTATATTTTTCTTCGGTGGCAGTTTGACCTTCTGGGAACCGCCCGTGACCAGAATTGAAAAAGGGCCTGAATTTCAAAGATAAGGAAGAATAAAGTCTTGAAAATGGTGGGAATTGGATTCCCTTTTGGTGTTTTTTCACTCAAAATTATATAAGGTTTTCCTAGGAAACACCAAGGGAAGCTCTTGGGGTAAGAAGGCACTCCGACATGCTATTTTTAGCAGTGCAATGGTGAGAGCAGGTTCTAAAAATGGAAAATGCACACTTGGAGACCCATGATGTCCCCTTTTACATTTGAATAGATTAAAAAGTGACATGGGGGACAAAAAATGTGCCACCAACATGAATAATTAAGTTGTGTCACTTAAAGAACAACTTAGGGTGTTAGAAAGTGTTTTCCACTCACCTAACCCCACCTACCCCCTTCCTCATGATGAGCTTTGACCCTATGCACACTTATGAGGGGGTCATGTCACATTTTCCCTTTGATAAAGGGACATGGAGGACACAATAATTCACTACCAATGAGGAGGGAGAATTTGTGTCACTTAAGTTACAAACTGAGGTGTTAGGGAAGTGTTTTCAACTCACCTTCACATCAAATTTTGGCCCCTTCTTCATGATGCTCCTACCCTATGCACATTTTTTCAATCCTTATGTCCCTTTTTTCCCCTAAATTGGTAAGGTACATGAGGGGGTCTGAGACCCATTTAGAAAGTTATAACCCCATCCTTGAGTCTCATCTAACTCGGGTTAAGCAGGGTGAGTTAAAATATGGGTTAGCTAGGTTTATGAAGGGGGTGAGTATAAAGGTTCATACTTAGTCATTTTTCATCATTTTTCATGTTTTAAAACCCCTCCATTCATGTTGGTCCCTTTTGTTATGCTGCCAAAATTTCACCAAAAACCTCATTGAAAAAACACATTTTTTCTCATTACTCCCAAACCCTTGCTCTGATTGCATGAAATTTGGACTGTAGAATCCTTGCAAAAAACCTTTAAGAAGAATTTACATGCACCATTAATTCTCCATTCCATTTTTTACAGCCATTTTGAAATTTTCATCCATGAAAATTCCATTTTTCATATTTACATCCAAATTGGCTGGATTGGTGATCTCAAAAAATTAGAGCAAAGGCCCCATGAAAATAAAATAAGATAACTTCTCCAATTGGTTTCATTCGAATTCGACATCAGGAAGACTCATTTCTATTTTTAGTAAGTATCCATTAGAGAAACTTACTAATAATAGTAATTCGGTGTGAGAAAAATGTGAATTGGATACCTCATTTCATTCCCCCATGTTTCCCCCAAGAGGAAGACACTAAAAAAGAGGACAGATTGGTGAAACTGCAAAAACTGGACAATCATGATGAACATGCTAAAAATAGTAAATGGATGAAATGAGCTCAAAATGATCACATAAATTCCTTCATGAATTTTCTAATGATATCTGGAAACACTCACATGGTCATTTCTCTTAATTCTCAAGTAAATTCCTGCATTCCCCGATGCGGTGAGCATAAAGTGCCTAAATGGGAAACTACAAGTTTTGTCTCGAGAACCATTTCACTTCATCTCACATGGAGTGCATGATCATAAGATGGATGGAATTCCATTTTTGTCCCTTTCTCCTTCCTTACTCATGGTATGGAAGGATTTCACTTCATTCTTCATTCACCATCATGCTCTCAATGGTGACAGAATCATGATCATGGTTGTGTGAGAAAAATGCACCAAATTCTCCCCATGAGAATGATTGTTCATAATATATGGCAGTGTCTCAAGAATCAGAAGGATTTTCTCAATGAGGGAAGTCATATTTCAATACTCTCAGTGGTCTACCTATCAAGTGTTCATCACTCCTCTTCTCGGTGTGTCCAAACAATGTTACAGAGGTTCATCATTTCAAGAGTTTTCAAAGGGGAAAATTTTTTCAAAGGATCTACATCGGAGCTCTACACAGGAGCATCATAGTGGAGATTCATCATAGATCAATATTTTATCTACATCATCATTGGATCTGATCTCCATCAAGGATGGAAACACCTTCATCCATGCTTTGGAGCATATTTTCTCTCCTCTCTTCATTATTTTCTCCTCTTCTCTCCCCCTTTCTAATTCCTCATTGTATGTAATCATGACATTTTGTCCTATTTACTTAAGTGACGATAAAATATTTGTAAATTGTAAAATTACTCTCTCAAATTATAATAGAGGTACTTAATTTGTCTCTTCTAAGGGAAATTGAAAAGTCACAAGTGGAATGGGACATGAAGAGTCATGTGGGGGGTAGATGAAGAGTTTTCATGTAAAGCTATAAATTGAGGTGACCTCCTCACTTCAAAGGATGGTTATTCTTGTTTTCTAGCTCCCATTTTTCTCTCTAGAGACAAAGTAGTTGATTTCTTCCATTTTCTAGTCTAATGCATTCCTCTCCTTCTCAACAACACTCCATGAGCATTGTAATCTTGTGCAACATAATGCAATGAGACTTTGTGCTTCTTGTGTCTTGTTCCTTGTTCTATGTTAATGGTGTCTTCTCATTGATGTGTATGGAAACATTCCGGTTTTGAATAGTAAACTCTATTGTGTTATTTATTGTGCAAAACCCTTTCACTATTCTCTTCTAACCTCTCTCTCAAGCTATTTACTCCCTTGTAGTATATACAATAATTTTCCCACATGTGTAGGGAAGTACCCCTGTGTGATCCCTGATCGAAAGACCACCCCCAGTTATTAGAATAGTGTACATAATTTCCTGCATTCAATAAAATGGATCTGCCCATTCAAGCAGAGGGATCTAGTCCCACACTGTTGATGAGAGATCCCTAATTTGCCCAAAAACAAAATGTTGTTGATTTTACTACTACATTGGAAAATCAACGTACATTCTCCTTCGATGTCAAACCTATTGATATCCATCGATTGATAGGCCTACCTTTTAAAAATGTGCCGATAGTAACAACCAAAACAACACTCACTAAAAATGATAATATTTTCCTCAAATATAGTTATGGTTTCAAACGTTGATTGTAAGTGTAATTTTCTCTCATTTGAATGTTTTTTTATATTAATTCCGATGACTTTTGTAACTCATGTTAGAAAATCCAGACAAGGAGTGGATAAACAATATGTTGCACACATTGTTACTTTTATTTCTTTGTTTCAAGCCAAAATTATTATGCAGGGTTAACAAATTAACATTCTAAATTGGCCTATTACATACATTCTTACAACAATCAGAAATCAAAAATTTGATTAGTGCACTTTTATATCTAACAAGATAAAGACTGACATTACCAATGCATCAATTTCAAAAAAACCAGTTATTCATTCAACAAACTATATCCTAGCTATTTATTATGAGGTTGTTGGCATAGCAGCTGAATAACATGATGAGATCCAACTCCACCATCAGTTTGAGCTTTTGGTGTGACGGAAAATTGTTTGGTATCAGAGCCAGGCAGTTAAGCGCGCAAGCCTCAGAGTAGTGTGGTGATGGGTGAGCTCCCGAGAAATTCCTAGTGTCACTACCTCCTAATGTTGTTGGGGTCGATTGGGTGTATACCCGGCTCCATCATGTGAGAGGGTGTTGGCATAGCAGCTGAATAACACGATGAGATCCCTCTCCACCATCAGCTCGAGATTTTGGTGTGATGACAAATCATTTGGTATCAGAGCTGTATGACTTACTGTCACACCAAAAACATGAATTGATGGTGGAGAGGGATCTCATTGTGTTAATCAGTTGCTACGCCAATACCCTCCCACTCGATGGAGCCAAGTATACACCCAATTAGGCCCAACAACATTAGGAGGATGTGACACCGGGAATTTCCTGGGAGGTCACCCATCCCTGAAATACTCTGGGGGTGGCACGCTTAACTACCTGGTATGGTAGAGCTGCACGACTTGCTATCACACAAAAAGCTTGAACTGATGGTGGAGAGGGATCTCATCGTGTTAATCAATTTCTAGGCCAATAGAGGCTGATTATAATTTAAAAGATGAATCAAGTCCAACTTGTAAAAATGAGACAATGAAAATTTGTCGATTCCACTTGAAGAGCACCAGGTAAATAGTTCATATTTAATCTTTACAAAGGGTAGTATTTTTTTATGTTTTTATCATTCTAATCAAATATTTGCACACTAATATAATGTAATTTTGAAAGAATCTTTTCTCTATGTAGAAAATATTTCTGGAGTCACTTCCATGAAAAAAGGTTACATCGAGAAGAAGATGCCAATAACATGCTGAGGCCTTGGGAGACTCACAATATGAAATTAAAGTTTGCTCATCAGCTGATGCCCAAGCATTTGCATTAAAGAAACGACAGAGACATAATACCCTTAAAATTCAAAGTAGGGTTGTCTACATTTTCATTTTACCATGTAATGATTTACCATATTGAATTGACATGTAGTTCTTGCACTTACAGGGACTTTGGACTACACGTGTGCTTCAAAGAAAGCATCACCAACTCACTCAGTACAATCTCATGTAATTGTTGAATCTCAACAGAAATTACCAGTATCATCTCCAACTGAAACAATTAAAACACTGTCATAGTCCCCCATGTTACACAATCAATTCGTACCACAACAAAATCCTACTCAACAAGGTATGAATTCATTTATTTTGTTATTTTTAAAATAATTTTACATATTTTTAGTAATTACTAATGATTTTGTTCCCGTTATACAAAGTTGATAGCAATCCTTTATCTTCTATTCAAAATCTACAAACCCCAACTACTCAATCAACCCCACAATTACGATTCAAAATGGCGACCAAAGGTTTATGACAAAATACCATTGGTAAACATATGCTGATGATTCTGGCCCCTAGCAGGACACTAAACATTCCCTCTTCATTCACTATTCTGACCCTCTCTTTCGCTGGGTGTCCCACTGCAACATGACAATTAGTTTTGAATCAAATAACTTTAGATGAAGATTATTTGGGCATTGATAGTAGTGACCTAACTGGTTTTTTCAACACACATGATATGATTAAGGGCCAGAAGGTATATTTCCATCTCAATGTAATTTGAAATTTATTAAAATTTTCAACATTTTAATTTCAATTTTAATATTATTTCTATTATTGCTCAAATTACGATTCAAAATGGCGACCAAAGGTTTAGGACAAAATACCATTGGTAAACATATGCTAATGATTCCGGCCGCTAGTAGGACACTAAACATTCCCTCTTCATTCACTATTCTGACCCTCTCTTTCGCTGGGTGTCCCACTGCAACATGACAATTAGTTTTGAATCAAATAACTTTAGATGAAGATTATTTGGGCATTGATAGTAGTGACCTAACTGGTTTTTTCAACACACGTGATATGATTAAGGGCCAGAAGGTATATTTCCATCTCAATGTTATTTTTAAGGGCATTCGATATAGACATTCCTTAGATTAATAACATTGCGGCTGAAAAGATATAATATTTCGGAGAAAGAAAGTAATATTTTAATTACTTTCTTCATCGTATTTTTTAAAATAACATGACAGTACAACAATAACAAAAAGACATTTTGGCATTAATACTTATAAGTATCCTAAAGACTTTAATTTTAATGTAGACTTATGATATTAACAAAAGTGACACAAACTATGAAATACATGATTGGAAAACTACTTCCAGTTGTTATCCAATGATGGTGAATGTTATATGGTCAACGGTTTTATGATGAATTGTCTTGCCATACTCTGTGGTGTCTCTTGCTTTTTTGCGTATTGTAGAGACAACTTTACCAAATCAGTGTTTAAGAGTGATGTGACTTCCTGAATGTTGTCGGATCAAAATAAAAATTAATTTTATCTTCTGAAAAAGTAATGATAAGAATCTAAAGGAGGAAGAGTTGGATATTATATATATTTCTCTTTAAAAAAATAACATAATCAGCAAGATATTCTAAGAATTAGAGAGAGAAAAATAATATTTACATTCAAGTATTAAGTATAGAGTTGTCCCGTCTAATGGATATTGTTCATGGAGATATCTATTTATTTACTTTCAAAAAATTATCCTAAACCAAGATGTACATATTCCAATTTAATATGAATAAAAATACCTAAAATATGCATTTAAATTATGTCATATTAGCCTGTAAACAAGTACACAGAATAATGGTTCGAGGTTAAATCATAATATATAACCAATTAATAGATATCTTATGATTGATAAATTACATATACCATGGTTATCCAAACCATTTCAAGGTGTAAAAATAGGGAATTCACAAAGGAGTGCTACATTTGGAGTAAGAAATAATAAATAATCAGTATTGAAAATATTTTGTAGTTAAATATAAAGAATCATGATGGTTTTTTATGAAAGATGGATTAACGAGATAGGAGGGGACAATTAATTATATTTTGGTTCATCTTGCAGACCTCTATGGTGTCACGACAATTGCAGGAAAAGCCATATGTTGTTTTACTGGAGTCAATGATCTAGGAGGATTAAATCTATGCACAAAAGCTGCAGTAAATGTATGTCATACAAACAATTCGTATTGTTAGTTTCTATTCTAAGAGCTTCCTTTCAGAAAATGTAGCACGACATTGAAGAACTGAAAAATCTGGTGCCAACAAGATAAATTGATACATTTTTGTCCAGCTGAACCATAATGCTGAGGTGGGGAAGCGACAGGTAAAAGAAGTTGAAATTCTTCATAACTTTGTGAGGGAAGCAGATATTTATTTCATCAGAGATGGACAGACGACTTTAGTCCCTCAGCTTAATAGATTTTTTTCATTATATTGTGAGCAAGAATACTCAGTCACAAGATACACTTTTCAATTTTAAGCTGAGGTTGTTCATTAACATACTGGTGGAAGTGCTGGTAAAGGAGAGGTGTTGGATTACTTTGGATTGGCACTGATATCTTACGTTGGAAATGTGCAAGGGAATGAAGACAATGTTGCTCCTACAACCCATAAACATGTAAATACTTGATGCTAGTGGTCTTACATGGCTTGACCCCACATGGTTTGAAAACTGTTACATGTCTTCTGTTATTGATGTGCCTTATGACTTGACATTCTTACTCCGATATTATGTTAGTTTCTATTTTTTGGACTGGATCAATGTTCATAAACTCAGACAGAGTTATCTACTTTTTAATTTTTTTTTTTTTATGTATCTCAATTTGTAAGGAGAGGTGAACTTACTAATATTTTGACAAGGAATTGTCTTAATTACTCTTAATTGCCTAGCTAGTGCAGGTTTATGTAATATCGTTGTCTATCATTTGTAGTGACTTGACTGACTACTCTGAGAAGTATATTCGAATGTATGTAAAGGAAAATTCGTTGCTTACCCTGAACTTCTCCACAGCTTCAGGACATTGTGTAAGAAAATATATGGCAAACGACATGGTCTTGTCTGTAGTTTCATGACCAGCAAACAATAGAGAAATAATGAAAATGACAGCGATTTCTTGTGAAAGATTGTCTCCATCAAGAATCCTTTTCAGAAAATAATTATGTTTTACTCCATCAGGACTACATCTCCTCTTGTCAATTATTTTACATATCTTGCCTATCAAATCCCTCCTTGCCTAATAATCCAGCAGGCTAACACAATATTAGTTAAAGAAAATAGGTGATAGTGAATTCTATAATAGAGGCCTTCGAGTTCAATTAGAAGAATGTGAGAAGAGTTATAACCTTCATTGCTTTTAAATATGCAAACCCTGGTATCTTTATTGGTAAGGATATAATTCCTCCAATGAAAGCACAGAATATGGGAGCCATTTCATTTATTTCATCTTCTGTTTAAATACCCAGAAGTTGATTTGCCATCAAGCTGATTTCTAGCTGCATGGTGTCTACATGATTAGTGTCACCAACCAATCGAACAAAATCACATATACAGAAAGAACTTGTTGCAACTCTAAAACTCTAGATTGTAAAGTTATTATGATTCCCTTCCTATTCGTATGTCCATAAAATGGAAAGAAGGAAAATTAAATGTAGTTTTCTTGGATTTTTACATTCAACCTCAAAGAACATCTGCCTATCTTTCCATGTACTCATTGTCTTTTGTAGAATGATCTGAATATCTGTGATAAAATTGTTTTTCACCTTCTTTGAAGTCATTAGATTTACAACAATACCATGAATTTTCCTGTGAAGGTCGCCATGAATGGAAATAAAGCCTTTCTTCCCTACCATTCCAAGTCTCTAAAAGATTGTGGATAGCCTGCTTTGAACAACCTTCCTTCATTTTGTAAGATATATCTATTGAAGCTTGGATCTGCAGACATGACAGTACGCCTTCCAAAGAGCCTGCAGGAGAAGATCTTTCCATACCTGCAAAATTCAAGACATATATGAAAGTGCCCAACATTAGAAATAGTTGAGAACATGAAATGCTAAATATGAAACTCTTCATTGCATTTTGAATTATATCCAACCTTTTCACAGAGTCTTCAACAAATGATGGACGGTGTGAGCCTGATACACTTATATACTCAATCTAAGTCAGAACTGCCAAAGAAAAAAACAAGATACCCAAATAGTTAAGAGAATAACAGATAATTTCAATAACCTTATCGAGGATAATGATTTAGTGGATCTTGAGTTAATGCAGGTGCTCTGCACGCGATGTAGTTAATGCAGGTGCTCTTGTGGGCAGCATATGGCATCCAGAAGCCTCAAAGGCCCTCAGGAAAGCATCAAGCTCAATCTGTTTGAATCACAGCAATCACTTCCTCTGAAATATAGTAAAAACCCACATACTCCCTTGCAATAATAATAAAACCCATATGGCGAAAAATAAAATTTAAATCAACAGGGATGGATCTTGATCCAATCCATGACCTCTATCAAAAAATGTTTTGCTCCTGCTTTAATCCAATCCATGGCAGACCAGGATTCTATCAGTAAAACCACAATGGGTTTTGTGTTTTTCTTTTCTAGAAATAGACGTCTTGAACTTTTATCATTAGGGAAAAACAAAATTCACCATCTTAAACTCACAGATCCAAGATTGGCGAAAGGAAAACACCTGCAATTAAATTGACCCCTGCACCCATCGGACGAGGAAAACATCAGAGGCGTGTAACAAAAAATCCACAAGCCCACAAAAAAAAACCTTTCCCACAAATCATATTTAAACACATAAAATTTGTTTCTTCCAAAACTTGAAGTGGGTTTCATCGTGTCACGACAGAGCTACTCGTGGGCTCATCCGCTCCAGCACAGGTAACATTCCACAAGGTTTACATCTTTGGTCTGTGTTTGAAATAATGAGCTCATCCGCTCCAGCACAGGTATTAAAGATCGGAGAGTGCCTTTTCGCAGATCAAATCAAAACGCCGTGTACCATGGTCCGTTCACACAGCAGATGCGACCATATAGAGCTAGGGAAGACCATACATTTTGAACAATCTAAATGTCCTGTTCCTGTCCTGCATGATGGGTGATGGAGGAGAGGGCGCCTGTACATTGCTCCAGCGCACATTTCATATCTCTTTCCTGCCACGTGGACGGCTGATAACCAGTCGTACATCGTCGACCAATGCATAGTGTGTGTTGATTTGTCTTAGAGTTGTCAGAGGAGGGGCAAGTTTCTCCCAGAGAACACGCCTTTCGGCGTAAATATATCTGGAGAGTTAAAAAATAGAGAGGGTGTGGATAGTGACAACTTGCATTTACAAGGTTTGAACTCAATATAGCATTGTTTCGGTAATTAAATATAAAAGTGGTGCAGAAAACAAGTCAAATAACCACCTGACTCCAAGAAGCACAAAACCACATACAAAACAAATTCGAGTAAACATTGGTTTTCATAAACATTGTAAAAGCTATATTTATTAGGGATACATTGAATCATCAAAGAAGGAAGAGCTAAAAGTTGGGAAACAAGAGATATATAAACAAGTCAATACTTCTCTAGTTAAAATAGGATTTACGCCAATTGTCTAGCAATTTAATAGAGCCCAGTTAGATTAGGGACTAATAGTACATTAGAATAATAGACAATTTAATAGAGAAAATAACTGAGCATAAAGTATCTGAAATCAAGAGGCAACATGCAACTTACTCCGTAAGCACCAGAAGCACAAGGGTTCTTTGATAAACTGCATCCAACAAATGTATGGGCGGTTTTCAGAGTAAGGACTCACCATATTCATCATAAACCCTCAAATCATCTGCCCACAGCAAAGATCCAATGCTCCTTAAATGCCCTTGTGATAATAAAGTTAGAGTCTGAAATTTCACACATAAGTATCGGCATATGAAAGCCTCTTCAAAAAAGCATGACATTGTTTTGCTCGCCCATTACATGCAGACCCAAAGAACTCGCCTAAACTCTGATTTTGAGTTATCACTGGAGTATATTTGTATGAAAAATCAGAAGCTACATACAAATATCAACTTTAAAGTTTTAAACCCATAAAACTTGATAACTAAAATAATTTAGCTTATTCCTCTAAATAGAAACTTTTATTAAGCCTTCTTCACACATAGATATTTCCATCTTTACCAGAAACTATAAGACTGATGCATTTAAGCCTTCTTCACACATAGATATTTTAGAATCTTAAAACCACACGATGCAGCGGCAAGAGCAACCTTTTGAGAACTACAATGAACTTATTGCTGAAACTATCCAAAAAACAACGTTGCACTGATATTATCCCTCGCAGCATGTCTCTGTCACTTATGTGCAAAAATAATTGTCTGTTGCCTTTCTCAAAATGTGGCTCTCTATGAGTTGCATGAGATTTATTCGTCGACTCATTAATCACTGTCGTCCGCTAACAAGCTTTAAGTCTTGTGTCAGGCCAAAAACTTAAAACACGCCTTTCTGATGCATAAAATAACTAGATTTCTTCAGAGCTAAAAACATCCCAGTTTGCAACATAAGTAGCTGGTACAATCAGCAAATTTTGTTTGTTGTCAAACCCACCACTCAACTTATTTACATTCATCGTTGTCCATCTCCATCACTTTCTGAATTAATTTTAGTGAAACATTTCTCCTTTGCCTTCCAATTAAATATTCATATGAATATCCATGCCCTTCCGTCCCAAATCCAGGGTGCATCGTCATTCTTCCAGATTTATCGTGACTCCATGATCCATCCAGTGGATCCCATGAGGCCGTATTCGTCGAGGATGATTAATCTCTGCCATTCCTGTGCCAGTACTCGTGCTTTCAATTTTCTCGTTGTAATCCACAAACTTATGGCGGTTACAATAATAATTTCTTCTCCGAGCTCAACACATAGCTCTTTTGAAAGCAGGGGTATAGCACCTACGAGGCCCATTATTGGAATTGTGTTTTCTCCAATCCACATTCGGAAACGGGATTAGAATTTCTCGATATTCCCTATAAATTCAGCGTCCATTATATTGCTTTTCATTCATCATGATTCAATCCTTGATATCTCTTCTCAGTTAGAAAAGACAAATGAATTCCTTCATATATTGCTTGTACAATGATGCTTTACTACTGCTTGATTTCTGATTTGAGAGTAAGATGGGTGCATCCTGGTCCTTCCGCTTCGAAAGCTTAATCGAAGCAGCAACTACTCGCTTGCGACAAAGATCTGCACAAGCAATTTCAGGTATCATGATTTTACATTGTTTTTTCATTAATACATATATTGAAGATCATGGCAAACAAATACTAAACGATCTGTTAATAATTCCTAAAGATCTGTTAGGTAGATTGCAGTTGTGTAATTTTGGAGTTCGAATGGACTGCAAGCTAGGTGCGAACTAAAAGTATACAACTTCATTAATAATATGAATTGTGAAGCGTCTGCAATTTCATTCGCTGGCCAGCATTAAATCAGTGTATATATTTCTGTTGCACAACTTATGGGATTAAAGATATAAGAATGGATTTGCAATAATGATAATAAGTGGAGGTGGATTAATCAAAACAAGCTAACGACATGATGGGGTACGTGCAGGCGAATACAGGTGTTGAAAAGGGTTATCAAAAACACCGTTGTAAAAAATGAGATAATTAAAGCCATAAACCAGTAGTATCTGGATTACTATCCTATACGCTTTGGTAGATAACGAATGCTGTACAAATAAAAGGAATGTAGACTCAACGTTCCCCGTAAATCCTCAATTTTAGGAACAGATGAAAATTAACATCCCTTTTCGTGTACAGATAATCCCAACCCCTGTACCATTGTGGCTCTATAGTGAGTTGCAAAGATTTATTCGTCGACCGATTAATCTCTACCATCCGTGCCAGTACCTGCTGTCAGAAGGCCCCGGGCTTTCTCCATTGTAAACACGCCTTTCTATAAATTAAATAAGAGTCAATGGTTGATGAAAATGAAAAGCATATTTCATGAATCCAATACCTACATAAAAATAGTGTCAAATGTATATTCCGTTAAAAAAAAAAAAAAAACCTCTAAAAAAATTTAATGACTTTAACTAATAATTCTATAATAAATAAAACGTTAAGATCTTGAAATCAATTAAATATACTTCACCTTATAATTATAGACTATGTTATAAATTTTGGGATTTGTTATTTAGAAATTAATTTGCTACTCGTCCATGACCATTATCAGTTTTCATGGATGAAGCTTCTTAAAGGATTTGTGAAAAAATTTTAAAATATCACGATTAGATAGCACAAATGCAATACAATGTATGTTCTTCCCTATTAATATGTTAACTAACCAGCAGAAGTGGCCACAAAGAATATATTCGATCATCACATATTGATAAAACTTCCTGAACCAAAAATCAAAGGAATCCTTACAAGTTATATTCCTATGTATTGTACATCTTCATCATATTGGTACGTTTGAACGTTGATCCGCCGCACTGGAGCTTATCGACAGAAATATTTATAAATACTCGGCCAAAGAAGTTTTTGGTCATGAAATAAAAATTGCCCTTCTTTATTTACAGATATTTAAATGTAGAAAACCCTAAGAAACCCGCCTAATTTCCGTATTAAAGCAGACTGTTCAGCGAGCTCCAATATGCGAATGCATGAAAATTGCTCTTCCATTGGCCAATCCAATGGCAGGATAGCACATGGTGAAGGTAGACTTCGTGGTGTATAGACCCGTCCAGCAAAAATATTAAAAATTAACACGACACCTCGGGATTAAAAAAGTAAAGAGGTAAATGGTCAAACAAAATATTTACTACAATGCAGGTTGGATCACGTGTAGCGTTATCAGAAAGAGTCAGGAAAAAGCTGACCCTGGCCAAAGTACCGTGGTGGCAGAGGGCTTACTTGGAGCAGGTGGGAATGACGGCTGATGGCTTAATCGATACAGGAATGTAGCATGCCATTCGTGCCAATACCTGGGAACAGAGTGAGAAGACAATCCTTTCAATCCTTGCTTGTCCGTGCCAGTACCTGCTGTCAGAATATTCGTCGACCGATTAATCTCCGCCGTCCGTGCCAGTACCTGCTGTCAGAAGGGCCTGGGCTTTCTCCATTGTAAACACTACATATCTTTCCCACTTGTTTTTCATGATTTGTCACAGTGCTTGTGGTTTAACAATCGGTGTAATGCATAGGGATGGCAAAGACTTTAAATTTTAGTATGGTGCTTTGACCAATGGATATGCTGCATATGTGAAACAAGCCATTCAATTTGCTCTTTGGTGATACTGTTAGGTTAGCATTTTGCTATCAACATGAACGACCCTGTTTAGATGCCCTCCATATCTGTCTTAGTTGTTCATTTTGAAGTCATTTAGGGGCTAATCACAAGAAATGTTATGTATTCTTGAATTAGCAAGGTGTACACCTGCCTAAGTCTTGGGGATGGCACTAGGGATAGGCTTTAAAGCACAAGTCAATTGTAAATTTGAGTTGATCCCCCGCGCCATTGTTGGATGGCTACATGCAAGAAGTTGTGGAGCTATACAGATATGCTTCCGTTTTGATTCATAGCCCCACTTCAGTAGTCTCTGAGATCGGCCTTAATCGTTTCTTTGGGTAATTACTTTCATGTATGGATACGCAAAAAACAAATGCATGTTTTGATTCACCATAGTCTTTAGAATATTTGGGACAACTTGTCACAAAAATCTAGGGGACGCTTCCCCATGCCTATGCACTACTTAATTCATGGTCAATGCCAATCAACTTCTAGTACAAAGTTGTCCTAAAGCTGGTTTGAAATGTCGTACATTAAAGAACATGGTCCCATGGACAGGGGGACTCCATAAATATCTCAGCGGGGTGTGCTGAGAAAATTTAGGACATTTAGGAACATTTTAGCAGTTTTAAAGGTCCCATGTTTTTTTATTAGTTTTCTCAACAATACCCGCATTGAGATATTAGAGGATCCCATTGGATATTTATGATTAATTTAGGAAAATAGAATCATATTTCCCTCAAAAATCACCAAAAATAATGGCAGGAATGCATATATTACATGGACAAAAATGAGCCCCTAAACTGTAGGGGGAAACTCCTAGTCCCCCCTCTCCACCCACCGTCTTACGTTTAGGGGGCTTAAAAAAATGAGCTTCTATTTTTTAGGCCTAGATTCTATTATATCCCATAGTTATGTCGCTCTCCTTCCTTGCCGACGAGCATGTTGACCTACTTGCTGCAAGAGTTTAGTTTGCCCATTATTGGCTCTCGAATCTCACCATGCTTTAACTAGTGCTCGAATCAGTACCTTCTTATACTCAAGTTGGCTTATAGATTCAAATGCAAATCTCCTATCATGTCTACGTAGTCTATGATTCCGAACACCTTTTCTTCCAAGGAATTATATCCTTAACTCTCTAACTTAGAGGGTGATGTGCTAGCATTTCCTAGAAATTTAATATATATGTAACACACACAAACTCACAATAGAGGATATAAAAACAAGACTTTGTATATATAAAATACTCCAAAGCATTATTCGGTGCACTATACAAATTCTCTGCTTGTTCTATGATTTAACTTTGAGATTACAAAATGAAACTTTCTTATTGTACTAGAAGATTGATATCCAACCTTCTGATTTTTAGAAAATATCTACATTGAATATGACTCAGGTAACGATAGGGTATATTAGATATTAATGATCTTTCATTAGTGATATTTTCATAGAGTATTCCCATGATATTTCTGAATGTTTTGATTAATGTAATAAGTTGGTATACTAGCAATTGTACGTGAAATGTATGATGGAAATGTCGAAGGGGATATTTTGAAGGATTCGTATTGGAAGGAGAGAAACACTGGGAGAGGAAGAGGGGTGAAGATGAAGCGGTTAGATGGTGGAAAAGTGCAGAGGCAACAGAAATAGAAAGTAGAAACTTGATGTGAAACTTAAAAGTCGAACAACATGATGTCGTATATGGAAATCCTTTGAAGGAGAGAAGGGTTGTTGATCAAGACGATGCAGAATCAATTTATAGGTATATATGTGAATGTAAGGAGTGGTAGAAAGATATTGCTGAAGTGAAAATGAGTATGTAGTTTTATCCATCGCATTAAGAGACATGAAGATGTGGAGTGCAAGTAGCATCTAGAGGAAGTGACTTCATGTGGAGTTCTCCCTATCAATGATTGTGATGTCAGCATATGGATCTTTACATTCAAACCATAACATGTACAAATCAAAGTATAGTTCATTACCTCGTAACATGTCCACTATAAAACATGAGAGTACATTCAATATTTCAGTTGTGATAGATGATAGAGGGTTTGATACTAACTTTATAGATATAGCTATTGGCCATCAAAGAAATCTGATCACTAAATTTTTTTACGTTTTCGCTCCAATTTCCATTACAATAAAACAATATTAAGGAAAATGTGTGCATCAAACTGCATGGGATGGTCAAATATGTATGCATTTTTATGTTTCATGTCTCATAATTGGAATTCCAAGTGTTAAAAGTCCACATAACAGAAAATTCACATCTAAAGCACCAATTGCACTCATGTAAGTAATACAAGTGAGATTGAAATAGTCCATGTGAAATCTCTAATATATAGTTGAGCTCATAGAGAAAACACCTTATAGCGTAAATATATTAAAACATTATATATTAATAATTTATTTTGACACATATCATAAAAGATGCACCCAATTTTGATATATTAATAGTCAATTTAAACCCACAAAATTTCTATCAATACAATGTTAATCCATATATAAACCAAAAAAACACTCCATTAACCATAATGGTGTTTACAATAGAAGGGCTAAAGGAAATGAATGCATTCGAAGAGTTTCCTACACTACGACCACCACCATGTGGAGATAGAGTTTGGCCTTAGGATTTCAACACATCCTGCCAAATTCCTCTCCATCGTCAAATTTATGATTATTGCCAGACTCCCCCAACCTTGTCTCATAGGGAAAATGCCTTATGGCGTAAATATTATGGTTGATGCAGGAATCATATATGGTGCCCCCAGAGAAATAATTGGATGCAGTGCCGAGGGAGAAATATGTGAAGCCATTGATTTTCCACGATGGCCAACGAGCTGTTCAACCCTCGCCATTGATGTCCATAGTGATTTTCTTGTGGTTCCCAATTGGTATATTTTTGGCCATACCCCGAATGTATCTCAAAGATTGTTAGTGTTAACTTATTTTGTTCCTTACCCAAGCTTCTAGAAAACAACTTATTAAAGCCGTGACGTGTGCTCTCAAGGGGGACCACAACATTGATGATGTAGTTTATTTCTTGTTAGTTTTTCCTTGTTGGTATTCATCTATCATCTCCACGGTCACCTGTAGGTGTCACGAATTCCATAAGAGGTGAGTATTTCAATGTTCCTTCTTCTCATGACATGTACCATAGGGAGGTTAGAGTAAAAAAATAACATCCAAAATGACAACTTGTGCTCCCAGACTTTAGTAGTTGATAACAGGATCCAACACCTACGGAGGAAGTGTTAAAAAGGCTCTCGCATGCCATTTGCAACTAGAGAAATGAATATTTAGGGCACCAAGATAAAGAAGCCTCATACGACTGGAGGATTAATCTCTTATTTTTCGTGCAGTCAATGTCTATTTTAGTTGTAGCGAGGTATGTAAATATCATAGGTAAAGTGGATTTTGTGAGCTACATGAGACTGGCTGCTATTGTTTCTATGCTCAATGTTTCGGCCACTGTGCTCAGACACTGTACGGAATGGGATTGTGATTGGTTTATTAATCTTCAGTGCCTCCAACTCTTCATTAATTCCATAGGACGGTAAATATACTTATTGTGTTTTATTTTTGTGTTTTTGTTGAACTTTTTAACTTTTACTGTTTTAAATTAGTGGCACTTTTTTATTAAATATGTTGGGCGATGTGATTTTAGTTCAATTTAATGGTATTTATGCAATGGATAATGTGGAATTGGTTTTCATTTAATTAATTTTGTGGTGTTTTAGTGGTCCTACATTTAGATCAAGTATTAGCCTTGGTTGGTTTGACAAAGTGGACTATACGAATTTAAATTTTATTTTAATTATCTTTTTCTTGGATGGTTAATTTGCTAAAAATCAAGCGAAAAAAGTATTTGTGTCAATTTTGTTTACTATCTCTAAAATTTTGAGAAAATTAAAATTGAAACCGGTTCTACATGATAGAAAAAACTTGCCAATATGCTACCTAAATGTGATGCAGTTGTCTTCAATATGCCTCTTTTTGAAAAAATTGTGTATGATATTACATTCATAAGACATAATATCTCTTTTTATTGAGTTAAAGAAGGCAATTTTGATATTTTTTAATCTTAGCAATTGTGCATAACAATCTTATATTTTATCTCTTTTGCAAGTGGTTTTGTTAGAGGAATATTTGATAAGGAGAAAAATAGCAAGATCTAGGGGTTTTGATTGTGAAAAATGCCTGAGGAAATATCATGGATGTTCGAGGTTCATTGCAGTTTTTCAATCTACTTTTATACCTATTGTCTTCATGATGAATGTGAAAAATCCTTCATTGAAACAATATTGTTGTGAGTAGAGAGAGGAAAAATAATTTTCTATACTAGACCATCTAATGGTCAAGACAAAATTATGTACAATTTTATCATTCTAGAAGTGATTTAGCTATGTAGAAGTTTCCGAATTTTAGTTATATGGTTATCATTATTATCCAGGTCACACTTATCTTGTGTCAAAATATTGACATATGTAGTGTGTTTTAATAGAGCCAACAAGCGACAATGTAAGAATACATATGACATGCATGGCTACTACAAATAGATATAAGTGTATCATTGCAATACCCTATGATACCACTAAATGTGAGATTTGGGAAGACACTGGAAGTGAGATAGATGCTTTTGTTTTAGGTATTGAAACATGATGAACATTTATTAATGCATAGATGCTCTATGAATGATATTGATCGTAATTTTTATTCCTATTGTGTCTAGTATCGTGTGATGTAAGTTATTTTGTAGAGAAAAGACAACTACATACATGTTAGATCATAAAAGATTGATTTTTAAAGTTATCATAATCTACGGGTTTAATTAAAAATACATTGTCACCACTTTTTTTGTACAAGTTTATTTCTTGCAATTCCTATTACGATTGCAACTATTGTGTATAGAATAAATATCACAATAATTACTTCCATTATTTGTGGTTGTTTTCATGACACAACACACTTTTTAGTTATGCATACATCCACTATCATTTGTTTTCATGACACTACAACACTTTTTGGTTATGCATACATCCACCATCATGCCCACCTATTGGCGTTTCCATTGCACACTTTGGTGCAATTGCCAGTCACTAATATAAGTACTAGAATGGCAAATATAAATCTTAGAATGATGAATATAAGTACTAGAATGACGAATATAAATCATTATTTAAAAGTTTTAATTTTTCAATTTTTTTTTGAATTTGGCAAAGTTTTTGGAACATATAATATTTTTATGAATAATCTTTGTGTCAAAATTATTATTATAACTCTATTTCAATTACAATTTGTAAGCATTTAATTTTGACACAATGTTAATTAATATTGAAGTTTGTAGATCTCTGATGAAAAACGAATACACGAGAAAATTGTAGAAATCAAAATAACTAACAATAAGATGCAATATGATCAAAACTCACAAAGGCAAGAATGGCTCCAAATCAACTCAATGCTCCATGCTCCATATTCACCATATAATAGAATGATAAAAGTCAAGTACATATAGGTGGTGAATGTGCAACCTCCTCCTAGATCAGTGGGGAATAACTCTCACTATCTGATACTAGAAGTAGAGTTGACTCCACACAACTAGTGAGCCAAGTGAACACAACTGGTAAGCTAACTCAACCTAACTAGTAAGCTAACTCAACACAACTGCTACAACTAAGCAATCATATCCCATGAGTGTAGGAAAGCTCCAAGTAAATAAACAAATACAAGGAAAATAAATATCATACACTAACAATTAATTGTTATTGTATTAGTGTATTTATATGTTTATACTATGTTAGGTTGATTAAGATGTCAACATGTGGCACACATCCCCCTTAGTTATATTTTTATAACATATGGGGTCACTTAGGAATTAGTTTTATCGGGTAATGATTCGGCCTATATTGGGATCGGGTGTTACCTATCCATTAAGAGTAATGTATGTCTGTATAAAGGATGTGAGTATCAGTATGAGCTATGTTATGGATGTATGAGTTGATTCTTCTACTTGGTAGAAGTATACTTGAGGTGTCCCCCTCGAAGTGGATTCCCATCTTGGGAGATTGTGGAGTTACTCCTTATTTAAAGAGCATTGTATGGTGTTGCCCTACCTTAAGGGTATTATTATGTATATATTGACTATTTTGGCATCTTGGCCCACCAATATATCTTGTGTTGTACTGTTTTCTGCAAATTGTTCATTTAATATATACAAAGATCTTATCAAGTGGTATCAGAGCATCGAATCGGGAAATTTGTGGGATAAAACCTTAATGTTGGTGATTCACCTATATCTTGAGATCAAATTTGAATTTTTCAGATAATTTTTTTGCAAAGTGGAGACATAATTCAAGTGATCTTCCCTCCAAATTTTAGAGTTTTTGGAGCTATTTTATGAAAGATATGTCTATTTTGGGGTTGAAACCCTAATTTTAAGGTTTTGTCTATATCTTCCGAATTGCAACAAATTAGCTCTTCAATTTTTTTGGGTTGAGGTAGTTGTATTTAATGGTAAATTCTTGAAATTTTGGATTTGTTTTGAAATAATTATTGCATTTTTATGGTTTTTCAAAAATTTGCTCCATTGGCCTCAATATTAGGAATTTTTGTGAATTTTTAAAATTTTCGAAAATCTCTCATAAATACAACTGGGGTTTGTGTTCTGTTTTTTCTTATTTTTGTCTGACCTCTAGCCAAAAGGGTTAGAACAAGTTTTGATTAAATAGGGTCTATTCCTAAACCCTAGTTTTTGTGGATCATGGGGATGAGAACTTTTTATGGGGACGAGATTGATGCTAGAGAATGGTGGATTTAGTTTAAGGAATATCATTTTCATATTTTTAAATACCAAGTCTTTTATTAGAAAAATAACTTGGTGGTCTTGTGCTAACATGGTGGTATCAAGTGCAACTAGAGTGTCTCAATTGGTATTGGGAGGAAAATGAACGGGTTTTCTTAGATCAATGGGCCAAAGAAGATGAAGAAGAAGAGGATGTAACTAATGAGGGTGTTTTAGATAAGGATGAGAAAGAAGAAGAAAAGGAAAGAGAATTTGACAATGAAGAAGAATACAATGTTTATGATGAAGAGGCTACTCATGATTTATAAGGAGAGACAACATATCAAGGTACAAGTTCAAATATTACATCTCCAAGGAAGGAAGCTTCAATATTTCAGTTTAAAGGGTGCATTTAAAGGAAAAAGGTAATTGTTTCCATAAACCCTACCAGCAAATATAGCTTCATCAATTTGGATGTAGTTCAACATCTACATATTCAAGCTAAGCATATCAAATAAGTTCAAGTGGATGGTAAGCATATTCAAGTTTTTGAAGATTTAAAGCTCTCTATGGATAAATATATTTTAAATTCAGGTTTTTATGCTTTAGATATGGATGGTATGGATATTGTTCTTGGATATCCTTGGTTAGAGACCTTGGGAACAATCAATATTAATGTGCAAAATAAATTCATGAAATTATGGTACAAGAGAAAGAAAATTACATTGCATGACATCACACTTAACAAGGGAAAAGGTAATGTAAAGAGGGAGCATGAAGATCAATTTCTAGATGGTGAAGAGAGGATCAAGAATGATTTAGAAGAAGAGGATGACGAACATGATGAAAAAGATAAAAATAATTCATCTATTCAAGAGAAAAAAGAAATAGCAAACAAGGTGGAAGAGGAAAAGAAAGTTGCGGAAAAGGTTGATGAGGTTGAGAATACCAAGGTTGCACCATATAAACACCCACATCATCATGAAAGGAAACAATCATGGAGACATGTTAGGATACATGAGGGAAAAAATCTATATGGATATACAGGGAATTGAAGGAGCAATAATTATGGCTATACATGGAATCAATGGAGCAACAATTATATGACATGGAATCACAGGAATAATTATTATGGATATGCATGGATGCTGAGGAGGAACACATATGGAAAAGGATGGAATTGTAGGAGTACAATGGAATATGGAATCAAGTTTGGAGTAGCATCACCCACTAGGATTTCATATAGGTGGTTGGATGATCGAGCATGGTGACAAGTGTGTAATGATTTAAAATGCACTCATTATATGGGTTCTTCTTATGTTTCGGGGACAAAACATGTCAAGGAGGGAGGGAATAATACATGTACCTTGGGATATGATGTTATAATGTATATGGGTTGATGGAGATTCCGACATGTGGTACACTTCCCCCTTAATTAGTTATATGTTTATAATATATCAGGGCACATAAGAATTAGTCATATTGGGTAATGAGTTGGCCTATATTGGGATTAGGTGTTATCTATCCATTAAGAGTAACGTATTTCTATATAAAGGACGCGAGTATCATTATGAGTTATGTCATAGATGTATGAGTTGAGTCTTCTTCTTGGTAGAGGTATATTGGAGGTGTCCCCCTTGGAGTGGATTCCCATCTTGGGAGATTATGGAGTCACTCCTTCCTTAAGGAGCATTGGATAGTTTTGCCCTATCTTAAGGGTATTCTTCTGCATATATTGACTATTTGGGCATCTTGGCCCACCAATATATCTTTTGTTGTATTATTCTCTCTAGATTGTTCATTTACTATATGCAAAGATCTTATCAATTTATAGATCATCAATTCAAGTTAGACCCTTATTGTTGTGCTTTTTTATAATCATTAAAATTTGACTTATTTTCTTGTATTATTGAGATTATCAACCTCAATTTTAGTTGTCAACTTTTCATTATTCTTAATATGAGCTTTAGCATACATCGGTTTCTCTATTTTCTCATGTTTCCTCTCTTTAATCTAACTTTCCCTCTCTTGCCCCTAGTTTTTGGCTTGATTTTTGTCATTTACCAATTTCGTAAGATGATTACCATCTTCGTATCCCATGACAGTTGTTACATCTCTACAAAAATGCTCGTGTGATTTTTTGGGCCCTTTTAACCCAAACTTGATTTACCCATAATCCTTGAATTTTCTTTAGCAACTTTCCTATTTGTTGTGTAAACGTATGCACCCATAAGCTCCAAATTTGAATAGAAGAGGTCTATAAATACAAAGGTGCACTAGTGCTTTTAGGGAGAAGTTACACGAGAGAGCATCTGTATTAAAACATCCTTGTTTTGAAATTCACATTTCAAGCATATAGAAGCACATATATTCTCTTAATTGTTACATGGATTGAAAAGATAAGGGTTAAGCCAATTGTACTATGTAAGATTGTTTCTTCAGTGCATTGTACTTGTTTGTTGTTTATTGTGCATTGTCCTCTAGTTAAATGGCTTGGTAAACATCAAGGAAGCCATCAACTTTTATTTGGTGTAGCACATGCCCCGAAACATATTTGTTTTCCTTGCACAATTTACAGACCTAGAAGTCAAATTATGGTTTTAAAGAAGGGGATTGATTTCCTAGCACGCTTTGCCACAAATATAAACAAATTAAGATACACTTTTGTAGATTACATCACAAGAATGATTTCACAAAGTTGGATCCACTTTAGACTAGATATTGCCATTTTTGTCCTAGATTCCTATCATTTTTGTACCTACTTATCTAGTTAAATCTACATGAAATTGGTCGGCATGGGTTTAAAGATTTGTTTCTCTAGTAGTTGATTGTCTTTCCTTTTAGACTTGTTTCACACATCACCAGTGACAACATCTAGATTCATGGATTTTGGTGCATTTATGTTTGTAACCCTTTTTTTCTAAGTATTTCATAATTTTACATGTTCATATGATCTAAGCAACCTCTTTTATGCAATTGACTATGTATTTATTGATTTAAATCTAAATTAAGTTTGATTTCAATGTATTTTTATTATTTTAATGCACTTACTTCAATGTAAAGCCACTAGACACATCTACACAAATAAATTACAACTCAAACATGTATGTGTTAGATGGTTAAACGTATCCATAAATATTTTAATTAGATTATTCATTTTGTAAGTTTTTTACTTTTGCATAGTATAAAACCTTGAGATGACCTACATGAGTACTCATGGCCTTAAAGATATATTTTTTCATATAATTTTGGTAATAATCATGAAAGCATCACTTTATGTCGATAAATAGTAGATCAAGTGGTTAAAATGGGTAAAAAAAATCATACTTAATTTTAAATTTCATTAAATACCTTATAATATCTAAATTTAATAATGTATTAATCTTCATCATGAAACTAAAGAAAATAGAATAACTTAATTACGCAAATAAAATCCCTACTCTATAAAATTAGGTTTATTACACCGAGAGGCGTTTTACAATGGCAATTGAGGGGGTGGTGGTGGACTATAATATCTATGAGTGTGCCAATTTTAATTCCGGCCTTAAATTTGATGTCCATTTAACTATCATTATATGATGGAATTTGAAGCCCATCTATTTCTTTGGGCATTACATATTAGTGTAACTAGATTGACACTATTTGTCACTATTAAATGGAATTTTTTTGAAGAAGGTGGTGAAGCTGTTAATAATTGTGACATGATAAGGGTCTTGAGATTGATTTCTTTCGATGTTTTCTAATAGAAATGTATTCAAGATTTTTGTATTAGTAGGTGTTGATGCAAAATCACAACACCCCTGAATGGCCTCAGATCCGAGTGGGGCATTTGGTGTGATTGCATAACATGGGACCATCTCTCAAGCTATGGGACTTGTAGACTTGAGATGGACCTCCAGAGAAATTTGGTTCTTGTTCCTAAACTACCTGCCACAATCTACTCTAGTGCAGGTAGACTAATCTATCCTAATCTAACCATTCCAAGGAGAACAAGAGAGAGAGAGATGAGAGAGAAAGAGAGCCTACACTAAAGCGGTGATACACCAGAAAAGAAAGAGGTGAGATACTCTGCTGAGGGAGGATGAAATAAAAAATGAGATGAGGGAGGTCAGACAGAAGTGACACAGACCCAGATCCTAATCCACCATCAAAACTCCATGAAACATGACATCTTACACCTACAAACATGAAATACATGCACAAAAAATAGATCTGAAAGGGAGAGGCACGGAGAAACAATAAAACACGAGAAAGGGTTGAAGAACACCACAAAATCATGAGTTTATTGCTCTAGAAGGTGCACAGACCATTACATTTCTGCTCAGAGGCACAAATATGCTTTCCAGGTGTAGGAGAAGGCTTACAACTCAAATGGAGTCAAGAAACAAATTTTACAGAGTTTCCCCACATCCCAGAATGTCTCCCCCTTCTCAAATGAGAAGTGTTTACAATATATAGAATGTCGAGGCAAGAGAGAAAAAGAAGAAAACTCAGATTTTACTCTGAAATCTCAACCACCAACCATCAATGCCCTACAAATCCACCTACAATCTGTCAATTTTGGTTCCCCATGTCTATTTGGCATGTTGGAGAAGGAAAGATGGAAAATCAGATCAGATTTGGGTAGTTGAAGAAATTAGATCCCATATTAATGGCTTGAAAGACTTTTTCTATATTTTCACCCATCAAAGCCTACTGAAAATAATATTTTATGCTTCCATGGCATAGAGGAGGTCAAGACCTTTCCAATGGTACCAAATTCATCGAATTTCAAGCATTGGATCAAAATTTATGCCCATTTGAATATTTGAATCGAATCCGTACAAAAAGGCCTGAAAAAAACAAGTTTTCCCAAATGGATCCGCGGGCCCGAAATTCACTTTGCGCCTTTTGTGAAAAAAAATAAAAAAGTGTAAAAAACCTCCCCAGCGCAAGCCCGCAACTTCACTTTACATTTGGCCCAAAATAATTTTCTCCAAAAGAAATCCTTCATGGCGTGGGCCCGCAATTGCAAACTTGTGCCTTTTTGAAAAGTGCAAAAATTGCCAAAATATCCCCAAGTAATCCCCATTGGTCCACATTTTCCACCGCCTCCCCACATGTAAAAATAAATGGCTTCTTGGGCTCGGTGAAGGGCCTGTACTTTTATCACTTGTGCGATTTTTTTCAAAACAAAAGCCAAAAATTCCAAAGAATCTTCCCTCCGACGACCCATGCCCTTCCTCGCTTTGACTTGAAACATGGCCACATGTCCCTTTGTGGGCCTATTGTGTATTTTTGTGTTTTGACTAAGTCCCTCTATTTGGTGAAGGCTTTATGTTTGACTCGGGACACGTGGAGGCTTCCCACTCATTTGGAGACTCTGTTTGGACCTAACCTTTGGAGGTGTGCCGATTGGACATGTGGAGAGCTGTCACATGTTTGGGACCTGCTTTTGGGATTTTCCCCTTGAAAGAGCACCAAAGGGACATGTGGGGCTTTAGCCATGGTTCTCCTTTGCTTAGCTGATTAAATGGCAGTTGTCCCCTTTTGAATTTTTTTGGACCCTAGACATGTGGAGGGTTGTCGCTAGTTTGAGGAACTGCCTTTGGCTTCAACCCTTGAAGGTGCACCGATGAGACACGTGGCACCGTCCATGCTAACCTTAGAGTTTTCAACGGTTGGCTTTGTAATTTTTGAGGCTCTGACCACGTGGAGGGATGATGCTCATTTGGGGTATATCCCTTGGGTCTCACTTCTAAAGTTACTCCGATGAGGCACGTGGAGGCTTCCTCTGACCCTCTTTTACTTAGTCAATTAAATGGTTGACTCTAAGTCAATTTTGACTCTGATCCCCTCTTGAGCTTCTGCAACTGATTTAGGGATCCTCATTTGGATACTACCCCTTGGAAAGTTGCCCATGTAATTATGACACATGAGGCACGTGGCACCTTCTTATGGTCTGCGATTGCTCAACTGGTTCAACTTTATCTCCTTTTGAACCTGGGACACATGGAGGCTTCAACATTTAGGGGACATCCGCCTTTGATTCGACCTTTTGAAGTTGCTCCTGATGACACGTGGTGGCTTTTCCGATGAGTCTTTTAATTGGGCTTTGAGCCCGACTCCTATGTGAAGTCCAAATTTTTTCAAGTCCCTTTCTTATCTTAGGAGTGACTCTCCTTCTGGACTCAGTTTGCGTTGTTTGATCCTCCATTGTCGAGCCCGCCTGCCCCTCAGATTTGGGATCGATTGTGATCTCACTTGGACTGAAATGACCCTTCTGATTTTCTTCTGTGCATGGTCGTGTTTGATCAATTTTTTCCGAGGGGGGCAAAATTGGGATAATAACGTAGTGAGTTGTTCACAATTATAATTAATCTTAAATTTAATGTTCATTTGACTTCCACAAGATAATTTCAACCTTAAATTTGGTATCCATTTAATCGTCACTTCAAAAATTTATCTTTTTACTTAATCATAATCTAAGACAAATACCTCAAAATTGATATCCATTTTATAATTAATTATTTTATATAAAATCTATTAACAATATGTCGCATATAAAATTAAGAAGTATGAAAGCAACCACTTCCTCTCATATATATTACAATGATATTTGACTTAGTTTTAATTGATTTTGAGCTGCTCTAACTTACAAAATTCCAATACATTTCTACTTGAACCGATGTATTTTTCATAGATGTTGCACGATGTTTGACTTGTTTATCAAATAATATCTTATTAATACTCCTTAAAAAATTAATTTAAATTTGTTCTCATTAACTCGCGTCAAATAAATATTTAAAATATATATATATATTCAATTTAATAAACAAGGGAAGTCGCCCACGCACAAACAAATGTTATAGCTTTTTAAATATAAAGTCGTGTACCAACGCAAAGAAAACCAGAGCCACTTTGACGCAATCCATGCCAAAATAAGGGAATCTCTTGACCATATTCAAGACTGAAGCGCCAAATAAAAACGAAAATTTAATTACTTAAAAATGGTAGCATTAAGAATTTATGGAAATATATATATCATAGACCTAACAAAAATATGCTATTAAATTATAGAATTCATCTTGGTAGGTGAATTGTGTGTCATTCCATGAGGGAGGGGTAGTTGGGGTGGAAATGCCATTGGCCCAATATTTTGAAATATAATACGGTTTGTTGTAGAAGACCCCACCACTCTATTTATACAAGAAGACAATGTTGGTACATGGTTTTAGGGTATTTGTATGTTTAGTGTAAATTTTTATCCATTTTTTATGTTTCTTTCTTTCTTTCTATTGTCTCTTCTCCTTTAATCTGGTTTCTCTCTTTTCTTCTTATATTCATGATTCTTTTGAGTTTCCCCTAGGATTACCTATGTACAGTTTTAGGACTCTTCTTTGTGTGGGGCTTTCTAACTCATTTTTAGATTTTATAGGTGTTTTGGGTATTTTATGTCATTTTTTTCCACCCATTGTGTGTCGTCCTATGTAGCGATAGGGCCTTAATTTGAATTTGAGTCTATACATGCATATGTGTATTATTGCATTTAAGACATCAGTTATGAAGGAACGAACAAGAGATACAAGAGCATTTTAGTGCCAAAAGCAATCATTCCAAGCATTTAGAATCAACCTTTAAGCATTTAAATAAATATAAAGAGTATTCTAACATTTATTGCGTGTTGCATCAAACATTTATTAGAGCATTGAAGGTGATAAGGGTTGGGTACTTGCATGACAACGGACTACATGTTGAACTTGCATTATACTTGTCGTGTTTGCTTTAGAAAATCAATCAAATAAAAAGGTCAAAGAATAATGGAGGGATAATGTAAAGACCTCAAAACATACATGCCCATTTTTATTATTTTCTTGTGAGATTTTGTTACTCTATTAGGGTTCTAAAGAAGCAGATTGAATTCCAATATATTAATGTAGAAATTTGGAAAAGTGAGTGAGAGTTATGGAGCTCTGAAGTTGATGAACAAAGTTGTGAGATCATATGTTAGTTAACCTGATGGAATTATACACTAATGGTACCTAAATGGTATTGTAGTAGTTGTGGCAAAGATTCTTTGTTCATGTTACATATTTATCTTCTTCACCTCGTTGTTTGGCTATGCTATGCATTTTTGTTTTCAATGATTGTCTTTGGATTTATGACAAATCATATATCCCTCTAAAACCGCCTTTGATCATTTGTTATTACTTCAAGATTATTATTTTATGCAATATTATGGGTAAATGTTTTACCTTTTGATGTGAAACTACTTTCGTATAAAATCTTTATTGAACATGTATTCTTGTGCATGTTTGAAAACATTCTAAAGTTAGTTCTTGATTCCTTTATGATGGATCTAATTGTTATAGGTTTTGTTTCATTTTATTTGTTCCAAATCTATTTGCCCTAGCTATTGTGTGTTATATTGCTTCCACATTGTTCAAATTGTAAACTCTCTATATGTTATGTATGTTCTATGACATTTAAACTGTATCTAGAACAAGTGTAAGGATGAATCTAACTCTATTAATTTTTTTAAAATTCCTTATGTTAATCCCGAATCTTGTGTGAAAAAGAAAATATATGTTTCAAATGACGTTATTGTTATCCATGAAGTTATGGTTTCTCTTCCCAACAACACTTCTTTGAATGAAAATCTTGTGAATCATTCTCATATTGTTAGTGCATGTAAAGTTAGTTAGGGAAATAAATCTGTTTGGGTGACCAATTAAGGGTTCAAGTACTTGCACAACTTAGACAACATCTTTTAAAAAACCTTAATTTAGTCAAATATATTCAACATCAAACCCTAGGTTAAGAAGCTCGAAATAAAGTTATAATACAAGACATACCCTTCAAGGTGAATAATGGATATACAAGTGCTAGTAATGACAATCAAGCGAGTACTTTTTCTAGATCACCTTTGATGTCTAGTTATGTAGTCATTTTTCAAAAAAAATTAATATTGTTTCTCTTCATGTTTCCAATATTGTTAATAATTCTCAAAACAATGTGATTGCTTCTCAAGTTAACATATTCCACTTCTCAATGCCTTCAAAATTTTCAACATACTTCTCAAATTCCATATATTGCTGACAATGTTTCTCCATTTGCTTTGTTTTTCCAATGCTTCTATTCCAACTCATTTTACCATTATTTCTCTTTTATGTCCTAAAATGACTATGTGATGAATATTATGTATGACATGCAAAATAAAATTAAGGTTTATCCCTATGGACTCAAATTCCATCTAATAAGATCACTTCTAATGACATTGTACTCAAGCCTTTGTCTTATGAAGTTTATTTACTCTTTTCTAATCGGAGTTTGTACTAAAAAATTTGAGTTATTCAATGGTAAATGATATCCTTCTAATCACATTAGATCATTATATACATCTTTCCTAGAACTTGTGTAAAATAATAAACTATTTTATGAGACATTTCCAATAAGTTTGAAGGATTATGTGTTTAATTGGTTTGACACTCTTTCCATGTGGATCTACACATGATTTTACCAAATTAGTTAATGTTTTTATTGTTCATGTGGGTGGTTAGTGGGGTAAATACTAAATATGGATGTGGATAAGAGTACAGCAAGTATTCTCACATGGGTACCAAGCTGGTCCATGTGTGTTTACTGAGGGGGTGGTACTAAGGTGCGTATACTACGGGTATGACTTAAGGTGACTCGTAGATTGTCCCAAAAGTGAATCTACAAATTATCTTTGGTCACAAGTTTGCTTATGATACCTTTTCAATGGATAAAGTTAGGGATGGAGGGGCTCAAGGTTTTCATGGTCAATAAGCTACAAATATCTAAATAAAGCCCAGACATCTAGTGGAGCAACAAGCTTTAAGACTTGGATAAAAGTAAGTAAATAATGCCTTTAAGTGAACCTAGAAGATGAGAGGACCAACAATGTGGAGATCAGTTTCACAAGCAATTATCTCAAGTACATAGGCTAGTACTAACTTGACATTAGAGAGCATCTGGAACTTACAAGATTAAGTCGACACAGTCTGCTATCACAAATTATTACATACCACCTAATTAAAAGTCATATTATTACTACACGTCTTAATTGCCACATTGTAACCATCCATTTACCTCACACCTCACATCAAGAATGATCATGGTAGTGCATTTGTGATTATCATAAGAGTCTTAGGGGCAGATGGATTCTTTACCCCACACTGTTTTGACATTGAAAAAAAAATTATGATTTCCTGAGATCCTTACTTCCACCTTTAGTAAATCCTGAAGTAGAGGAAACTTGTATTATTTCTGCCACTCCTATAGTTTTCTCCCACTAATTAACAACTTTCAATAGACTAGGAGTTAAATAAACTACCCTTACACACCATGAGTTTTTTGACCAATACCTCCATCCGCTGATGCACGTATAATATATCAAAAGAGTGAGACCGATCCCAGTGTCCAATGCCCATCCCTTTCCTTGATGTCATGTCAGTCGATTCCATTCTAAATCAACGATCTTTCACATAAACATTGTGATTGCCACTTCATATGATATTTCACAATGTTTTTGGATAAGAACAATAAATGGAATTCTAGGAGGTCATTTGACTTAAGGGATGACTTAGTAGTGCACACAAAAAATACTAATAATCATATTCTATCTAATAGATTTAGTGTACACTAAAATAGTTGTCATGAAATATAATGGAATCACTAGGAATAACACTCTCTTGGTATAAATATGTAGAATTATCATTAGTGGATTGCTAATGTTGCACTTGTGTGGTTTCATGTGGGATTAAAGTAAAAATTTGGATACTTAAGCCTTCATGTGCCCAGGTTGATGGAATTCCAAAAAGAAACCAATAAGATATAAAATTTGTCCTCGACCTTTTATGGCCAATGATCCACAAAGATAATACATATTAATCATATTGAGGGAGGGGTTTAGATTATTCTAGTGAGACTATGTTAACTTGGTAAATGTAGCCAAAGACTCCAATTTGGAGGATTCACTTAAATAAATACCAAAGTATCAACCAAGTATTAGACCATCCGAGCCACTTAGGGAACTTGTCCCATAATGATTTGCATGCAAGATTTTACTATCAATGCATATCCTCCTTATTGTGCACATACATACAATCATATTCTAGCAAAAGAACAAAGCAATAATGTTCAACTTCCCTTGCTCCTTGACAACCCAAGACACTCCGTAGTCAATTCTTGATTGTTAGGATGTTTGTTTGAGTCTAATAGCCACGAATATCCTTTAACACAGAGTAAATGAATTGATCAAAAGAAACATCAATGCAAAAACATAGATCTTAACAACTTCCCACAGTTTGTTTGCAAACAATCTCATACCAAAAACTTCTTGGAGTTTATCCTTTGGATTCCCATTCATGACCATTTGAATGATAATGAGTTAGTTATAAGAAATTCATTAAATTCGTATGGAGATCTGTGCTCAATTGAATGAAGCTTCCTTAATCACCCTTAATACACACTTATTTTTCTTATACATAGTTTCTTTGTGTTCCATTATTCTTCTAAGCAATAGCCTTCCTAGACTAAGACTTGAAGCTTCCCTAAAGCATGATTATGATTCTAGCTCCACTAATCCTTTTTACAAACTCATCACACCTTTTGAATTCTCCAATATTTCACCTTTACACCTATTACAAGCCAAAATTCCTCCCTATGATTCAAATTGGCAGTTTTGGAGGGAAATTGCCATGAATTCAAATTTGTGAAGGACTTGAACAAAACTAACACACCTAGATGACCACTAGATGACATATTAAACCTAAAAAAATACTGAGAAAGCCAAAATTTCACTGTTACCATCCATATTTATGAGCTAGGAGTACATGTTCCTGCATTCATATTCCCAAGGGAAAAAGAAAAGTTTCCCTGAAGGTACTTTGTGTTAACTTACACAATTTCTTTAAACTTGAACAGGTAGAAATGGTGAAAACAAAAAAAAAGGATTTTGGAGGCACCCCTTTGCTTTTCTCTAAATTCCTTATTCAAGAAAAATATAAGGAGTTGGCGAAAATTTTCTAAAAATTTAGAGAAATGGGGAAAAGGCCTATTTTAATGTATTGCGGGTTTTGGTTCCATTTTTCATCTTATAATTGAGTATGCATACTGGAATGGTTGCGGACAGAAGCTAGGGTTTTCGCCCTCGACTTGGGTCTGAAATGCTAAAGAAACAATGGTTTGCAGGTAAATTGGGTCCCGAGGGCCCAGGCGGTCCAGGTTCCATTGGGCCACAAGTTCCCCAAAATCCTGATCTACCCGATTTGCAAAGGAATTGAAGCGGGTTCAAACTATTGCGGAAAAGGCAGAATTTGGAGGCCCGAATAGCACAAGTGTCATGGAGACATGAGTTCCCCACGGAGGTAAATTTTCTTAACAACATCCTTTGCATGCCTTATTGTTTGGATCAACTGGTGGATCTTGGAGCCCCTGAAAGCACGCCAATTGTACCCAAGTGACTTATTTTCCCTCGCAAACTAATTTCAATACCCACAATGCAAAGGGGAAATGGTTTAATGCAGATTATGAAACCCCACATGGAACACCCTAACCATGATCTTAAAATGGGCATAAATTTTGACCCAGAGCTCCGATTTTTACAAAATTGAACTTTTCAGAAAGGTATCGACAGCCTCTATGCCACAAAACTAGATTTATTATTTTTAGTGAGGTTAGGTTGGTGAATATTGAGAGTGAACATCCATAGCTACAGATATTAAATGCACTGTCCCGTGGAAGTAACAATTAAACCTATGAAACTCAAAATGGTTGAGATCACTCAAAAGGTCATAACTTGAGCAAGTTTTAATGGGTTTTCACAAAATTGGTCTCATTGGAATCATGGATCCGAGCCCGATGCACAAAAATCAAGAAATCTAGAAATCAATGAATTTTTTATGGTGTTTTTAAAGGAAAACGAGCCCAGTTTTGTTTAGTTGTTGAAAAGTGGTTGGAAAAACATTTAATGAGCATGGACAATCATTCTTTCACTGCTACAAGTTATGGGACACCTTGAGATTGATTTTTCAAGTCCAAAATCACCAACCACCCTCATTTATCATGACTTACAATCTGTTGGAAAGGGAATTTCAGGTCTTTCTACAATTGCATCCTCTCTCTCTCCTCCTCAAAATTTTATAAATTGGAGTGTTGGGCTCATTGTTAAGGAGGATAAATTTAGTATGCAAAACTCTGCCATTTTTTTTTGTGAAGCCAATGTGTTGTAGGCCCTTGTAGTGGACTCCTTGCATGGTGATCCAGGCCTTTCATTTGTAAAATTTTGAACTATGCATATCAATGAAGCAATAGATGCAAGTTTGTGGATGTATCTTCCCTTGTTGTGTTTGTTTGCATTCTCCTTGCCTCTCTAATCTTATTGTAGATGTTTGTGTCTACTTTGATACTTCTTGCATTAGGATTCATTATATGGTGTTGCAAAAATGTGTTGTGAATCTTTGTAATTAGATTGTGGAGAACTGTCATCACCCTCTGTGATATGCATTTTTCTTCCATTTTCACACATTGCAAGATTATTCTCATATCAGGCCCTTCTTTTGGTGCATCACCTCTGTAGTAGTAGACTTCCTTTGTTTTCATGTTATTCAACTCTCTCCCTGGTCCCTTGGAATCTCATAAGATCAGGATAGCCTTAGCTTCATCTTTACTTGTAGAGTTATTTTGCAAACTATAGTAGAAGAGTCAGCTTTCTCTGGAGGTCATCTCAAGTACCAAGTCCCACAACTTGGAGATCCATACCCGTGTTACCTAGTCACACCATGAGCTCAAGCATATTTTCCATCTTAGTGAAAATAGGAGGGTGTTGTGATCTTCTGATTACATGTTCCATTTTGTCTTCTTCATTCAATCATCTCAAAATTAATAATTTCCTCTTTTACAGAATCGATGTTAAATGCTCTAATACCAATCAATGCAGAGCCTAAATCACTAGACAATCTTTCACCAAGTTCATGTATAACCCTAAATCACAAAATGAATAAGTCTTTTAGACTTGAAAGTTAGCTCTTTTTCTCAGAAGGTGTATAATGTTACTTAAATCATGTATTAATTAGTCCTGAAACATTAACCCAACTATGAATCAAAATATGAACATATTAATAAACACCTTATAGAATAATGAAACAATTTCTAAAGAATAACAAGTCAAACAAAAGAGTAATTTCTGAATAGAAAGGTATAGAACTATGGCTATGTGATTTAACAAAAATGGAATTTGTGCTAAATCCTAATTGTACAGTCACATCTGATAAATAAACAATAAATACATAGATCTGCCACTTAAGCAATAAGCAAAGATAAATATGAAACCCTAGGTGCAAGAGGGAGGATAAAGGACTTCGTTGATTTCACAATTAAATCCTGAAGTGTTCTGAACTGGAAAACAAATGAACAGAGGAGGAAGACTGTCACAACAACACATAGAAAATTGTAGAACTGTCAGAAATAAGCTAGGACTAGGGCACCTGAACTGGGTCAGGGGTGCTTAGGCGTTGTAGACCTCCTCTGGGCACATGTGACTATGAAACTAGTTAGAATCTGAATTCTTCTGGTGTCACACCAATGTTCGTTAAATTTGCACCATTGGTCGTCTGTGTCACATTATGATCACAGAATTCACCTACAAAGATTCTCCTACAAAACCCTAAAACACATCAAATCCTAAAAATAAAAAAGATGCAAATGGGGAGTCGAGACTGACCCTAATGGTCACCCAATAATGAATGAACTTACGACCAAGGACGTTGCACTATAGTTCATACTCCATGTAATTCTGCATGTGTATGTGTGTAGAATCGTTCCCTATGTAGCTCTTATGTAAGACGCACTTGAATAGCGAGCAAGTAGTTAGATTTAGAAATCTAAGTAGATGTGTGGATGGAAAAATGAACTTCCCCTCCTATGCGTGTATGCAGAAGAATGTTGTCCCTTATCCCTTGTGTGAATGATATATGGATGCTTTGATGCTCTTGTAATGGCCTTTGGATGCAACCTTAGGTGGTGATAGTAGATGCTTAGAGCTTGGTCCTTTATTATGGTCACATAACTTTATATTTATATGATTCCCTTGTTTGAATTTCATAATTGACAACTAAAAGGCCAACCCATAAGAAAACAAGATGCCCAAAAGCTAGAAGAGGCCCAAAAGAGGTGATTAAGATACAAAGAGGTCGATGCACCTAGAGGGGAGGAGGGCGCCTGGGTGTTGGTGTCCTGGCTGGGCGCTAGTGTCCAAACTTAGAAAAGATAAAGCAATGAAGATCAGACTGGGCAATAGGAGTGTGTAAGGCCAAGGAGGAAACAAAAAAGAAAGCAAAGAGGCCAAAGACAGTGGTTAATTAGTACTTTTCTCACTTAGGAATCATACGAATAGTAATATGTGACTAGGACCTAGAAATGTACCCAAAGTGTGTGATTTAGTGTCTACATATCTAGTATATGTTCGTCTATTGTGATGTGCGTTTTAGGTATCCCCACTGTATTTATTTCATTATAAATCATTACGATATGTTCAATATAGGTTTGGCACTCCTAGATAAGTTCATTTAATGAACATGCTCTATCTTCATGTTGACATAAACTTTTAAAAGGAAAATCTATTTGGGTTGGCCTTATGGTAATTTTCAATATTTATTTGTGTCATTTACACATGAAAAGGTTATTAATTGGAGGTTGATCACTATATAAGACATTCACCTATAAATATTTGTGGGGAGTTAACACAAGATCATATCAATAGAGAATCTCTCAAGATCATCCTACAAATCTACTTTCAGGGTTGATTTATTTCATTGTTAAACTTAAATCATTATTTGCACTTTATGCCACAAAGGTCTAAACAAACATCATGTAGTTGTGTATCCTATTCACATATTCTCACACAACTAATAAAAGAGTGAACTAGATGGGTTTGATTCCTCTTCATAATAGTGTCATATAGGAAACACTCAACCATCAAGGGGATGCATTGAGGCAATCTAACTAAACCACGTACTAATCCATTTGGTAGGCCATAAAAAAGGAGCTAAGGTGACATCGCAAGACTCTAAACACGTATGCTAAATCTAGAGACACAAAAAATAGACCTTAAAGCTGGATTATGGCTCAAAATCTTAGAGGAAACATTCATAAATCCTAGACATATTCACTAGGTGAATTTTTCCACTATCGAATGAACTTGTCCTATACTCAGTTACAGATCCCCAAATTTCACATAAATCATTATGACACCTTGCACAACATCCTGATCTAGTTTCGTATCATTATCACATCATCTAAGTAAATAATGGGGTGAATATGTTATAACCCTAAACCGTAGTTTATCTAATATAATTTATAAAAGTAAGGTTTAAAAAAATTACATATTTTACATAATTTTAGGATTATTTTTCTATTATTGTTGTTCTATAATTATAATTACACATATTGGTAATAGCTTAATTAGATTAAGCCTACTTTTGATATTGAAAAAACCCTCCTCATATGCCATGATACTATTGAAGGATTTGTGTTCATCGCTAAACATCAATTCTAGAGTGACAAGATGTTGAAAAATTTGGTTTTCACTCCAGATCACTTGGTTGGAGATCAATTGGTACATGGAACTCTTGAAGAAAATATCAGAATCTTGGATAGGCTCATCAGTGTGTTGGTGTAATGTTCTCAAATGGTCAAAAATAGTATCCTCATATGAGCCAAAGTGTGTTATAATAGACACTCAAATTTGAAAATTTATCATTTTGACATTGTTAGTTGTGACTGTGCTTCTTGGTTAAGACAAACACCTGCATTCTATACCCACTTAGTAAACCTTTCTATGTCTCACATAACTTGCTTGTTCTTAACACATTGATGTGTCAACACTTTATGAATATAAATCCATAAAATCAACATGTAACTTCTATCCATAATGATGCAACTTCTAGATTTCATCCACAATCTCCCTTATCCAAAATCATACAGTAATGTTAGGATGTGAAATATGGTCTTGTCCAACCTGTATGGACTTGGACCGACACATCTTCCAATTTTGCTTTCAATTTTACTATCTTTGTTAGGTCTCTTCATATTTTTACATCAACCTTTACATGAAAATTACCTTCAGATCCCTATATAATCAAGTTAACATCACCTCATTACTAACCTAGAAAGCATATAGAAAATCACTTGGCACACTCTATGTGAATACATAAAAATGAACTCAATGATCCCTAAATCTTCCCAAGGATGATGCACATCTATTAGGGAATCCATTACTATACTTTTGAAGCAATCAATTAGGTCAAGGAGCTCAACTTCCCTCATCTCCAAGCAGTCAAAGATCCCTACTCAGTGTCTTAGCAAGAGCACAACCATCTCAAACATGTTCAAAGTGATTCAAGTTGTCAACTAGCTGCATTCATGTAGATATCAAATGTTAGGTGGATAACTACACATGGTGTGAGGCCTCTTCTGAGTATTACCAACATAGGCAGTGCACAAATTACACTTCAACCCAAATACTAACCATCTTGTAGGGTCTTCCACCCATTATTAGGGTTTAAGTTCCATTCAGGTGTTTTTAGAGGGTTTTGGGATTGTGTGACACTTAGGGTTTGATAGTGAAGCATAATTTCATACCACTAAATGGCACAAAAAGTTGTATAACCTCACTCCCAACATGTACAAGACCATACAACAGGTCTAAATCTATACAATCATTCATGGAATATATGTATGCTTTCATTCCAACGTAGTTTCTAGTCATAGTTTCTAGAGTGAAGCATCTACAATTTCATTCCTCTTGGTTTACCCATTATATACATATAGATCTCTCTTGAACCACTATGTGTAGTTAAGTACATATTCCCTCTTGTGCTTTCAAGCTTATAGCATATTATAACCACTAATTTTAAGTACCAATATGTTATTCTAATTTTGTATGATTAATGTTAGAATTTAATTAATCAAAATAAATCATAGTATTTTAACCTTACATTCCTTTTTAGTTTATTGTGCATTCCATAACAAGATAATATTAAGCAAATATTAAAAATTATGTAAATAATTATAAAGTGAGTTTGTAACATGAAATGTGTTTCCATAAAACCATTAGGTAGGACATGGAACCAATCCAAGGCACAACCTATTAAGGTTGTTGGAAATTCTTTCAATAGAATATGGTAATTATACTTATATGGCTATGGGGCCTTAAGGAAGTGAACCAAGTGTTGAGAAGCCTTCCCATGTCCATTAAATAAAGCAAACTTTGACATGTGGAAACCTAACATGTAAGGAATTTGTATATATTATGAGTAAAATCAAACCATCCATGCTCAATTGAGGCAGAAAAACACCCACTTACAACTAAACGGGATAAACCAAAAAACGATAATTTGAATTACTGATAATGCTACAACCATTAATTGTCAACCCAAGGACATACAAATTTGTAATGAGTGTGCATTACATATGTAACATCAAACTTCATGGAATACTAAGAGGACTAAATCAAACTTGATTGTAAATAAACACTCCTTGAAAAAAATAGATGATAAGAAAGTAAACCACACTCGTGGAAAGGAAATTACAAGAAAGTAAATGCTTGAAATTAAATATTAATTTAAGTTGTAGCTTCTCAAACAATGAATTGAAATGATACATATGGAATTGATAGTAAAAACATGGCTTGAAAGTACACACACAAAAATGCAATATAAATGAAATGCTCACAAAACATAAACAAACTAACTAATGGATGGGAATTTTCACAACAAGTCAGCATGACTGGGCCCTTACTCATTTAGGTTGAAGCTTGAATAAATTCCTTATAATAAGACTAATTACACCAAAGTAATTGTAATTTGGATTAACTTGTAGCAGAAAGGATTACATACTTTGATTCTAATTTGTATTTCTTCACTTCCTTGATATCGTCTACAAGGATACCTATATCTCTTATATATGATATGAAATACTTTATTTGGATATTTAATATCTAATGGTTACAATAATAAATCCAATAAGAAGCTACAAAAATATAACAACTTGCAACAATAGATCTACAAAGTAGGAGAATATAAAGCTACCCCCTAAAAATAGTTATTCAACTCCCGCTAATAATGGAGGGAGTGAATAAAAAATTATATTAGAGAAATATTCAGTTACAAAATTTTATTCATGCTCCCTATTTACATCCATGTTTTATGGAGTGTGTTGAAAGCATACTATAGCTAGAAATATTCCTAATTCCCCACCTTTATGTAATAACAAATCTCATTGTCCTTACAAGATGTGTAGATCAAAACTCATGTTAACTTTAATCAACCACCTCCAACTATCAATTATTTCCTTATCCATATGCAATAAATATATCAATCTATTGTGGTCATACATAATCAAAATTACCATAGTGAATAATGTGCATTTTCAATTTCTATGAAGGGTGTCCCATAAAAATTGATATCAGTTCTCAATAAATACCATGAGCCAAAACAAAAATATTAAGTGTGTGTTGCCAAGTGTGAGGTCTAGATCAAGGGCTCCATATTATATTATTTTATTCTATATTGTGTGCATATCATCATAGGGTTATGAGAACTACATGTGGCTTGATTCCTTTTTAAAGTATTGGTATGTATAATAACACTCATAATATTAATAAAGGTAGTGAGATAGTCCATTCCATTTGTTGCGGACCCTTTTTAGGTCTCAAGAGAAAGAAACAAAGGTTAATGCGAGAAGAAACCATATCTCATCCCAGTATAATCATCACATAGATCTAGACCCACAAATTAGGGATATGAAAATAAACCAAAATCTAGATCTAGTGTGCAGGTACAAAGGATAGGTTAGTAAACCTAGGAAACGTTTAGCCACAAAGGTGTCTAGGTACTCACAAACCCATCCTACATTGAGCTTCAAATATTGATTATACAAACAAATTAATACCTTGATTTCTCCTATATGAATTATAAGTACTTTATCACACAATATGAATGCATAAGTTTAGTTCCTTTCTCTGACCCTATAACCCTAACTATCCTTTCATTAGTTAGCATTGAAAATGACATTGATGAATACGAGAATAAAATAACTTAACACTACATGGATTGTTTATTCTAAGTTTGATTTATTATTACTACATAATACATCAAACCAGAAAAAAGAAACCCTAATTGTAAACTAAAACACCTTTTAAAATATATATACAAAATGTAAAAACATTGAACATTAATATCACTCTAAGCATATTTACGCCGATAGACGTCATCTCAAGGGGAAGAAGGGTTCCCCATATAACAAAGCTCACTCGATTGATAATTGCTATTGGCTTAGAGATTTTCGTTGAAGAAAAGTAGATGGATGGTCATCCATGTGGCATGTTTACAAATATAATAATTGTCTTCTACATATTCAATATATTTTCCATGTCTTTTTTGCATTATAAATGTATTTTACAGATTTAGTATAGTCAATGATTATTGTTTTTCCAAGTAATATAATCTATTTCATGTTTACTATATTATAATCTTTTGTTGGTCATATTATTGCAATGAAGAATCATGAAATTATTGGTGGTATATGGGGTCATTGGATTTAAATATTTTTTCTCTTTTCCAAAAACCACTAACAATGCCATTATATGTTACAGTTATGGCTGTGGTAGTTTTTGTAATGGTGGTCATTTAATTGAGCCCTGGTGGTTGTGTTTGGGTTGTAAGACATAAGAATGGAGAGAAAAACATTGTGACTACCATTCACTTACCCAAAAGGTTGCACATCTCCTCACCCCATGCAAAATCACCACATACGAGTTATAAACGCTCAAATTTGGCAATTTACCCTTTTGACACTACTTATTGCAATTGTGCTTCTTAGTTAAGGAAAACACCCATATCCTTTACCACTCAGTGCATGTTGACATATTTGTCTAACTTGTTTATTTTTATACACCTTTGTGTCTAAAAATTCTAAACATCAATACACAAGACAAGTTATCAAGTTTTGCTTTCCAAGATGTAACTTTCACATTTCATTGAGCTTATCCATGTCCAAAACCTTACAGTTCAATTAGGTTGTATAATTCGGTCCTAGATGACATGTACAATCTTGAACCGACACATTTTCTAGATTTGTTTTCAATGCAAAAAAAAGGATAGTTTTGCGAAAAATATGTCTAGGGATAAATATAGAGGAAGGAAAATAGGTAGACAAAGGAGAAAGGAAAGAGGGAAAAAATTGTGTGGAAGAAGAAGAACATGGAGGAAGAAGGGTTTAGAGAAAATAACTACACATAACCTTTGAGGAAGAAGAGAGGAGAAGAGAAGACCTGTGTAATGAGGAGGTGGAAGAGGAGGAATACTCTAGGAACACAAGAAGAGAGGTATGTACATTATTTTATTGGATTTTATTTTTTAAAGATTGGAGATTAAAAACAACAAAAACATAGATTTAAAAATAGGAATACCAAAAAACCCTAGCCCAAATACTAAATTTATAGAAAATAAAAATCATAGATTAAAAAATAGCAAAAAAATCAAACCCTAGCCCAAAATACAGTAAACCCTAGGCCAAAATACAACAAACCCTAACAAAAAATGTGAGCTCTTCAACAAAAATATTCATTGCAAACCTGCAATTCTAAGAACTTCCCCCAACATGGGATTAATATGATATGATAGTGGTGGGGCTGGTTTCACACCTACCATTGCATTTTTCCTACGAACATCTCTCTTTGAGGCATTTTGTAGAACATTTGGCATTCCTTATGTATGCTCACACATTTGTATGCCTATGTAAAAGTGCAACAATAGCCACAAATATGGTCTAAGGCATACTCTCCATAAACTTAGAGGATGCTAACACCCTATTTCAAAGCTTGTATTATGGCATGCCTGGGGGTAAAATGTAGAAGTCGTGGGACAATGATGTTTCCATTGAGGAAAAATTTGATTCAACAGCAAACACATTTCTAGTGCTCCAATATAATAAAACAATGATGATGTATTTTCCCTCGTATTGAGCTACTCACCTAGCTCAACTTCCAACATTCGTAGTGAAATTAAAACCTAAGATGAAATGATCATTTTTCTTCCACACAAAACATGAGGTTAATTGTAACATGTAAAAGTAACACCATTTTCAAAATGTATTAGTGTACTTGAAACTCAAGCTCCTTATAGGCTACTATGTTGACCATAATATGGAATATTGATGAGTGTAGTCTCCTCCAAAGAACATATTCACCCATAATAGTTATAAGTGAGAATACATGTGGTAGGTTTGTTAAGGGCCAAATGAAAATCATGCTCATTTTTCACACCTACAAGGCCAAAGGAATGCAAAAATGGGAAAATGGAAAAAATGAAGGGAAATGGAGGGAAAGTGGAAGAAATGGGAAAGAAAGGGAAGAATGAGAGACCTTCTGATGGAGTAGATTCAAAGCATCCCAAAATTTCACAAACAAAATGGAAAATCCAATCTCCTCCTCTCTGCACAAATATATTAAAATATTAATAGCTACAAATTCTATCAATATCCTCACATATATGTGATACAAATCCAATTGTTAAATTCCTGCAACCCAAAGTTTTCTAGGAAGATAAATATATGCAAAAGAGAAATTTATTTTTCACTTCATTCATACATACCTCAAGATAACAAAGACAATATATTATAGTTTCAAGCATTATTTTGGAGGGAAAAGATCCCCCTTTACATTTGCTTCATGTCATTTGTAAGCTTCATTTACTCAAGTGGTTACACAACTACTTGTAACTAAAGGTAACTTAACCTAACATCCACTTCACACCACTTACCCTAATTTCTCATTAACACTCACTTTGCACCTTTTCACATATACGAGAGTGTTTACATAATATGATTCTCACTTCACATCATTAATTAATTCTAAAAAGAATTAATCCCCTCACAACATAACTCAAGGGCCCACATACTAGATATGTCACTCACTTAACAAAGTGACCCATTTAATACACATAACATTTAAAAGTACATTTATAACTTGGCTTATTATTAATTTAATTAATTCGAGAACAATTAATTAAATATCTTGTATAACTTAAAGGCTCACAACAAATAATCAACCGTAGCATTTTTTAGTACAAGAAACATTATGGTTTTTAATATTTACTAAATTATTTTTAGTTATTTTTTTTAACATTAGGCATGTAAAAACAAGAAACCCCATGATCATCGATCTTTTTTTTGAAAAGGGTGTTACATAGTGTGGGTTGTGGTGGAAGAAATGTGTGTGAAGCTGTCACATGAGATATATAGGAGTAATCTTCCCCTCCATATGACACTCGTGACATGCCTTGACATTCATATCATGGACATTGAGATTCAGATGTGTACCATAATCCTGATATGCGTTGACGATACTCAAGTGATATTCTTGAGACTAATGTTCTTGTATCACATGTTATAATGGAGAAAATGAGGTAATATTTTATTTTATTTTATTTAATAATATTTGTAGTCATGATTATAAATTTATTAGGGTTTTTAAATTTATTGGATTTTTAAATTTATCACATCATTGCAGATCCACCTCTTTAGTGCCATTATATTTGTAATCCTTGCATCTCATGATTGACGATTCAGAAGTGGTGACATTTCTGAGGTGGCCTATCATGTTTCGCCTGCTTCAAGGGAGGCAAGGAGGTAAAATGTTATTTTTTCTGTATTGTTTATTCCTACATGGTGGTTCCATAAACCAATCCTTCATACTTTCAACATCATGGAAATTTACACAATCTTATTTGTAGTTATATTTTGAAATTATTTTTAAAATTTATTTGATCTTTTTAATTTTTATGAATATTTTATTTAACATATAATTGCAAATCCTCTTTAGTGTCAGTGTTATCACAACATCATACATCTCATGATCGATGATCCAGAAGTGGTGACATTTCTGAGGTGACCTATCATGATTCCCTTGCTTCAAGGGAGGAAAGAAGGTAAAATATTATTTATTTCTATATTATTTGTAGTCATTCATAAATTATTTTTAAATATATTTATTTTTTTAAATTTATTGTATAATCACATATCATCCGTGTAATTTTATGCCAATATATTCCATGCAACCTCATAAATCTAGTGCTCATCAATTTAAATGACAAGAGACCATCCCCACAAGTGTTGATTAGGTGTTTCCTGCAATAATGAGGGAGGAGACAAAATATCCAACTGATTATGATGAGGACCGCCCATCTCATCTAACATTGAATGAGTACAAGTATTGAGTATGGGGGAGTTTGCATGTGAAATTGTATGTGAACCATGACATGAAAATATTACAAGATGTTTGTGTCACTAAAAATGCTCAATTGTTAGTGGTGACTTTAATTTATCCTTTTGCCAAAGGAATTTCATAATTATTTTTATTCGAAGTAGATATCAAATGGATATTGAATGGACCATGCTAATGGGGTTAAGATTCTTATTTGCATGCACGGTGGTTCCTATTAAATAGACCTCCCTCGACACATGACTCAAATTCAAGTAGCTCCCAGATTTAAAAAAATAACCAATATCCCTTTACCATTTTTGGGCTAATTCTTTCCCTCAACCATTGGCCTACATTAGGGAATTGCATCGGAATAATTCCCTCTTGGAGACAATGTATAGTCAGAACTTATGTCCATATTTTTACAGAAATGGATATGTCCAAAGGGTTACCAAAGGAAATAATGTTGAATATTGGGGGTTTGACTTGGATCCAATAATTAGATTTTGAGCAATTGAGAGCTTTGATGTAAAAATCTTGTTCCCAATGTATGATTTGGTTGAATCTTGCTCCAAAAATCAGGACTTGACTTTTTGAAATTTTATGAAAATCTTGTACTTGGTGGAAAGGGGTCAATTTCCTTCATCATCATGTTTGTGTCACTTACCGAGGGTCAAGAATACTGATCATTTAGCTTAAAGATATTGAATCCCAAAGAAAAGAGTCTATAACTCCAAAGTAAGTTGGTCTGAATCACCTAAAAGGGATTCCTGCCAGCCTACAAAGGAAAGATCTAAAAATCTACCACAACCAACTTTATCCGATGCACCTTTAAGGACTCCTAGAATTTCCTACCCAAGGGGATAGGCTACCGAATTAGCTATGGCTATAAGACTGCCTCAAATGATTTGATTGAACATTATTCAAGCCTGATACCTTTTGCCCCTCTTTCTTTCAGAAGACGATCATCCAGTTAAGACTCGGACTTCTGGTCAAAATAAGAAATTTTCCAAATATCAAAAGCTTCATGCAAGGTGACACGAGAGGTTCTATGGGAGCTTGGATGGGGATCAAAATTTTCTTAGTTGCAGAAAATATGGGTAGTTACAAAAGTTGTAAACGTTTATTACTATGCATAATTTTTAATTTTTTGGGGGCTACAAAAGTGCTTGTTTTACCAATGGAAGATACCACACCCACTTGGTTTATCTAGCGTGTTGTACATTTAATGAGGGAAAAAGAAATATTTGAAGATATGGATGTTTTGACTTTTGTCATGTAACACTTAATGATTGTAATTAGTATGGGGGACGATGCATTGACATGAAATGGAACCAGGGACCCAATCTAACCCTTTTATGTTCATGATAAGTAAGTATTAGTTTACATTTTGCTTTATTTTTAATTTTTTTTGCATGTTATCAAATTTGTCAAAATTTTAAATTATTTTAAATTTCAGTTATGTTTATTTTAGGTACTTCAAAAAAGAATTATTATGATGAGAAAAATTACTACTTAGTTACTAAAAATTGTCACTTGGAATACAAATCACAACCAATTAAATGTAAGAAATGGTTGATTACATGTACTAAAAAATTTTTGCTAGTCAGTTACTATGATGTGGACGTTATTGAAAAAATTGCAATAGAGGTGCTTAAGAGGATGCCAGGTGATAAATATTATGAAAATGACAAAAGATTTTCTGATGTTTGTATTTATTATAAATTAATTTATGAACAATTTAATGTGTAGGAGAATTATAGGGGTAATATGCATGGGGAGAGGCTAAAGAACCAAATTGTTTACATGAATGCATCTTCATGGAAAATATAATGTGATAAGTGGCTCAAACGAGACATAGAACAAGCTTCTAGCAATTTCAAAAAATAACAATATAAAATTACAAAAATTGTGTTTTCATCAAATTCATTAATTCAAAGTTTTTTATATTGTATTGATATTCATATGAAGGTCCTAAGTATCTACGAAAAATCCAACCAAGCCAGAATGAAACAAGGGAAGTTGGTGACTCATCATATGATATAAATGAATATAAATGAGGTTCCTTGCAATTTTTGTAAGTTTATTTCAATAATGTATTATACAACATTTATTAATTCATGTCTCAATTATATTTCTAACTTTAAATAATTTTTACAAGAGAAGATATATGACTTCCAAACCATTGAACAAGTGTGGGAACAACTCAAAGCCCTAGGATGAAACACCAATGTATTCAACAAATGAGCGCATTCTCGTGAGTTTGTGCCTATAATGCCCCTTTTGGACTGAATCTGAATACCAAAGGAACATGCACCAAACTAAATAGCAAACTAAAACAAAGCTGAAATTATATTCTCAAACCTTAGCAACAGGTTGTAAATGTTTTTTATGATAACAATCAAACACAAAACTTATAAAAACCCTTCAAAATATTATTCTTTAAAGAGGGAAGTAACTGTAAGGAAAAAGTACTGGAGAATATATCTTTCTTACTAATTTAATATCAGTTGGAAATTAATTATCAACAACAACAAATACTATGAGTTTTATTAGCAAGATAAAATAAGTAGGAATCCAATTAAAGATGTAAGCCTTCAATCATCACGGAAGCACCGAAGAAAATAATTTAATTAAGAAAACTCCGTATTCAAACTATTACAAGAATGCCTATTAAATTGGCTTTTACAATGGAGGTTTTAGATAATAACCTCAACAAATATTTGTACGTGACTTCAAGTTTGTTTAAAAAACACCTGGTTATTTATAATCAAACACATATAACTCCCTATATGAAGTTTAACTTAGTGTCAATGTAATTTATTATTTGGTATCATAAATAATAATTACATTAAAACATATTCACACTAACAAATACCCTTTACAAATATGACTAGAAATGAAGAATTCCAACCCTGAATTCAAGTACAAATGAATATTCTAGCTGCTAAAAATAGGAAGAACATAAAGATGATTGAATTTAAAGTTTTCGTGTCCTATAACACCCCAACCTCTACCTTAGGGCAGGTTTACACCCTTGGGAAGGGATGGAAATGCCTTCAAAATTGAATTCAATGCAATGCCATCTTCATACGAGATCTCTCTTTGTAAGTTTGAAGTGTTTCATCCTCAAACCAACTCAATATTGAGAGGTTTTGTTATCAATAGGTATTCCAAGAGGGTTTATATCCTCAATAGATGAGAGAGAAAACAAAACATGCTCCAAATCTAAGAGAATAAATTCCAAAGTATACATAAACCTCTTTCAAGCCAAGTGGCCCCTTTAAATAGCTAGAGATGGCGCCAAAAACCAAATAGAATCCTCTAAAGAGGACCAACCTCCATAATAGTTTCTTTTTCTTTTATTTTTCAATTGGTTTTTCACTTTTTTCCCGATCAACCTGACTATGCTTAGAAAATTATTTTAAAATAATGCAAAACTCACAAAAACAATTGAAAATCATGACATTAACTTCCCTTGTTCAATCCCTTCTAGCCCACAGGAAGCGGAATATGTCTAAAGTCTTCAAAGTGAACTAACGTTAAGAAGGGAACATTATAATCCTCCCCTCTCAAAATTGTTTGCCCTCAAGTAATTGCAAGTTTGGATGCTCCAATAATCTGGATCATGTACTTGTCAAATGAAAGAGCTCTTAACAAAACAAGCTCATATGCCCAAGTACCATCATACTATAATAACCCAAACATCTAAATCTCGTATTTGTCAAGTGGAACAACCTCCCCCAACAATTATCATGGTGTCTACTCCATTCATCACCTACATCTAGATGCTCCCCCACAATGAAGCCTTCTACCCAAAGCATGAGAACATCTTTCATACACTCCCTTAAGTCCAAAGGCTGCCCCAAGTGCTCACTACCATGTTCCCGAGGTACCAATTTGCTCCTCTTGTGATGAAGGATCTCAAACACTTATTTCATGCCTATAGCCTTGAGCTCCAATGGTTCCCATAATGTTACTATGGGTTGATCCCTCCAAAGCATGGCACACCACAACTTGTATGTAAGATGGAAACAAGTCATAACAACCACAAATCACTTGGAATTCCATCCAATTTAGCACTAGGATGGTTGGGAGGATTGTCTTCAATAGTGGAGCCCCTCCACTGACATTACCATACAAGGAAACCCTCTCAAATTGCACAAGTGTACAGTTGTTCATGGCTGAAAATATTATGACCAGCAATCGAGAGATGATATAAATATGACAAACCCATGCAAAATTTAGTAATGTCATTGATGTAGAAGCGGTAGGTAGCCATAAAGACTGAAAAACTCTCCATTAGTCACCAGACTCACCACCAACCGGAAAATATTCTTTCCCGTGACTCGAAACCCCTGCAAAATCACTTGTGTGAGTGCCCATGAAGTGGTGTCTTAGCTGATAATTATGATGACAACAGCATTAGTACTAGAAATTAGGTCCATAGTTGTCCTGGATATGCTCCGGTGTCATATGATGTTATCATCTCATCATTGTTTCCATATTTGTCACCATGTGCTTCTAATGCTTGGAGAAGCATCTATTTCATCTTATCATCACCAGCTGCAAACTCATACTCTTCCTCATTTACTTGAGTTGATAACAAACTTAGTTGTTCTATCACATCCTTGTCTTCTTTCTCATTCATTCTACCTCCCTTCTTGGATGTTTACACTTCTCTTTTTCTCCATTTCTGGACCTGCACATATAACTAAGCACATTAACGAAAACAAGAGTTTCTACCAACATTATAAAATTCTCTCCTTCATGCCTCATAGGATATGTTGACTCAGCTTTCTTCCTTTGCTTACATATCTCCTCATAAATTCCCCTTCATATGATGGACTCTCAAAGGTCCATTCATGCTGCCCCAAACATGACTGTAGTTGTAACATTACAATTTATCGCTCAAAATCAGCATTGTGGTGGCTGAAAACTCTTCTAAAACAACGTCAAACAATCCCTTATTGATGGTAGGCAAAAAATCCTTCGACCTTGTGACTGAAAACACTTTTGTCACTATCATAAAAAGTGTTAAGGGGTTGGTTCTGATGAGGACAGCAGCAAAAAGAATAGGATAACAATTGTCATACTTCAAATTCTTCACAAAATTCAGAAATGACAGTGATATAGGGGTTGGAATCAACCATATGGTGATTGAAAATGCTTCAACAACATCAACAAACTGAAGATTACTCCAATGTATGGCTGAAACTACTTGTATGGCTGCAAGTACAATGTTGGGCAGGCTGGAAAAAAGAGGAACATCAATCCTAAAATAGGAAACAACGCTCTTACCAACAAATTTCTTATTGTAGCTCAATTTCCAATGAACCCTTGAGGAATGACAACCCACGCTCAACTCCATGGCATGTTGCACCCCACTATCCACTAGCAATCCTTGATTTGTATTATAGCGCACCCAACTACATTGTATGGGAAGCATTTGAAAATCAACATAAAGATCATGTGGCTTATCCATTTTTCACATCAAACATCTTGTTGCCCCGGCAATGGTGACTTTCATCATAGCTTTGACCTCAAGTGTAAGACTTGGCTCCAAGGGATGGTCTATGGATCGTAAGCATTGATTCTCCACATCTTCGTTAGAATACATGACACACTTTATAGGCCTCCTTGGAAGCCTCTTTTCTAGCCACATGCATGAGATAAAGAGTTTTAAAATAGTGACATTGAACTCTTCAAAGATCTTACCCTTCTTGTATCTCAAAAGATCACCCGGATCCCAAACTCTCGTGTTCACGCAATTTGGTACTTGTATGAGCAGATCTATGGGCCCTTTACCACTCAAAGTGTTCTTCAATCTATCACCATTTCCACTATGTTGTTCATGATGACCACACATCTGAAATGACTTAGTAGGAAACAACAAATCCACAACACTTTCATACCTTTGGCCTTCTTCAACTTGTTCGCCTTTCTTTGTCATATGAAGCTTGGTTGAGATATCTTAAGCATCTTCATCCTTATGAGTTAGAATTTCAAAGTTAGGATCAATATTTTCCTTACTGTTAGAGTCTTCACATTCAACAAGTGAAGCCCTTTCCTCCTTGACTTCATCCATACTTTGTTGACACGTGTATGGAGCATCTTCATAGTACTTGCTAGAGTCATGAACACCATTAACTTGCTCCTTATAGGTTGTTCTAAAATTTTCAGTCAGTTAAAAATCAACATTCGCAACTGGTAAAGCTCTTCTTTCATGTGCATGCCCTTTAACATGTTCTTCCTAGGACTCCACCTCAAAACCCTTTTGCACATTTGATTTTTCTTTTTCCGGTTCATGCCCCATGATTTCTTCCTTGATCTCTTTAGGTGTTAATGTATCCACTACCTTTGCTATGTTCTATTTCTTCTTTCAAGAGAAACTATTTCGGGTTTGGTTCCTTGGCATAATCTTGTGGTCTAGGGATTAACCCTAGCATCTTCATCCATTGCATCTAATTGTCCCCTTGTTGGAACCATCAAATGTGGAGAATGTCACTTTCCCCACGGTATGTTGAAGATCCTTCTATGGTGTTTGAGATCGAGGCTCGGGCCTCGACCTCCCCTTGCTTACTCCTATGAATTTTTCAAGTGAAATAACATCACGAATCTCATTTGGAAAAGCCATATATTCTTTTTTTAATGAAAAATATCTTATATTATATTAAATGCAACATGATACAAGATTCTCTCAGCAAAAAAGTGGGTGGTATGAGAGCACGCCCCAAAACTACAACCACACCAGGCCATGCCTAGGAAAACAACAAAACAAAAACATCAAATACCAATATGAGGGGAAGCCAAACTACCAAGAACAAAGGCACGGGCCTAACAAGGGGGGATAAGCAAAGGCTTGAACGAAGAAACAGAAACATGAGGCTCAAAGTGCCCCTTCTTCTCCTTAGATCTCGTGACAATAGTCCACAATGCCTACTGGGAAGCCAATTCAAGCGGATGATCTAGGAAAGGGCTATCCTGATTGTGGTCAAAATCAGAAGACTCAGATACATGCGACCGCTTGGCATGACCACTGCCAACATGGGGAATCTCAACATTCATAGCTTCTGAATTTCCGAGGTGAGAACATTCTTTGACTTCCGACACTAAAAATGGCTGCCATCCTTTAGGCCGCAAAGAAATCCCTTTGTTCTTCTTTTTCTGATCATGATTGCGTGATAATGGTAAAACCTCTTGAAGGTGCCCAATTTGATGAAAAAACCAACATCGAAAGGTCATGTTTTCATAATCTAGGAATTGTATCCACTTGACACCATCATGGTTTAACTCCAACTTGTCTGGAAGACCTTTGCTGAGATCCACCTCAATACAAATACGTGCATAAGTGAACAACCCTTGCTTGGACCATTCATTATCCATCTTAATGAATCGACCAAGAGAATCACCAATAACAGCACAAACATAGGGTGCCAAAAGGGGAGAGGAAGATTGGGGAGACGAACCCAAAATGGAATTTTTGAAACTACCATAGTAGAAAGATCAAAATCCAAAAACCATGGAGTAAGAAAAAGACCAGCCCTACCCCAGAACCAAGGGACCCTCATTAAGAATCCATGTTGACACTCTGTAGGAGAGAAGAAATGAACAATAAAAAATTATTTGCACATAACTGAATCTCAAAGTCACTGGTCCAAGTAGAAAACATCCATTTGTGTAGATCTTCAGTTTGGGGCCAAAAACCATTAAATCAACAAATAAGGGCAGAATCTTGGAGGGCAGAAATAGATTCAGTTACCTCTGAACAAGAAATAGTAATCATTGGAGTAGTCTCTACCTTTTCCACAATGTAAGGCAACCCAACAGTAGATGCAGTTCTGTCCCTGGATACCAACAGCAGTGGCTGCCAGGAAGGATTTAGGTGCAATGGATGGGGAAGAACCACTGCCCAAACTATGAGAGTTGTCACCAGATCTGCAATGCCCCTGCCTCCCTGATTTATAGACTTCTCCTCCATCCTAGCGCCACCAACACCATGCCCATCCCTTCTAGTGTGCAGGTTGCCACCAAGGACTGCAACAATGGAAGAGTTAGGGCACGAAGTAGTAAAATGGTTAGGGCTAGGGAGATGGCTCATTTTTCCATCATAATTATTACCTTTTCTTTTGTCTTTCTAGCCATATATTATTCATACATGGTCACAATATTTTTCCCTATTGAATTTCATATATCAACCACTGGAATGACTTCTTTCCTTGGGAGGAATGTAGGCTGAAAAGGCCTAGTAGCATATCCAAAATTTGACCCTTGGGGACGCCTTACATTGTGAACCCCTGAAAAACTTCCCTCATCATTGTGAATTCTTGGCTTATGAAGTTTTCAAAGATTGGGACTAACAAATCCATCATGTTCACCGATATTTCTTTTCCTTCGATGGGTCTATTGATCTTGGCCTCTTTGGAACCTTTGTTGGCCATATTAGGACCTTCAATCAATTGATTTGATTTCTTCTTCTCTCTCCTTTGCTAATAGATATATTCTTTGTCATAATCTTATTTGAATACCCTCGGGATGGGAAGATATTTTCTCTTAGATCATTGTAATGCTTTTTTTGGATTGAATCTTAATACCAAAAGAAATTGCACAAAACCAAATAGTAAAATGAAATGAAATTCTCAAACCCTAGCAAAAAGCTGTAAATATTTTTAATGATGGAAATCAACCACAAAACTTATAGAAACCCTTCAATATATTATTCTTCAAAGAAAGAATTAATTACAAGGAAAAAGTACCAGAGAATATATCTTTGTGTTGGGAATACTTGGCTGAACAAACCAAATCATGCAAATACGGAAGTAGACAATTCCCCAAAATCTACAACAGTGGAAGCATATACTAGAAAATCCAAATCAAAACAAAGTACACACACATAACACAACATGTACCATGGTTCACCCAATGTGGGCTACATCCACCAAAGATAGAGATCTCAATATATATAATAAACAAGAGTACAAATCAACTCTTCCCACAAGAGTACAATGCATCTCTCCAAGAGTATCTCCTCCTCCAGATCTCTAAATGGATCTACATGAGTGCACTACAATTGTGCCTCCAAACCACCACCAGATCTCACATAACCAGGAACTACTGCATCTCTAAACTGTGCAACCAAGCTCTCCTGTGAATCTGCAAACAAGACCTCTCAAATGGGTCTACCAATGTGCAACCATAACTGTGCACCAAGAAGTAAGTCTCTCCTCCATCACTGCATCAACCTGTGCAAACAAGAAGACAACCTCCTCTACAATATCTGGATACTATCACGTACCCACAAGCTATCCAATGAGCTACAATACTAGATCTCTATGGACCAACAATACAACATGATCTCATGGATCTACAATACAAGATCTCACAACAACATGTGGATCTACAAGAAGAAACCTATGTGCTTTGCATACTATGCAAGCCATTACATTGAGACAAAACAATACAAAGGAAATACAGTAGAAGACATTACCCTCTTCTCACCATTCAGATGTACCTGCCATTTCCTTTTGTCCAACTTCTCTCCATGGAAGCTCTGTCTTCATGTAACCTTTTTTTTTTCTTCTTCTTCATCCTCTCAACCAAGGAGAATCAACATTCTTACTCAATTATAATTCTAACCCTAGTTTTCTAGCTTATATAAGCATATACAAACTTAGGGCATCTTAGCTATGCATTTACAACCTTTAGATCACCTTTATAATCAAAGGTTGGATCTAATCCCGTGTCTAAAATAAAAAAACATAAATGCACAGGTAACCGATGATGTCGGTTCCCTAGGTGACCGATGTCGGTTCCTCCCAGGTGACCGATGTCGGTTCTCCCAGTGACTGACTGATGTTACTGTGTAAACCTGCAAGTTTGTAAAATCATGCTATTTGTGAAGCAATTTAGCTCCACAACTCAACAATCTCCCACTTGGAGATAAATTGTTGAACCTGTACTTGTACATTACCATCCTCTACATACCGTGAAGACCAACTATTCTTTACTTCAACAATTCTCTCAAAAATAGGAAGATTAAACCATCTTCTAAAACCAAGAAGATAACAAACCATGACTTACCATATACCTGCACGAAGCTACTACTGATCTGTGATACACGAGCTATCCATACATCAAGCTCCCACTGAATCGTAACACCAAGCCTCTCATGCAACCAAGCCACCATGACTAACTCACCTGCAAGAGCTCCCACTCAAACTGAAATACTGAGCTTCAATCGCAACCATAGCCATACCTATAAAACCAACCATGTTCTCCAACCATCTATCCATGTCTCCATGCAACCACCAATGCAACTGACCAAAGACAAGTCAAACTGGAATATGCATAAGCAAAACAAGATCCTGGGTAAAGACAACCCAAATGAGTTCTACATGCAACTAGTGGGTGATCAATCCACAACACCTGCATAACTCAAAGAATCCAAACACTGCATTCTGCAAATCCAACCCTGCATAAACAACTTGCATGTCCAAGACAACCATCTGTAGAAAACATATCTATCATGGAGTAACATAGTAATAAGAGGAAATACAAACATCCCCTACTCATGCTCAAGGGCATCTAAACCATGCTCATAGGCATCCATGTGCAAAACAAATATCTGCATCATCATAGACTCACAAAACAAAATCTATCCACATGTATAAACTCACCATGTACATCCATCCATATCACCAGGCTCTCCAGAAGCTCCAAGTCTTTCACTGACTAACTCCAAGGCCACACATGAATCTTGTGCTAATCAATGTCAACAACAACAACCATGCTAACCATGCTACTAATAACTAGTGAAAATACCAGCAAAAATGTCATCAACATACTGCACAACCATCCAAGATGAAAGCAAACAAGGGAAACATCAATAAACTGTAAATACACACTGTTGTCACACCTGTAACCTGTTGACCACACAGATCCTGTCAACTGTAACAAACATATTTTCCTTCTTTCACCCTTCAAACTCTAAAACATTTCTCTCTCTTCTTAACCCAGCTGAACAACCATCAACTTCCATCCCATAAGGATATCCAGGCACTACAAAATAAAACTAGAAGTGACGTCACCATGCACTAAACACAAAATACCTACAAAACTGTGACTGTCCTCCAAAACAACTTGTGCCTCATGCCACTCTGAATAGTAGCATTCTCCTCTCACTCCGCACGTGCATATGTGTCCAACCTGCAATGCCAACAACCATGGCTTGCTCCCACTCAACATGAACTCCCCTGCACTGCCTCTAATCACCAAGCTCAAAAGCTCCAATATATATCAGTGAGAAATAAAATAGATGAAAGAAAATATAAAATTGATTCCCTTCTTATCAAAGAATACTTCTACATCACAGAAGTTTGGACTTCTTGTGAAGTAGGTTGAACCACCTTCTTTTCATCCATGTGTACTCAACATCTCCCGTTACCTGCAACTGTGTCTAAACATGACTTTTCATTGAGGATCTCATCCTTAGACTAGATACCCTTGTCCTCAAGATTCCAACACATCTTGGAAATAAAATTCAAACTCACCAAATATCCATGGTGCATATTTTACTTGTGCACACAATCCAAACATAATACCAGTTGCTTCAAATGAAAGAAATAAAACATGAACCATATAGAGATACCTGAATTTGACCCAAGTCTCACTGGACTCACCGAGCCAACTACATCCTCTTTCTGATTCAAACATTGAAGTGATCTACTTTGTTTCTTCCTGTACACTCTGTGCAAGAAACTTGATCCTCCAAACTGGACACTAAACCTTTCATGCCCTCTTCTACTACAAAAACCCAGTACAAACTTGTTGTCACAGAGACTGACCTCGGTCCTTCTGACCGGTACTGGTTCCCTCTGTGACCGATGTCGGTTCACTGACTGATGTCGGTGTTGCTGGAACAAACACAATGCCAAAAATTGGCATAGTACACCAAACCAGGTGCCTACTCTGACCAAATCTGATAGTTGTGTTGAGCCAGTCATTTCAAGAAGCACCCAAATCTTGCACAAAAACTTTACAAATAATACATGCAATAAAACTACACCAAGATGAAATACATCACCTTACCAGCACCAAGACACTCAACCACATCTTCAACCGAAGTACTTTCCTCTCTGATGGAAGCCATGTCTTCATTCTGTGCTATTATATTTTGCCTCTCTAATGAAGCCCGTGCATCTAACTGCACCAAGGATGCATAACTGCTCCTCTATCTCTTACTCAGATCTGCAATCCCAAACATGCATGTGCAACCAAAACATACAAGCACTGCAATACCAAGATAACAAAACCATACCTCTATAATCTGGATCTGCAATCTGACCAACATGCATGTGCCTCCAAGAACCAGGGACACCTCAACAATCAAGACACATTCACTGCATCTTCTCAAATTACTTCAGATATGTGATTTTCTGTTTAACAGGTCACCGACACCGGTGTCCAACTAACCGACCATGGTCACCCTGCTGACATCGGCTAAGGAATAGTATCGAATGACATCGGTATAGCATACCGATGTGGTCACTGTCATTTTCTAGCAACCTTACATTTCCAGCTCCCACTTGATATTAAATCTCTCCCTGTGATTTACACATCAGGAAAAACAAAACCCTGCTCTCATACAACTGTCAGTAATACCACTAACAAAACCCTGAAGCAAACCCTTGCTCTGAAAACTAAAGCCATCACTCTGATACCAGTTGTTGGGATAACAAACCAGGCTCTGATACTATGTTGGGAATACTTAACTGGAATAGTGTTATGATTCAATAACAAACCAAATCATGCAAATATGGAAGTAAACAATTCCCCAAAATCTACAGCAGTGGAAGCATATACTAGAAAATCCAAATCAAAACAAAGTACACACACATAACACAACATGTACCGTGGTTCACCCAATGTGGGCTACGTCCACCAAAGATAGAGATCTCAATATATATAATAAACAAGAGTACAAACCAACTCTTCCCACAAGAGTACAATGCATCTCTCCAAGAGTATCTCCTCCTCCAGATCTCTAAATGGATCTACATGAGTGCACTACAACCGTGCCTCCAAACCACCACCAGATCTCACATAACCAGGAACTACTGCATCTCCAAACTGTGCAACCAAGCTCTCATGTGAATCTGCAAACAAGACCTCTCAAATGGGTCTACCAATGTGCAACCATAACTGTGCACCAAGAAGTAAGTCTCTCCTCCATCACTGCATCAACCTGTGCAAACAAGAAGACAACCTCCTCTACAATATCTGGATACTATCACGTACCCACAAGCTATCCAATGAGCTACAATACTAGATCTCTATGGACCAACAATACAACATGATCTCATGGATCTACAATACAAGATCTCACAACAACATGTGGATCTACAAGAAGAAACCCTATGTGCTTTGCATACTATGCAAGCCATTACATTGAGACAAAACAATACAAAGGAAATACAGTAGAAGACATTACCCTCTTCTCACCATTCAGATGTACCTGCCATTTCCTTCTGTCCAGCTTCTCTCCATGGAAGCTTTGTCTTCATGTAACCCCTTTTTCTTTTTTCTTCTTCTTCATCCTCTCAACCAAGGAGAATCAACAATCTTACTCAATTACATCAATTCTACCTTCTAACCCTAGTTTTCTAGCTTATATAAGCATATACAAACTTAGGGCATCTTAGCTATGCATTTACAACCTTTAGATCACCTTTATAATCAAAGGTTGGATCTAATCCCACGTCTTAAATAAAAACATTAAACGCACAGGTAACCGATGTCGGTTACCTCCCAGGTGACCGATTGGTTCCTCCCAGGTGACCGACGTTGTGACCGATGTCGGTTACTGTGTAAACCAAACAAGTTTGTAAAGCATGTTATTTGTGAAGCAATTTAGCTCCACAAAATACATCTCACCATTGAGAAGTTTTGTTCTCAATAGGTCTTCTAAGAGGGTTTCCATCCTCAATGGATGAGAGAGAAAGCAAAACATGCTCCAACTATAAGAGAATAAATTCCAAAGCATGCATATCGTCTTCCAAGCCAAGTGGCCCCTTTAAATAGCTAGAGGTGGTGCCAAAAACCAAATAGAATCCTCCCAAAGAGGACCAAACTACCTGGAGACATAATAGTTCCTTTTACATTGACTTTTCACATTTTTCCCAGCCTACCTGACTATACTTAGAAATTATTAAAAATAATGCAAAGCTCACAAAAACAATTGAAAATCATGAAATTAACTTCCCTTCTTTTTCCCTTTCAACCCATAGGAATTGGAATGAGCCTAAGGTCTTTAAAATGAATTATCCTAGAGAAGGGGACATTGGAATGTTGGTAAGACATCATTAATTTCTTAAATAATTATTAAAATCAAGTAGGTAACACAATTTGATTTTCAATTATTTTATTCACAAAATTTGAAATATTAGAATAAGGATTAAATAATGTTATTACAGGTGAATAGAACTTCACTTTAGTTGATGGCCCTAAGTTTAGAGAGGATATTGATGATGATGATCTTAACTATGGCTATGAAAACCCATCATTGCATGGAGTGGAGCACAATTCAAACAATACAGACAATGAGCCTATTGATTATCATGATGATGCTAATGAACTCTTAGATGATGATGATAATGATCTCTTAGATGACGACGACGAGGAGTAGTCAATGATTCAACTAGTTCATAGTAGTGGTTTATATATATATGATGACGATTACTATATATATATATATATATATATATATATATATATATATATATATATATATATATATATATATATATATATATATATTGTAATTCGAATTCATATTATGTATTGTAAATGAGAAATTTACTATTTTCTTATATTCGTGAGTGCATTGTTATCTTTGTCATTAATTTACCTAAAACATGCTTTGATGTTTGTAATTTACATTTACTTATATATATATATATATATTTTTAATTATAATCAATTTATATAAATGTTATTATGATTTTATTACTTGTGTTTGTTCTAGTGGCATTTAATATTAGTTTTACATATGACAACTTTATTTTATATTTACAAACATTAATATTTTGTGTGTATGTGCAAGCGCGTATGAGTGTATACTATATAAATTTTAAAAAATGTAATATAATTATTTCATTTTTATTTCTCTTATATTTTAAAATTTTCAAAGGGACTTTGCGTCACATTTGTGCCACTTATGATTGAGAGTGTCTTGGTTCGTGTCATGAATAGACGACACAAATGCAACGCAAAAGCGACGTAAAAATGATTTAAATAAAAAAGTCTACTCACGTCATTGTTGTGTCATATTTGTGTTGCAACTATCAATGTGATTTTTTACAAGAAACACATCAAAAAATGACCAAAAAGGTTAATTTTTGATGCAAAAAACAAAGAAAAAATTGGCGTTATTTACTTATTATGTAGTAGTACCATTAGGGTAACCATTATTACAATTTTGAATAGCTCAACCATGTCAAGGAGTCTATCTTCCCTCGAATCCAAGCACACCATGTTCTCATTTCCATGTCTTAGAAAAAGCACAATCCAATCAAGCACGATTTAAGAAGTTCAAGTTGCCAACTAACTGCATTCATATAAATGTTACATGCAAGGTGGAGAGCTATGTGTGGTTTGAGGCCTCTTCAAAGTATTACCAACTAGTGCACGAGGTGCACCAAAACTCAAACACTAACCTTTTTACAAGGCCTTCTACCCATGATTGGGTTTTATGAATGATTCAAATGATTACATATGATATTGAGACTTTGCGATAGATATGGTTTGATAGTAAAGCACATTTCTGGGACACCAAAGGACCCAAAAATTCATATAATCCAATTTTTAAGGCATCCAAGATCATATATAAGGGTCATGACTATATTATACATCATGACCAAAATGTACGGTTCTGGATCAAGAGATTTGCAAGTTACAGTTTTAGCAGTGAAGTTTCTCCACGCTTTGCACTTCTAGATTCTCCAATCTGTCTTCCTAGATTCTTCCTATACAATTTTATATAGTTAAGTCTCTCTCCCTCTTTTGTATTTTGTGATTATTTATGCATTAAAAAACTAATACGTTATTTTGATTTTATATAATTAATGTTGGAAGTTAATTTATCATAATAACTCCTAGTTTTCTAGCCTTACATTCCTTTTTATTTGTTATGTATTGTATAACCAAATCTTATAAAGAGTGTAAATAGTTGGTGAATTTGACTTCTGAATCGAATATTTGTTGTTCAAAACCCTAGTTGCCCTAGGGTTTTTTTTTTTCTGGTAACATTAGTGGTCGGATATTTTAATTTTACATATGCATCTTTCCTATGCCCTTTCTACGTAGCAATCAACTTAACAATCAATCCATTGAGCATATTGATATTTCTCCTCCTATACATATTCCTATCAACTCATCTATGTTTGATCTTGTTAATGAGGTACCATCGCATGACATTGAAACTAATAATGAACATTCTTGTGATCACAATCATGATAAGAATAACACTTTGGATTGAGAACAAGTGGAACTTACATATCTAACCATTATGCTCAAATGCATGCCAATCCTCATCACATTGAGCCTATTATTAACATTATGCTTGTTGCCAAGATTTCTCATGATCAGAAACCTAATGAAGCATCCCTTTTTGGGACATATCATAAAGATCCATCTAATGTTCCTACTTCTAATATGCTTAGATCTATGGGGGCACCAAGTGCCTTGATATATATCAAGTCATGGTGTATGAAAGTGGTGGAAGGGGGGATGGACAATGAAATGGATGGCATGGAGAATTATAAGGCATTTCTTGAGGCGGTTGGATACAAAAATGAAGAACAACTTGTGATATCCATTTCCCTCCTCACAACCAACACACTATTCAACTTTGGGGCGGGTCTTGAAGCATATAAATGTGTCCTTTTTGGTGGCCAAAAATATTTTAAAAACTGACTAGTATTTACAAATCATTAAAACTAAATTAAATACTTAATAAAATTAGATAAATTATGGATGCATTGTGCTTTGGTATATTTGAGCTCTTAAAAATATGTGTTTGGTCATTTTATAAATGTTTGGTCAAGTTTTGGCTGTGGGAGATATTTTGCTAATGAAGCAAAAACTGAAAAAAGAAGGACACAACCCACATGAGACATAAACATAACTCTACACATGCCCTTTCCCTATTCATATGACTCCTATATCAATAGCCTCTAGAAGTTTAGGATTTATGTGCCTCTTTTGGCCACAACCAAAACTAAGGATAAACATTCTAGTACCTCCTACCAACTTCCTTAATTTCATGTAGTGGTAAAGGATACTCTACGAATGCATCCACCTAATCTCCTCGTATCATGGGCACGTCTCTCTACCCAAGACACCAACGTGGACGATAGAATGTTTTGTGTTCTGCTAGATACAACCATCATACTCAACATGTGGCATCTCCATTCATGTTGTTTCATATCATAAAGGTGTCACTTGAAGACTAATTAGTGTTATCCCCTGTTTTTTTTTAATTACTAAGAAATAATATATCTATATATCTCTTTAATGTTTGTTTAAAACAATAATTATGTAAGTGTTATCCAAAATATCCCCCAGGTTATTTTGAGAACTTACATATCCACCATGGACATGGGCAGGTATAAATCAATCAAAATTGGTAAAATCAATTTGGGGACACTCCACTTCCACCTAACCAACCCCTCATTTTCATACTTAGCTAAAAAATCAGAAAATTGGGTGAATTTGAGGTGGAATCAGCCAAATTGGTCTTTGGAGGAAGAAGATGAACTGTTTGTTTGTTCCTCCTATTCTCCATATTGTCGCACTGGTTGCAGAGGAGTTGGGAGCATTTCATTGCAGATGAGTCAGGTCTTTCAGGAACCGACAGAACAATTCCCATGTTCATCTAGTTCACTGCATAAGCAAATTGATCGTAGGAGGAGTGGAGGTGTTTAGTCGAGCGATTCGGACGATGTAGGTACCTTGGGAACAGACGAAACTGTTCCCATGTTTTGTCAGTTCCCCGACGGGCCGACATGGCCGACCAAGTGAAGGATGGAAGGGGATGCGGCCAAAGCAATTAATTTGGGCCCTGCAGGAATAAAGGGAATTGTTCCCTCCTTCCTCCAGTTCGCCGATTGGATGATTCTTCTACATTATACACAAAATGATTAAAAAAGACTGCCAAAGCCCGTAGGGAACCTTGTCATGACTCTCCCGAGCTCCAGAACTTTAAAGGGCCATAACTTTGGCCCTGTAACTCCAAATTTCACAAACTTGTACTCGTTGGAAATGTCTCATCATGTACTACACCATGGAAATAAATCTTAAATTAGGTGAGGTTAGGTGGATGAAAAAAGAGGAAATATATTTCTGGTAGCTCAACTACCAGATTTGATGAGGTATGGTACCCATTCCTTCTCATACAAGCAAAATATCAAGGGGCAGTGGCTTTGGTAGGGTGCCTATGCCTATTTTCAGACATTCAATACATGTTGTTGGTGGTTGAAGGTGAAAATTCAAGTTTCCCTCTATTTTACCTCCTTTCTCTTTTCCATTTTCTATATATTGTAAAATTATGCCCATTTGTAAAGGTTGGATATGCTTGGAATGCTGGTGCATCATCTCTTAAGTGTTGCATGTGTATTTTGAGATGCATGCCTCATATTTGAACCTCTATAGGGTGTTTCTTTCCTTCTTCCTTTGTTGTAATGGACGGTGCATCTCCATGAAGCAATAAACGCCATGTTTTGTGGCTATTTTATACCCTAACATGTGTTTATTGCATTCTCTTGCCTCTCTATTGCATTTGTGGTGTGTTGTGCATATTTATTTCTTTTTTGCAGGGTTTATTTTTGTTGTGCTCCATGAAAATAAGAGTTTGAATGTTATTTTGGACTGTGGCACTCATGTCTGCCCTCTACTCCTTCATTTTTCTCCCATTTCCACTCATCTGAGAGTGTCTTTCCCCTTGTTCTTGGTGCTATCACCTCTATGTTAGTTAGGATTTCCCCTTTCTATGCATCTCTTGACTAGATAGTTTCATTCCCAACAGTAGGAGTAATTTAGCAATAGGAATAGGTAGAGGAACCAACCTTATTTGGAGGTTTGTCTTAAGTAGCAAGTCCTACAACTTGGAGACAATCCCATGTTACCCAAAAATACTGATTGCTCATCCATTCAATCATGACAAATCAGAGGGCGTTGTTTTTCGGTGATAACAATAAGTTCTTGGGGGAGTGAATATGTGTATGCATGTTTTTCCTTTTGAATCTTTGATCAACATTAAATATTCAATTTTGAAAATATTGCTCTAACATTTTGGCTTTGAAAACAACTGAAACAATATTTTGATTGATTGAGTGTCAGGAGTTAATGCCTCTTATGGTTTGATGTATTTGACATATATTTTATTAATATTATTTAAAATTATCAAATTTTTTGCGACCCTTACAATATGCGTTGAAATTTATTTTTAATACACCAATGTTTATTTTGTTGTGAAGTATTTTCTATTTTCATTGTGTTTACACGTGTTTTTGTTGTATTAATTTAACGTTTATGTTATTAAAACACATAATAATGTTATTGCAATATGCCAAAAAAGTTAAAAAACCATTAATAAGTAAGGTTTTTTAGGTTGGTGGCTATTAAGACAATCAACAAATATTGCGTTGAATATGACAATTGTTTGTATCAATTATTAATATCTAAGTTTGTAACAACACAATTACAAATTAATTTTAATCTAAATATTAGTGTGCACACGAGGACTAAGAATTGCCGACCAAAATGAAAATCAACAGGAATGCAAATCCATAATATTCCATACATGAATTTTCTTTTCTTTTGGGGCTTGTTCTTATATTTCTCCCGCAATATTGAATGTTTTGTTATAGTTAAAACTCATGCATATGGTTGATTGGCTATTAAAATAAAATTTATATGTAAGCTTTACTATAAAACGATTAAGAAGTTGCAATGATGATAATGATTAAGTCTTTTTTTGTCCATCTTATTAAGTTAAACATATTGTCTATAAAGCCCACACGAATACCACTTGACTTGCCATGTTTTATAGTTATCAAAATCAATGACTACATCGAATTAATATGGGATACCGAATCTCTCAACATGTCCCTATCTTTACAATTTCTCGTGGCAAGTGCAAGCGAATACCCTCAAAATGGCATGTCCTCTAACTGTCTACAAAACATAAGTGTTGACATTGCAAAAAGCAATTGTTGACATCAAGAGTATTGAACAATAAGGGATTACTTTCACTGCTATCTCCAAAGTATGTTGCCTCAAGGATCTGTGCATCACACTCCCTTTCTCCTTAAGGCAATTCACAAAAATGACACACGGTCCATATATGATTTACTAGAAGAATGGAGATGATCACCTATGCTCCCTCTAATAATTTTCCCACTCGTGCAATTATCCTCCCTTGATACCCTTTTTCATCACCCCTCTACCCTTGCAATGTTTCACCTTTACTTCTTCAACTTTAACTTCTTGAACGCCTCCTTATCGATGTCTTTGCTACGTCACTAAAATGCAATTACTAATGTGTATGAAATGAAAGGAAAGATTTTAATGGCGTCCACGAGACTAAAGAGTGTGTAACTCTGCCCTAGTTAGTTACCCTTCAATTTTTAAAAATTGGACTTAAAAGCACATTCCCATGTGCTCTCGGGCTTTGGCCCTAGGTCACCCGAGAAAGCGCCCTTTCCGAGGAAGCGAACATTCAACATTATACTTAATTGAAAAAAACATAAAAAATTTTCAAAAATGATTCCTGTGTGCTCACCTACCATGGCTGCATAACTTTCACATTTATAACGATACCAAAACCGTATGGCAATCTATCTCCATATGCGTATATACAAAGAAAGACAGTTCGTATTGGTTTTGGCATTACGTTCACCAGAAGATCTCATAGGTTGCTCAGAAGTCTGCACTCTTGTGTTTTCAGACACGACTCTCGAGTGTTAGTTTTCAGCGGAGATTACGAAGCTCGGCGCTTTTCTCTTCGTCAATTCACGTCAAAATATCCGGTCTTTTCCAAGCCTGTCATCGTTCAAAGCGATGACGGTGCATCCTGAGATCAACTTTTCTGTATTAAACCAGCCATAACCGGTGTCGTTGCAATACTGAATACCAGATATCTGTGGAATTAACAGATTTGGCTCGCTTTCAAACCGTATCTGAGCTTCTAAATGGTAAGCACATCGTGACATTTATGATCTTCTTTTTTCCCCAATATAAAACGACGATTTATAGTGAAAGACTGGAAATGGTATGTAACCTTTAAAAAGTCTGTGATCTGCACGAATTGCACTGTTATTTTGTGGAATTCGTTTGATGTATTTACTTGAATTACGCTGTGGTTTGAAGAGATTTTAGGATCTTTTTGCCTGTGACGATGATTATTTTACTTTTCTATGGATTGTTCGGAGAAAATTTGAGGTTGCCTGAGATATTTGAGTTTTGGAGGGGTTTCTTTTACTAAGATCGTGAACGTTCGTCTCCGAAGATTAAGGTGCTTATGAAGTAGCCTGCTTTTAAGGTGATTTTTGATCTCTCAGTGGTTTTCTTTGGAGAAATATGAGGTTATATTCAGTAATATGAGCTTTAGAGTTTAGTATTGAAAAAATTAAGTTTCCTTTGGAAACGCCTGCATTTAGGAGGATTTTTATGCTTTGGATTATTTTGTTTCGATAAATTTGAGACTGCCAGCAATTTGAGGTCATTTTTGAGAAGTTTGAACTTTGGAGATATTTCATAAGGTTTTGCGAGTTTGCCATCAGAAATTTGAGGTCCTTTAGGAAATGCTTGCATTTAAGAGGATTTTTATACTTCATATGGTCTGAATGGAGAACTTTGAAGCTATTTTTAGAGATTTGAACTTTGGAGGTTTTTATTACAAGATCTTGTGGTGTCATCTTAAAAAATTTGAACTTTTGAGGGCTCTTGATGAGCTCTCGTGGGTTCTTCTTTTAAAATTTAAGGTCCTTTTGGAGGTACCTGTATTCAGGAGGATATTATGCTCTGTATGGTCTTTTGGAGAAATGTGATGTTATTTTCAGAAATTTGAGTTCTGGAGTCTTTTATACGAGGCCTTGTTGAATTGTTTTGAGAAAGTTAAGGTCCTTATAGAAATTCCTGTATTTAGGGGGATCCGTATATCCTTTGTATGGTTTTGTTTTGATAAATTTGAAATTATTTTGAGAATTTTGTCGTTATTTTAAGAAAGATACAATGTGGAGGGATTTTGAATGAGATCTTGAAGGCTTGTCTTGAGAAATTTGATGTTATTTCTAGAAATTTAGACTTTGGAGAGTTTTCTGCATGATGTTTGAAGGTTTGTCCTGAAAAATTTAGGTCCTTTTGGAAATGTCCGCATCTAGAAGGATGGGTTGTGGTCCACTTTATATAGTCTCTTTGAAGAAGTTTGAAATTATTTCGAGAAATTTGAGCTTTGGAGGGTTTTGTTCTAATGGTTGGTTAGTCTTCAGAAATTTAAGTTCCTTATGGAAATGCTTGCATTTAGGAGTTTTTTTAATGCTTTGCATGGTTTTATTTCAATATGAGACTATTTTAAGAAATTTTAGGTTCTTTGGAAAAAGTTGAGAAATTTGAACTTTAGAGGGTTTTATTTTGACGTCTTCGGGGTTCATCTTGAGAAATGAATATGCTTTGCCTGGTTTTGTTTGCAGATGATTGTAGTTATTTTCAGAAATTTGAGTTTTGAAGAGTTGATCACAAGCTCTTGAAGGTTCGTTTTGGGAAATTTAGTATCCTTATGGAAATGCCTGCATTCAGGAGGGTTTTTATGCTTTGTATCATGTATGCTCAGTTTAAAGAAGTTTGAGGTTGTTTTTCAGAAATTTGAACTTTAGAGGATTTGACTTGAAGGTTCATCTTCTGAAATTCAACGTACTTCTGGGATTTTAAGCTTTTGCATGGTTTTGTTTGGAGAAAAAATGAGAAATTTGAACTTCGGAGTTTTTTAATAAGGTTCTAGGGTTTTGTCTTCAGAAAGTGAAGGCCCTTTGGAAATACTTGCTTTTAGGAGGATTTTATGCTTTCTGTGGCCGTTTGGAGGAATTTGAGGTTAATTTTAGAAATTAGAACTTTGGAAAGTTTTTAATGAGGTCTTGAAGGTTTTTGGTGAAAATGGCTGCATTTAGCATGCAAGGCTCTAGGGTTTTGTCTTCAGAAATTGAATGTCCCTAGGAAATACTTGTTTTTAGGAGGATTTTATGCTTTCTATGGTCTGTTTGGAGGAATTTGAGGTTATTTTTAGAAATTAGAACTTCGGAAAGTTTTTAAATAGGTCTTGAAGGTTTTTGGTGGAAATAGCTGCATTTAGCATGTTTGACTGTTGTTAGATTGGGGGATGTTTCTCGTATAACTGTCTGGCATTTCCAAAAATTATAAAGGGACCAGATTGTGTTGTGTTATAAAGTGTTAAAAGTCCTTTGTGTTGTTTATGGTATATACCTATTGATCTCTTGGAAAATGTATTTGATGTTAAAACTTGAAATATCGCTAAAAAATTGTCAACATTTTCTTCCTTCTAAATTTACCATAAATTTCGAATTTGTCTGATTCTCTAGTCCCGTGTTAAAATTCATAAAGGACCTAATTGTGTTGTGCTTTAGGATATTAAAACTGATTCAAGTTGTTCATACCTAGCGATCTTTTGTGAGATTGATATAACGTCAAAATGTGTAAATATTGCCTGAAAATTGTTCATATTTAAAATTACATGTGTTTGAAAGTCTCAAATTGCATCTGTCTTATCTGGTCCTAGCTATATTCTGAATAAGATAATTAACTTGCTTTAATGTTTTGAAGCTGTATAGTCATTGTTCGATTTCATTACAATTTTAAGTGTTATGTTAGTACTTGTTAATTTCTCTTAAAATGTTCTAAATTCTTGTTTGTCCGGTCTTAAATATAAGCTTGTCTGATTAAATGAAAAATTGTAACTCATCTTAATGTAAGTAACAGATCTGATTCAAGTTGTTCATACCTACTGATCTTTTGCAAATTGGATATGACATTGAAATGTTTAAATATTGCCTTAAAATTGTTTGAAAGTTTCAAATTGCATTTGTCTTATCCGGTCCTAGATATATTCTGAAATGGATAATTAGCTTGTTTTAATGATTTGAAATTGTTTAGTCATTGTTAGATTTGTTTACAATTTGTATGTGTTCTGTTAATGCTTGCTAATTTCTCTCAAAATGTTCCAGATTCATGTCTGTGTGGTTTTACATAAGTTATTCAAAAAACTGCAATTTGGGAAATGGATTCGATGATACAATTTGTGTAACATTTCTTTAAGTTGTTCATGTTTGCTAAATTTACCATATGTGTTTAAAAATTTCAAATTCATTTGACTTATCCTGTGCTAGCTATGATCTAGAAAACATAATTGGCTTTCTTCGATGTTGTTAAAATATATAATCATTGTCTTTAAGTTCTCTGTTAATACTTGTTTGTCTTTCTTGAAATATGTTAAATTTTAAATTTGAGTTTGTCTAGTCTTGCACAAGCTATTCTGGTTAAAGAAAAATAGTAATAGGTAAAGGTGGGTTTTAGGCCCCGGCTTAGTAAGCTGGCCATTTTAGTGCGTAAGACTCCTAGTTTGGCAACAAGGACTTTTTCACTTTACCTTATAAATGTTGTTCAAATTTTGTATCTTTTGTTGTTTTGACCTCATAACCAAGTTCAGAAGTAAACTCAGGCTCTCCAATCTATCTAAATGTAAGGAAAAATATCTTGTACTGAATTTTGATCAGGAAATGTATTTACTTGTCGCATTTTGAAGCTCTGTGATTTATTTAGAATCTTTTGCTTTCCAAGTAAATAATTTACTAACAAGCATATGAGTATAGATAGATGGTTGAGAGCTATAAAGGTTTAAGTTCGGTTATTCATGTCTGCAGATGGCAGCTGCAACTATAAGATCTGTTCCTGTTGCCATTCATACCCACAATGTGCAAAATTCAGCATGCTTTGATGGCTTATCAAGCATTGCACAGTTTTCAAGTCCAACAAGGAAGATTTTTACACATGATATAACATTGGCAAGCAAGCATATTACTTTTGTTTCTGTAAGAAAGTATGGGAGAACTTGCTCGGTATCAGCACACACTTCTCCTGTTTTGGATCCGATCATCTCATCTTCAAAAAATTCAAATGATTCCTCAAAGAAATCAAGTAAGATTGTTGTACAGATTATGCTGTTACAATTTCAAAGCATTTACATTCTTCTAGTGACTCTGGACTGGTTGACACTTAAGTTAATCAATTAATGACCAGCATGAAGCACATCCTGCTGGTGATCTTCTGGAACTTTCCCGATTCATTTTGACATGTAAATTATCCAAAATTTTAACTTCATAACAAATTTTTTGTCTATCACAGCCAATATAATTGGGCCACGCTCAATTGAATAGGGCTAACCCTTTTGTCAGGTACAAAGAGGTGAGACTATTGGGTTTTGCCATCCACACGGATGGGTGTCGTACTGTGATTAGGTATAATCTTTCTGCATTACCAGAATTGCCTGGCCTTTGGCAACTGGTTCATACCCTCTGCTTGAGAATCTGCAGCCGGGCTTTGAACTTGGGTATCCTATTAAGTATTAAGTTAGGTAAAAAATTGGGCCCCGAACATGACCAGATCAATATCAAAAAATAAAGATCTTCTACAAATAAGTTCAAACATGCATCTCCTTACGTTTTCAGGTTTATTGTTTTTACCTCTTTTGTTAAGGTTATTATAGGGTTTAGGTGTATGACGGTCACCATTTGGCCCCTGGTGAATTGAAAGTTCCTCCTTTATCATCTTTATGATTTGAATGCATGTTCGGCTTTTACTACAATCTTACAGAAAAATTACAGCTGTCTTCTTTGGATTTTTCACAATATAGTGATTTGCATGTTTTGTAATGAAAATGAAATTTGTAGGCATACTTTCCTGAAAGACAAGCTCAAAAGATCTAAATCTGGGAAATCTTTTTTGGATATTTCAACTAATAGTTTCTATTTTCTGTTTATTTTCTAAAATCAAAGAGCATTTTAGTTGTACATTTCAATAAAAAATGACTTTTTATGAAAAACAATTTCTGTGCAACTGCGTTTCGATCCTTATTTTGAGGATTAGAGATATACATATAAGATGAATTTATGGTTATTTGTGAAGGTTTGGTTAAGCATTGTGATTGACCCATATGGTGAACATATACTTATTTATAATGCCTTTTTCTGCCCTCTTTTATGTTGCAGCTGAAACAGCCTTGATTTTGATCCGTCATGGGGAATCATTGTGGAATGAGAAAAATCTATTTACTGGGTGTGTGGATGTACCCCTGACACAAAAGGGAGTAGAAGAGGCTGTCGATGCTGGAAAAAGGATTAGCAACATTCCAGTTGATCTGATATTTACCTCCGCACTGGTTCGGGCTCAGATGACTGCTATGCTTGCAATGACTCAACATCGCAGGAAAAAGGTTTTGAGACAAATCTTTACATTATGTCACCTTTAATAGCTTTGATTGGGCCGTTGGCTTTTCTTAAGTTTTGTGATTACCCTCCATATGCAAGGGGTGGGTGTTTGAATGGTTATTTTTTTTTGATAAACTGGTGATCCAGTTTTTGAAATGATGGTTATAGTGCACTATGGGGGTGGGCTTGGGTCCCTTAATGTCCACTGAGCAGTCCGCATTTGGAGTGCTCTGCTGTGTTCTGCTTAGTCCACGTGGAGAAGTGCAACCACTACCTCAAGGTGTCCCCACGGCCATTATAAGTTATAGCTACCATGTGACATGCGAATGTCCCACTTGACATGCCACAGTGTTTGAATGGTTATTACTCAAGTTCACAATACCAATTTTCCCAAGACCTTGAGTTCAAACTTTCCATGGCAAATGCTGAAAGAATTTTATCAAGTTACTATGCGATGATATATTTTATACATTATTAATGGATACTAGATGTTATTCCAGACAAAATTTTTGCAGTAACATGTAGCTAGTAATTCTTCTATAGCACAAAATTGCTGTTTATATCTTTATCCAATCAGTGACTGCAACAAAACAAGTTCACTCCAAAAAGTTGCCAAGACATTTGGTATATGTGCATTCCAATATTCCGAGCTGTCACACAAGTTTGAGGACTGGATCTAAAGGTCACTTTGGGGTATTCTTTTAGATATTTAGCAAATTGCTTGGATGCATGAGAACCACTGACTTGCCTGAACTGGTATCAATTTTGATGCTGCCAAAGACGACATTCAAAGGACGTTCCCAAGGAGGTTTGTTAGAAGATGCTACTGACAAGTAAGAAATAAAGAGAAGGTGGATTGCACACATTTGAATTGTGTGTCCGTCTATTTATTATGAATGATGTAGTTACAAAACGGTTGATATAGTTACAACATGATTACATGAAAACTTGTAATTTTAACCTTATAAATATGCCTTATGATTCTCATACCTCCTCTTAAGGCTTATTCTACATAAAGCAAAAAAGTAAACATTCTAACGGAACTATACCCAAAACGTAATAATTTTAGACGCTTTCACTTTGAAAGCAATGCTTTGACTAGGTAGGGCTTCGTCAAGCTGCTTTGTGACCTTTGTAAAGGTGTAACTCTCAAGCTGAATTCCAGGGTTCTCGGATTCCACCTCCCTGAACTCTCGAATCACATATCTCCCGAATTATTGGACAACCATCCATACTGAGCCATCCACAAGCTCCATCAAGTTGTAAAGAATGACCCTCGTGAGGGTATAATTCCCAAGATCCACATTCCCGAACTCATAAGAGCAACCATCCATACCGAGCTTCATCTACCCCAATATCCTTACCTGCCTTCAAAGTTTAGAGAATCTTTATATTGCGTAATTCGTCATTGTTCTCACTACCTTCTACATTTGGACTGGGTCTTTAACCATGGCTATATTGGCTGTAGATATGCCTTTACCCTTGAGCACATCATTGGCAAAACACGACAATCCCATGCTAGATATGTGATCAAAAATGACAATTTTTGCCCCCATGGGGCAAAAATTGCCTAACAGGGTCCTAAAAGTGGTTACATGGCTAAAAGGAGATTTTTGAGTAGCTCGGCGAGCTACTCTTTGAGTCATGCATCGACTGCAGTAAGTCACAAACCAACTTGGACGAGTTGGGAGGAGGAGCTCGTCGAGCTCGGGAGGACACATTGGTTCAGACTCGAGCCCAAATGGGTCGGGCTAACCATGCAAGGAGGATGATAAGCTAACAAAAACAAGTTTGATGGCCCGAACCAAACATGCAGGAGTTCGCTCAGTGGAAGATTGGCATTGGCAGAGTGTAGAGCACTGGTTTGCAGGTGGAATGAAGGCTCAGCTTGGTTGGCATAGAAAACAAACTCGGCCAAGCTGAATACATGGTGAGTGAGAGCGAGCTCAGACAAAAAATGATGTCGGAGGCAAGAAATGGAAGGGTGGTTCAACTCCAAGCTCGTAGGCGGGGAACTTGAAGGAAGCTCGTAGTCGAGCTAAGTGAAAAAATGGGGACTCCGAAGTCTGAAGTTTTCAGACTTCAGAGGTTTTAGATTTCAGGTTTCAGTAGCTGGAGGTAGGGAAAAAACATGGAAAAAAGCCCGAAAACCAAAAACCCGAAGTCCAAAAGGCTCAGGGGGTTTTCGGGGTCAACTCCCCTTTTGGGGTCAACGTTCCGTGAATGGAGGATGTTTGAATTTCGAACTCCGAAATTTGAAGGAGTTCAGAGGTTTGGGGGTCTTCGCCGAACAAACGCAAAAGCACGAGCCAATGCCCGAAAGCCCGAAAACCTGAAATCTGAAAGGGCTCGGTGTTTCAGGGTCAAACTTGAGTTCGGAGTCAAATGCGGAGGCATTTTAGAATTTCGGAGGTTCCAGTTTTTCGGGGGTTTGTTTTCGGGCTTGAGACAACGAGAAACTCGAAAGGAGAAAAGGTCTGAAACCCGATGTCTGAATTTCAGACTTCGGAGGTTTCGGAGGTTTTGGTGGGAATAGTGTAGATGAACTTGAAAGGCACGGGTCTGAAACCCAAAGTCTGAATTTCGGACTTCGGGGTTTTGAAGGTTTTACATGCCCAACCGAATGAACAGTAACATCAACCTCCGAAGTCAAAATGCCCGAAAGTACGAAATTTCGGATTTCAGAGGTTGCGATGCATTTCGGAGTCCGAAGAAATAGAGCCAACCACTCGTATTTAATGCAGTATGGCACCCCAATCTTCAGATGGCCATAACTTTTGACTGGGAGCTCGGATTTGCACAAGAAAGGACTTTTTGGAAAGCTCTCAGTGTCCTCTACACAACTACAACTGGTTATCTTAATTTAAGTGAGACTAAGTTCTTCAAAATAGAAAAATACAGTCCGCCATTTTAGAGGGTGTTTCCAGATTTCTCACCTACCCAAATGATAAGGGATGGGCTCCCTTTCTTGCCTAACAAGGAAAAGTACATGGAGGTATGGCTTTTACAGTGGCATGAATTCAATCATTTTTAGGGTGGTTGAAGAGATTTGAATTTTTTTCTCTCCCCCTTCTCTCATTCTTCCTATATATTGTAAGTAGGGGCATTGTTCTAATGTTGGATAATTTTTCTTTGCACCCTCCCTTCTTCTCTTGTTTGTAAGTGAATTTGTGGAGTTCAAACCTCCCATTCAAGTTGTAATGCAAGTTTGTGCCTCTTGGCCATTGTAATGCACTGTATCAAATATGTGGAGCAATAATATAAGTCTGTGGATGAATTTCAACCCTCTCTTGTGTTCATTGCTTTCTTCTGATCTCTCATTGCAATCTTGGTTATCTGTGCATGGTTATTGTATTACATGTTTAATGGTTTGTGTTTAATGGTTAGTGGATTCTCATCAGTGGATGATCTGTGGTGTATTTTCATCCTTCTTAATCTGATTGTGGTTTCCATCTCCATGCAAAGCAGGTGTTCAACATTTCTTTTGGTGCATCACCTCTGTTAGTTTAGGTTTAATTTCTTGTAATCTTCTTAACCCTGTCTCCTTGGCAAGTTAGAGTAGATTTTAGAGTAGATCCTCTACAATTTGGATGTGTGCATTAGAATAGAGGAATAGGAACCGACCTTCATCCGGAGGGTTATCCCGATTGCAAAGTCCAACACTTTGGGATAACTCCATGTTTGATGAATCACATTGACTGCCTCAACCATCCACTTGTAAGCAATCAAGGGTGCTGTGATTTTGCCATAACATGACCTTTTTTCTTACAAAAATGACATTCAAGCTCCCGGTTATCTTTATCTGATCTTCTATGAGAGTTTTTGGTTCTGGAATAGAATGCACTTTCTTGAGGAGAATGACGTTCCACATCTTCTGTAGTTCGTTTTTCTTCAGCTAGAAGAGCTGCAATCATATCATCTAGAGATTGAGCATTGAATTTGACCAAGGGTAAAAACTACATTGTTGTATTTTGAATACAAACTATTTAATAGGATAGTTTTGGCATCCGCATCCTCTATTGCAGCTTTGACTTCTGCTGGTTGTCTGATCAGGGACCTCAAATTATTGATGTGGCTTTGACATAGAGACTCCATCCATTTTGAACCTATATAACTGAAGTTTTAGGGAAAATTTGGCATTAACTGCTTTTGCTCTAAATAATTTATTTAGAGCAGCCCAAATTTCTTTAGATGATTTGTTTATAGGTCTACATGATGAAGTTCAAAGTCGGAGAGAGAAAGGCCAATAATAACTTTCTCTCTATCATCTCTGCAATTTCGATGCATCGTAGGCGCTGTCTTTTTCCCGTTTATAATGCCCCACAAATTTTTATTCCTAAGTTGCATTTGTATTTTCAGTCTCCATATATGAAAATTTAGACAAGAATATTTTTCTTTGGGAATTTCCATTTTAATAAAATAGAATAAATACAATTGCGTATTTTCCGAAATGAGTAAACAAAAAAAAGTAAAATACTAGTTGCACAGTTCTGTGCCCTAGCGTAGGTATTGTCTTTTAGAATTCCGACTAGACAGGGTTTTACGAACTTATGACTATATGTTATGCCCTCGGTAACTGTATTTTGCTTTTGTGTCAGTTCTTGCCCTACGTTTGTGGAAAACGTTTGTGCCCTTGCAATTCGTGATTGTTTTTGGCTCAAATACTGACTATAATGGCTAAGATTGTAATGGCCTTCAAACGTTTGTGATTCATGACACTATTTGCGTCTCCTTTTTCGTGCTACGAAAATACTATTATTTTCTTGAAAAATGTGCTACTCATGCGACTGTAATATTCATGGCCCGTGACGTTGTATGTAATCGTGGCTATATCTATCATGATGCATGCGAAAATGCCCTTGCGACCCTTTTGCGACTTAGTATTTTCCTCCAAATTCGCGACTCCTTGTACGACTGTGTTTGCAATCTGGTACTTGCAATTACGTTTTCTGCCTTCACGAAAATGAGCGTGCCCTTGATTATTATTCACTATTTGTGACCACACGTTTTCCCTTCACGAAAACAAACTTCTTTACTTCGACCCTCAAAATCTTCTTATGATTTCCTTTGAAAATCAAAACGAAAATGTCTTTTTGTCTTTCTCTTTATATTTGTGATTGTGCCTTCGATTACCTTTGATTCAGACTTCTTCAGCCTTGGATTCTTGGTTACCTTCGTTTCAGACTTCTTCAGCCTTGGATTCCGTGCCCAAATGGGACTGATTTTCTGCTCCTCTCTTTCCTCACTTGGTCTCGCTCTGATACCACTGTTAGATTACGTTCACAAGGAAGAAATAAAGAGAAGGCAGATTGCACACATTTGAGATTGTGTGTCCGTCTATTTATTATGAACAATGTAGTTACAAAACGGTTGATATAGTTACAACCGGTTACAACAAACTTGTAATTAGACACCTTATAAATATGCCTTATATTCTCATAAGGTTCACCTTTTATTCATGAAAGAAAATTTTGATTGTAGCTGGCAGTTTTTAGATTTGTCGGCTGATATTGATAAATTGATGGAGTAAAGTGCAGTTTCTTTCCAGATTTTTACAATCTTTATTTGAGGTCATATTATTCTGTGATTTTGGCATCAAAATATATGATTAGGTTTTCACTTGACAGTTTATACATTGCTTTGTCTCTTGTTCCTCTTGATTGTGTGTGGAGGTAGATTTCTCTTTGCAGTCTATCCTTCAACTCTATACACATAGCTAACATTATTATTAGTATTTCAATATAAAAGGTGCTATTAACATTTTTTATCGAGGTGTTTTTCTAATAGAGTATAGCTTCTTGTTGTCCTGAAAGCTAAATTCATTAGAAAACGAGGACCACTCTAGGGCTTCATAGAACGAGTATATATGCGCATCCATCTCCACTTTTAACTTGCTATCCATAATCATAAAGCTAGTTCCTTGTTAAATAATTCAATTAATTTAGGTTGTCTCAAAAGATAAATTTCTAAGAGCAATAGGATCTTTTTATTTTATTGTCACCTTTGTTTGCAGATTGTGGGTCAATTGTCATGGTAGATTCTAATGTGGCTATCATCCCAAAGATGTGCATTTATTATTCTGAAAAATGGTGCTTAACATGAGCAGTGTTAGTTCAGATGGTCTCTTATTGAAAGGGAGAGTGTTATGCTAGAATTGTGTCTTTGGAGGCAGATGTGGATGCATGTGCCTGGAAGGTTGAGGAATTTGGGGCGATGTTCTAGTTTCCAAAGTTTTAAAATTCAAATATATTCTTGCAGTATTCATAGCATTATACATATAACATCAATGATTTGATTTGGATGTCAAAACCTATATCATGACTCATGAAACAGGACTGAAGCTTGAAGATGAATTCCAATTGGTGCAGGTACCAATAATAATACATAATGAGAGTGAGCAAGCTGAGAAATGGAGTAGAATATTCAGTGAAGATACCCAAAAACAATCCATTCCAGTCATAACAGCTTGGCAACTTAATGAGCGCATGTATAAATCTCTTGCATCTTACATGTTGACGATCGTTTTACCTGAATTATAGGTATCTGATTGTCTGTTATTAAGCCATTACTTATGCTTTGGGCATAAATGTTTACTTATTGTAGGTATGGAGAATTGCAAGGACTCAACAAACAAGAAACAGCTGATAGATATGGAAATGAAAAAGTCCATGAATGGCGTCGTAGTTATGATATTCCTCCTCCAAATGGTGAAAGCCTTGAAATGTGTGCAGAACGTGCTGTTGCCTACTTTAAGGAACAGGTGTTGTAAATTTCTATAAATTGTGTATGCTGCTTTTATTTTTGTCACAAAGATGTTTTACATTGACTGTATTGTAGTGGTTGGTAGATATGTCAGTAGGGGGTCATTTAGTATGCTTTTGCGTTTTGCTTTTTTAATTGCTAGTCACTAAACAAGCTAGCACAGATCCATCTTAATATGTATCTGATAAGCAGTGCTGAGAAGTAAAAGATCTGAGGTGTCAATCCCACCGCATCATAAGTGTAACAACAAAAGGATTGGCACCTTGAGTCTTGTGGATACCTCTTGGTGCAACTTTCATGTTTGTTTTATAAATTGCTAGTTACTTAACGAGTAACTAGCATAGATACATCTTAATGTGGGTCTGATACATACTGAGAGGTATCCAAAAGATTCGAGCTTCCAATCCCTATGCTCTTAACACTTATGTCATGGGATTGGTACCTTGAGTCTTTTGGATACCTTTTAGTGTGTATGAGATCCATTTAAGATGGATATGTGCTAGTCTAGGTTTGGATATAATGGATAATAAAAGCTACTATAATGCACACGAGAAGCCGAAGTCATAAATAAATTTTTTCAATTAGTGTTCCACGGGGACTTGTCCCCCCCCCAAAAGAAATGCCGTCTGTAGGAACCGGGACGTCCCAGAGACTTGGGGACTTATGGGAAATGGCACCTGCCGTCCCACCACCACCACCAGCAGTCAGGGGACGTCCCTCTAAAATGGATACATTTCTGTGCCAATGGGATGTTTGGGAGACTTGGGAACATCCCCGAGACCTCACAAAGACTTGTTGAAGTCCCTCAACCATCTTGGAGACCTGCGGCAGTCTCCTACTGCAAAATGGCAAAAACTGTTTTTAAACATTAAAAATATTTTTTTAGATGTTTGTGCCCCCAACCCTAACCCTAATAGTTTGTGGGGCCCCACCAACACTTTAAGCGCCCAAAAATACTATAAATGAATCTCACGCTTTCACTCCAAATCACAAAACATTGAGCAAGGTTGCAAGTGCAAGAGTGAGAGCAAGCAAGGCTACAAGAGTGAGAGGTTGAGAGCATTAACAAGAGGGAGAACAACAACAAAAGTTTGGTGCAGACTTTGGGGATGATTAGAAGCATTGAGCCATTGACCAATTGTATTTGAAATTTGGATGTAATCATCATTTTGAATATAAATTTTTATATAAATATCAATAGATTGATATTTAGCATTTTCATTGTTCAATGCAATGTGTTTAGTATTACAAAGTTTCATTTGTTACTCAAACATTTTTTTTACACCTAATTTTTCAAGCCCCCCTGCTGCCCCCTTGTCATCCCCAGACCTATGCCCTTGGTCCCCCCGTCCCTGAGACTTGTCCTCTGTTCTGAGACTGTGGAATGTAGCTTTTCATACACGTTGCACTGCACTACCTTCTTTGAAAAGCTGGATTTATAGTGTCCTTGATTTATTTGTTTCTTGTTTACTATTCACTATTATTATTTATAGTTACGTATCTATAAAAAAGTCGTGCATTGCATTTGTCCATCCACTCATCCACATGTAAAATTTGAGTGGATGTGGCTTGTAGGATGCACCTCTTGGCTCAATATTTTTTTCTATAAGCAATTTAGCTCTATCGAGCATTGCTTTCATGCCACACCACAAATAACAACATGAATAGGGGGGAGGTGCCAATATTGGTTACCCCTAAGTTTGGGGGTTCACACAGCCACGTAGGGATGTAAAAATTAATTCATCCGAAAGTTTAACATTTTTTTAATTTACATTTTTTTGTTCGAGATGTTGAAATGGAGGAAAGTCATAATTTGAATTAAATTAAAATAAGATTGTTAAAATGCATGTAAAAAACTTGTTGCCCAATGGTCTACATATGTTGTACATTGGTGCACTAATTGATAAATTGATAACATGTCATGATGTGATTGGTTGTTGTGACGTAAAACTTGGACAATAATACATAGTACTCTAACAAGTATTAGAGAATACGAAGTCAACTAAAGGACATTGTGCATTCAAAATCCATTTCAACTATTGGTGCACCAACCACCACTGGTACCTCTCCTCTAAATAGATTTAATTCATGGTTCCTTTTCACCAACATATTGTTTCTTCTTTTTGACTAGATAATACAATTTTTTTAATCTGTATATTTGTAGGTAATGGGGATGATTTTGATTTTAACATATATGCCTTTCACAGATTGAGCCTCAACTTCGGGGCGGGAAAAATGTGTTAATTGCTGCTCATGGAAATTCTCTGCGGTCTATAATAATGTATCTAGACAAGCTAACATCCCAGGAGGTAAAATGCTGATTTAACCCGCCTATTCACTGCAGCTTCAAGGCAATAAATTCCGTGAAGACTTTTCTCTTTCACTTTGTTATATTTTGGCTGTTGGAATTGATCTGCAGTATTTCTTTAACATAGGTTATAAGCCTCGAACTTTCGACTGGAATCCCCATGCTTTACATCGTCAAGGAAGGCAGGTTTATTAGAAGGGGAAGTCCTATTGCACCTTCAGAGGCTGGAGTTTATGCATTTACCAGGGTATGGTATAATTCTTTATGTAAAAATATTTTGCAATACATATTGACCCTTAATAATAATGAAGGATACTCCTAAGGCAGTAAAAACTTTGACGTGGGCTGCTGTTACTTTTATGTCATCAATTTCTTATTCTACTGTTGAAATGAATTTCTTATTCTTGTAAGAAATTTAATCCAATTTAATCTGGTATCATGCAGAATTTGGCTCTTTACAGACAAAAGCTGGATAATATGGTTCACTGATGTTTTGAACAGGTTTGTTCTCACTTCTCACACAGAAAAGCAGTTGTTTCAAACATTATTAGCAAACAGGACCTTGTTAGAATAAAGATGTATCAGAGACCTTGCGTGCTAAATTTTGCTTGCTGTCATCTTTTTCTTTGTAGGTACTGTGCATTTTCATCTGTATACATTCTTTAGAAGAGACTCACTAATAAGGCATGCTCGACCAAAGTATATTATTAGAACTGAATGTTCCCAAGAGTGAACTGCAACTTCTTGTTATAATTGTGAGCAGATAAGTAAATGGAAGAGTACCGGTAACTTTGGTAGTAACAGGCCAAAAGTTCTACTAGGTTTTCTGGATTTCAGCATTATTTTGAGTAGAGATTGTAAGTTCTGTGTACGTACACTACACTAATGTATTAGATCTACTGTCATTTGAGGCAGGGTGCCAGGTCTGACTTGGAGAAATATTGTATGTTAACATAACTTTGTATCTGTGTTATGCACTGGTATGACTGAAAGCAGAGTACCTTTTAGCAACAGGTCAAAGTTCTACTAGGTTCCCTGGATTTCAGCATTGTTTTGAGTAGGGATTGCAAGTTTTGCATTCGGACAATATTACATTACATTTACTGTCATTGGAGATAGGGTGCCGGTTCCAAGTTGGAGAAATAATTTATGTTAACAGAACCCTGTATTTGTGTAATACACTGGTATGACTGAAAACAATATTTAAGATTATATTGAGATTCTGACATTTATAATTTTGGTTTGACACATAGGAAGATTGGGATGTTGAAATTTGCTTGTCACTAAAGCCTAAAGAACAGGGTTTACAGAGGACCACCATATAAAAATGGTTAATGCTATTATAAACTCGCATTAAAAAAGTCAACAAGCAAGAGTACATGTAATTTTATTTGTACATCGAGGTTAAAAATACACCGTTGAGATTATTTTCATTCCTTGCAAGTGCTGTAGGTCATATTGTCCTTGGGTCATCTCTCCGTGACCCTTACAGTTCGTATAGCTTAAGTCGCCATACATAATTTTTCTAGTATAAATAAATGCATGGGTGACATCAATTTTAGTCCAAACAGAATGAAATGAAACTCTGAATACCAGAAACTGATGGGAGATCTAAAACCTGTTTTTTATTTTTCTCCAGGGTTTTCAGACATTGATTTGCGTTTACTTCAAATTTCAGTACCCATTCCCTGGAATTCCCAAAAGTTTTCAAAAACGCTTCTACGACTTTCTGCTGTTTTGATATGTTTCCTGATGATCTCCTGATGTTTGCAGTTTTCTTAATAAGTCTAACCCAAAATTCTCCATTGATTCATGATCATCCTCGTGTCCTATATTTGTGTTTCAAAAGTTTCCATCTACATCCTTCTGATTCTTGGTACAGCACAGGATGAAAATGATGTAGTCTTTTGCGATTTACAAAATTTTACTCAGCTTGAATCAATTTGAACTTTTTTTTTTGAAGCCAGAGATTGTCTGTACTCTGTAGTATGATATCTATTTTGATCTATTTGGTTGAGGAATATTTTAAAGATTTCCAATGAATAGGAAAACAAATGGACTTAGGAACTTATTATTATTTCTGATAGGCCTTCACCATTGGAATGTCATCCAAAATAGTAATGTACAACAAGATATCGATAGTGGTGATGGGTCGATTGAGTGTTTTTTTGAGGATCAACTGTCTGCCTCTATCAAAATTCCAACCAAACATTTAACTGCGAATTTCAACCAAAAATTTAACTGTGCACATTGTATTTGGTGAGCCTGAGCACATTGTTTTGTAGCATCCATGCACATCACCGGGGATCGGGAAAATGCTTATTGTGAACTGGAAATTGAGAGATGCTTCTCCAATTGCTATTGGTGAAGCCATTTAAAACATATATGAGTTACAGGAGGAGAAAGCTATGTCAGAGATAGAAGCCTCACAGTTTCAAAGAGAAACAGAGTATAAAATGGCATATACTTAGCATGTATTGGGTTTTTATCAGGATCTATTGCCAAGTGCTGATGGAGAGATCAAGCCCCATCAGTCTGGGGTCTGAACATATAGGCAATAAATATGGGATTTGTGATAATAATCGCATTGGTAATGTTGACTCGTAGTCTGGGGTTTATAGAATGTAGGTTCACTTTCGCTGTGAGGATCTTAATGGAAGCATGGGCAAAACTGTTATGGGTTCATCTCATAAAGGACCCCTAAAATAGGGTTTCTTTGGGGAAGGTTTACTGAAGCAGGACAATGTGAGTTTTCCAGATGAAACCTATGATGAAGAATGTGATAAGTATGTGGTTACACAGTATAATGATCTTTCACCGTGGGATCAATCCCAGATGCAATCTGATGCACTGTATTGGAGACAAGCCAAAGATAGTTCTCTATCTTTAAGAGAACCAAAAGGTCGAGTGTAGCCCAATTGGATCGCCGCACAGAAGTTGAGGCTCATGAAAAAGACGGTGAGTTGATAAAATATGTGATTTATCCAGTTTAACACACAGTGGCTCAAGAAGCATATGCCACCGACGAAGATCCACACGTTATTATGAAGTGACCACCTTCCTGAAAAGGTGGATAGCTTCAATTACGAAGGCATTGATAGCAGGATTGTTTTTGGGATCTTTGAAGAATATAATGGTAAATAGAAAAATGCTCGTAGACTGGAGAGTTCAGTATAGCTGTAGAAATAACATCAAAGGCATCCCAAAGGATTCATTTTTGTTTGCACACTTCGTTTTTTAGATTGGAAATAATTGGTCTCTTGCTTGGCCATGATCTGAAAAAGCGATCACCTTGGGTTGACCACCCTGCCAATTTTTAGATGGGAAACATTTGGTGCCTTGCTATAGTCAACTGGTCGGTGGCTTGTTGACACCTCCGTTTCTAGTGGGTTCTATGTAGCTGACTTATTCTCTAGCTAGAATTTTTATCAACACATTTCTTTTCCCTCGATGCAGGGGTTAAATTTGACCTCATAAACGTTTTTTTTTTGGGCGACTGTGATTTCTGAATACCGCCGTTCATAAATACAAAACAGTTGCATTTTAAATATGCAAGTGATATGTGACGGTTATTTTAAATATTTGCTAGTCTGTTTTGTTTATTGGTGAAGTTGTTTGGCTCACATAGGACCCACTGAGGATCAATTCTTGCTGAATGTAAAGGCCCCCAACACCCGGACACAGAGAGTTAAGATCGTGCCTTGGGTGATTTTGAAGGTATTGATACCTCTCACCCGTAACTGCTTAGCTGAAGGTGTTCCTTTGATTTAGTTTTGTACGCTTACTCAATATTATAATTTTGCTATATGTTTCTTTTGAACATGGCAATGCTTACTCAATATTATAATTTTCGCTATATAATTCTTTTGAAATATGATAGAAATGCCGACAATCTATATAAAGTCAATGTCTACTTATTATACTTTGGCATTCAATTTTGTTTTTTTTTTTTCCGTTTTTTTTAACAAATATTTTATAGTTAAAATTAATAAAAAAATATTTAATCGGCCGTTGAATTCAAACCCCACCTAAAGGATTCTCCCTTATCTTAATTTTTGTTTCCCCGTCACTTTAACCTATCATGGTCAAGCAACCGTCACTTCTGTTGTGTGCTTTGATATTCAAAGGTGTTTTTGTTTCCTCGTCATTTTAACCTGTGATGGTCAAGCAACCAGCGCTGTTGTTTTGTGCTTTGATATTCAAAAGTGTTATTTATTTATTTTTGATTGAAGAACACTTTCTGCAAGTTATATAATAGAATACATCTTAAAAACAAAAAAAAATAGGGATAGCATGATAAGACTCACTTTTAAGCACGATCATCCAAAATTACTTTAAAACCAAAAAATTGAAAAAGGCCCCTCGGGCAATAAGAACCAACCTCATGGCAGCAAGTAACAAGAGAAAGTGGAGGTGGTGGAGGATTTGCAGCATTACGTATTGATTTCCTCCTATCAATGTTATATCCTTTGTTTCTTCCTGATATTTGTGCTTAGTAGGGAAGACGGCAAGAGACCACTGAGGGAACTTATTCACCATCGTGACACCATCCATCCACCTGGGCCACAAGCCACAAGGCCAAAGCCACCACCACCACTGCTTTCCATGACCCCCATGTTTATTGTCTTGAGGAGGTGGCCGATAGCAAGGAGATTTTGGGGACACTTGGCTCAGGATCTAATTTTGTTTGATTAGCCTTGTATGAGAAACATGACATTCAACATAAATTGAGATTTTATTAATAATGAAACATCTTTAAAATAATAATAATTATACATAACATTTTTGTAGGTTGTAAGGTTTAAATAAGTACTTACCACATAAAATATGACAAATTTGAAGCATTATGTATATATTTATATGTACAAGTTGATGTCCTTAAGTTAAAAAAAGTTAATCACTTAATTCTCAGTGTTGGAGTGTCGGAGACCTTTATACTTAACAAGATTTGATTTATGGCGGGTTCTATGTGAGACAAACAATCTTACCAATAGACCAAATAACCTTTGTTTGCAGTTTAAATGATAAAAAATTGTTTAAAACTTTACTCCAAGCAAAATAACATAATTACCAAAAGTAAGATTCCATTCCACTACAATGTTTAACGATGCATTTGCTGGCTTTAAACATGTTTCTTAGGGGTATAAGGACTTACTCTTATAAAAATAAGTAATTTCTAAAAAATAAATAAATCGTGGCGCGTCAATTTACAATCTTATGTAACTTATCCCATTATCATTACGTTGAATGTTTTTTAATTTTTTCATTGTGTGGGGGCAATAAGAACTGTCATTATCAAGTTAGACATGCTTACTTGCTCGTTTCAACCAACAATATTTTCCTTAGATTATTAATTCTTTTTGGGGATTTTTCCTCTCATTATTTATTTATTTTATTTTATGGAAGTAAAAATTCACTCGATAATATTTTCCTTAGATTATTAATTCTTTTTAGGGATTTTTCCTGTCATCATTTATTTATTTTATTTTATGCAATAAGGATTCCCGTAGCATGCAAAACATTTATAAATATATGCTCGTAAGGGTGATGGCTAATGAATGTTAGATATTATCCGCTGTTTTGATTTCTCATTGTAAGATGCCTTTTGCTATTATTTTAACAAGCATCTTATAATGGTAACAAGAGGTGATGGTGGGGCTTGTAATGTTTATTAATAAACAACTAATGGCAATCTTAAATTTTATGTTCATTTGATTGCCACAAAGTTATTTCAATCTTAAGTTTAAAGCCCATTTATTCAATCGCAAGTTTAACATCCATTTGACCATCACTTATAGCCTTTTCTTTTTTGCTTTGAGAAGTTGATATGAAAATTGTAATGTCTAAGAGTTTAAAGCCTGTTTTTGACTTGGAAAGAATTTTTGGAGCACGATACAATGGTGCAACTAGATTGATACCATTTGTCACCAATTAATGAGATTTTTTGACAAAGTATTAGAATTGTTAATTAATATGGTATACGACGAATCCAAGATGAGAGCCTTAAGATTGATATGTATTGATGTGGTTTCATTTGTATTTAAGATCTCTTTATTAGTTGGTGAAGCTTTTGGAGCATATTAGGCTATACAAGTCACTATTGTCCCCTAGGTTTTATTAATATGAGATTGACTCGAGTAAAACTTAATGATATGCACATGTTATACTTGATGATGTGCATTATTTGTGTTAATAATTAAATTACCTATGCAAATCCTAAGGTACTAAATACAAATACCTGATAAAATTATAATTAACCTACCCATGATAAAAATAGTGAAATAAAAAAACTTATAAAACAGATCATAGGTCAAAAAATTTACTAATAAAAAAAAACATTGAATAGTAAGAACTCCAAAATGGTGGATTATATTTACAATTCCTTCTAAGGAATGAAATCGTCAATAACACAATGAATATTCATAACTACCATTTCCATATGATGTAACACAAAGGTTAAACCTTTTTGTTTTAAAATATCATATTAATCTTGTTTAATAATATCTAGAACTAAAATTTCTTTACTCGAATAAATTCCATTTCATGTCGAAGACAATCATTATTCAAAGTGAAAGTTGAGAATAACCATCAAAACACACAAAAAGCTATAATTACCCAAACATTTTCCAATTTCATGTATTTCTAGTATTTACAAATATTAATTACTAGAATGGTACAAAGGAGTTAAAACCCTAAATTTTCATATACTCACGGAAAGTGTAGATGGAAGAATTGAAATATACGCATAGTGTTGGAAAAGAGGGAAAAGTAAGCGAACGCACATAAATTTTAACCTACTAATTTTGTAGCAATTATTTAGTTTAGTGGTTTACATTGATTAGACACTTGGCTTCCAATTAAGATGTGAACTTTTTTGTACTATGACATCCAAAGAGCAGTGTGGTGGAGCCTTAAGAGTAATGAACATCACACCACAATGAATGTGAAGGCTATGACACCCAAAAAAATGCATGGTGCACCTCACATCGCCGCCAATGTTAGAGCTATAGCACTCAAAGAGTTGTATAGTGGAGCTTTACAAGCAATGTGTCTCACATAAACATGATTGTGAGTGTTATGTTATATTAAGAAATGAGTGGCAGAGCCTTGGGGGAGGCACCTCACATTATCACATGTGTTATGGTCTTATCGCCCAAAATGATAAGAGATCTAAGAGCACTTTAGAAGAGAAGGTACTGAAAAGAACATGACTATCTCATCTCTCATAATTCCACATATTAATTCTAGTCCAATGTTGAGCTCATGTAGATTGAGGATACATATTTTCAAGGATAAGATTTGGTTTCTTCACGGTCAATCTTGATTCTATACCCACTGGATGCTTCAAGGTAATTGATATTCATCATATAGAAGGAAAATGCCCCATGGAGGTCGCCAAAATGTTGTCGAAAATTACACCCCATGTAATTTTGAACAATTCATCAAAATAACTTAACCATTTTCGTGCTTTAGAAAATCCGCGGGAGACTAGTTCAGTCTACTGCAGAATAAAGGAATAAGTAATGCGGGGACCTAGGTGTAAATTAACAAAATTTAGTGTTGTGCGACATCTCTCAACTTTTGAAAACATTAAGGAGGTAAGTCCCTAATGAGAGAAGATGGAAAAAGTACCAGAAAGTTGCTTATTCGCAGAGGAATCATAAGAAATCAACTAAGTTCAAAATCCACAAAACACTACCTTGGCGTTCTACAGGTTTACTGAGGTGTAACGTCCCGCAGGTTTTCTAAAACCCATAGAACGAAGAGAAAGTAGCCGCCGGGGGTAAAAGCTACAAATAAAAAGGTAGACCCTTGCAGGTAGTGTGAAGTACTTCCGCTCATCAAGGCAGCGAGGGGGGGGGAATTGTGAAGGTCTGCGGATGTAAAAAAATTGAAATACTGCAGTGAAAGCCACGAAAAATCTCAAATCCATGCTAGACTCCAAAACAAAGAGCCAACCACCCAACCACTATAATTTAATGAAGGATGACACCATTCTATGTAGTTTGATGGTGTGCGATAGACTCAAGGGTCATGTTGTGGTTGTTGGCTAAAATTGAGTGTGTCCATCCCTGTACTATAAGTAAACTATGCAAGAATTCATGGTGCCCTCACCTATTCAATACACTTTCAGAGAAGTCAGTTCCATCTCGGTGGTCCTTCTTTCTCTCCTCCTCTTTCTCCATTCCACGAATTGTATAAATACCATTGCTTGCACACGTTGTATGTGTTCTTCCCCTTTTTCCTTAGCATATTTTGATATCTTCTCTGCGCAACTCAAATTTTCATGTTGTTGACCTATGTAACTTGTGAATGATGATTCCCTTGCCTCAAATCTATATATAAGCTATTGAAGATTGATTAGTGTAAGTGTGGGTTAGCTCTTTCCTTCGAATGCATTGTGTTAGATGTGTATATTTCACCCTCTCACATAGTTCATGTTATTCCTTTTGTGTAATGTCCCCTTTTCCTGCGCCAAAGGCCTAAGGGTCAAGCGAGTCCAAGCCGTGGTCATATCCAAGGGGCTGGGGATGCTGGGGGCTACTGAGAAGGGGCCGCATGGTACTAATAGTCGTGTTTGGCATTTGGGGGTCACTTTGGACCTTGGTGACTTAAACGGGAAAAAGTAACTTTAGTTACTTTTATTTTATTGACCCCTCCGTGGAATGAAACACGTCTTGGTCTATTGGGGCTCTTTTGCCTTGGAATGTATATAAGGAGCTGGGAGAGAAAGGAGAGGCACTTTTGATATACATTTTATTGACCCCCTTCACGTGCAGCTGCTGTTGTTGCGCATCTACAGCTTGTGGAGTCAAATCCCACAGGGACCCTAGCTTCGGTGGTGAGAGACCCGTCCCTAGCTAGCAGGGCATTCTTCGGTAGTGAGAGATCTACCCTAGTCTGTCATTTTGGAGCCGGTTTCAGGGCGTGTGTACAGAGATAATAACAGAGGTTTAAGAGGAAGGATTTCGAGGGTTTTGGGGGCATTTGGGGAAGATAATTAGAGGGGCTCCAAATCTGATTCACGGCAGCCATTTGGGCTAGGTGTGGCAGCACGTTGAAGGTGCCTCCTTCATTTTCTGACCCCATTCCAAGCGAGGTGACTTTCAGCCTTTATTTGGGGGTTTTCCAGTGAAGGTGTAACCTTTATTTGGAGGGTTTTCCAGTTTCAGATCTGAAGGTGGAAATATTATTTCCTATATCTGTTAATGTTATTTCCAAAGACCCTTAATTTCTGCTCTTGTATTTAGAGGGTTACGAGCCTCTGAAGTTTTCCAGCTGCCTAGGGCACGCTGTGCTTTTTCTGGCAGCAATATATTATTCCAAAAAATGTTTTCATAGTGTTTATTATTAATGTTGCAAGCTTCCCTCAAAATTTCATGCACTTTGGGCAAATATTTTGTGTGATATCAATTTAATACCATTTGTTGTCCTAGCTGTCATTTTCAGTAAAAATCAGTATTTTATTTGGCTGCAATTTTTCATATATTTGTGCATTTTTAAGTGGTATCCCATAAGGGATATTTCAGTGGTATCAGAGTTGTTGTTCCTCCAGCCTGTGTGGGTTAAATATGGTAGTTTGGAAAGATCTCAAAGGGGGTTTTATGAAGGAAATGTTCACCAACATGGTGAAACAACAGGAAGCCACTAACCTTTATTTGAGTCAGCTCACTCAGAATGTGAATCAAAACAGATCTAGGGACAATAAGGAACATGGTGAGAACAGTGATAAAGGGCGGCCAATAGAGGTGTTTGATGAGGATTCTTGTTGGAGGAAATATCAATCTTTGAGTAAGGGTTTCAGAGATAATATGCCATTTCCAGTTTATTGCATGATGAAGATTGGTAGCAAGCCCAAACAAGGTCATCATATGTCGGTACCTGAATTACAAAATAACTCATTTGAAGAAGAAGAAGCTTCTAGAGAAAAAGGGTATGATTTCCATTGAGAAAAATAATTGCATTAGTGAAACTTTGCTTGTTGGAGAAATTATTCCAGCTCAAGAGAAGAAATTTGTATATGTAAGCAAAGAGGATGTAATGGAAACTCTAAAAAAGTGTGAGGAATGGAATAGCAGAGCTAGAGCTGCTAGATTGATAGCCACCCAAGTGAGACAACACCAACAAGAGTTCAAGGAAAAGATGTGGGAAAATGATGCAAGGAAGCCTACACCCATGAAAGAAGACTCTATGGAGCAGCTGGCACATGAGGAGGAGCCTCACATGGACACTGGTGTAAAATTGCAGCCTGCTGTAATTTCCAAACCAGCAACTTTTGATCAGCTTTCAGATACTTTCAACAGGCACTCAGGCAACAATGTTGGGGGCAGCTCAACATATGTCTATCTTGAACACACAGAGGACATTGATGGCCTTGAAGGGTATGAAGAGCACACTAATGTGTCTTATTTATTGTCACCTATTCCAATTTACTTCCATCATGAGATGCATGGTATGGTAGATGACGAAGTCTTCATCATGGAGTTTGTTGGACCATTGCTCCAACTATGTGTATATGAGCATCTGGTGGATGATATATGGTGGCAAGTTTTAGCTCACTTAACAGATACAAGGGCTCAGGGGCATTATAAGCTATGGGATCCTGGTAATATGTGGCAGTTATCCAAAACTAACAATTCTGATGTTGAAAACTTTGTGACTGATTTCATAAGCCAAAGAAGGAATTCAAATGTGTCTTGTGTTGGCAAGCACGATTCCTTCATTGGGGACTCCGGTTCAAGAAGGGAGAGTAACTCTCAAGGTACTAGCGTTGGTTTTCTGATTGCTAAAAAGGGTAAGAGAATATTTTTTAATCATCTTCAGCCTGCTGGACTGTGTATAACAACAGTCATAAAGAGAGGAGAAAATGTTTTATTAATAGAGCCCATGACTGATTTTTATACCAGCTACATGGTGGAACCCTTGGAAGGGTTAGTGGGGGCATTTGGTCCTCAAAGTGCTCAAAGAATCAAGGTGCACTTTGCTGTTAAAAAAGAAGAGTTGAATTCAAGGTGCATTCATGACTTTAGCATCCTAAGGTATGAGAATGGTTACCATCTTCCTAGCTTGTTGAGTTCTCCTATGTTGTTGCCATGTTTCTATTATTTGGGACAACATTTACATGCTTGGATGATTGAGGAAGACTATTTCATAATCACGTTTCAAGGTATGCTAGATGGAATAAACACATCTTCCATTCACATTGCTCTTGATTCAGCCAATAAACATATGTTGGCAAAGAAAATAATGCAGGGGCCCATGATATTGAAAGGACATGAGGTATGTGGTGTATTTATTGTGGTTGAATTTGCTAGAGGTAAGGCTGTTTTTGGGATGCAATGGTTGCATGATGTTAAGGAAAACGATGATGCATGGGTTGAAAAATCAAAGGAGAATGAAGATGTTGATCCTATATCAGAAATTTAGAGTTGCGAAGGTATGATGAGCAGCCCCAATTATGCTATTTCAGATGTATTGTCTTCTCCCATGACGAGAATCCATGGGTACAACAAAGGGTATGAAGTTCCTTATGATAAAGTTTATGGATGCATGAGTTCTAATATTGATTTCCCTTTCTCTTGCATTTACGGTGAAATGAAAATATGGGGAAAGAGAATAAAGTATGATGAGGGAGCAGCCATGTGTATTCCCAACATACAGGGAATTGATGAGTTATGTCCATGGAAAGATATGTCTTGCACAAAGAAGGTAACTCATTTCTTTATTGTCATTAAGAGATGTGAAGTACTTGAATGTGTTTGTACATTTGGGTTACTTGAAGTTGGAATCATTCATTGGACATATTGGCTTCCATCTTTTGGGAAATTTGCATTCATCCCTCATGTGGATAAACAAAATTTTTCAAGGAAAACAAAGAAATCAGATTTCAGGGTATACAAGGGCAGATCACAAAAGATGTGATTGGTGAAGAAAGAAGCATGTCATTGCAGCGGTCGAATTGTGAAGGAACACAACCTCTTGTGGGTCATGGTGACATCACAAGGTATGAGACAAGTGGGATATTTGATGACTCCTATTCCGACGGGTTGTTTGCTGCAGACACAGAGCACACCATGATGACTTATGAGGAGAGCAAGGGTGACAGAGGTGAGGAGATAGAGACTCGTGAGATGGATGATGGAGATGGGGTTGCGTTGGATAGTGCTGATGCGGGGCAGGAGGAGGAGACTTTTCCTTGGGAGATTATAGCCACATTGTCTAGTACTCTGATGTACAAGGCATTTAGGATTAGAGGAGTTATGCAGGGTCAGCAAGTTGGGGTACTCATTGAGAGTGGGGCAACCCACAACTGTATTGATGCCTCATTGGTTGAGAGGCGAGGATTACAGACAGAGGATTTTGAGGGCCTCAACGGGGTTATAGCCAATGGAGAGTCTATGAGGGGCACACGGCGGGTTCCCCAAGTGAGCATCATGATGGGTAACTATACAGTTACCGATGATCTCCACATCGTTGGTATGGGAGAGACCAACATAGTGCTGAGAGTGCAGTGGCTTCACTCCCTTGGTGAGTTTCGGACTAACTTTCAGACGATGGAGCTGAAGTTTAAATCCGAGGGCAGGAATGTGATTTTGAGGGGATTACCTACAGGAGCACCTAGGGTGGTTACAGCTGAGGGGATGGAGAGGACGTTCCAGCTTGGTGAGGAGTTTAATTATTGCGGATCGATGTGGAGAATGATGGATGTGGGTGTGACCAGCAATGTTGCACATGAGACAGTTACAGAGATTGGGACTACAGGTTCAGATCATCCGAGTTTATCATTATGTTGGTCATCTGAAGTTTCGGTAGACTGGAGATCTCATTTGCTTGTTGAGTACTCCAAGAACCGACACTCTTGTGAGATTCTGGATGGCCACATACAGGATGACAGCTGCAGATTGGAGGATGAGATGATCTTCTCTCGGGGAAGATCGAGCCTTGTGTCAGATTTATGGAGGATGGAGATATTGCGACATGTGCATTGTTCTTTCGTGACTGGGTGCTTGAGCTTCGATGAGACCTATAGGCTCATGTCTGAGAAGTTCATATGGCAGAGGTTGAGGGAGGATCTCCTCAACTTTATACAGGCATATACGGTTTGTCACTATGACAAGTCTGAGCTTACGGGACCATGTTTTTTTGAATCAACATGGGACAACACTCCTATGCTTTTTGCTTGCTTCTATGCTCGGTGAGCACCTCACCCACGTGTTAATCAGTGGAGAGATGAAAGTGACCCATGGTTATTCAGTAGGTTCACATTCAGCGCAGGAGGTGGACTATATGGAGCTGATATTGCCGGTTGACTGTCTGCTGGAGTCTTGGGACTTTTCCTCCATGGGACACATCGAGATACAGTATGAGGAGCCTGGCTCTCACACGAGTGCAGGTCAGGTAGGAGAGTTAGCACCATTTGTGCGTAAACAGGTTGTTTCACAGGCTGATACGGGGGATTCTACAGGATTCAGAGTGGACTTTCATACCCAGGAGTTGGTTGGAGAGGCCGTGAGTGATCCCGTGATGACAACCTTGCATTGGCAGGGATTGGACCGATTGGAAATTTCGGTGCGGGTACCAGTGGAGAGACGGTTTGGGTATCATTCTATTTCACGGTTTCGTGGTTACCTCGGATTACACGGATCCTTGGTGGACGACAGGGTGAGGTGGAGAAACTTACGGCGTGGTATTCAGCTGCTGCAGCAGGACAGGTTAATGCTTGGGGTCAAGCATTTCTCGGGAAGGGAGGACTGTAATGTCCCCTTTTCCTATGCCAAAGGCCTAAGGGTCAAGCGAGTCCAAGCCGTGGTCATATCCAAGGGGCTGGGGATGCTGGGGGCTACTGAGAAGGGGCCGCATGGTACTAATAGTCGTGTTTGGCGTTTGGGGGTCACTTTGGACCTTGGCGACTTAAACGGGAAAAAGTAACTTTAGTTACTTTTATTTTATTGACCCCTCCGTGGAATGAAATGTGTCTTGGTCTATTGGGGCTCTTTTTCCTTGGAATGTATATAAGGAGCTGGGAGAGAAAGGAGAGGAACTTTTGTCATATACATTTTATTGACCCCTTCTCGTGTAGCTGTTGCTGTTGCGCATCTACAGCTTGTGGAGTCAAATCCCACAGGGACCCTAGCTTCGGTGGTGAGAGACGTCCCTAGCTAGCAGGGCATTCTTCGGTAGTGAGAGATCTACCCTATTCTGTCATTTTGGAGCTGTTTTCAGGGCTGTGTACAGAGACATTAACAGAGGTTTCAGAGGAAGGATTTCGAGGGTTTTGGGGGCATTTGGGGAAGATAATCAGAGGGGATCCAGATCAGATTCACGACAGCCATTTGGGCTAGGCGTGGCAGCTCGTTGAAGGTGCCTCCATCATTTTCTGACCCCTGACTTCTTTAAGCGTGGCGTTTTTAGATCTGAAGGTGCAGCCTTTATTTGGGGGTTTTCCAGTCGGTCATTTCAGATCTGAAGGTGGAAATATTATTGCCTATATCTATTAATGTTATTTCCAAAGACCCTTAATTTTTGCTCTTGTATTTAGAGGGTTACGAACCTCTGAAGTTTTCCAGCCGCCTAGGGCACGCTGTGCTTTTTCTGGCAGCAATATATTATTCCAAAAATGTTTTCATAGTGTTTATTATTACTGTTGCAAGCTTCCCTCAAATTTCATGCACTGTGGGCAAATATTTTGTGTGATATCAATTTAATACCATTCGCTGTCCTAGCTGGACATTTTCAGTAAAAATCAGTATTTTACTTTGCTGCAATTTTTCATATATTTGATGCATTTTAAATGGTATCCCATAAGGGATATTTCAGTTGTGCGGGTTTTCCCAAATTAGCATAACAAGGAAGCCAACCTTCTCTAGAGGTATGTCTCAAGCCACAAGTCCCACACTTAGAGACAGTCCCATGTTGCCTCAAAATCTTGAATATTCTTGATTGGGGGAAGGGCACAATTTTGATCTCCAACAAGAACCTTATATGGTGAGTATAATTTTTGCACTAGCTTGATGTTCTTATGTTGTTGAAGTGACCTTTGTTTATAAGGTTGCAATCAAAGGAATACCGAATCTCCTTCCTCAAAATTCCTCTCACTTCGGTGTTGGTCGGCTTGTTGTTTCATCCTATTTTGAGCCACAACCAAATTCTCCTTAAGGACTTGAAGTATTTCTTGTTGGTGTTGAAAATGATCCTCGACTACACGGGCTTTAGGTGGACCCTGCAAATAAGACATTGTAGAAGGTGGGGGTAACCATAAAGAGCCTCAAATGGTGTCATCTTTGTTGATGTGTGAAATGATGTGTTATACCACCACTCTGCCTGTGAAAGCCATTTGGACCATTGTCCTTGTGTTTCCGATGCAAAACAACGTAGATATCCTTCCAGACATTTATTCACAATTTTTGTTTGGCCATCTGATTGTGGATGATAAGATGAACTATGTGCTAGTTTTGTGCCCCACGTTGTAAATAGTTCAGTCCAAAATATGCTAGTGAAGATAGGATCTTGATCACTTACACATATTTTGGGAATACCATGGAGTTTCTGTACCTATTTCATGAATACTTTTGCCACTGTACTGGCTTGAAATGGATGAGAAAGTCCACAAAAAATGTGCATACTTAGTGAGTCTATCCACAACCACCAATATCACATCCAAGTTATTTGACTTAGGAAGGCCTGTAATGAATTCCATCGATATTTCCTCCCAACATTGTGCTGGAATGTTTAATGGTTGTAAGAGCCCTGGAGTCTTAACTGTTTCTCCTTTATGTTGTTGACATATTAAACATTCTGCCACAAATTTTTGTACATCCCCTTAAGACCTTCCCCAAAAAATCCTTCTTTATACATTGATAGGTTTTTAAATACCCTGAATGTCCTCCTATGGGTGAGTCATGCATTTGAGACAAGACACTAGCTTTCAATTTTGAATTTTTGCACAAAAAGAGCCTCTCTTTATACCATAAGGAGTCTCCTTTCCACACATACTTATCAGAAGATGATGGGTTCTCTTGAAGTTGTTGTATGAGTTTCCTTGTTGGAGCATCCTTATTCCACTCTATCTTTGCTGCTTCTATCCATTCTAGTTGCAATAAAGATATAACATGAATTGTTGCTTCCTTTATTTCCTATTGAGAGAGGGCATCAACTGCAATATTCTCCTTTCCTTTTTGTAAATAATTTCAAAGTCATACCCTAGCATCTTTGTGACCCATTTTTGTTGCTCCTCTGAAGATAATCATTGCTCTAAAAAATACTTTAGACTCTCATGATTTGTCTTTACTTTGAAATGTCTTCCCATGAGATATTGGTGCCATTGTTTGATTGCATGAATGATTGCTAACATTTCTTTCTCATATGTGGGCCTTACCAAGTTCTTTCCTTTCAGTTGTCTACTCTCAAATGCTAATGGATGCCCTTCTTGCATTAATACGACCCCAATTCCTTATCCAAAAGCATCACATTCTACCACAAATGTCTTAGAAAAGTCAGGGGTAGCTAGCACAGGGGTGGAAGTTAGAGCATCTTTTAGTTGTTGAAATGCTTGAGTGGCTAAATCTGACCATGAAAATGAATCCTTCTTTAATAAATTTGTTAAGGTGCCTGCTATGCGAGCATAATTTCGAACAAATCTTCTATAGTATTCTTGTTAGACCCAAGAATCCTCTTAATTTTTAATATTTTTAGGTGTTGGCCATTCTTTGACAGCTACAATCTTTTTAGGGTCCACTTTAATGCCTTCATGTGACACCACATGTCCTAAGTATTCCACTTCCTTCACCCCAAAAGCACATTTGGATTCTTTTGCATAAAGTTGATTATCTTCTAGAACCTGTAATATCTTCTCTACATGTTGTAAATGTTCTTCCCATGTTTTACTATAAATTAAGATGTCATCAAAGAATACCAACACAAATTTTCAAAGAAATGGGCAGAAAATTGAATTCACGAGGCTTTGAAAAGTAGAAGGAGCATTAGTGAGACCAAATGGCATCACTAAGAACTCATAGTGATTTCATGTGTTCGAAATGTTGTTTTATGTACATCCACCTCCATTACTTGAATTCGATGGTACGTTAAACACAAATCTAACTTAGTAAAGAAAATAGAACCATTCAATTCATCTAATAATTCATCGATGAAAGGGATGTGAAAATTATCTTTAAGAGTGATCTTATTGAGTTCCATGTAGTTTGGGCACATTCTCCATGACTCATCCTTTTTAAAACCATAATCATTGGAGATGAATATGCACTTTTATTGGGACGAAATAATGATTGAGTCGAGCATTTCCTTGACCAACTTTTCAATTTCTGACTTTTGTTGATAGGGATAGTGGTAAGGTCTAATATTAAGAGGGATACTTCTTGGAATCAACTCAATTGCGTGATCATGATCTCAAATTGGAGGTAGGCTCTTTGGTTCTTGAAATACTTGTTGATGGTTTTGAATAATCTCTTGAAGAGTTGATGAAGCCTAGTTTTCTACATCATGTGCTTTCTAAGAAATGTAGTTGTTCTACCACACCATAAGCTCCCTTCTTAAGTAGTTTCTCCATCCTATGAGAGCTAATAATTTGGCTTGGTGGTGACTGCATCCCACGAAGTTTGTAATTTTTTCCATTCATACTAAAATTCATGAATAAGTCTTGAAAATTGAAAGACATTGTTCCCAACTGTTTAAGCCATTGCACTCCCAAAACTACATCGGCTCCCCCAATTGGGATGGCAAACATTTCGGAATCGAGAAGATAGTCCCCCATTGATAGTTTGATATGATGACATTTACCACCACAAGAGAGTTGTTTCCCATCAACAATCATGACTTGAAAATTGGAGACAGGAAACACAAAGCAGTTGAGTGCATTAGCTAATTTTCTATCAATGAAGTTATGGGCGCTCCTTATATCGATCAAAATTGTCACCTTTTTCTTTTTAATATAACCAACAACTTTGAGTGTTTGTGGTGTGCTTATCCCATTTAATGCATGTAGTGAGATAGTAGGATTTTCTTCCTCCTCCAAGTTAGCATGCTCATGTGCTACTGTTGGTTATGCATTATCAATTTCTTCCTCATCCAATGCGTCATTTTCAATAACCACGAGTCTCTTCTCTCCACCAACACACTTATGACCTCTAGACCATTTACTATCACAATGCCAACATAGACCTTTTTTCTCTTTTTTCTACTTCCTGTCGAGGAGAGAGATTGGTAACTTGACATCAGTTAAAAGAGTTGACAATATTTCTATTAATATTATTAGTCACATTTTTATCTCTTTATGCCCTCTTTTCTCAGCTAATTTGATAGCTAATTGCTCTTTAGGGTGTTATGACTCCTCATACAATTAACTTGCATGCATATTGTCTAGAATGCTAGTCATAGGCTTAAACCATGAAATATATACAAACAAAGTTGTATAACTTGTCTTGCCACTTAACCACACTATTCATACCCAAATCAAGCTCATAAAACAATCACTAAGGTTGTTAGCATGTTCACAACTCATATTTAGCTCTTGACTAGGCCTAATGCCTTGTATCCCTTCACATATTCATTTTGGACCATAACTTTCATTAAAACCTGATATTAAAAACCTGAGAATTGATATAGATACCTATTTGGGCCCTACAAAACATATGTAAAAATGAACTATAGTTATTTTGTACGGAATATGAGAATCTCTCCCTGGTCTTAGCCCAATTAGGCCTATTCACTATGTTACCTTGTAGCAACAAGGTTCTATAGTATGTAACTCACCATAAATCATATTGGATCACCTCATGCATGTCTTCAAGCTGCTCTAGCATTGATTTTAGGCCGCCTACCTCCAAATCCACCTAGCTTGCATTCATTCCTCCATTGTTCACTGTTTTTCACTCCCAGATTTGAAAATTTATGTCATTAATAACTCCTTTCACATGTGCAACCAAGGGATTAAATTTTACATATTGTTACACTAATAGGGGCAGAAATATGTTCCAATTTTGAGCAATTGTCACCGGCTATAAAATTTTTAATGTCTTTCCCTAGTTTGGGCCCTAAAACACTAAATCACTTATAAAATCCTTAATACTCACTTTCAAAGCTATAATTTTTTTTTTTTTTTGTGTGTTTGTTTAGACCTCTTATAAATTTAAAGATTACCAACAAAAGAAAATCGGCCCCTTAATATTGACTATTATTTTTCATGCTTGCTGTCCTGCTTAGTTCTTCAATGTCAACATACACAATTTTTATAAAAAACAAACGTTATACTTTGATTTATCACCTTCAACTTCATACTCTTATGTTATTCATCTTAGAGAATCATAATACAATCATATCACCCCGAATTTCTTCACCCAAAAGTGGTTTTTATTATTTTAGACCCCTAAACTAACTCCTAAAGTGACTCAACAACCTGCTAGATTGACTCAACCACACACTAAACATGGAAACGTGATAAACCTCATCCTAAAACACCTTATGAGATCGTTCAAAACAGATCTTACAAGATGAAATGGTCTTCATGACCTTATTTGAGCTATATTCACTCTTACTAAGTGAAAATTACTTTTGAGTACTCACTTACAACCTTTATTTACTTTCACCATTACCATTTACATACAAATTTGAATTCAAAAAAGCTATAAATGGAGGGAAAACATTATGACATCACTCCTAGAACTCATAACCATAGGTATCCAAATATATCTTTCTTGACAAATGATGCTCTTGCATCAATCTCTCCATCCCAACTAAAAATCTTGACCTTGTGTGAATCTCTCAATAGTCAAGATTTGTTGCTCAATGTGTAGAGCTTGCTGCATGAATTTATTAATTGTACATGGTTCTATCAAACAAATGTCATGATTAAATTGATCATTTAGTACATTGATGTAAAATTGTAGTCAACTGGTAAAGTACTGTTCTCATGGAGACTGGATCCATGAGGTCTACATATTGTCACCATCGATACTTAGATACAGTCCATCTTTGGTAAAGGTTCGATTAATTGACCCTTGGAAGTGGCTGCCCTTCCATGATTTGGTCATATTTTGCTTATAAGTCATTAATAAATTCCTCCCAACTATTAATCTTCACTTTTTTGTCACTCATCATCCACTAGTACCAATGATATGGTTCAAATTCTAAATTTGCATCGAAACTAAGTCAACCATTACATCATCTAGTATATTATGCAACTTAAAGTAATGTTCCATGAGACTTATCCATAAGGTTACATTTGTACCATCGAACTTACGGATGTACATCTTTAGTAGGTTCGATTTTGACCCTTGGAATGGCTGCCCTATATTTGGTTTATTTTGCCCTCTTATATAGTTTGGTTGTGTGTGAGTGGTTGTATGAGATCGATTAATTAAGGTTTTCAACTCAGAAACCGTATCCATTTTTAAACCCTATATAAGCCCTCATTCAAAGATGTTGCAAATGGGGCAAACAACTTCTCCTATATAAAAGTTACCACTGTTTCACATCCTGCAAGAATGTCACCCTCAATTTTAGGTGATGGACAATAAAGAGTGTCATCGTGTTCAATGGTTGATGAAAACATATTTGATTCAAAATGCATGGCCATTGATGTAATTTTTTTCTAGTTCTTGATGTATTATCAATTTGTCAAAATCTAAGCAATTTCCTTCATCAATATATCTTTTTCAAAGTGTAAGTGAAATCATTCTCTTTTTCCACTTCTCATATTTTGACATTCACTTTGTCAACATTTGATCAATCCATTCTACCTCTAAGTATTATACTTTTTCATTCACTTTGTCAAAGTTTGAGCACATCCATTCTTGTTTAAGTCATCTATCTTGACATTCACTTTTTCAATCATTACATAATCATTCTCTTCCCAAGTATTATAATTTGACATTCACTTTGTCAAAAGTTTAAGTCAAATAATTTCCTCATTATCCTTTGATTCTCACTTTATCACATTTAATGAAAATAATTTTCAAATTAAACATCTTATATTTTGACATTCACTTTGTCAAAGTTTAAAAGTTATCTTTTGTATCTTGTTGGCTAGATTTTCTGCATAACATCAAACCTAGGCAGTCATGAGATAAATCTCCCTCATTTAACCGGTGAGGCTCCCGTGTCAGATTTGTCAATAAAAATGTGTTATTATCTATAAGGGGTTTTACTTTAACCACTTAGTTCATGAACCATAACTAAGAAGTTCTGCAGCAAGTAAGAAGCTGTTTAAGAAAGAAAAGTTATAGAAGAAGGAAGTAAAGGAAATACAGAGAAGAAATGGGGAAGATGTGCATTCCAATTAGTAGATAGCAGAGCTAATTGCATGCACATAGAATAAACTTAATAGATATGAACACACAGAATTATAAAACAAAGGTAGCTCTAGATCCAGATCTAAAATAACACAAAGTTTATTAAGAGATCTAAGATTAAAAGCAAGAAACACAGTACACCGTGACACAAAGTTCTCCGGAAACCTGCTCCTTTGTATTCCTTTGCTCCAAGTTGCTCTCAGGGGTTCAGCACAAAGTCTAGAACACAAGATTGCTGCTTACAAATTCTGATTTATCATTAACCCGGAGGTTCTTCTCCTACTTATAGAATGTAGGAGGGAAAGTACAAATGGAAAACTCAAACTGAACTGAAACATGAACAACAAGTAAAGATGACATTTGGCAATCATCCTCAACTAACTTCTTCTTAAGTGACACATGTATCACTTAACTAATAGAATGGTTCCACATGACTTTCAAGTAATGGTTGCAAAACCAATAACTTAAGTTTTACAATTTCATCCGGGAACATAGAAAATAGAAGAAGAAAGAATAGAAGAAGTCATGCCAGCTGTAATGTCTACTTCTTCTTGTTCTGATAAGATATACTTGTCGAACATATAATTCAGCATTCTTCCCTGTTTTAGCCATGCTTCTTTCTCTGTCCTGAACTGCAGCAACCCTTCATTCAACACTTTGATGCAAGCTTCCACATCTTGGAAGCTAAGCCCAAACCTTAGCAATGTCTGCTCTTTTATCAGTGCCACCAGTTCTACTGATAGAATTCATCAGTGAAAGGTTTGGTAGCTTTATCAATTCTCTTTTAATACCATATGAGCAAGAGACCCTTCTAGGGAATTAGGTACCAAGTTGAAATGAAAACGTAATGAAGTAACGCCTCCGACCACATCCTCTGGAAGATGAAAGCAAATGACACTGTCTTGGTAAGGAATTTTGACGTCCTACTTTTCAAGTGGCTGCATCCTTTTCAGCAAAACTCTGCCGGAAGATTTCCAAACTATGAAAGATACTGCAAATTCTAGATCTGCTTCCCCTTCTCTGCATCGGCATCCATCTAGTACAATCTGCTCCGCAATCAATACATCTCCTGGCAGCTTGTTGATCTCAACCGAAAATACTCAGGTTACTCTCTGCAACTGTATTCATGCCTTCTCTGTTTGCACCATGAGTGAAGTTGCTTTAGTTGATCTGTCTATCAATTCATAACCTTTAGGCGGGCTAGATCACTTCTCCAAGTTGTACAGAAGCTTGAGGAATAATCAAATCCTTCCATTGATCAATAGCCTTTACTTGATTGCTTGCTTCTTCCATTTCCTGCATAATGATGATCACTCACCTGTCTGAAATGGGCTGAATGGAAGGTTTAGCAACCTTGGCTATGATCTCGGCATAATTGAGATACTTGCTTCTAGAGCTCTTCTTCTCAGCCTTTTCACTGTCAAGCCTAAGGAATAAAACATCCATCAATGTCACAAATCCTGCTTCAATCCTTCAGTGGTGGCTTAAAACCCGAGTGGTACTTTGGTAAAGACTGTCACATAACAGAGTTCCTGCCGGAGCTCCTCCTCTATCTTTCGGGGCTGCCGGAATTGATATCTAAATAGCAAACTTCTCTCCCAAATCCTCGATGATCAACCTAGAAGTTGCTTTAGCAACTTTAGGGCTTCTGTCTCTTCTGCTCAGATCTTGGAGTAGCTGCAATATGGCTCCTTTAAGTTCATCTCGTAATTCAAGAACTTTCAGGAAAAAACTGCAAAGCGACCCATTATTTTAAAAATTACTTCTTGGAGAGTGAGAAGTCACTGAGTGCAACTACCATCTGGGTGACACTCACATCCTCTCATATCAATGTAAAGTGCCTCGAGTTTTATGGCTGCCATCTTTTGAGTCTTCTAAGGACAAAGCCCTTTCAAATTCTTGCCATTTGCAACTTCAACGTATACTCTGAACAAGCGCTAAATGAAGTGGCTGAGGGGAGAAGTTTGCCTATTGGATTCAGTGGAGGCATGGATAGGCATCCTGGTGCTGCGGTTCCATAGTTGGTGAAGCATTGGGTACTGGAGAAACTGGAGTTAAAGTCATGGTCCCAGAAGTGATCCTCTATTTGGATTGAGATCTTCTATGCACTTGGCAACTTCTCGACTTTCCTGCTGCTTTCTCCTCCTTGCATTTCAGCTTGAGGGAATCTCCTGTGCCGAAGTTTCCTTGTGACTTGATTCATCAATGCTTCATCAAGGCAATATCCCTTCGTCAGCAACTTCAGTTTGAAGTATTCACCAACATAGCTCTTGACCTTTCTTCAATTGTGTTGCAACCTCCTATGTTATTCTGCAGTATGGCTTTATCTCCTCCCATTTGATGATAAGTGTCAAGTACCACATTCCCATCATCTTTAAGATCCGTAGGTATCCGTGCTAGTTTCAAAGTCGAAGACTTGCTTTTTTGATAGCCTGCTAGAAATCTCTCTTTCTAACCTCGTACTCCACTTTTGCACTTCATCCAGAAATCTTCTAATGAAGGCACATGTGCGTACTGCTGGGAGATTGTCTTCCTAGGTGTTTTGTACTCCAAATGGATCGAAGTTCAGCTTGATTTGCAGGGAAGAACTCTTAGACTCATACTCAGATAACATTTGCGCTTCCATCCCTCGAGCTCTGTGAATGCTAATGCAATCTCCATAATATCCCACAGTGATTAGGAATTTCCCATAGACTTGTGCTTCTTTGACTGAAGGTTGTGTAAATTTCCACAAGTTGCCTACTTGAGCTCCACCCGATCAATCTATCATTCGGATACCTGTTGGCATGCTTGATTGGTTCTCCAGAAAATCCCGTAACCCTGAGGTATGTGAAATCTGCAAATTGAATGAATAGTTCCAATCTTGGACACTGGCTTCCCACGCTTCCTTGCTTACCCTGTTGGCCTTCAAGTCTTTTGTCTAGCCTAAGTCAGATGAAATCGTAGAAGAAGTCATTTGACCACTTTGAATTCCCTTTCTCCCTGTTAGGTGCAGTAAGTTGAGGTAGCCCTCTTTTGTCAAAATCAGGTCCTCGAGGGAAAGAACACCACATCTATCCAGCTTCGCTGAAAAGACGCAATGTGAAGCTGTCACATACACCAAGTATGAAGTCATCTTGAAGCTGAAAGTACGCTTCACGTTCCGGAGTTGCTCACCGATGTTGTTGCTAATAATTTCCGACCAATTGATTATAGAATCAACCTTGTAGATTTCAATGGTCTCTGATGAAAGCATACATCCATGTACGGAAAGTGTAGCATTCGCTTGTGCCATTCATCCTGCGTAGCAATTTGTGACATCATCTATTTCCTCCTGCACCAAATTGGACCGTTGAAGAGTTGGTTCGGGAACTTTGAAGGAGATCTAGGCTTCTTCATGTATCGGCTATTCATTATGCTAAGGTCAATCAACTCTATGCTTCTCCCATCTACTGTCAGCATCTTGAATGCTAATTGAAGTCACCACCTTTCGCACTGGAATCTTCAAACAATAATTGATGAACTTTGCGTCCAAACGAATTATTGTCTTTACCGAAGCATCACTACACTGATTGGATGAAGGATGGTTTAAGATCTGATGCACTCCAAAAATAACTCTGTTGCAATCTGGGATGTACATGGAATTTTGCTGAGTATGCTGTGACCAGATTCCACTGGGGTTTTGACCGGAGCATGAGTGCAAGTCTTTGCCAAAATGAATCTTTTATGCAAAACAACAATTTATTTTTCCCTAGGCAACTTGCTCTTTTGGCTGTTTTGGGAGTTTGGTAATTGTTCTAATTTGACTCCATGGATCTTTCTTGTTCCTCTGTATTTTTCCGAGCTTCAGGCATATCTTCATTCTGCCCATAATTCGGAGTGGTTCTTGAGGAGGATATGAATTTCTTGAATAATGGTGCAGCAGTCTGGGACAATTGATTATTAGATTGATATTTGCAGCTGTGTGTGATCATTGATTTATGCTATTTTCCTAACTTGTCTAAAAAGGGGACATCACATAGCACAAGAGCTACCCAATTTATTCAGACAAAAATGGCCACCGGAGCATGAATAGTGAATTTAAATTAAAAATCCACTTTTCAAGCCTGCTGCCCCAAAAAATGGTGTTTAATTTGCACATAAAGAGAGCATGAATCCTTTCAATCAACACCTGAGCTAATTGTAACACCCAAACAATTATGTAGACAAAGATCAACCTAGTCTAAAGCATGAGCGCCAAATCTGGAAGCTTTTAGCCTTGTTGTCACCTTGACCTGAGCAAAATCCTTCCTCGAATGGGAGCACACTTTTCCACTTGGCTGCAATTCTTTACATGTGATTTGAATAATTCACCCATATGGCTGCCCATGCTTATATAACCTTCCTACAATTCTATAATTAATAATTGCCAAGTCGTAACAATTAAAGGCAGGTGTAATAATTAAAATCATGCTTTTCTCTTTTAAAAATAGCATGTTTAAGGACAACCATCCAATAAATTAAATTAATCCAATTGTAATCCTTCACACATCACTTCACTTAAGCTTGATGCAGTGTGCTTTGACCATAGCCACTGAAAATAGAAATTAATTTAATGTTTTAATGCCGTTAAAAGAGACATTAAATAATGGAATATAAAAATGGGGCGCACTTTTTGAGAGGAAGAGGGCATGCCCTAAATAAATTAATTTAATGCTTTTAAATCTATTTCTTTTAGTAGATGCTTTGACTTGTTGACTTCCTCCAAGCTTGGGCGCACTTTTTGAGCGCAATAGATTAATTAAAATAATCAATTTAAGGCTGCCATTCTCTCACCAAAGGGGGCACACTTTTTTGCACATGTAATTCTATTTTTAAGCCATATTTGTCACAATGTAATTCTTTACCCTGCAAGGCAGGCACATAAAATCCGAGTGATCCACTTAAGTGATTTGACTTTGACAATGGGATTATTTACCCTCCAAGGCAGATTGACTAAAATCCCATGATTTCACTTAAGTCACTTTCCTTTTATTTTATCATGAATTTTCACCCTGCAAGGCAGGCAATAAATTCCCACCTGCCTGCAGCCTCTATTTTTCCCACTGCAACTTAAGTGATCTTTTATAACACGGGAAAAAGTACCCTGCTAGATTAGGTATGAAAATTCCCATCCCTGCCTGTGGCTTGCATTTTTCCCCCTTAGCAACTTAAATCCTTTGTTTTCCAAAAATGCGCCCATCCCCGCAGGGGCTTTTTTGTGCACGACTTTGCTTTTTCCCAGTGATACAGACCTCAATGGTTGACTTCCTCCGAGCATAATGTTTTTATATGTTTTCCAGCTGCTCCAGGCCAAAAATCGAAAAGCTTAGTCGGCAAAGGAATTGTTCCAGAGAAATTTCACAGAAATTGAAACGGGACACTACAAAAACATCGAAAAATTGCCAAAAGTTACAAATAAAGGCCAAAACTTAATCTTGCAAGTTAAAACCCTTGATTAGAAGTGTTACATAGGAATAACAACATATTCGCTCATAACAGAGTTAAAACAGAGCACAAATAGCCTCATACGGGGCTCAAAATAATTAAATACAAATTTGCAACAGAAAAATCCCGACGACAGAATATAACAACTTTGGGCATCTGGGTATTTGGTGAAAAAGGCTAATATGACTCTTTGGGATTATCTTGACGCAATACAAGAACTTTCAGGCAATAAAAACACAAAACGACCCATTATTTTAAAAGTACAAATTTTTTTCGGATAGGGTAGTCGCAGATTTTAGGGTGAAATCTGGGTGACACCATATCTTTAAGTATTCTGCTTCTACATTCACTTTGTCAAGCTTAAGCACAATCATTCTTGACATCAATTTCTAGACATGCCTTATACTTTGATGTTCACATTATCAAGTCTAACAAAAACCAAGCTTAAATTCTTAACTCTTATACTTCAACATTCACTTTGTCAAGTTTCAGCACAATCAAATTTCAATCCGAAGTATTAGGTAATTAGATATTCACTTTATCAAGACCCTAAGCACATCTAATCACAATTCATGAACCACCTCTTCAATTTAGGTTTTTACCTCTAGTATAATGGTAGGTTCATGCAACACATCGAACAAAGAGTTATTAGGAAAAACTTCATGATATGTCATAATAAATCTCTCATATTGCTTCCTAAGTCAATGTAGAATCAAGTAAATAACCACTCATACTCCCTAGAGAAGAAAATATTCCACGTAAAGTCATACAACAATTTACACCTCATAGAGAAAGTTTCTCTAGTGCATTTCATTAATTCACAAAAGCTAACATGATTATGTATCCAATCACAATACCATTCTCCAAAGAGAAACCAAAACCTAAGTGGTACAAAAAATGAGAATATTGTGGGTACACCAAATCAAATGTCACTCTAAGAATCATTGTTCAAATCTATGCCATTATGTCCAAAACTTAATTGAAAACATATCCATTGAAATAGAAACCATGTCAACTACCATAACTTCCAGTAAATTTTTGAACGTTTTCCAAGACCCTTTACACGATGAATCTCACCGAGATCAAGACGATAAGGGCTAAGGATATACAAACCAAATCCTTTCAACTTTTCCTTCTGATACTATTCCATTAGTTCCATTAGAAATTGAAAGTGTTTTGGACAACTATCTTCAATTTTCAAACGAGAACTTGAAAGAGCTTCACGTCTCCTTTCCAATGCATGGTACAAATGAAGAATCTACAAAGAAAGGTCAATCATCGAACAATGATTTTGATTCCATCGTTTCATCTCCTAATCTTACACTTGACATCCCTAGTTTTGTCGTAACGACACAACAAAAACAAGTTTGGACACTTGCGACAACACAACCTTCCATGTCCATAATACCTCAAACAATCAATATTGAATTTATTAATGTTTCATAACAATTATCCGATACAAATTCTTCGGTGGCTTATCAAAACATTATCAAACAATCAATGAAGATACCTACATTTCAAGACATCCTTATTCATGCACTCCACGAGGTGTGTATCCCTAGGGGTACCATCACACAACCATTTCGAGATTTAATCACAAATATTTTGTTAAGCAATATAATCTTATCATTTGGTCCTCATGAAGTTTTGAATATTAACATTCCAAACACCCAATTATTACACTTTGAGATGCTCATTAGTAATCATCAAATCAAAATAACATTTATAGAAAAAAGGAGAAAATTTGAATATTTGCTCTATAAAGACCAAAAGATGCTTTGGAGGTCCATCTATAGATCAATCCTTTGCTCTTCGCATCATGCCATTCTCGGATGAAGACCGCATTGATGCAAAGAACAATAACAAAGGTATTGGGGAATATGAATTCCAACATATTCTCCACATCAAAAAATTACTTCTATCCTCACTTAGGTTTTTTGATCTCATAGAAAAATTTCCAATCACCTTCGTGATGAGCCCTCCTAAATCCTACATAAAACCCTATTTTTGTCATGTCATCATTTTGCACTAAATATGATATTTTCATTTTGTAATTAATACTTTACTATATTTTGAAAGGAAATGTTCTATATAACCTTGTTATTTTCATCTTGTGTTTGCTTCTTCAAAAATGGGTTAAAATGAATCTTTATGTGTATTGACAATGTATTTAAAGAGCATATCTTAAGCCATCATGTAGTGCTTGACACCTTTAAAAAAAAAACATAAAATAAAATGAACTAATCAAAAGTAGATAAATTTAAAAAATAAAATAAAATAAAATCATTGTAATAAAATAAAGGAATGTAATTGAAGTTGGCGGTGGTTGGACAATGGAGTTGGTGTGATGGTGATGGCGAGTGAATGGGAGATGGTTTAACTTGTTGGAGACGTGATAGTTTTAGTGATGCCAGGAGGATTTGTGTGTAACAAAGATAGAGACTATCAGACCCCCCCTCAAGGCCTTTGTCAGAGTCGTCCTTTCCTTGCACAATAATGCAGGCACGCATTAACCCATGAAACCCAGGTAGCTTTGTAAATATAACAGTAAGTTGATAGTTGTAGGTGAGTAAAAAAAATGTATTGCACCTCCTCCAGTTGGTAACACTTATGAATGTTGTGAGATGGAGATTGGTTGTTCATGGTATTGCTTTTGGCACGTTGTGATAGTGTTTGGCCGAATGAAGGAATGAGGCAACTTCTCATAGGATTACATTTTGGGTAGGGTTCAGAAGACACGGGGTCCTTCCAAGCCAGTCACATGGTTTCATCCTTGTACAAACAGGTCTTCAACGTGATCAGTTACCCCTTTTTCAGCTGCCTCCCAACCTGCACAAAAAAAGGAGACTTTCTCAGATGTTGTAGTTGCAAGTGTTCTAGTAGATATGTATGCAAAACATGGAAGCATGTAAAGGCATGGGTGACCTCCCAGGATAGTCAAAATATTCCTTGTATGATGCAAACAAGTCTCTAATCAGACTAGCTTTCATTTTCTGTGTACTCCTGGCTTGTGCAAAAAAATGTAAGCTTTGTAAATGGATAAGGACGTCTATAAAAGCATAATGAAAATCTATTTTTTTTGTTACTTTTCTATTTTACTCCCAGTCTGCACCAAAATGGGAGTTCTGCCATATTTTATAGTTGCAATTGCTATGGTAGATACGTATTCAAGTGTGGAATCATGATCTTGGCATGTGAACTGTTCTACTAAATGCTTGAAATGTGGCTTAGATGATTACATTGGTTGCAGAATATGTGTAAAATGGGTTTGTTAAAATGCCATGGAACTTTTCAAGACTGCAGGACATGCTTCACAACCTTTTCCAACATCCTCCAGCCTGTGCCAAAATGGAGGATTTAGAACAAGAATTTTGTCAGATGTTGTAGTCGGGAATGCCCAGGTAGACATGGGTGTAAACTGTGGGAGCATGCATGGTGTATAAACATTATGACATAATGTCCTTAAAAAAAGTGGTCTTATGGGAAACATAGACTGCAGGATGTGCACGAAATGGTTTTGTTGAAAATTCTTGGAAACTTTGAGAAAGCTATTGTCTTAGAGGTTGAAGAATAGAGGAAGCCAAATCCAGAATTGTTGTAAAGTTGATGTAGGCAGGTGAATGAGGGGTCAAGCTTTTGTAACGTGCCCATCTACGGAACTTGTAGATCATGCTTTGATAATGGGCCACAAATTTGTGTTAAAAGGAAAGCAGGTGGGTTGTTAAATCAACTTGTTTGACCTTATGCAACCCACAGGTGTCTAACCTGATCAACTCCACATTTGTTAACATCCACACAACCAATGCCAAAATAGTAGTGGTTTTGAATTGAGATTTGGGAATCCGCCAAAGAATTATGGAGGATTTTCTGAATGCACGCAATTTGTTTGACGAAATGCTAAAGTCATTCAACACCTGCTAGAATACGGATGAACCCGCCATATGCTATAGATGCAAATTTATCCCAGGCATGGTTCATCTCCCCTCATCTCTCATAATTTCTATTATTTAGTTCTCTTTTGTAATGGATTAAAATTTTAAACCAAAGGGTTTTTTTTTGGTACATTTGATTATATTAAATAAACCGGTTTTAAAACAATAAAACATTATAATGTAACTTACAGGACCTATTATTCCTTGGTAAACAACGAACTTAAACCCTCACTTCAAGATGATCTAGCAATGTCCCAACCAAACTAGATAGCTACAGTACCTCTTTTATTGACGAGTTGAAGTTGACTTCCCGGTAAATGTGTTAGCCATCTCCTTGTTTAAATAGATAAAATTGTGACTTCCAGAGACTCGCAAAGCAACCTTCGTAACTCCGGAAAGGGGAGGTTAAGCTTCCTTCGTGTACCTTGTTATGTGAGGTGTCACTTCAATCTTTGGATTGCCCCCAAATGAACATTTGTGACCTTTTTGATGCCCTTATAGGAGCCTTGTTACAGTGTTTTGTAGCGGTAGGAAGCTGCTAAATCTAAAAAGTTGGCTTTCATTTCGAACCACCATTTGAAACCTGGATAGAGAAATTATTATCCGTCTTCACAAACCTCTAGTGTTTTTACTAGAAAATTGCATGGAACCTTCAGTTTAGGGAAAACACTTTTCTGTATAGTTTGGAAAATCCATTTTGTAGGCCTCTAGTCGCAGTTTGACTAGGTCAAACTGGACCAATTAGGACCGGTGGCTTCAAAAATCATGTCGTTGTTTGAAAATAGTTTTCTAGTTCTGAGTTCCGTCGACTCTGATCAATTATCCATATATGGGGGAACTTGTAGGAATTTATCATGGCGTGTACATCCATCAAACATTAGTTTTGGATGTGGTTTAATGAGCCCTTGAGCTAACTTTTAATCATTTGCAACTAGGCCAATTACGACCGATGGCCCTAGAAAACTAGCCGCCAATCGTAAACCGTTCGCTAGTTCTAAATTTTGTTAGTTCCTATGAACTCTTGGTATATAAGTGGACACGTAGAAATTTAACCGTGGTGTGTTTGATCATCAGAAGACAACGTTTGAAAGTGGATTCTTAGCCTCCGAGCTTGATTCGAACATTTTTGTAGCTAGCAGGAAAATGTAAAAAGAGAGTTGTAGGACCCCTGTCAGGTTGCCAAACCACCGTGGAAACTTTTGACACATGTAAATAACTGTTTGAAAACTCTATAGTGTAACTTGTTGTGTGAAATAGAACTTTTGACAAAATGGTGTTTCTCTCTCTTCCTTTCTCTTTCTCTCACCTTGGTTACGAAATGAAGTGAAATGAAATGAAATGAGTACATGTTTCTAGACCTTTCCTTTCGAATGAAAATTATAATTATTATTATATGTAAATGGGAAACTAAAGACATTAATTATGTTAGATTAGGGTGGATTCCATGCCAGCGATTTATCGCTGATTTCATGCTCACATGGTTTTGCAGGATGCAAGAAAGATGACGAAAAGGCGATGTGTAATTCATTATTTATTATTGTAATTTATATAGGTCATTGTAAAATGAATATATGTATAATGTAGTCTCATGTTACAAAAACATTATATTTGAAATTTTCTAATGTGAATGAGATGCTAGTTTTAGGGATATCTTGGGAAATGTGCATCTAATCATGGATTTCATTTTGATTCATAGTTTGTATGAAAAAAAGTTGAATATATATGTTTAGTAAATGAAATTGAATTTGATACCTTGTAGTGCACTTCCAGTTGGAATAATTGTTAATTAAATAGCGGGTGTTGTGTTCTTACCTAAAAAATGTAATAAAGAAATTTAAACGAAACACTCAACCCTAGTTCAAAATTTGTGCATAACTAACCTTCATGTGTTGATCCCTTAGCATGGGAAATTGTGACCTTCAAATGAACCTTTACACTTGATGGAACATCCTAGTTTAGGTAAATAAGAGCCCAAGAATGGGTTTATCTTCTTAGTCAGTATGTTTGGTGACATCGTCATAAACCTGGCAGATAGGAGCAACACAGTCAAGCTTTATCTGGAGTAAGTAGATCTATCTCTTCCTTCGTATCCTAGTGGACTACCTTGTCTTCCGAAGTTAGATTTAGAATTAAAATTCTTCATCGAATGAATTGCTTGTGGGATCCAGACGACATCATGGAGCTAGTGAAATATATGTACTATCACTTAAAATCTTCTTAATGACCTCTTTAGATCCTCTTAGCTAAATGTCTTACCTTTGGCTAGTGACAATATAGTGCCTTGATCTTTTATGGAGGGTTTATAGGGTAAATATGTTTTTGAACCTTAATCTAATATATAATAGGGCATAAATCCTGAGTGAAAATTGAAATCAAATTAAACCTTAGTTGATTAGGAGGTTAACTTGTGGGTAGAAAATTATAAGTAACTCTTTGCAAACGAAATTGATTTGAAAGATGTTGACTTTAGAGAACCCAGGAAACCAAAATCTTGTCCCGTAATCCCTTGTTATGCCCTTTTATGACATTAAGAATAAAAGAAATTTCACATGCGGAATCATGAAATGCAGAAACATGGGATCTTACCTTGAACACAAATCACTTGTGGTTCATGTATAGTTATAATTCTCCCATTCTTGTACCTCTTCAAGATGTTAGACAAATACTTCCATAACTCCTTCTGTTACAAAAAAATGCTAATAATGAGACCATAATGTGATGTAAGAGCATATCATATAAGTTGAAAATGAGATTTGAGATTAGGATTAAGGTCACTCTTGGAGTTCGTGTAATTCATTTAGACATTTTCATGTGTTAAGAAGAATATGAATTGCCCTTGGTGAGATCAAACTTCGAGAAAAAAATATATGAATCCAAATAAAATTTCTTGATGTGGAAATGTTGAATGGATTCAACAAGTTCTTTTGAACTATATTAACTATGGTAGGGAAATAAAGATACCTTGATCGAAGAATGTTTGTGGTAAAAGGTACCTTGAATCTAAAGCTCCCTTAGGTCCTAAGATTTCTTTCTCGGCATCACATCAAATTCACTTGTGTAGCAAGGGTAAAATTATAACTTTGAATAAATGTTTGAGAAGCATATTCTTAACATAAGAATAAGAGCATTAAGTACCTTGTATGCAATTTGAATTATGCCAAATAATTATGTAAGTTATGGAAATTTTCGTAAAGAATAAAAATCCAACTTAAAATGGTCGAACTGTAAATTAAATGTGGAATGAACTTAAGAATCTGTAGGAGGAAAAAGGAGAAAAATATCCTTGCACAATGATGTTCTTGGAATGTTAATCCTAACTAAGATACAATTAAAGAAATGATGTGTTGTGGGTGTGCCAATCCTTGAGTCCTTTTCTTGTGGTTGGGTTATTGCTAGTATTCGTTCATTGGGGAAAGTGTAGCATAGACATTTATATGATGTTGTCATGTGTCTATGTGAGTTGATGACTTATGTAAGTGTCATATGTGTTGTTGAGTTTTCCTTAATTGGAGCCCTTGTGGAGTTGTGTAGTGAGCAATGTAAATAAAAAAAATTATCCTGGTATTTTACTGTTGTATTTGTGTGTGTAAAACCAATTTGATGAGTTGAAGTAGTTGGCACACTAGCTGACACGATGAGAGGATCATGAAACATGGACTACCATCTCAAAAATCATACAAATTATGAGGACCATGCAATCTCAACTTAACACCAGTTGATCATGTGAATTATGAGGACCATGCAATCTCGACTTAACACCAGTTGATTGAAGATGTGGAGCAGACAAACAGAAAAACTCATAGACTTATAGTCATCATGATTATAGTAATCTAATGTAGAATCTTTGATATCTTCTGGCGTTGATTGATTATCTCAACTAAGAGTCAATCATGGACCTTAGGTGCAGTTAAATATGCTGTTAAAAAATGAATTTGATCTAAATGCGGCATGCATTATTCCTACCACAATTGTAACTCCTCAAACAATTAGTTGTGTTATAGATATCTTCTAGTTAAGTGATTGTAATTAATTGTAAAATAATTAGTCCTCTTTTGGAGTGACTAGTACTTCTCTTAGTATAAAAGAACACATGTAGTAAGATTAAAAAGTTAGTTCATGGATTACTGTAAAAGAAGTTTTTCTATTCAATAAAGTGTTAATTCAAGGGAAAGTTTGACCTGTGTGATTTACAACTTTTAACTGGATCAGTAGGAAGGAACAACCACTCCTCCCCAGTGTGAAGGCATAATCTCTTATTCATTTCACTTTTTTTATTTGACATTTATTTGATTTACCAGAAATTCATTGTTTCTAGTGTTTTCAATTTTGTGTTTAGTAATCCTTTGTTTATTAATCTATTTCATTTGTTCGTGGCATTTAGCATAATATCTGGTTAAGTTTGTTAGTGAATAAGTAATGAGCAAGGTTTCAATTGTTTCCTTTATTGTAAATATCCATGGACACCGTCCTGGACTGATAATCATAACATAACTAAAGTACGAGTACCAATGATGCTTTTCACTTTTTGGCATCATTGTCGTGGATTCTCAAGGTGTTAGCAAATATTAAGGCACTAACTTGAAGTTCTACTTGATTGCCTAGTAAGTTTCCATTTAGAAATTTTATTTCCATAACTCTTTATTTTGAAGTAGAAGATCTTGTAGTGAAAGAAAGGTTCTTTTTGTGCTTTGGAGTATGTGGAATGCAATCAATCAGTTAAGCACAAGTTGTTAGGGAATTGTCCTCAGTATATGAAAGGATTTTATGTTTTGACCTAGAGACTGTAGAGGTAGATTTATTAGAATCAATTTACAAACCCCCCATCAAAACCAACATGTGGAATAACTTGTTCAACAAGAAATGATGGTTGATGGAGTGGAAAAACCCAATGATTCTGATAATGACAACCCTCCACTTGGAAGGAAATTTACCTATCCCATACAACTGGACCCTAATGAACAAGCCCCCATTAAGAACACATCTCCCTCAATTATACCAACCTTCAGGGGACTAGTTTCAGAAGATCGTGACCAATTCCTATTTGAGTTTAAATTCCCTATGCCAAACCTATGATTATACCTCAGACACCCAAAATATTAAGTCATTTCCTTCAACTCTAAAGGAAACAACCATGAGATGGTTTTATGGGCTTAAACCCTAACTCCATCCATAGTTGGCAGGAGATGAAAACAATTTTCTTGGATGAATACCAAGATTACTATAGGGTGAGGGACAAGAGGGAAGAGCTCTTTAGGATCCAAAAAAAGGAGGATGGCAGTGTTGAGGACTATCTTGATCGATTCCTCTTCCTTCATAGGAGGTGTGGCACTGGTCTTGATATAAATATTCTCAAAACTTTATTCTTTAAGGGATTGGATGAAGACACATAAGAATCCTTCAATATTTTGGGAAAAGGAGACATGAACAAATTAGAATAAAACCATCAAAGAGCTTTGTTTTAAGACTCTAGGTAGAAGAAAGAATCAACCTAAAACATTGATGGGAAACTGGCTAGTATACTAGAAGGGAATATGATCCCTCCAAAATACAGATACCTTAGAAGTACTATTGTTACAATTTGCATAGGAGATGTGTAGATTCCAAACATTCTAATTGATTTAGGAGTTGTTATTAATGTGATGACCACTTACACCTTGTCCACATTATCTCTCCCTGAACTGAAATCAACCTCAATAGTTTTACAAATGGTAGACCAATCTGTAGCCAAACCAAAAAGGATTATAGAAGATGTTACCATAGCCATTGAGTCATGGGATTATTTAGACTTTATGGTCATAAAAATGAAGAATAGAAAGATTGGATACACTTTAATCTTGGGATGCCCTTGGTTAGCTATTGTTGCCACCCTCATTGATTGTAGACAATAGGAAATATGGTGATTACAAACGAACATGATTCCAAAAAGTTATCCATTTATCCAGCCGCAAAACCTTTTGGTACAGAAAATAAACAATGGTGGAAGGATAATACAGATGAATCTAAGGACATTATTTCATCTCTGACCATGATCATAATTCAAGAACATTCAGATCAAATTCAGAATGGTGACCATGAGTCTTGTGCTGGACTGATATAAGTCCTTGCAACTAAGCATGAATCATGTGAATTTTGTTGAACTGACTATGAGTTATGCACTAAACTAGTGGAAATAAGAGATGACATGATGGATGGGAACAATCAACCTATCATCTGCCTTTTTTCATGAAATATAGATTTGACTGAGTCTATCTTTCAAAATATCAACTTTATTCACATGATTACTTCCCCACAAGTTCCCATTGAATGCATTATTGAGAGAGTATCCCGTTGTAAATTCTCTCCATCTAGACACCAAACAATTACCTATTTTCCTAGGGAAAACATTGGCAATCAATAGTTGGTTGACTAGTCAGGAAGATAATACCCTGTTTAAACTCTTATGCTCTCATCCTCAAGCCTTTTCTTGGGAATATAGTGACATGAAGGGTATTCATCCCAATATTTTTACACACCACATTTACACAACTGATTCCAGACCAGTCAGACAACCACAAAGAAGGATAAACCCTATCTTAAGAGACATTGTAAAAACCGAAATTGAAAAACTTCTTAGGGTAGGATTCATTTATCCAATCTCAGATAGCTAGTGGGTTTCTCCATTAGTTATAGTTCCTAAAAATAATGGGAAATGGAGGTTTTGTGTGGATTATAGGGAGTTAAATAAGGAAACTCATCAAGATTATTTTCCATTACCTTTCATTGATCAAGTCTTAGATAATTTATCTGGGAAAAGGTATTTTTCATTCCTTGATGGGTTCAACGGGTAAAATCAAATAACAGTAGCACCAGAGGATCAAGATAAAACCAATTTTACCTACCCATGGGGAACATTTCTTATAGGGTATTACCTTTTGGTTTATGTAATGCTCCTGCCACTTTTCAAAGAGCCATGTTAGCAATATTTTTTGATCTCACTCGTGATTGTGTTGAGATTTACATGGATGAATTCACTGTTTATGGGGAAAAATTCTAAGAGGAAATTGATAATCTAGAAAAATTCCTTTCTAGGTTTGAAAAACATCAGTTATCCTTAAACCATGAAAATTTTGTTATTCATGATGGAGCAGGGGATAGTCTTAGGCCATCATGTTTCAGTTGAAGGAATCAAGGTAGACCCTTGACAAGTTCAATATCATTGTAAAGCTCCCATCTCCCACAAAACCAAATAGAGGTGATAATTTTTCTCAGACATGTTGGCTACTACAGAAGGTTTATTTCAGATTTTAGTAAGATAGATTCTCCATTGTTTGTTCTCCTAACTAAAGACTCTGAATTTAAATAGATAGAGGCATGCCAACAATATTTTGACACTATCAAATACAAATTGATAAATACCCCAGTATTAAGAGGCCCAAATTGGAAGCTTCCCCTTCCATATACAAACATATGCTTCCAATGAAGCAGTAGGGGTTGTACTTAGAAAACAAGAAGAAGGAGAAGTGATGCATGTTATATACTATATCAGTAAAAACCTCTCCCCTACTGAAAGGAACTACACCACCACAAGAGAAGGAATTTCTTGTAGTTGTATATGCAATCAACAAGTTTCTCCATTATATCATAGGCTATGAAGTGATTGTTCACACTGACCACTCTGTTATTAAGTATCTAATGAATAAACCTTTAGTGCATGTCAGGATTGTAAGGTGGTTGTTGTTATTGTAGGAATTTAATATTAAAATTATTGACAAGCCAGGGAAATCAAATGTGGTGGCTGATTTTATTTCAAGGTTGACCATTTCAGGAAATGAAGAGCAGGTCAATGATGATTTTCAGATGAACATCTATTTACAATTTCTATTGTCTCTCCTTGGTTTACAGATATGGCTAACTACTTGGCTACAGGGAAGTTCCCAACCTTTTTCACACATAAGAAAAGAAAGCAATTGATTAAACAAAGTGTGATGTATACATGGTTAAATGGAATTATTTTTAAATGTGGACCTGACTATGTTTTATGCAGGTGTGTAGCTGAAGATGAGATATTTGACATACTCAAGGCATGTCATGATGAGCCATCGAGAGGACATTATTGAGTTAAAAGAACCATCCACAAAGTTTTGGGAGCTGGTTACTATTGGCCTCATTTATATAGAGATGTCAAAAAGTATGTATGGCAGTGTGATTAGCTGTCAAAGGATGGGGAAGCCAAAATTTACATCTGCTACTTAGATGCCACTTTACCACCAAACCTCAAGTTATGTTAGAACCATTTGAAAAGTATTTGGGGATTGGATTTCATTGGACCAATGACATCAATTTCTCAAGGGAAGGAGTATCCAATATATGGTTTTTACATTGTACAAATTATGTATACCAAATGGGTCACTGAGGTGTAAGCTCTACAATATGCAAGGGATGAAAAAGTTGCAATATTTTTATATAAACACATCTTTCAAAGGTTTGGAGCACCAAGATCCATTGTTTCAAACCAAGGACCACAATTTATGTCAGGTGTAATTAGTTCCTTTGTGGAAACATACCAACTTAAGCACAAGAAGTCATCACCATACCATCCACAGTCCAATGGTCAAGTAGAAGTTACTAACAAGGAGTTGGAGAATATCCTAACAAAAATAGTGGATATCTCAAGGAAAATTTGGGTTCAAAAGTTACCTGAAGCAGTGTGGGCCTACAATACTACTTGGAAAACAACCACAGGATTCACTCCTTATGATTTGGTTTATGGGAAGAATCCTATTCTTCCTATAGAATTTGAAATTCAAACCTTGAGAACAGCTACTGAGGTGGGAATTGATTTATCAGAAGCACACAACAAGAAAGGTATTCTTCAACTAAATGAGTTGGATGAAGATGAGACTACAAGCATTGCATAAACTAGAAATCATCCAACATCAAAGGCAAGTATGACATGATAAACATATTAAGAAAATGGAAGTTTCAAAAAGGAGATTGGGCCTACTATTTGATTCAAAGTACAAGCCACTTTCAAAGGAAAATATAAACAAGATGGATGGGTCCATATCAAATTGAGGAAGTATTCAACAATGGGATAGTTACTCAGTTGATTCCAATTGATGGTGAGAAGAAAGTAATGTTGGTTAATGGCCATAGATTGAGGTTATACCACAAACCAACATCTAAAGAAGGAATTTAGAAAATATGCTAATTCAATAACAAACCAAAATCATGCAAATACGGAACTAGAAAATCCCCAAAATATACAACAATGGAAGTATAAACTAGAATAATCCAAATCAAAACAAAGTACCCACACATAACACAACATGTACCATGGTTCACCCAATGTGGGCTACATCCACCAAAGATAGAGATCTCAATATATATAATAAACAAGAGTACAAATCAACTCTTCCCACAAGAGTACAATGCATCTCTCCAAGAGTATCTCCTCCTCCAGATCTCTAAATGGATCTACATGAGTACACTACAAATGTGCCTCCAAACCACCACCTAGTATATCTCACATAACCAAGGAACTACTGCATCTCTGAACTGCAACCAAGCTCTCTTGTGAATCTGCAAACAAGACCTCTCAAATGGGTCTACCAATGTGCAACCATAATTGTGCACCAAGAAGTAAGTCTCTCCTCCATCACTGCATCAACCTGTGCAAACAAGAAGACAACCTCCTCTACAATACTAGATCTCTATGGATGAACAATACAACATGATCTCATGGATCTACAATACAAGATCTCACAACAACACAACATGGATCTCAAGAAGATCTACAATACAAGATCTCACAACAACATGTGGATCTACAAGAAGAAACCCTATGTGCTTTGCATACTATGCAAGCCATTACATTGAGACAATAACAATACAAAGGAAATACAGTAGAAGACATTACCCTCTTCTCACCATTCAGATGTACCTGCTATTTCCTTCTGTCCAACTTCTCTCCATGGAAGCTTTGTCTTCATGTAACCCTTTTCTTCTTCTTCTTCTTCATCCTCTCAACCAAGGATTCCACATGCAATAATAATCAATTACATGCAATTACCTCTTCTAACCCTAGCTTTCTAGCTTATATAGGCATATACAAACTTAGGGCATCTTAGCTATGCATTTACAACCTTTAGATCACCTTTAAATCAAAGGTTGGATCTAATCCCGCGTCTAAAATAAAAACATAAATGCATAGGTAACCAGTGTCAGTTCCCTAACTGATGTCAGTTCCTGACCCATGTTGATACCGATGCCGGTTCCAGTTTGACCTGGATGTCGGTTACTGTGTAAACCTGCAAGTTTGTAAATCATGTTATTTGTGAAGCAATTTAGCTCCACAACTCAACAATCTCCCACTTGGAGATAAATTGTTGAACCTGTACTTGTACATTACCGTCCTCTACATAGCGTGAAGACCAACTATTCTTTACTTCAACAATTCTCTCAAAAATCAGGAAGATTAAACCATCTTCTAAAACCAAGAAGATAACAAACCATGACTTACCATATACCTACATGAAGCTACTAACTGATTTGTGATACACGAGCTATCCATACATCAAGCTCCCACTGAATCGTAACACCAAGCCTCTCATGCAACCAAGCCACCATGACTAACACACCTGCAAGAGCTCCCACTCAAACTAAAATACTGAGCTTCAATCACAACCATAGCCATACCTATAAAACCAACCATGTTCTCCAACCATCTATCCATGTCTCCATGCAACCACCAATGCAACTGACCAAAGACAAGTCAAACTGGAATATGCAAAAGCAAAACAAGATCCTGGGTAAAGACAACCCAAATGAGTTCTACATGCAACTAGTGGGTGATCAATCCACAACACCTGCATAACTCAAAGAATCCAAACACTGCATTCTACAAATCCAACCCTGCATAAACAACTTGCATGTCCAAGACAACCATCTGTAGAAAACATATCTATCATGGAGTAACATAGTAATAAGAGGAAATACAAACATCCCCTACTCATGCTCAAGGGCATCTAAACCATGCTCATAGGCATCCATGTGCAAAAAAAAATTGCATCATCATAGACTCACAAAACAAAATCTATCCACATGTATAAACTCACCATATACATCCATCCATATCACCAGGCTCTCCAGAAGCTCCAAGTCTTTCACCGACTAACTCCAAGGCCACACATGAATCTTGTGCTAATCAATGTCAACAAAAACAACCATGCTAACCATGCTACTAATAACTAGTGCAAATACCAACAAAAAATGTCATCAACATACTACACAACCATCCAAGATGAAAGCAAACAAGGGCAACATCAATAAACTGTAAATACACATTGTTGTCACACCTGTAACCTGTAACAAACATATTTTCCTTCTTTCACCCTTCAAACTCTAAAACATTGCTCTCTCTTCTTAACCCAGCTGAACAACCATCAACTTCCATCCCATAAGGATATCCAGGCACTACAAAATAAAACTAGAAGTGACGTCATCATGCACTAAACACAAAATACCTGCAAAACCGTGACTGTCCTCCAAAACAACTTGTGCCTCATGCCACTCTGAATAGTAGCATTCTCCTCTCACTCTGCACATGCATATGTGTCCAACCTGCAATGCCAACAACCATGGCTTTCTCCCACTCAACATGAACTCCCTGCACTGCCTCTAATCACCAAGCTCAAAAGCTCCAATATATATCAGTGAGAAATAAAATAGATGAAAGAAAATATAAAATTGATTCCCTTCTTATCAAAGAATACTTCTACATCACAGAAGTTTGGACTTCTTGTGAAGTAGGTTGAACCACCTTCTTTTCATCCATGTGTACTCAACATCTCCCGTTACCTGTAACTGTGTCTAAACATGACTTTTCATTGAGGATCTCATCCTTAGACTAGATACCCTTGTCCTCAAGATTCCAACACATCCTGGAAATAAAATTCAAACTCACCAAATATCCATGGTGCATATTTTACTTGTGCACACAATCCAAACATAATACCAGTTGCTTCAAATGAAAGAAATAAAACATGAACCATATAGAGATACCTGAATTTGACCCAAGTCTCACTGGACTCACCGAGCCAACTCCGTCCTCTTTCTAATTCAAACATTGAAGTGATCTACTTCTGTTTCTTCCTGTACACTCTGTGCAAGAAACTTGATCCTCCAAAACTGGACACTAAACCTTTCATGCCCTCTTCTGCTGCAAAAAACCTAGTATAGATTTACCGTCATAGAGACTAATCTCAGTTTGCTGACTGGTATTAGTTCCCATGTGACCGACGTCGGTTCACTGACTGATGTCGGTGCTGTTGGAACTACCACAATGCCACAATTTTGGCATAGTACACCAAACCAGGTGCCTACTCTGACCAAAGCCGATAGTTGTGTTGAGCCAGTCATTTCAAGAAGCACCCAAATCTTGCACAAAAACTTTACAACAATAATACATGCAATAAAACTGCACCAAGATGAAATACATCACCTTACCAACACCAAGACACTCAACCGCATCTTCAACCGAAGTACTTGCCTCTCTGATGGAAGCCTTGTCTTCATTCTGTGCTATTATATTCTACCTCTCTAATGAAGCCCATGCATCTAACTGCACCAAGGATGCATAACTGCTCCTCTATCTCTTACTCAGATCTGCAATCCCAAACATGCATGTGCAACCAAAACATACAAGCACTGCAATACCAAGATAACAAAACCATACCTCTATAATCCTGGATCTGCAATCTGACCAACATGCCTGTGCCTCCAAAGAACAGGGGCACCTTAACAATCAAGACACATTCACTACATCTTCTCCAATTAATTCAGATATGTGATTTTCTATTTAACAGGTTACCGAAACTGGTTACCAACTAACCGACCACGGTCACCCTGCCGATACTGGCTAAGAAATAGTACTAGCTGACATCGGTATAGCATACCAACATTGGTCACTGTCATTTTCCAACAACCTTACATTTCCAGCTCCCACTTGAGATTAAATCTCTCCCTGTGATTTACACATCAGGAAAAACAAAACCCTGCTCTCATACATTGTCAGTAATACCACTAACAAAACCCTGAAGCAAACCCTTGCTCTTAAAACTAAAAACTAAAGCCATCGCTCTGATACCAGTTGTTGGGAATATCGACTACGGAATAGTGCTATGATTCAATAACAAACCAAATCATGCAAATACAGAACTAGACAATTCCCCAAAATCTACAACAGTGGAAGTATAAACTAGAATAATCCAAATCAAAACAAAGTACACACACATAACACAACATGTACCATGGTTCACCCAATGTGGGCTATGTCCACCAAAGATAGAGATCTCAATATATAATAAAACAAGAGTATACAAGTACAAATCAGCTCTTCCATACAAGAGTACAATGCATCTCTCCAAGAGTATCTCCTCCTCCATATCTCTAAACGGATCTACATGAGTGCACTACAACCGTGCCTCCAAACCACCACCAGATCTCACATAACCAGGAACTACTGCATCTCTGAACTGCAACCAAGCTCTCATGTGAATCTGCAAACAAGACCTCTCAAATGGGTCTACCAATGTGCAACCATAACTGTGCACCAAGAAGTAAGTCTCTCCTCCATCACTGCATCAACCTGTGCAAACAAGAAGACAACCTCCTCTACAATACTAGATCTCTATGGATCAACAATACAACATGATCTCATGGATCTACAATACTAAGATCTCTATGGATCTACAATACAAGATACAACAATGGATCTCAAGACAAGATCTACAATACAAGATCTCACAACATGTGGATCTACAAGAAGAAACCTATGTGCTTTGCATACTATGCAAGCCATTACATTGAGACATAACAATACAAAGGAAATACAGTAGAAGACATTACCCTCTTCTCACCATTCAGATGTACCTGCTATTTCCTTCTGTCCAGCTTCTCTCCATGGAAGCTCTGTCTTCATGTAACCATTTTTCTTCTTCTTCTTCTTCATCCTCTCAACCAAGGATTCCACATGCAATAATAATCAATTACATGCAATTACCTCTTCTAACCCTAGATTTCTAGCTTATATAGGCATATACAAACTTAGGGCATCTTAGCTATACATTTACAACCTTTAGATCACCTTTAAATCAAAGGTTGGATCTAATCCCGTGTCTAAAATAAAAACATAAACGCACATGTAATAACTACCCAAGTGTCTGTTCCCTGACCGATGCCGGTTCCTCCCTGACTTCCCTCATTCCCAATATTTTCTCACATACCACATATCCCACTGAATCCGTGACTCATTCCCACATTAATCTCTCACATGTACCAAATTACTCCCCACTTTGTCACTGTCATATTGGGACTCGTTAAAACTTTCCCAATTTGTGTTGTTCCATATAAAATCATTTTGTCCCCCTTGTTTTTACCACTTTCTATTTCTTTCATTTCACTCCTGTGCTGCTACCAATCTCATTCTTGCACTAGAAAAATTTCCATTCCCACGTCATTACTTCTCCATTCTTATGCTTCACTCCCTTCTAACAATGCGCAATTACTTTTAGTATTTTAAGCATCATCCATGGGAATTAGACTGTGGCATGAACCTACAAATTTAGCTTAATTGCTATCTAATACAAAATCAGTAGCAATTTTTGAGAAATCATGGTGGCTAGAATTTATACTGGCATATGAATAATTCAATCCAAGAATGACATAAGAGTTTGCAAATAATATTGAGGCGGGACATGCTAGTGTAAAAAGTAAGAAAATTCTGTTCAGCCCTATTGTCATTAGTCATATTTCAAGAATTCTTGAGGAGGGGAAACTAGTTAATTTTAGGACCCCCTATTATGAAATAATTAAGAGATTTTCTCTTGGTAAGAAAGAGAAATTAGAACTGGTTAGGATAATAAATAGAAGGCTAAGGGCATAAAAATGAGCACTCTTCCTGAACCATGGGCAGAAGTGGCGAAGTGGGTGATTGAATATTTCACTTATGAAGGTCACTATGAGGTCATTCTAGGAGTTGCTATAATAATCCATATCCACCTCCACCATGGTCAAACTAAATCCCATAACAAGGTGAATTTTCCCCAGTTCTTATTTGAATCTCTCTCCTCTGTAGCCAATTTTTTTTGTTGGGGTTCTTCTTATCTGAAATTTGAAGGCCTGATACATTTAATCTGTAAGCACCATTTTATCAACAAATAGCATGACCTTAAGAAGTGGTCAAATTCCATAAAAAGTATGACCTAGAACTTGCATTGGTTCTAGAAAGAGGGCCCTCCACCCCAGAATGACCTAGAAAATGCCTTAGGACATTAAGGCCTGCTCAAACCCTTGATTAACCCCAACCAAAAACTGTTCCTTCTCAGGAGGAACAATAAACAACTACCATCATGCAAACTTTACTCCGAAAACCTCCTACATATCCTCCTCACTCTATATCTCCCTTTGCTCCAATTTCTGAGATGGAAGTTGACAAAATCCCAATCACTATTGAGGACTCTCCCATTCAGAACAAAGGAAAAACACCCCTGTTTTCAAGAGAACATAGTTCTCCTCCTTATTCCAACACAATCATTCCCTATATATTGTCTCTTTCTAAGGTTCAACACAAAATTCAACAGGATCAGGATAGAAATGCCCATTTAAAACTCCTTTTGAAAACAAAAGAAGTCAATATCTCTTAGTTGTAGTCAGAAAAGAACAAAAAATGCAAGAGCTCCTACAAACCATACAAACATAGATTATACTAGAAAATTATGGAATAATTTTTTTTTTGTTAAAGGACGAATGCAATGTTAAGCTAATCCCTAGGTTAATAAACGATCATCAAAAAATTAATTAAATTAATATTTAAATAAAATAATTGATTTAATCTACGATTAGGTTTAACATACTTCATTCAAATGATCCTAAATAAATTTAATACAGTGGTTTCCTAAGGTCATGTAAAATTAAATAATTAAAGTCCAAGTCAAAATAACCCTTTCATTTACACCAAGCTAATTATTTAATTCTCCATTGTAAAAGTAAACTAAACTAATAAGGGGAAAGTTTATTTAATTTAATTCAAGGATAAAAGGCAATAACTAAATTACTTTCAAAACACACTAGTGGCCCCATTCAAAAAGGAGACCCATGTGATCAAATGATCACCTCACCTACCCCCACCTAACTTTTGTAGGGGACAATCTTGGCCCTTGGATGAAACCAATATGGACCATTGGATGAGAGGATTTCAAAACAACCCTAAAAATCCTTAAGGAAGGCTTTTATTCTTTTCTTTTGCTCATTTCTCTCATTTTGGTTTTGCAGGTTAAGGGAAGATGGAAGAGGAGGAAGCCATGGATGGGAGAGGAGCTTGGGGATGGATACACACATCCCCCAATATTATTTTTTTATTTATTTTTCATTTTCTATTCTACCCTATTCAAGGGATTGTAAAATTTCCAATTTGTTAAGCATATTCAACCAAAAATACCCATTTGGGTATTTTACATTTTTCCAATAGATCTATATTTTGTAATATTACATTTCTTTTCTTTATTTTTGGGTAAACTCTTCCATTTTGAATATATACATAATATATGTATATAATCCATATACAGAATTATCAATATATATATACTTTTCTATATTATATTATATATATGTATATAATAAATGAAATTTCTTATATTATAAATGTGTGTGTGATTATATATATATATATATAATATATATATATATATATATGTTATATATATATATATAAATATTAATCATTTGATTAATAATATAAATTTTTAAATTAAAAATACGTAGTTTATTAAAACAAAGTAGTATATATTAAGCAAAACCCACCAAAATGGGGGTTGAAAATGTCCCACCACACTATGAAAGTTTAAAGGTTTTAGGGGTTAGCCCCCACTTTTAAATTTAGGTTTAAAGTGTTTGGTGGGGGGCTCGACCCCCCCCCCTCCACATTTTTAAAAAAAAATAAGTGGGGGGAGGGGTCCGACCCCACCCCCCCATCCCATTTATATGGGGTGGGGGTGGGGTCGGTGACCCCTCCCCACCCCATTTCCTTTTTCAACCCAAAACAAAGTAAGGCAAACATAGACCCCTTATTTTATTTTATATTTTTATTTTATTTATTTTTGTATTAATATATTAATGTTTATTAATTTATTAATAATAAATTATATAATATTAATAATTTATTAATAATAATAATAATATATAATAATTATTATATATATATATATATATATATATATCAATATATATATATATATATATATATATATATATATATATATTATATATATATATATTAATTAATTTATTAACAATCTTATAATATTAATTAATTGGTAAAATTTGGATTATCTTTTTAAATTCTCTCTTTTCTTTTTATTTTGAATTGGAAAACAATTTAGTTTAAATTAGATATAAAGAAATTTAAAAAAAAATTTATAGAATTGACTCAATCATACCAAATTTTTGTAGAAGTATATAAAATCTTAGTACTTATATAATTATATGTATTTTCCCATTTTTTTTTGTTAAATTCCACCTAATGTTAAGTTAGAAAAAAGAATACATTTCCTTACACAACTTCTATAAAGTTTAATCAAGGAAGAAAAGTTCATCTCATTCTAACAAATTTAATAACTATTTTCCTTCAACTACTTAACAATGAATATAATTCACTAGTTAAATTCTTTTATCATTTTCAAACTTTCTTTCAAGGTAAAATAATTATCCATCTACTTTCATTTGCCATAAAATTTCCAACCATTTGTTTCAACAAATAAATTCTTAAAACACTTTCAAAGGAAATAAAAATATAAGAAGAATACTTTGGAGGGAGTGAAACAACATTTAAATTAAATAGAATGATTATTTATATTTTCACCTCATTTCAAATTTCCTATTTTATCAAACTAATGCAACAAATTCTTGTGTAATTTTCTTTCACAAACAAACCACATACATTTAAATTTTCTAAATCTCTTATACAACACTCTTAAAGAGAGTTTACAATATGAAATAATTTCCAAGTAATACAACAACTTTATCACAAACTTACAATTTTACAATGCATCCACTCAAAGTGGGAAGTAAAATTTGAAAATAGTATACAACAAGGCTATAAACAAGCCACTTCAAGTCTTAAAAAGTGCATGTCCTCTCCACAAAGGTAGCTCCAACTTTGGCTTTCTTCAACTTCACAATGGAATCACAAAACAAGGAAGGGGGAGTAGGCAACGCTCTCCACCCAACCTTAAATCCATTAAGGGAAGAAGCCATTCCCTTAATGGCCCCCGAGCCCCAACCAAGGAACCATGAGGAGCATTGAGCAACAATGACAACTTCAACAAGGTGGCTTCACAACAAAACACACATACAAGACATTCAACTCCACCAAGATCAACATATCCAACAAGTTTACACATACACAACAAAAAAAAGGTTTGAGGATCAAACCAAATAGAGAAAGGGTTATGGGAGACCACCTCCTTATGCCTCCCAAGTGAAGTGGGAGTCTTACCCTAAGCCTCCAAGTGCACAAAATAATCACACAAATCCTTATCTCTCCCTTGCAACATGCAACAAATCCATGAATCCCTTTTCTCTCCCCATAGGTAAGACTCCCATTCACACTCCCACCAATTTGCATGCCTCACATAAACTCCCTTTTCCCTCCCCAATGGTCCCATAAGCCCTTCTCACACACCCAACTAAGGCCAACTACTCAACCAACCCACACAAACACCATCACAAGACAAAAATACTTTTAACAAGCACAACATTGCTTACAACAAACAAAATAACATAATAATAAAAAGGTGGAGAGCCTACCTCTCCATCAAGATCCAAGAAAACCTTCACAAGCCTCTTCAAATCCAAGCCAAATTTCCAAGCACTCCAAAAGCTCCAAAATCCAAAAGTGCACAAGAGAAAAATGAGCAAGTAACTCCCATTCCAACCAAAAATCACAAATAAATAGAAATTTGGAAGTGAGGATGATGAGGTGGCTCCATGTAGGATGCCACTTCATCATCCCCCATCCCCACACTCAAGTCAAACACACCAAGACCAAGAAACATCAATGCACAAGCAAGGACTATGACAACCCACATGGCTCAAACTTGCACACCATGCTTTCAAGGGACATAATAAATTGGATTAGAAAGAAAGTGCAATGATTTTCCTTCTCTTACACTCAAAAATGGACAAAGAAGTCAAAATTAAGCTTCCCAACCCATAGGTAAGGTTGTTGGGTCAAATTAAGAGGCATGGGACAAGTCTTGCTTGTCCCACAAGTCTCCAAAAGTGCCCCCCAAGTCAAAATCTGAATTTTGAACTTGGGGTGGAGTAAAACACTCCCAAATCAACATAAATTTTACTTACACAAGGACTACAAGATCTCATCATCACTATTAGTCACATCTCTACTTTGGTTAAACAAAACAAGAAGGGTTAAGTCTAATAAACACACATTTACACATGCTAATAAAGTGACAAATTTTCCAAATTTAAATACACAAAACATAAATAAACACATACAAAAATTAAAGAAAGGGACACAATTCACCCCATGGCCACATATGTGAAATCACCCCCCCATGGGAGACTTCCAAACAAGACATGCAAAACACACACTAAACAACATTACACAAGTTGTCAATTTTGGCCTCGTTGCTCAATGCTCGACATCCTTCCGTGGTTGGTCCCCTATCCCCTTCGATGTTTGTGATAAAATTCCTGCACACAACAAATACCTCTCTGGCCTTTCGGCTGTATTAACAACATCGAGAACATATGCATATAAAATCAATGTTCATCATTCAACATTTAACAATTCTATTTTCCATCAATATGTCAAAATCTAAACATAACATCCATGAGATTACAATTCTACTCAAAACATCCCAAAACATAATGTGTCAGTAGGAAATCCATATCATGAAAATCAACATATATCAACTGTCTAACATCACTATCTAGTGCATCATAATAAAACATAACATCATAATGTCAATAATCCAAATATCAGTAAAATCTATCATCTACTGATCAATGTATCATAACCAAAATGTCTGATAGTATCAATATCAAGATAAAACAATGTCGAAGAGGAGTCCCAAAATTTAATGTCAATTTTATTGCTTTTTAGTTGAGGTATCAACTGCTTCCTGAGGCCTAGAAAAAGGAGGTTATTTCTCCAACCAACCTCTGCTGGTTACTGAAGAGGGCCAAGGACCTCTACAATATTATTATGGAAATGTAGGAAAAATGGATTGGTATGAGGTACATACCTCCACTGGTGATAGCCCCTATGCCATGATGAAACTCCAACGAGGATAAACCTGAAATCAGTTACAAATCATGGAGAGACACACTCATCAAGTTCTTTAGTTTTTGTAATACAAAGCAAGATAAGACATAACTTACTTTTGCCAATGAATATAATTGCTCAAGAATTGTCAAGAACTTAAACAGGTAGTAGGAGAACCTACTAAATATTAAGTGCGGGGGAGTGATGAGCCCTCCTAAATCCTAAGTAAACCCATTTTTTGTCATGTCATCATTTTGCGCTAAGTATGATATTGTCATTTTGTAATTAATACTTTACTATATTTTGAAAGGAAATGTTGTGCATAACCTTGTTATTTTCATTTTGTAATTACTTCAAAAATGGGTTAAATGAATCTTTATGTGTATTGAAAATGTATTTTAAGAGCATATCTTAAGCCATCACAAGACTCGCTTATGCACTAACGCAAGACTTACTTACGCACTAGCACAGGTCTTGCTTATGTACTAGTGCAAGACTCACTTTAAAGTGTAGGAATCACCTGTGCATTAGTGGAGGACTAGATGTGGAGTGCAGGAATAACCCAAAGCACTAATGTAAACTCGTTTGGAATGAAGAACTCACACAAATAAGGAAAATAACTCGGATGGAAATTCGGTGAGTTGATGTAACTGGCACACTAGTTGACATGATGAGAGGATCATGAAAGATGGGCTACCCTTTCAACCATCATGTGAATTATGAGGACCATGAAATATTGACTTAACACTAGTTGATCATGCAGGTTATGAGGACCATGCAATCTCGACTTGACACTATTTTATTGAAGATGTGGAGCAGACAAAAGGAACAACTCATAGACTTATAGTCATCATGATTATAGGAATCTAATGCATAATATTTGATATCTTATGGCATTGATAGATTATCTCAACTAAGATTCAATCACAGACCTCAGGTGCAGTTAAATTTACAGTTAAAAAAATGAATGTGATCTAAATGTGGCATGCATTAGTCCTTCCATAATTATAACTCCTCAAACAACTACTTGTGTTATAGATATCTTCTAGTTAAGTGATTGTAATTAATTGCAAAATAATTAGTCCTCTTTTGGAGTGACTAGTATTGATCTGCGTATAAAAGAGAATCTGTAGTAAGATTAAAAATTTAGTTAGCGGATTACTGTAAAATAAGTTCTTCTATTCAATAAAGTGCCGATTTAGGGGAAAGTTCGACCTGTACGATTTATAAATTTAAACTGGATCAATGGGAAGGAGCAAGGGCCACTCCTCCCCAATATGAAGGGATAATATCTTGTTCATTTCACTTCTGTTATTTGGCATTTATTTGATTTACCGAAATTTTATTGTTTCCAGTATTTTCAATTATGAGTTCAGTAATCCTTTGTTTATCAATCTATTTCATTTCTTCATGGAATTTAGCATAGTATTTGGTTAAGTTTGTTAGTGAATAAGTACTGAGCATGGTTTTAACCATTTTATTTGTTGCAAATATCCAAGGACACCACCCTAGACTGAAAATCATAACATTACTAAAGTATGAGTACCAACGATGCTCGTCACTTCCTGTGGACTTGGACCTCATCCACCAAAGTCTAGTAAATTAGGACTCATCAAATCATAGATTCGTTAAAAATATTTTGATCCACACTATGCACTTGGATCTCATCCATCCAAGTCTTGTAAATATGGACTAATCAAAATTCATAAACATGGACCTCTTCCACAGTGATGAGTCCAATATAAACCATAATCCGTGAAAAATAAAAAAAATTAGAAAGCGAAAAAGAGAAAAAAATCCATATTAGACCCCTCATCAAAGTGCTATTTTAAAACCGAAAATGGAAAAGTAAGTACTTCTTGTTCACAAGTACTCTCCACACTGGGGGAGGTCACTTGTACAAACAATTTTAATTATTTCATCCATTGGCAGATAACTCTTTCATTGCATTAACATATTTTTCACATTCTTCACCTATAAGACACATGTTAATCTTGTTCCTGTGGGGTATTATGTGTCTCATCCTTGTTCTGAATTCTTCCATTCAATATGTTTGTATGTACAATCTTGTCTAGAATCTTACTGATGTCAAGTTCTCCTTCCAAACAAGTTCTCTCTCTTTAAGAGAAAGCACTAAACTTATTTTCCACATATTTCGTCCACCCATCTCAATTTAAGGTGAAGATCCCTTGTGTTCTACTAGTCGTATGTGGCCAAAATTTGGGGGAAAAATGTTGTTGCCAAACAAGAACAATTCAAAAAGAAGGTAAAATACAAAATCAATTAAATTTGACAAAGAAAATAAAAATTAGTACACCTTTCGTCTTTCACAGTATTTGGTACTGAGCCCACACTTCTTATTGGTAGTGTGAGGCTGGGAAAAGAGAAAGGTACTCTTACTCACCTATGTCATGTCTTTGGTGTTGAACCATTACCTCTTACTGGTGGTATGGGGTAGAATGTAGGGGTTCATTTAAAAAAATACAAGCGAAAGCCTTCCAAATTCAAAGTGCTTAATCATACAAGACCCTGAAGAATCAATTTAGTTTCTCATGTTAAGAGAGACAACAAGTTCTTCACATGACCTTTCCAATTAGTAGGTCATCAACGGATCTAAGTCTAGTCATGACTTATAAAGTGAAATCATCTTAGAATTGGTCAAATTATCTTAATCATAGATGAGAAACATTTTCTCAAATGGACCATTGCTAACCTCGTGTCTTTGCTTCCATCATCTTCATTTGCACTTTAATATATCATATGTCTTACGTCCTTCTTGTCTCTTGGCGTTGAGCCCTCACATCTTTCGAGTTGCGTGGAGTTAGAAATTATATCACTATATCATCTACATTATGCTAGTGGAATGAAAAATTTACAATTGTTTGAACATATATTTAGACTGTACACCCTTTATCGAGTAAAAAATCCAAAAAAATATTATATTTCAAAAAAATAAAAATAAAAATCAAAACTTTCCAAAATCCAAAAGAACAATACAAAATGTCACAAACTCAAAAAATCAAAACTTTCCAAAAAAAAACAATACAAAAATAAAAAACTTAAAAAAAAAAGATTTTTTTTCAAAAACCAAAAAACATGTAAATGTTCCAAAAAATATTGGCGATTGTTAACACCATTAACCACCATTGCAATTTTGACTACAATCCTGGTGATCATTTTAGACTATCCTATGATTATTAATTTTCTTACCCCTTGCATGTATCCTTGCTTGGGGGCAAGAAAATAAATCAAACCCTCACGCATACTATCGCTTGGGACATCCCGACTCTCACGTTATTCCTCATATGTGTCTTTGCTTAGATGAGATAACCTAATCAAATTTCAGATCAAACTTACTTGTGATCCAACAAGAGTGTCATTAGGAGTTGCTTAATTTCACTCTTCGGTCTGATCCAATCCCCCTGCATGTATCCTTGCTTGGGGCATTCAAATATTCTTGCTCTTCACATTGGAACACATTAGGGGCATAGTTAGATGTCATTATTTCAAATTGTGTTGCATTGTTGCTATTTTTTGACCTATTGTAAGTAATTTTGTTAGCAATTTGGTTCATATATAACCTTGGTGTGTCTATATTATTGTATGCGTAGGGTTTGTTTTGCAATCTTGTCTTTGTTTCTGACCAATTACAGGTATCTTACTACCATATTGGCTCATTGTTAGCCTTGGTGTAGTCATTTTTCTTTGTATATTGAGCTTGTTTTCCAATTTCATTTTTGTTTTCAACCAATTGCTTGTATTTTGTTATTGTCTTGGCTCATTGTTAGTCTTGATGTCATAAATTTTCTTAAAACATTGGACTTGCTTTTAAATTTTGTCATCATTTTGGACCAATTAAATGTATTTTGTAAGCATCTTGACTTATTCCTAATTATGGTGTTTGTTTTGCTTTATTTATCCTCGTCTTTGACCAATTGCAGGTATATTGTTAGCATCTTAGTTCATATATAACTTTGGTGTTATCAATTACTGTGTATATAGGGTTTTCTATGCATTTTTTCTTTTCCTTTGGACCAATTACTAATATGTTCTTATCATTTTGGTTTATTCATAGCCATGGTGTGTATTAATATTATTGTGTATATTGGGTTTGTTTTGTTCTTCTTGTTATCTTTGCTTTTTATCCACTTACAATAGTTTTATAAGCATCTCAGTTTATTTATAGCCATGGTGTACACCATCTTACTATGTATATTGGGTTTGTTTTCCTATTTTCTCTTTGTGTGTGTGTTTTTTATGTGCATATGAGTTGCTCATCATGTTTTTTCAATAATCATGGTACCAACTCTAAATGTGCAATAACAACATAGATTAATCCAAAATTACAATCATCTGAGTGGACGCTAAGCTACGAGCATGTCATCACTATCATCTATCAACATCTAATCAAAATATATAATCATCATGTCAATAATGCAAAAAATAACACAAAAAACAAGAGTCCATATACATCAATAAAGTCCATGTACACTGTCCACAAAAAAAAATCATATATACATCAATGTAGTCAAGGGCATCAATATACAATATGTGTGCCTACATCATGAGGCATATACAAAAATATACAATCTATACATCATCATTAATCAAGTCATGGATGACTCTCTCCAAAATTGAGACTACCTAGTCTCTTGTCCCCACCCCTCGATGGCGTCATCTATACTGATCTTGATGGCCTCTGTGACCTACCCATCCTTGTGGATATTCTCCCTACCCTCTGAATGTACCATGGAGCCCTATGGACCTCAAGAACCATTGCCTCATATAGGGCTCTATAATATCTTGGTTTCTCAAATGTGCACCCACGTCTCGGATCTCGAAAAGGGACCGAGGTGTCTGAGACCACAATGGAACCATCCCAAGTTGTGGGACCTTACAAGCTTGGGATAGATCTCTGGAGAAGGCTGATTCATCTATCCATCTCTACTGCTACTGCTACTCTTAGTGTTGAAAGGGGAAACTAAGCTAAGAATGCCAAGGGACCAGGGAAAGAAGGATAACATGAAGTAAACTACACTAAAAGGTGATAGCACCATAGAAAAGAGGGATGAACACTATCTGTTCTGAGCAAGAATGACATAGGAATGTGTGAGAGGAGGCTAGGCATGAGTAGCACAACAAAACATGCATTCACCAAATCGTTCTTATGGAACACAACCAAACATGGAACTGCAAGGGACCTGAAGTAGCACAAAAATACACAATGATAGAGAAAAGGAAAGAAGAAGGAACACAAAACATGCTAGGATAGAGAATAGTCACAAAATGATGCTTCTATTACTTCCAAAATGCACAGAACTGTTACAATGATAAGGAGGCCGATATCCACATGCAAGAGCCAAACATGGAGGTCTGTAACTCAAAATACAGAAAATATGGAGTCCTTAGCAACATGCGTAAGGATCCAGAGTATCCAACATAAAAAATGAGCCTTGCTCTTACATTTATAGATGAATCCATGGAGGAAGAAAGGAAAAGGAGGGAAAACCTGAATTTGAAACACAACCACCAACAAGAAGCATTCAATGTCTATAAATCCACTTGGAAATCTATGAAATACACTTCCCCATGCCTGTTTTGACGTGTTGAAGACAAAAGAGAGTGGATCATACTAAATTGGGTGGTTGGAGCAATCAGATATGCTCATCAATGTTCAGAGAGACGTTTTCCCAATTCTCACCTACCAGATCCACCAAAATTTGAAATTTGAATTTTTGGCACTGTAGCTGATGTCAGTAGCTTTCTGACAAGTCCAGGTGCACGTCAATCTGAGCTCTGTAGCTGATGATATGGCTGTCAGAAGATGTCAGAGTTGTTAGTGTACTGAAACACATGTGGCACGTGTTGATTAGCTGGAATGGTGGCCAAATGTACAACTATTTTTCATTTCTACCATGTGTCAATCATTCATTTGTTGCAAGGATTCGGTGCCCTGTCTGGTTACGCACGACACACTGACTTGTGTGTCAAAATATGATCTAGCACAGAAGGGTGCACAGAGAAAATAGAGGAAAGTGTGGAGGGAGTGCACGTGATGCATGGGGAGATGAATCAAACTGGTGAGCAGAGAATGTATGGTTAAGGTGCAACTATTACAAAGTAATGGGTGTGGCGCGTGAAGGGTCAAAGACTTAGGCATGCGGGGTGGAAAGAAATTGAATTGGAAGAAGGTGGACGCGTGGAAGGTGGGAGCAAGAGAGAAGTGGAAGGAGAGAAGGAAAAGGGGCGCGCAGGTAGAACTGCGACCAAAAGAATGTGCCAAATGATTTTGAGTGCGTGCAGTTCTTCAATAGATAACTTAGGGCCAGAATGTGTATACAAGTTATCCAAATCACTAGGAGAGCTATTTGGATAACAGTTTTGGCGACTTTCTGGGCTATTTGCCTGCTAGATGAAAGAGACCTAGTAGCCTGAAGCATCCATTGGGCATGGAGTCTGCTTGTTCAATCATGAAAATGCCCTTGTTGTCACTTTGAGTATCATTTCTACACTTTTTCCTGAATCTCACAACTATTGAGAGAATCTCTACACACTAGAAGCAACAAAAGAACATGCGTAGGAAGCACATGAGAGGAAAGAACTATGTACAAACAAACAATGTGCGTAGAGCACACTTGGAGGAATTGAAACTACTTAATATATACAATATGATGTAGCAAACCTAATGGAAGGGTTTGAGATAGATCCCGTTTACTGGGATTTACAGTGTGCTTCCATCTGGATGAGTTAACTCGAAAGAGTTAGCTTCTTTGTAGGACTTGATGATGTATGGGCCACTCCAAAGTGCATCAAACTTTGAATGGTGCCCTGGTTTAGCTCTATCAGCATCCCATTTTAGAACCAGGTCTCCAACTTTGAAAGCTTGAGGCCTAGCCTTTCTGTCAAACCATTTCTTTGTTTCTTGTTGATGTTGTTCTAGCTTGATCATGGCAGAGTTTCTGAGCTCTTCAAGATGAACCAGCTCTGCCATCCTGATTTCTCTCTGATCTGCACCCTCAAATTCTAGTTGTTGGGCAAGCGCTAATGAATTTAGTTCTAGTGTCAAAGGAAGGGTAGCCTCCTTGCCATAGACAAGCTTGTAAGGTGAAGTTCCTATTGCCTTTTTTACTGTGATTCTATCTGCCCAGAGCACATACAAGACCTTTGTATGCCACTGTCTTTGGCTGGTATTCATTGTGTGCTTCATGATTCTGATCAGGTTCTTGTTTGTTGATTCTGCCAGACCATTTCCCTGAGGGTAATAGTTGGAAGAGGTTTTCAGGTAAATGCCCAAACTTAGAGCCCAATCAGTGATTTTAGCACCAAGGAAGGCCTTTGCATTATCAGAGATAATGGTTTGAGGAATGCCAAACCTTGTGACTAAACCTTTGAGAAAGTCAAGGATGACTGCCTCAGTTGATTCCTTAAGTGTGACAGCTTCTGTCCATCTGGTGAAGTAATCTATAGCTGTCAGCACCCATTTGTGTCCAATGCTTGAAGGTGGATTGATCATGCCTATGAAGTTGAGACCCCATTGCACAAAAGGCTGATCTGCTTGGATTGGTCAGAGGGGAAGCACTGCCAATATTTTCTTTCCTGTAAAGAAAGTGCATTCCTTGCATTTTGTGACCCACCTATGTGCATCTGCAAATAGGGTAGGCCAAAAGATACCTACCATTATGATCTTCATTGTTGTAGTTTTGGCAGAGAAGTGTCCACCAGAGAATCCATCGTGAAATTCTGCTAACACTTGTTCAGTCTGCGCGTCATTGATACATCTTAACAACACACCATCTAGATTTCTTTTGAAGAGAAGTCCATCAATCAAAACATAAGGAATAGATTGCAACCTCAGATGCCTTCTCTTTGCTTTATTCAAACTGGGAGGGTATGCACCCTCGGAAAGGAATGTGATCATGTCCTTCATCCAGTCACGTGTGTCGGGGTCTATATTCTGTTCATGTTCTACGCGTGGGAGGTCTTCATCTAGAAATAATGAAGCCTCAGGTTCACTCTGTGCATCCTCAACAATCTACTTGCAGAGTGCACTGCCTCTTACCAGCTTTGTGGCCTTAATAGTCACATCATATTCCATGATTTTGGTCACCCATCGTGCTCTCTTCTCACTGATTTCTGCTCCCATGATGAAGTCTCTGACAGATGAGTGAGAGACTAACACCTTGATATGATTTGTGGTGAGCATGCTTTTGAATTTCTTGAGCGTGCGCATGATGGTGAAGACCTACTTCTCCATGTGACTATATTTCAATTCATAATCCTTCAGCATCTGGCTGAAGAATGCCACTGGTTGTTCCAGTCCTTGTTCATTTTCCTATGTCAGGACAACAACAATGCTTGCATTGGCACCATAAGCATAAAGGATGAAATCCTTTGAGTAATCTGGATTGAGGAGTGTTGGTGCACAAGCAATCTCTTTCTTGATCTTGTTGAAGCTTTCTCTTCCTTTTGTTGTCCATTTGAAGGCTATGTCCTTCTTGAGCATAAGGGTGATGGGCCAAACCAGTCCTGCAAAGTTAGGGATAAAATGCCTAACAAAGTTAATCTTTCCAAGGAAGGACTGTAAGGATTTTTTCTGCACAGGCAGGGAAAGGGCTAGGATGGCTGAAATGCGCTCAGGATCAATTGCAATGCCATCCTTTGAAACCATGTGGCCCAAGAGCCTGCCCTGAGCCACCACAAAATTGCACTTCTTGGGGTTAAGAGATACCCCAAATTCTCTGCATCTCTCAAAGACTTTTTCTAGGTGCACTATGTGATCTGTGCTCTGCTTTGAGAAGACAATTATATCATCAAGGTAAACCAAGATGAACTCATTGATGTAACCTTTGAAGGCAATATCCATGGTGCGCTGAAATGTTGTGCCCACATTTGACAGACCAAAGGGAATTTTCTGATATGCATATGTTCCCCACTTGGTTGTAAATGTTGTTTTGAATTGATCCTCTTCCTTGACCAGGATCTGGTTGAAACCTGAATACCCATCTAGCATGGAGAACCTTTGCGTGCCAGCCACAGTCTGCAGAATCTACTCCATTGAAGGAAAAGGATAATGATCCTTTAGAGATGCCTTATTCAAATCTCTAAAATCAACACAAAGTCTGATTTCACCATTCTTCTTGTGTACTGGAACTAGATTTGTGACCCAGGTAGAGTATTTGATAGGAAAAATAATTTTTGCCTCAATGAGTTTGGATAACTCCTTTCTCATGAGGGGCTCTATCCTTGGATTGACTGGCCGTTGTTTCTGTCTGATGGGCTTTATGCCAGGATCAAGGTCAATGGAGTGTTGAGCAACACTTGGATCAAAACCTTTGAGGTATTCATACTCCCATGAGAAAATGTCACTGTATTTTTGACAGAGAGAGATGAAGGCCTGTTTTTCTTCATGCGCACAAGTCCTACTGAGTAGCAGCTCCTTTCCATGCGCAATAGTAATGGAGGAGCAATCCTCTTGTGCTACATGCATGTATCTTTCTTCACCCTTGAACTCATCATCAGGGCTGAACGTTTTCTCTAAGGTGACCAGCCCTTTAGGCAACTTATTTGTCTTTAGCTGTATTACTTGGTCACCATAGCTGTCATGCAAGTCAGCTTGCATACTTGATGAAAATTCAGCTTCATTCTGGATAAACTGGATGATCTGCGCATCACTGTCAAACACTTGCCAGCTGGTGTTATTATCTAGAATGGATGGTCTGATTACCATCTTAATGTGCTGAGTGTTCCCTTTGACAAAGTCCTCAGCAGGAGAAAACTGTGAACCAAGCGCGACCATTTGGTCAGCTTCTTTGTTCATTCTGCGTGGGACTACCTGCAGATTAAGAGCATCAAAGCTCTCAAGTAGGTCCCAAACTCTATGTTTATAAGCTTTAAGAAGCTTATTCTTTGTCTGGCATTTGTTGGTGACCTGGTGGATGACCAATTCTGTGTCCCCAAAGATCTGCAGTGCTTTAATTTTCTTCTTTTCAGCAATAAGCAAGCCATGCACCAGCGCTTCATATTCTGCCACATTGTTAGAACATGCAAACTGCAGCCTATGTGTGAAGAAGAATTTCTCATCCCTAGGGGAAATGAGAACCACTCCTACTCCTGTGCCATTTCTGCTTCTGGATCCATCAAAGTATAACTTCCATAGACCAGTTTGAACTTTGTCTCCTATGAGCTTACGCGGAAGCGTAACGTCTTCTTCTAGAATGCAATAAGTACCAAGCCTAGTTTCATAGGCTTCCAGTTCTTCAGCATAGGGATCAAATTTGTGATGCCTCTCCACCCATTCATCAAGTACTAGGTCTGGAATAAAGGGTGGAAGAGACTGCTCTTCAGGAACTGAAACTTGTTCTTCTTGGATAAGACAATTGGCTTGGAGAGGGGATGGGACATATGGCTCTACATGATAAGAAAATATAGGCTCAGCTTGTATGGTAAACTGGGTACCATACCTTGTCTTGAGTAACATATGAGACCAATCAGAAGACAAGTAACCACCCACTTTAGCAGTAAATTCTCTTGATAGACATAGGGCAAACAAAGGAGGCAGGTCAATAATTAACACATCTTGAGTAATTGTCAGGCTTGGACATGCATGGAGGGTTAACTCAAGATCCTTGATGACTCCTAAGGTGGTTACAATTGAGCCATCAAGTTGTAGGACTCCTTTAGACAAAGGGCTATATTTCAGACCTAAGACATCAGCTATCTTCTTAGGCATAACAGAAGTACTAGCACCTGAGTCAATCAAGCAGTTATGCACTAGGTGTTTGCCTATAATCAAGGACATATAGAAGGGTGGGGTTTTAGCAATTTTTCTTACTTGTTTCTCCTCTTCTTGGTAGATTTTGATAGAAGTGGGCTTCTGCATAACCGGGTCAGCATGCGGAAGTTGCGCCAGAGCTTCATGCAGCAATATCCCGCTGAGATGGAATGGTCAGGGCATCCCACATTGTGACGTTTATGTTTGTTTTCTTCATCTGGTCAACAATGCTGAACGGAAGCCCCCCCCCTTGTGAATTTGGGGAACAACATCCCTTCTTGACTGTTCAGGTGTGGAAGCCTGAATTTTAGCTGGAGCAGAGGCTTGGCCTACCAAAGGATGGGTGTGTGCTGCTTCAGAAGGAGCTTTACGTGGGACCTCCTGCATAGGGATTTGAACATTTTTGCTGCAAGAGGTCTTGTCTGATTCTTTTTTCTTCTGAAGATCTTCTTGTATTGCTGGGACTGTGACTTACGCGCAAGACTCTAATATTCTTTTCTTATATCTTGTGTTTTTTGCTACTTGGGTGCGTGGTCTATTTGTATCATCTGCAACTTGGTTGATTGCACACAAGTCCTCTGCACCAAAGAATATCAAATTGGTTTCTGGGGAACTTTTGGATCTTCTGGATTATCTGCTTCATGGGTGCTTGTTGAGGGCTCACAGGATGAAGCATTCTGGATCTTGAAAGCTTGGGTGTGCGCAACATTAGCAAAATGGTACTGACTATGAGGCATTTTGCAAGGGAAGAACCATTCTGACTCTTGTGCCAAGTTGTTCTGAACTTGGAACAAGCACTCGGCTTGCACTGGGTGCTGGGAGAGAAGGGCATGGGAGGGACAACTTGCAAGGGCAGATGTGCATTAGGCTGCCACCTATCATTATGCTGGTTGGGCGTGTATCTTTGATTTCCATATTGATTTGCCAAGGTTGATTCCCTTGGCCATGAGCCTAATAAGAAATGCCTCTATACGCTTGCGCTTGCTACTTTTCTAATGATATGACCTTGTTTGATAAATTTCTGATCAAGGCCTTCAATTCTTCATCTTCCTTTTGTTGTGATGGAGAATAGGATGTTGAGGCAACTGGTTGCGCACTTTTCTCAGGAGTAGGAATAGGGGCCATAGAAGGCTGGGGCACTTGTGACATTTCTGGGAACAAGGGCATGGGTGGTCTAGGAGCCAACTTTCCCACCTGAATGAGACTATTTTCTACCCTTACTACAATGTTATAAGCAGCTGGTAGAGTCCTACCTCCCATAGATTGGATCATAACTGAGATGTCACTGTTGAGTGCCTTCAGATAATAAAGGAAAGCATGTTGGGCTGTAGGTCTCACCACAAGAGGAATTCTGTCCCAAGTCTTCTGAAATCTGATGTTGAAATCAGTCATCTGCTCATTGGGTGCCCTCCTTGTTGTCAGTTGCTCCACCAAAGATAGGTGATCTGACTTGTCTTCAAAATAACTACATAGAGTTGTTCCTAGCTCATCCCAATTGGTGATAGATCCAAGTCTCAAGCCTCGGTACCATTGAAGTGCTTTACCTTTGAAAGAGGCTGCAAGCAACCTGACTGCTACATCATTATGTGTGATCAGATAGAATGAACACACATTTGCTACATCCTGGATATGCTCCTGAGGGGTGACTTGATTCTCACCAGTAAAGTAAGGAATACTTTTAAGTGCACCATTGGGCATATCATGTTGCACGGCCAGGAGTAAGGGACTCCCTCCATCAAAGTTCGTAAAACTTCTTAATGGAGGAGCTGGCTGATGCGCCATTGCAAGGGACACAGATTGTCTATTTGTAGGAGTTGAATGGGCACGATGCACTGGAGATAGAGATGTGCGTGGGCTTTCTAGAGCAAACTTTTCTCGGGGATAGCTAGAGGTACTCAAAAGAGTCTTCAGCTGCTGCACTTCTTCTTGTGTGCACTCTTCTCATGAAAGGCACTTAGGAATGCTAAAATAGAGATTGTAAAATATTGGGAGTCACCATATGTGTTTTAAAATAAGCCTCTTCAAAGGCTGAAACACTAAGTCCACACACCAAAACTTAGAGATATGAAATTTGAGCTTTCTATGCTGGTCCCACCGGGTGTGCCAGAAACTATTGGTTGCTCAAACATGCACCCATGTCTTAGATCTGTAAATAGGGACTGAGGTGTCTGAGACCACAATGGAACCATCCCCAAGTTGTGGGACCTTGCGAGCTTGGGACGGATCTCTGGAGAAGGCCGGTTCCTCTATCTATCTCTACTGCTACTGCTACTCCTAGTGCTGAAAGGGGAAACTAAGCTAAGAATGCCAAGGGACCAGGGAAAGAAGGATAACATGAAGTAAACTACACTAAAAGGTGATAGCACCAGAAAAGAGGGATGAACACTATCTATTCTGAGTAAGAATGACAGGGAATGTGTGAGAGGAGGCTAGGCATGAGTAGCACAAAAACATGCATTCACCAAATCGTTCTTATGGAACACAACCAAATATGGAACTGCAGGGGACCTGAAGTAGCACAACAATACACAATGCAAGAGAAAAGGAAAGAAGAAGGAACACAAACATGCTAGGATAGAGAATAGTCACAAAATGATGCTTTTATTACTTCCAAAAATGCACAGAATTGTTACAATGATAAAGAGGTTGATATCCACATGCAAGAGCCAAACATGGAGGTCTACAACTCAAAATACAAAAAATATGGAGTCCTTAGCAACATGCGTAAGGATCCAGAGTATCCAACATAACAAATGAGCCTTGCTCTTACATTTATAGATGAATCCATGGAGGAAGAAAGGAAAAGGAGGGAAAACCTGAATTTGAAACACAACCACCAACAAGAAGCATTCAATGTCTATAAATCCACTTGGAAATCTATGAAATATGCTTCCCCATGCCTGTTTGACATGTTGAAGACAAAAGAGAGTGGATCATACTAAATTGGGTGGTTGGAGCAATCAGATCTACTCATCAATGTTCAGAGAGACGTTTTCCCAATTCTCACCTACCAGATCCACCAAAATTTGAATTTGAATTTTTGGCACTGTAGCTGATGTCAGCAGCTTTCTAACAAGTCCAGGCACATGCCGATCTGAGCTCTATAGCTGATGATATGGCTGTCAGAAGATGTCAGAGTCATCAGCGTACACAAAACACGTGGTGTGTGTTGATTGGCTGAATGATGGCCAAATGTACAACTATTTTTCATTTCTACCACGTGTCAATCATTCATTTATTACAAGGATTCGACGCCTTGACTGGTTGCGTGTGGCACACTTAAGCGTGCCAAAAGATGATCTGGCATAGAAGGGTGTAGGGAGAAAATAGAGGAAAGCGTGGAGGGAGCATGCACGTGATGTGTGGGGAGAGAAATCAAACTGGTGAGCAGAGAACATATGGTTAAGACACAACTATTACAAAGTAATGGGTGTGGCGTGTGAAGGGTCAAAGACTTAGGCACGTGGGGTGGAAAGAAACTGACTCAGAAGAAGGTGGACGCACGAAAGGTGGGTGCAAGAGAGAAGTGGAAGGTGAAAAGGAAAAGGGGAGTGCAGGTAAAACTGTGACCAAAAGAATGTGCCAAATGATTTTGAGCATGCGCAATTCTTCAATAGATAACTTAGGGCCAGAATGTGTATGTAAGTTATCCAAATCACTAGGAGAGCTATTTGATATTATAACCTCTAATATAATTTGTACCTGTAGTTGCACCTATCTAGCCTGCACGGGAACCTTCCCCTATACTAGAACATGTACTGACACCTATAATGGAACATGAGTAACCTAAGCATGAGAAACCTATACATGTGCATGCACTTGTATTGGTCCCTAACCTTGTAAATAATCCTATTCCTATGCCAAGTCCAGTCTTCCTCAATATCACCTCCCTCTTTGATGTACTCCACCCATGGCTACTGCCTCTATCCCTGTTGTTATATCTACATGTGGAATCATAATACGTTAGGGCATAATGCATGCATACCATACAGTGTATTCAATCATTATCCCTAGATCTACAACTTGGGATCGTACATCCCAATCATGTGGTATAACTCCAAAAAATCTCACCCTGGCTACCCTCTATCTAATACAGGCTCCGAAATCCACAGTCTCTCGTGCAACTCACATCTACCATTGCTCACCTCCAGGTATATCTTGTATCACACCCAACTATCTCCTAAACATATCCTTCTTATATCTTTCCATAATGTGCCCACGAATCTGAATAATATAATGGTCAACCTCCACAGTCACCAACTATGTATCATCTGTGATCCATCTATATCACCTGTATGGTCTCCATGTGACCATGCATAACTGTAAATCATAAAAAAACCATCTATAAAAATCCATGTCACCCCGGTGTCCCCTATGGCTGACACCCACCGTCTCCCATCCGAATGTCGTTGGCTCCTCAATATGTCTATTAGGTAATATCCCCAATGGTAGGCAGATAAAAATGTGGTCCCATGACCAAATTTGAAGTTATGTAGCTGAACAAAGGCTCTTATGACCTCTTTATACCACCAAATGTAAATATCTATACAAGTGAGCCAAAATACAAGGCCCCTATGCAAAAACTATGGCCTCCATCAAATCTGCAACTACACCAATCAAGCCCAACTAGAAATGATTGCCAGTCTTATCAAGAAATAAGTATCTGCTAATAAGATCCATAAGGTAATTTGGAAATCATGTCATTGTCACATTTTCCATGCACTCATACAGGTGTATGACCATGCCCTTCTTGTGTATATCCTCAAAACCAAATAAAGACCATATGTCCCTCGCATCCGTGTTACATTTCCGTTCCACTATACTGATCACCCATGTATCAGAACACACAGGATTTGATACACATCCTCCAGTTTCACTATCATCTCTCCTGTCAGTAGTCAAAAAATTTGGCTCTCTCACTATGCCATCGCTCGACTAGTGCGGTCAGCAAACAATGATCTATTTTAATGTCTGGTAGCTATGTTATGTATGTAAGGCTTGTCACCTCTAAGAAGGCACATAAACCTCTCCTCTCCCTTCGTGTCATGTGCCTCTCAAACGATCACATTCATCCATGATGCTCTCGAACATCTAACACCTATAATCTCTCCTACAAAACACATAAATACCTTGTTAGAACCTTTACCCATCATCCATCCTTCCATTTTCACCCCTAAATTTCACCTATATTTGCTTATCTACACTAGTGTGTATACTTGCACGCTAGTGCATCTACCGTAGCACACATACTTGCACATTAGTGCATATACGCTATCACGTATACTTGTACACTAGCACATCTATGTTAACACATATATTTTCATGCTAGCACATGCACATTAATGGTCATGCTCTTTCTTCCACGCTAACGTGTTCATGACACTAGCGTATTTTTCTATTCACGCAAATTCACATTGTTCTACGGTAGCGCATACACTTGTACACTAGCACACATCACGGGTTACGCTAACACACCTAAGAGCATGTGCTAACGTCATGTTCTAATTTTCTCCTAGCTCCAAAACATAATAAATGCACTCAAAATGCTATGCCCTTAACCTATTGCTTGTATTAGGATATGAGTAGCTGACTTGTGGCTTACCATATCATTTTATTATATCATTTATACTTTCTCATGCTTAATAGGTCAGCCTGGGTGATGGCCATAACATATGAATAGTATATATAGGGGATTGTAGGTAGTAGTTCATTATCATTTGAGCATTTGAGTCTTATTATATGGTTTGGAGGTTGCCCCCTCGAAGTGGCGAAGCTATTATAATTGACATATTGAGATCATTATTCTGAAATATTGTGTTATTTTGTGTTCTATTGCTGCTCATAATATGAATTATACTAGTAATTTCATTACAAGTGGTATCAGAGCTACGATCTGGGCCAAAATTAGGGCAAAAACCCTAATTTTTTGTTTCCGCAATATATTTTGAACCAGAGTGAATTGGTGGGATATATTTTTACCAGAGTTGTGAAACATTTCAAGTAAGGTTCCCTGAAAATTTTAGACTTTTTTGATTTATTTTGCACAAGTTATTACAAATTTAGGTTTTTTCATAAAATTGCTCCCTAGGGTGCAAATTGTGGAATTTTTTCAAGTTCTTTACATTTTCAGAAAGCTCTAAAAAAATAGTATTAGTATCTTCTCTGTGTTTTTTTCCTGTTTGGGTGAATTTTTATCAAAACCCTAAACCCTAAGGTTTGATATCATGGTGGGGCCTTCCACAAGAGCAAAAAAGAATCTGGTTACTCCGGGTAAAACCCCAGATAAAGATGGGATAGTGATTGAAGAGATGGATTCAGAAGGGGTAAATACAGATTCCTCAGCACTAGGGTTTACTTTAGTTGATCATAAGGTGAGCCAACTTGAGTATGAGCTGTGAAATGTACAATCTGAGATGGCCTCTAAAGGAGACATAGCCCAAATCAATCATCGGTTGGATGATATCATGCAACATGTAAAGGGTAAACAATATGGCCCAAATCCATCCCATATCAACCAAGGAGGATCTTCAGTTCAAAATCATGGACAAAATAACCATGTTGGATCACTTTTCCAGCCCAATCAGAATCCAACTTATTCGCAACCACGGAACATGATGCCGAAAGTGGATATGCACAAATTTGATGGTAAATATCCCCTAAATTGGATAAATCAAATGGAGAACTTCTTTGAGCTACATCAAACACCATCAGGACAAAAGGTGACATTGGCATCCTTATATCTTGAACCAGACCAATTCATTTGGTATCGATGGTTATGTGCTCAGAGGTAGAAGAATGGTCTCGGTGTCACTTGGACAATTTTTACCGAGGAGTTGCAATTGCACTATAGTTCCAGTGTTTCAGAGAACTACTTTAGTCAATTAGAAAAGTTACGACAAACAGGATCAGTTAAAGATTATGTGCATCAATTCCAAAACCTATCCTTAAGGGTGGAGAATATACCAGAAGAGAATCTGAATGACCTATTTCTTGGGGGTCTTAAGGACCACATCAAGCATGAGGTACGTATGTTTAATCCACTCAAGCTTTCTGATTCTATTATCATGGCATGTCGAGCAGAGGAAAAATTTCTTTGTAGTAGGAGGCTGCCTTTCATTAACACCAGCGACCGTAGTATCTCTTCCCCTTCATTTTCTAGGCCAATTAGACTGACTCCTCAACAAATGGAAGAAAAGAGAGCAAAAGGATTATGTTTTAACTGTGATAGAAAATATGGACCGGGACAAAAATGTGCTGAGAAGAAGTTGTTCTATATTGATGGAGGTAATGAGGATGATGAGGATGCTGAAATTATAGGAGAGGTTGAGGAACCAGTAGAAGAGGAAGTAGAGGATCACCAACCTACAATTTCTTGCCATGCATTGTCAGGTATTAGTACTCCTCAAACACTCAAGGTTATTGGCTATCTCAAAAAATAGAAGGTGACAATGTTGATTGACTCAAGGAGTACTCATAACTTCATAAATAGTAAGTTAGCTACCTGCCTCAATTGTTTTATTTACCCAGCTCCAGAAATGCAAGTTATGATTGCGGATGGTGGGACAGTCAAGTGCACAGGAAAGTGCCATAGTATCAAGATTTCTATGGGAGACTACATGTTAGACTCACCTATGTTTTCTATTTCTATGGGAGGGGCAGATATTGTTTTGGGTGTCCAATGGCTCACAACCTTAGGTACTATAGAGATGAATTTCCAAGAATTGTTCATGCGATTTCATTCAGATGGAAGGACAATACAATTGAATGGGATGGTAGCTAAGTCTCCACAGATTATTAGCTCTCATCAGATGTAGAAGGTTCTCAGAAAAGGAGTAGATGGATTTATAGCAAAGTTATTTTCCATAGAAGTACAAAATACAGAGTCTTCAATGCCACCCGATCTTCAGAAGATTGTTGATGCTCACTCATCTGTTTTTGATGCAATTCCAAAGGGACTACCACCAGTTAGGGATCATGATCATGCCATTCAGTTGATTCTAGGGAGCCAAACACCTAACATCAGACCATACAGATACCCATATTCCCAGAAAAGTGAGATCGAGAAAATGGTTCAGGAAATGTTGAAGGCAGGTATCATCAGGCCTAGCCAGAGTGCATATTCTTCACCAGTGGTCATGGTACGTAAGAAGGATGAAACATGGAGGATGTGTCCAGATTACTGAGAACTCAACAAGTACACCATCAAAGATAAGTTTCCTATTCTAGTAATTGATGATTTACTTGATGAATTGCATGGTGCTATTTATTTCACAAAATTAGATCTTCGTTCGGGGTACCATCAAATTAGAATAAAAGAGGAAGATGTTCATAAAATGGCTTTCAGGACTCATGAGGGCCATTATGAGTTTTTGGTAATGCCTTTTGGTCTTACAAATGCGCCTTCAACCTTTCAAAGCTTGATGAACACTGTTTTCAGGCCATTTTTAAGGAAATTTGTATTAGTTTTCTTTGATGACATATTGATTTATAGTAAGACATGGGAAGAACACTTACAACATGTAAATAAAGTGTTGGAAGTTTTGGAGAAACATACTCTCTATGCAAAACCATCTAAATGTTCTTTTCATGTACAAGAGGTAGAGTACTTGGGTCACATTGTATCCCATGAAGGCGTCAAAGTTGATCCTCAGAAGATCAAAGCTATGGTGGAATGGCCAAGGCCCAAAACTCTCAAAAATCTTCGTGGGTTCCTAGGACTAACAGGGTACTATAGAAGATTTGTGCGGGGATATGGTAGAATAACAACCCCACTCACTACATTGCTAAAGAAGGATGCCTTCCATTGGACAGACTTAGCCACTAAATCCTTTGAGCAGCTGAAGGAAGCCTTGTGCAGCACCCCAGTTTTGGCTACTCCCAACTTCTCAAAAACCTTCATTGTTGAATGTGACGCTTCAGGATCAGGATTGGGAGTAGTTCTAATGCAAGAAGGAAGACCAATTGCATTTGAGAGTCACCAATTCAAAGGAAAAGATCTGCTCAAACCTGTCTATGAGAAAGAAATGATGGCTATTCTTCATGCGGTCAAGCAATGGAGGCCCTATCTCATGGGTAGACACTTCAAGGTAAAAACTGATCATGATAGTCTCAAATACTTTTTGGAGCAAAGGTTATCATCTGAGGAACAACAAAAGTGGGTAACAAAAATGTTGGGTTATGATTTTGAAATCATATACAAAAAGGGTAAAGAAAATGTAGTAGCTGATGCGTTGTCTAGAAGGGATACATCCGCAGATGCCTTACTATGTGGAATGTCCATGTTGACGGCCGATTGGGTGGATGAAGCAAGATTGGAATGGGATCAAGACAAGGATACACAATCTCTAATACAGAATATCAAGCAAGGATCTATGACATCTAACAAATTTGAGTGGAAAGGTAATGCCCTATGGTACAAGGATAGGTTATACTTGAGTAAAGATTCTGAGTTGAAGCATAAGATTCTTGCAGAGCTACATGCCTCACCTGTTGGAGGACACTCTGGGTTTTTGAAGACATATCATAGAATAAAAAGAGAATTATTTTGGGAAGGACTCAAGGGGGATGTACAAAAGTTTGTATCAGAGTGTTTAGTGTGCCAACAGAACAAAGGGGAAACAATTAAGACACCAGGTCTGTTGCAACCCTTACCAATTCCTAGCCAGAGATGGGAGGAGGTCTCCATGGATTTCATCACCGGATTGCCTTGTTCAGAGGGTAAGAATGTTATTTTCGTGATTGTGGATAGGCTCACAAAATATGCCCATTTTTGTGCCCTATCACATCCATTTGCAGCTAGTACAGTCGCAACTATTTTTTTGGAGACAGTTCAAAGGCTACATGGAACCCCAAAGATAATTGTAAGTGATCGTGATCCTATTTTCACAAGTAATTTTTGGACGGAATTATTTTCATGTTTGGGTACTTAGCTAGCTCACAGTTCATCTTATCATCCTCAAACTGATGGGAAAACAGAAGTGGTCAACAAATGCTTAGAGGGGTATCTACGTTGTTTTGTATCAGATAAGCAGGAAAGGTGGATTAAATGTCTACCACTTGCAGAATGGTGGTATAACACATCTTTTCATACCTCTTCTCAAATGACCCCATTTTTAGCATTATATGGTTACCATCCACCTTCTATCACTTCCTCCTTGAGGGTGCAAACTAAGGTCAGAGATGTTGAGGAACACATTCAACATCAACAACAGGTTTTGGCTAGTTTGAAGGAGAATTTAGCATTAGCACAAAACAGGATGAAACAACAAGCAGATCAACACCGTAGTGAAAGACATTTTGAAATTGGTGACTGGGTTTTTGTACATCTTCAGCCTTACAAACAGATGTCTCTAAAGCAACAGAAAAAGGACAACAAACTTGCTCCTAAATACTATGGCCCTTATCAGGTTCTATAGAAAATTGGCAGTGTTGCTTATAAACTAGAGTTGCCTCCATCTTCACACATACACCCAGTATTCCATGTTTCATGCCTGAAGAAGGTTATTGGACAGAAATTTGAAGCCTAGACAGAGTTACCAGAACTTGACGAGGAAGGAAGAATCATTTTGGAGCCAGAGAAGATTCTACAAACACGTACTAAGAGGCTGAGAACCAGAGACATTAAGGAATATCTGATCAAGTGGAAGAATCTGAGCATAGAAGATGCAACCTGGGAGGATGAAGGTTTTCTGCAACAACATCCAGGATTATTCAACGTTGAGGACAACGTTGGTTTGAAGGGGAAGGGCATGCTACGCCCTTAACCTATTGCTTGTATTAGGATATGAGTAGCCGACTTGTGGCTTACCATATCATTTTTTATATCATTTATACTTTCTCATGCTTAATAGGTCGGCCTTGGTGATGGCCATAACATATGAATAGTATATATAGGGGATTGTAGGTAGTAGTTCATTATCATTTGAGCATTTGAGTCTTATTATATGGTTTGGAGGTTGCCCCCTTGAAGTGGCGAAGCTATTATAATTGCATATTGAGATCATTATTCTGAAATATTGTGTTATTTGGTGTTCTATTGCTGCTCATAATCTGAATTATACTAGTAATTTCATTACACAAAAGAATATTTTTCAGGCTACATACCATGTCGTCATAATGACTAGCTAAGAAAGTTGTGTGATTTGAAATAACAAGTTTGTAAAAATGAATTAGTGGACGATTTGTGCGATTTGAATAATGCTGCAAGCATGATAAATTTGGATAACGAATTGGTCTAATTGGTGTGTGTGCTAAGAGAAAACATGTAGTGGGGTTGCCATAGTGAATGATTGGGTTGCTATAGTGAATGGCCAAGTTGCTATACTGACCTGCCATATTGTTTGAATATTGAATTACTATACCTTGTGGGGGATATTGAGATTGGTTTTTCATGGGGAAACTTGATTTATGTGAATTTTAGGATATTGATAGGGTTGTTGTGAGTGGGAAAATCTTACGATACACTTGTGACTCTATTTGTGTAGTGAATGGGTAAAATTAAGAAATTGGAAAACCCTATAGTGTTTTGGTTAGATTGTTTGGTGATTTAGGGATTTATGGTGTTTTCTACAATTATGGAAATATATTTGTTTTTGTGGTGCCTTTATGGTAGTTAATACCATTTTGGATTACATCTCTTACAAGGCATTGGTGGTCAAATGGTTTCAAAATTAGATTTTGTAAGTACTTTCAACTAGTGTTTCAAAAAAATCCTAGGGTTTTTTAAATTTGTAATGCATTTTTTACAATTATAGCAAAAAATGTATGATTTAAATAGAAAATTAAGTTACCTTTGTCTTCAATTTTCTGTAAAGATGTGTCATATATTTTTCTTCTTCCTCTTCCCCCTCCTCTACTGCTATTAGGTCCATAGAGTAAATTAGGGGTTTTTCTTTCCCTCCTCTTCTACCTACCTATGTCAAACTTCTCTTTTACTCACATATTTTAATAAAATATTCTCAATCTCTCCTCCTCTCACTGTTATTTTACCTCCTCTAGCCGCCAATTTCTCTCTTGTCACTCTTCAAGAGAAAAATAAATGAGATGCATTTGGGTTTTGGGCAGCCAGGTTTTTATTTTTTATGTTTCTAGGTTGCTATGTGGCACAAAAGTGGCACAAAGTTGCAGCACATTTGCATCACACCCCTGTTTTTTAAATATTATATTTAAGTATATAACTATGTATACATGTATATTAAATATATAATACTTATTATTATATGTATTTGTATGTTTAAATATATAACTATTATATATAAGTATATATAATATTATATGTACCTTATAGTATATTATATTATTATATTATATACGTATAATGCATTAAATATTATATATTATGTATGTTATGGTGTTATGTAGGAAAATGTCTCCTAGATATTGGTAGCGTGTCATCCATCTCAAATGTTTTCAAGGACTTGGGGACTTAGAGGGGATGTCCTTTATTGTTTTAAAATCTTTCAAACCTTTTTTTGATATTGTTATTTATAAAATGATGTTATTTTTACTAAGAACATTAAAATGCCTTTGAATAACATTAAAATGATATTATTTTTACCAAGAACATTAAAATTGTATTGAATAATAATGTTAATAAGATGTCCCTTAACAGACAAGGTTAACTGCAAAATTTAACTCCTGAAACCAACATTCCTTATACTTTTCCAAAGCATGCATGTATTCATGACAAGCGAACCAAGCTCAGTGCCACTTAAATATGATAATAGGGTAAGTTTCATACACCAAATTATTACCTATTTGACATTGATCAAAATAAAAAATCATCCACATCTCACTTCATATATACCAAATTAGTGATATGCCAAATTGGGGTAGACTTTAAAAAGTCAATTACATTTACAAATTAATTGAGTTGAATTCAAATTCCATAAATGGACAAATATATTCTATCTCAACAAAGAAAAAGACAAAATATGTAATGAGACGTTGATAACACAAGACAAAATTTGGAATTAATGAAATAACACAAGAAATAGGCTTATGAATATTTCAACTATTCATTTTCATCTTCTTGTATTTCCACCAACTCCTTGTTGGTTACATGACTTGGATTTGTAGTCATAACTAATGTTCCCTTATTCTTCCTCTCTATATATGTAGCTATGGGAATATTCCATTCATTGTCCAAATATCTACCTATTGGGATATTCATTTCATCATCATCTTCATTATATCTGTAGTTTCGAAGAATTCATCACTGTCACTTTCATCATCATCATCTTCTTCAAAATCAACTTCACCTTGATCATCAACTTGATCAATATGATGATCTTCTTCATTATTGACAGGGTCATCATCATCACTAGAGTCATGTTCATCATCTCTATTAACAACATCAATTGTTCCCCATGATGCTCATGTTACAACACTATTTTCATCAACAACATGTCTCATCCTTGGCTCATAATGTAATATGAACTGCCAATTACCTTCTCTCTATATCAGGATAGAAGAAGACCTATATAAACATAGTTAAAAATTTAATTCATGAAAAAGGAGACCTACATATAGAAATTGTGTGCATGAAAAAAGAGAAGACATACATAAGAAAAATTACACAAATTAATACTTGATCACAATGTTGAGGTAACACATATGGCTCTTTCCCCTTAGGTAATGCTCTAGAAAATTCAACTGAGTAGAAGCCACTTTCATTGTCCACTCTAAAAAATATGTTATCAATAGAAGGGTAACAAGTACACCTAAATATGATAACTTCAAAGCTTCTATAATCAAGTTTTATTATTTCTTCCATCTTTCCAACATAAACCAATTGTCCTTGGACCAAATTAATGTCATTGACACTAGCTTCACTGGCCTGCTCAAAAGGAACAACTCCTTTGCAACAACAAGTGACCCTTCTCTTGTCAATATTTTCCACATGGAAATATTTTCATTTGAACCACATTGTTGAATGTTTACTCACCTTCATTATGTCAAATCATTTAAGATAGTATTAATAGATTTCTAAAAAAATATAAAACACGTATGTATGAAAAAAGTGTTGCAACAACTAACCAATTCTTCACATCCTTGCACTATGACCAATGCTTCTTGTGTCACTTCCATTCGATTGATGGCATGATAAATTTCTAAATATGAACTCATCCATTCAAGAGTAGGTTGGTCTGGAAATGGTATTTGCAGATCGGTTGGGAGTGGTTTGTGTGGATGTTTCCGTCTCCAATCAATCCTTTGGCTCTCATGGCTAGTATTTTCTTCTTCATATTTTTGAAGCCACACAACCATCTCTGAAGTATTGAATAACATGAAATTCTCAATGACATATTTTTCAACAGGCCCTAAAAATCAAACATGTAAATAAATAATTAATGGCTACACACACTAAAAATACATCATATATGTTTGATATGAATTTCAATACATACCAAGTTTCACAAATTTTCTTGCTCCAAGAAGGTTCTCCTCCAATTTTTCATTTCCATGTTCAACATCCCAAATGCATGGTATTTGTGGAAATTCCTCCCCAAGATATTATGACATGTAGAAAAATGTTTCCTGAATAATATATCCTTTAACCACAGATCCCTATGGACGTGCTAACTATTTTACAAATCCCTTTAGGGTCTTCATGTACCTCTCTGGCCAAAACATCCATCATGTGTTAACTACACCTTCCATTTGAAGATCATCAACCAAATGCACTAATAGATGAGTTTGAGAATCCATGAAAGAGGTAGGAAGTTCCTTTTCCAATTTGCAAACAATATCTGCAATATTTTCTTTCTCCTACTCAATCCTTGCTTCTGATATCTCTTTTGAAGACAACCACCTATTTTACAAACAATGGTAGTCATGCAAGTCAATATAATAATATTTTTCATACAAATGGATGAGTTGTAGTTGAAAACAAAAATCATATTACCTCAAAAAAATTTGAAAGTTGATATATTGCATTTAGTAGGTTAGGTGGAAGATTACAAAATGACCCCTTAAAGCCAAGGGAAATATATGCTACATAAATAAATTATAAAGGTTAAATATGAAGAGAAAAATATGTTGCATAATTTAAGACAAAAAAATGTGTGAATTACCTTCAAAATGTTATGCCAATCATGTGTTTTTAGGCTTGTGATGCACCCATCATTGGTAAATGCATGTTTCATGGAGGACCCATAGCCATTTGGTGTGTGAATATCTCACATTGTTTGATTCACCAAATTGACTTTCTCTTTACATAATATCCATGGATCCCATTCTTCCTTTTTAGATGTTTTTTTGTCCACTAACTTTCAGATTAACTCTAGAACTTGGAGTGTCTTTCTCTTTGCTAGAGATGTGATTCCATATAGAAACCACTACATTTTTAAATATATGCATTGGATCCAAAAGATGCCCAACTAATAAATTCTCCCAATATGGGAGACTGTAGAATATAGATAGTTTCTTCATTCTTGCAGGCATTTCAACTCTGTGGCTAATTTTAGACAACCATACCTGATCTCTCCACCAATATGGAGGAATATCCACATTTGATATTATGCATGCTTGTGTGAAGGCTTTATACCAATCCCAAGTGACATAAATTTTGGAGGTTCTCTAATATCAAGTTTTCCATCAAACTTATTTTCTTTTTAACATGGTACTCATGCTCCATCGACAAGAACTTTCGATGGCCTTCATATACAAATTTTTTGAGAAGACAAACATATTTTCCTTTTGTTGAGACACCTACATATAGAAGTGATCAAAAAACTCAATGTATAATGCAAAATGTACACACATAAATATACATATGATTAGTTATTTCCAAAATTTAACATATGAGAAATACCTGAATAAACAACCATCCCAAGAAAATCCTAGATAGTCACACATAAGATATCATAACAGGTGAACTTCCTTTGACCAATTGATTCGGAGGAAATTCTGGGTGGTTAAAAGCTCCCTAATTCTCCCCAAACCATTACAGTATTGAAGAGTACTGTGATATATTTCCAACACCTATTGGAAAGCGTGAAACATAAATATTATGCTCCCTGTATCGCCGATCAAAGTTCATGGTCAAATTGGGTCAACAGGGAAAACATAGGTCTCATTACCCTAGCTCGAGTCAGAGAGCATATTTGTGTATTTCAAAGTTGATCAAGGAAAAAATGTGATCATGGAAGTTACTGGTATAACCATCCATGGCTCTTTAACAGGCATGAAAAAATTTTGGTTTTCAACTTTGAGGTTTCGTCATGATATATTAGTGTAATTTTAATTTTCCCAATTACATTATAGTTTTTTTATGCCATATTTGTCATGTCTTGTGATATTGACATGTGGTATGATAGATCATGGAGTAATTTTCCAATTTGCTACCACTTACCTACTAGCTCATCGGTTGAGTTGCTCCACGTTGCCCACCTTGCTAACTTGGAGAGCCATACTAACAGTCTGCAGCTCATGGGGATGTGCCTTTGCAACCAACTTATCATGGTCATAGTGGCCATTTCAACAAACCCTAACTCACTAAACACTAAACCAAGCTCGCGAAGGGGAAAATGTCCCATATTGGAAAAATAGAGTTAGACATGGCCAAAGCCACAATTACATTAGGTGGTCAAAGGCTATTTCAATCCTTTCCAATGTCATTGCCCACACAATGTGGGACTAACCCACAACAACATACCAAAAATAGTCCTAGTGGGATTCGAACCCCACAACCCTACGAAAAAGATAAGGGTCTTCATGTATCCAAGCTGATACAACTACATCTTTCAAGTGTTTGATAAGGGCCAATTTGATATTTTAACAATGGTATTCAAATGACTGTGTAATGGTGGATAAGGAGTATTTTTACAAGTTTGCTCATTTTTGAGCCACTTAGAGGCATTTTTTGGGTTTTTGTATAACTAGAGAAATGAGTAGAATTCCTAGATGATCAGTTGAGCCTTGAATTTTCCCATTTTATGTTCATTTGGATTCATTTCGAAGTATTTTCCACCACTTTTGACGTAGAACATGGGGAATTCAATTTTGCAAATGCTACAGGAAGGTGAAGAACATTATTGATCGAGTTTAGAGTTCTTTGAAGGTCTGATAATGCATATTTTTGCATATTTTAATTTGTTAGTCATTTGTAAGATTTAATAATGTACTTGTAAATATGATTTTTAATGGATTAGATCATCATTTTAAGATGAACCTGGAGACGTAGCCCAATCGGCGGGTGAACTCCGTTATCAATTTTCATGTCGTGTGTTTAGTATGCATCTATTTATTCTACATATTTTAGATTTAAATTATAAATTAATTAATTAGATGTAATTATGACATTTTCGAAAATTTCAAAAATCATATTTGATCCTTTTGATTGTGTAAACTTGAAATGGATAATGTTTTGAAATAAAAATTTCTATTCAATTTTGGGGCACATTTAAATCAGATTTTGGATCAATTTTTAATCAATTCCTATTTTAAATTGGGAAAATGATTAAGTGTTTAAGTATTTGCACCTTAACGGGATATTTTAATCAGAATAAGTTTTTTAAACTATTTAAATAAGGGGTAAGTGTTAGTTTACAGATCATATTTTGGTATCAGAGCTGGTAGGACGTTGGATTAGATTTTAATTACATTTTTGATATCATATTTTAGTTGGTTTTAATTTAGTTTGTGCAGACATTTGGGCTTGTTGATGTTCCATTTGCAGTGTGTAGTTGTTGGGAGTATATGTTGTTTGTAGAAAATAGGAAACCATGTGATGAGAGGGACAAATGGATCTCTCTTGATTTCACTTACAGGCATACAGATATAGAAATGGAATCCAATCAGTTGGCAGTTGGTCACAATGTTTTGATGAGTAAACCGTATTGTGAATATTTTCTTTCTGGTAGGATCATTGTATCTATTTTTATGCCTATATCCTTTAATTAAGAGAAAGTGAAAAGACCATTCCATTTTAAGATATGAAGATGACATTAAGACATTGTTCAAGGAATTGGACATTGGTTTTACACTCATTTCAATTTGGGTATTAATTGGTTATCAGTTGATTTTAGATTCACAAATATTCTCAAGAATTGTAGGATGCAATCTTACACTTGTTTAAAATTCAACGATTTGTTAACCTTTGCTCATCAGGGTGTATAGGTCTCAGTTACTGAAGGTAAAACTATTCCAACCTTTTCTTGTCTATGAGAAATGGCTATTTTTACACAGTTTTGGTTTTCATATCCATGTTTGGATAACCTTTGTGTGGCATATTGGAAAGATATGCCTTGTTTTGGAACTATTTCAGAACTATTTGAAAACATGGGGTTTCATCACTACCTCGTTAAACATAGAGAATTTCTATGGTGTAGCCTTCTATTCAAGTTGTTGAACCAGGAAGAGGGATCAACCCTCGATATTGGTAAAACTTGATTTCTTGGATAGTTTTTGATTGCACATAGATGATATTATTGATTAACATGCATATTTTTCAAAGCATACTTTTGTGGGATTCCTGATGTATGTAGAAAGGATATTTTTCCCATATGATTTTAGCTTTGAATATGGTTAATGGTGTCACCTGTAGTGAAGGGCTGAGTGACATGTTTAACATACTCAAATTTATCTTCTCACATTTATGGTTGATGATTTCCATTATGATTCAGATAATAGTTTATACAGATTCAGTGGGCATGTTTAGTATGTCTAATTTTGGATTTGCATTTTTTTTCATTTATAAGACCCACATTTATTCACAACTAGTTGCACCAGGTGATATCCACAGTGATGGTAGTTTTACACTGATTTAGATTGTGACATTTGGCAGGTAGTTTAGTTCTATCCCCAATTTCATATTGGATAGATATTTTGATCTTCACTTGCAGTTTCAGGGATTCAGTCTAATCTTTCTCACCTCTTTATAGTGACATTTGTAGTTTGATTTTTGAATCATTTCCATGATATTTTGCAGTGATTTTTGTCATTGCAAGTTTCATAGGTTCAGTGGACACCACCTATTTTGGAATTTGGTTGTCTATTTTACTGATCATTTACAAGGACTTTGCAATCACTAGATCAATGGACACTCACTTATGTTTTCATTTAGTCATCTATTTCATATTGATCAATTTCAGTGATATTTTGTAGAATTTGTCAATTTTTGTAGGGTTCAGTGGACACCCACCTATTTTGCATTTGGTTGTCTATTTCATACTGATATCATATAAGTACTTGAGTTTCACTAAGGATCAATGGACACTCCGCCTATGTTTGACATTTAGACTTTTATTTCATATTGATCGATTTAAGTGATATTTTACAAAGTTGACAAATTTTTGCAAGGTCAGTGGACACCATTTATTATTGGAAATTTGTCGTCTATTTCATACTGATATGATTTTGAATTTGCAAGTATTGGCTAATCACATATTCAATTGGACATTACTCTTTGAGAAAGCATTTAGAGTTTCTATTTACACTAATCCATTTTTCTGATATTTTGGTCATTTTAATATTTGTAATTTTTAACCACTATGCTATATTTTGGTTTCTGTATATTGGTGTGATGCAGAGAGCCATTTAACAGATTCAGTGGGTGACTGGACTTTTGGGGACCAAAAGGTTTATATGGGGAGGTGTGATCCATAGAATATTCTAGGTGGTCAGAAGCTCCCTAATTCTCCCTAAACCATTACAGTATGGAAGAGCACTCCTATAGATTTCCAATGCCTATTGGAATGCGTGAAATATACACCGTATGATCTCAATAGCACTAGTCAAAGTTCATGGTCAAACTGGGTCAAAAAGGGAAAACGCAGGTTTGCAGTACCCTGGCTTGATGCACAAGAGCCTATTTGTGTATTTCAGAGTTGATCGAGGAAAAAATGTGATCATGGACATTATTGGTCTTACCCTGGTCTTTGACATGTGTACCAAAAATTTGGTTTCAACAATGAGGTCCAATTTTATTTCAGAAGGGGACCCACCCACCATGGTATATTAGTGTAATTTTAATTTTCCCAATTACACTATAGTTTTTATATCACATTCTATCGTGTATAGCTCTGTGCTGACATATGAAGGATAGGAGCATGGATGATTTGGCAGATTTGAGGTGCCATATATTCCACCTTGCCACACATTGCACATGTTTGGCTTAAGCGCTCCATTTACACAAGTTCAGCCACATGGCACCAGCAGGCGAGTCATGCACATCACATGGAACCCAATTATGTGCACTCCAAGGTAGCTGGCCTTAGTGTATCTCCACATTACCATATGTGCATCATTCCAACGTCCAACAAAAAGTGGCCCTAATGGCCAACTGTAAACATGCCACACTATGCCCTTTTAAAATAACCTTATCCACCCTAATTCCACAACCATGTGGGATAAATGGATAAACAATTTTAAAAAGTAATGTTCAAAGCAATTATTTGGGTCAATGGTGCGCCTTGGTGGGATTTGAACCTATCGAACCATCCAACAAAAAGGATAAGCACCCAACCATCACACCACTGCCTTGGAAGTAGTATAAAAGGCACTTTGTGGTATTTGAAGACAACCTGTTTGAGGACTGTGTAAAGTCCCATAATGGACATTTTTACATTTGATCATTTTGGAGCCATCAGATGGCATTTTCAGGACTCAGAGTAGAACTAGAGAAATATGTCAAAATTCAGATGATCAACTCCTGTTTGATATATTTGTTTTCCCATTTTGGTGTTCGTTTGACATCATTTGAAAGCATTTTTCCACTGCTTTTGACGTAGAACATGGGGAAACTAATTTGCAAGTGCCACATTGGAAGGTGGAGGACATTACTGATCGAATTTAGATTTCTTTAAAGGTATGTTGAGCATATTTCTTGTAGGTTTTAGATTCATTTCATTTTGTGAGTTTTCATATTGTACTTACAAAATATTTTTTAATGGATCGGTTCATCATTTAGTGCGAACCCAGAAGACATAGCATTCAATTTGCTGAACTCCGTTATCAATTTTGGTGTCGTGATTTTTTTATTGCATTATGTTTTTCCACATTATGATTTCTTAATTGATCATTTTGGATGCAATTTAATCATTAACGACATTTTATGGAAAATGGAAAATGGTGATTTGATCATATTTGGATGCACATTTGAAAGTGGATGTTTACGATCCGATTTCTTTCAGTTTTGGGTGTATGTGATCAGATTTGGAAACCACTAATGATTCCGTTTTAAATAAGGTATTAATCAAGTTGTAGGCTTGCACCTTAACGAGATATTTTAAAGGATCCGATTTCACAAACTATTTAAGCATGGGGTCATTTTTAGTTTATGGATCACCAATGGGTTTTAAAAGGTAATACATTAGAATGCCATATTATAATGCTTGAAAATAATCAATTAAGGGTTCTAGGTACACATCCCATGGTTCATTTTAAGACCCCCCTCCGAAAAATTAGATTAGAATTGGTGGAAAATCTCCAAAATTGACTTTCGCATCAATGGTGAATTTCTAAAAAATCGTTTTGTGGCAAAGCCGACTGGGTAGGAAGGTCATCCATCATCTATCGTACAACCTAGGTTGGACACCATCCAACCCAGGTTGTACGAAAGACGATGGATGGTCGTCCAACCTGGGTTGAATGATCGTGCATTGTCTGTCGTCCAACCCAACCACCAACTTGGGTTGGCCGACTGTACCTGGGTTGGACGGTCGTACATTGTCTGTCATCCAACACAGTTGTCCAACCTGGGTTGGACAACCATCCATTGTCTGTCGTCCAACCCAGGTTGGATGGCTGGATTGGACACCTGACAGTGGATGACCGTCCAACCAAGGTTGTAAGGAAGACGATGGATGGTCGTCCAACCTGGATTAGAAGGTTGTCCATTGTCTATTGTCCACCTAGGTTGGATGACCATCCATTGTCTATCATCCGACCCAGGTTGGATGGATCGGTTAGACGACAAACAATGGATGACTGTCCAACCCAGATTGGACGACCATCCATCGTCTGTCGCCCAACCTGGGTTGGACGACAGAAAATGGTTGTCCGTCCAACCTAATTTGGATGGACAACCACTCTAAATGTTGGATGTCTGTATTAAACAGGTACCCCCTGCAACCCCCCAGGCTATATATTATACCTCGGCGAATACATGCATAAGTTAATTTTTACATATAAATAGTAGGCGAACTAACCCATACAAATAACTTGTTGGTCAAAATTTTTGGCGAACAGGGAAGCAGCCGACTGCTGAAAATTTGCCATTTCTAATTTCTAAAATTCCCAATATTCGCGAGTTTGAGAAAATTTGCCCCTAAATTTTCCTTGAGACATCCATATTTTTTTACTTGGTGCTTACCAAATGTTAATAATGACAATAGTAAATGCTCCTCGCGAATCATCAACCATGGAGGAATATTATAGTTTATCTACAGTAATGGAAACACGTAGTAGTTAGTTGACATACTAAAAAATGGGTTAACACCATCAATTTCCAAACCAAACCATACACTGTGTGAACTCACTTTGATTTTTTAGGCCACAACTGCTCAATGTCCTTCATTGAGTTTAAACTAGAACTCCATCATTGCTTATATTCTTATGATGCCATGAAATTAATTAAACAAGTGACTTGCAATGGAAAAAACACCTGATCCTAGGAATTATTGGAAAATGCATCAATAACTTATTTGGAAAGGTGATCCCTCTCACCCGCTCTTAAAATTGTGGTGCCCCACAATTGGGACAACTGACCTCATTCTCATATTCCTTCCTAAACAGAGTGTAATCAATTGCGTGTGCATCATAGTTGACATAAAAAACCCCTAATTTTGATGATATTTTTTGTGTCTTTTTGTATGAGGAGGGAAGTGTGTTATTTTGAGGCAATAAACTACTTTTCAGCTAGCTACAATAAAAAACAAAGAAAAGGAAAATAAAAAACTAATGTAAAACATATGAAATATATATCAAATGTAAAACATAGTTATGAAGTTGTTATCTAACCTCAACAAAGCATTCACATTGATGTCTGACCAACCAAACCTTTCTTTAAAGTCCATCAACACCGATATAGTACTCAATAATGATATTATGGACTCTCCTTGCTCAAACAAATCGTGAACCATATTTTCAAAATCATCCTCCCTTGTTTATGATCCTGCTCATCATCATCATCATGCTATTCTTAATCATCCTCATGATCATGATAGGAACGATTGTGATCAAATAAATGGTGAACCATATTTTGAATCCCAATTCCCTCTTCCATTGGATCAACATCTTCATAAAAATTCCTAGGTAAGGTGTTTGTTTTCCCCAACATGCCATCATTTCCTTTGAGTAAAGTCTTTTCAAACAATCTTTATGAGCCCTTGTGATGTTGTTACAATGCATTTCATCATTAGAATGACACAATGCAAAGCTATACTTTGGATTTTTCGTTTGTTGAACCCATTCAACAAAGTCACTAATTTAACTTTCGGTCTCAAATGTTTGCGTATTAACTTCATATTAGTGAAATATTCATATAGAATACATCAATATTATGATGATTTAATTTGAATTCAACATAGAAAAATTACATTTACCTCAAAGAAATAATTATGTGGCTCTATAATCACTCGACCAATACATCCCCCACCTCTTCCGCTTTTTCTATTTCAACCCCTACCTGAACCACGAGATTGTGATGAATCTCCCCATACATAAAATTAAAATAAAATAACTTATATTAACATAAAATTTAAATAAAAAGAAATGAAAATAACTTATATTAATACAAAATCAAAAATTTCTACGCAAAATTACAATTACTTACCAACACATATGTAGCATCTATACTCGCTGATGAATAATTATGTTCTGCGGAAGTAGATCTCAATACAGATGAAGAACTTAGATCTACCAAACTAGACCTTTGTATAAGGGATGATGTATACCTACTAGATGACAACATAACATCTACAAAAAATGATGGAGAATCGAGATGATTCATGATGTTATTTGCACTATATATAGTAGTGGTTTTCGCAGTTGTAGTATTTTAGCTTACAAAGTATGAACATGAGATTCAAGACACTGTGTGTTATAAGAAGAAACATGTGAAGCAATTTGAGTGTAGATAAGAGATGTAGGAATAGTAGTCATCATAGGAATAACCATGAAGATACCATGAAGTGGAGGATTAGATTCTCCCAATAAAAGAGGAATTATTGATATAGGTCTGATGGTTAGTGTAGGCATAGTAGATGATGATGAAGGAGGGGGTCCAAAAAGGGACCACACATTAGATTGTTTATCACAAGTAAGTTTTGCATAAAGTAGAATGTGGATGAGAGGCTCAATGTGATGAGGGTTTCACGAAGTTGTGCATGGAAATTATATACCATTTCAACTTGTTCCTGATCTGGATTATCAAATTCATTAACATCATCATAAAAAAGAGTGTTCACTAGCGATTTTTCTTTATTAAGAGGATTGTTATGGGTAGTGTAATCCAAAACAGAAGGAACCCCAAACACATGGGGTGGAGAAGAGGTCATGATGCCACATCATTTATGGGTAGGAGGAGAAAGCTATATATGTTCAATATGTTACTGATTAAGACAATTTTGACATCAAAAGTGCACATAAAGAAAGTATAGAAAAACTAAAACCAATGATGCCCTATAACTGTAGAGTTGAGCAATAAATTTGATTTAAAATTTGAGTTCACCAAATATTTACACCCTAGTTTGATTTTATAATTTAATGATACAAAAACTAAAACGGATGCAACGGTTTGCAATAGGTAGACTATTATGATCTAATTAACTTCCAAAATCAATTATAAATAATCAAAATAATGCATTCAAACTTGAAATGATCGAAACGATTAATAAACAATAACTACTTGCTCAAATAAACGAGAGGAGAGATAAACATAGTTGTTCATAGCAGGACAAAAAGGATATAAATGTGCAAGGTGGTGAAATGGGATGGTTTGGAACTATAGATGCTTCAGTGAAAGTTTTTGGAACTGAAAACCCAATAGGGGTAGGACCGTACAACTTATGTATAGTCCAGAACTGAACTATACAGTCGTGACATGGAGTTGTATGGTTTCAGACCTTTTGATTGTCTGGAACCAATCTAAATATTGCACTACATTCCCTTGTTGTAGGATAAAACATCATATAGTTCTCTTAGGTGCTTGTGCAAGTGTGAATAGATAAATGTAGACACTCAAATTTGGTAATTCTACTATTTGACACTGTTGCTATTGACATTTCTCTCTTGTTCAAACATCTACACTCTACCCATCCTCATATGGTATATCCCTAGGTCTCTTCTATAGCTTGTTTGATCTCAAACACTCGTTGAAAATTTATGAGAAGTAAATTCATGAAACATAGTAAGATACTCCACTTTCCAGCTTCCAAACTTCACATTGCAAGTTTTCACTCTTGGGTCAAAAACATACAACAGGGGTATGAACATTTATACGGTCCTAAGCATATTGTATGGTCTTGACCTTGCTCACTTTGGTCCCAAAATTCCCATTGCACATTATTCTTTGGGCCACTTACTTATTCTTAGTCAACCTTTCCAACTTAAATCACCTTCGAAAGCATATATAAACAAGTGAAACTCACCTCATTTAGTACCTAACACACTCAAGCACTGTTATGGACTCCTATTGTAAAGAATAACACAAAAGGCACCCAAAGCTCCCTACACTCCAAAAATACCTCTGCACATTCATTAGGACAACACTATCTACAAGTTTGAAGCTTCCCACTAGGTCTAGGGAATTGATTCCCACATTTGCAAGCACTCAAAGTCACTCACTCAAGTAGATTACACAAGAGAGAAACTCAAGTCAATCCTGGTCAAAGAGAGGATGTCAAATATGATTGCACTACAACTAGATATCACATGTTAGGTAGAGAACAACGTGTGGTTTGAGGCCTCTTTGGAGTAGTGCCAATGGTGGAAGTACACGAGGGTACCCACAACCCAACTAATGTTTGTTTTATAGGACTTCATCCATGGTTAGGGTTTTGAAAGATTGAGCAGAGTATTCAGAGATCCTCACAGTGTGATTGAGAGTGATTGAATATAGAAATGACAAAGAGATTCAGACAAGTGACAAACCCAAAAAGTCACATATTACATTTTTTGAGTAGGTGCAAAACCATATAAATAGGTCAAAGACCATACATACGTTCCTCGACCCTATTGTATGGTCCTCCCCAGGAGCATCTTCAACTCACAGTTCTCATTTCTGAAGCACTGTTAGGTCCAAATCTCCCTGTTCCAACATTCAAAAACCCATATCAAGTTGTAATCATATGTAATTAGCTAAGTGCACTCAATCCCTTGTATTTACAAGTTTGCATTGTATCGTGTACCTTTGTTGCAAGTATTAATGCATTATTATGATATTAAATGGTTAATGTTGGAAGTTAATTAATCAAAACACCACCCGGTAAAATTTATTTCATTCCTAGTTAGATTATAGTTTTAAAACCCTAATCAAACATCAAAAGGGTGAAAACATTTGGTGAAATTGACTTTAAAATTGAACATTGTGCCTTTTTTTCCTTGCGGGTTAGATTCATGATTTATCTCACCATTTTTCTCAAGGATTGGCTTTAGTGCTTTAATTGACTTTATCTTGTGCCCCGCCTTTCTCACTCTCCGACTATCTCAATGCTAATTTCGATTATCAATAGTGGATTACCTCTCTCTTTCAACATATCCCTATTAACCTTGATACAAATATTTCTTATGTGGAATCAGGTATACAGAAATGCCTTTCTTTCCAAGAGGAACCCATATCCTTTACTTATAGTGATCTATCTCCCCAAGATGTTATTGACAATGGTTTACCTTTGTACATTCAAGTGAATATCAATAAGATATTGGTTAAGTATGTCCTCATTGACAATGGTTATGGTCTCAACATTTGCAACATATCCTTTTTACAACTTTTAGGAATTCATACCAAAGATGTTACCCCTTCCACAATCAACATTTGTAGTTTTGACAATGTAGCCCACCAACCATTAAACAAAATCGCATTCCTACGGTTTGTCATGTCATGCCTAATGATCTTAGTTATAATTTTTCATGGGGGTGCCCTTGGATTCATGTCATGCATACAGTGCCCCCTACGCTTCATGGTTGTCTCAAATATGCTTATCAAGTGACCACATACACTGTTAAGGATGATCTAACCCCTTTTAAGTATTGTGCTAACACCTCCCTATTTGAAACATATTTTCCCTGTATTCGCCTTGCACGAACCTTCATATCAAAATTATGGGATGGGTTATAACTATTTATTATAACATGGATTTGCCGACCAAGGACTGGTCGCAGTGGTTAGGGTAGCACTAGGCCCATCACCATTAAATATCAACAAACCAAGGAAGGTATTAAATACTTCGTATGCTCCTTATGTAAACCTTCTTTGCCACTAATGTTGATTCCAAACATTGCAAACCCATCACCAAGGTATTTACTACACATGATCACTCAGTTTTGTAGCTTTTTCTGAATCTCATGATAACAAGTCATCATCTGAAATCTTATCACTTGAAAAATTTACTAATGAATAATCCCTCCTTCGAGTACTTGGGATATATGAGGACCCCCCTTCCTTATTTCATAAAATAGGTTTCTTCACAATTTGCAGACCTGTGCATACTTTGGGGATGTGGATCCTTCATATACATTACTTGATTCTCCTAACAGAATTCCAACGACACCTTCTATCGAGGATTGATCTACATTACTTAATGAAGAGACTACATCTTTTAACTTCGATGCCAATACTGATCATCGCCTAATACTTCTTGTTGTTTCCCTTAGTGATAATGAATGAGTTGCAATAGAACAAGTGTTACAAGATTTCAATGATATTTTTTCTTGGAATTATAGTGATATTCCAGGGATTGATCCCTCATTTGCTATGCATAATATTGTGCTACATGATAATGCCAAGCTGATACAACAAAAAAATTGCAAGATGCATCCTAAGGTGGCTCTATTAGTAAAAAAAGAAATTCAAAAACTTCTTCATGTTAGACTTATTTGAGTCGTTGACAATCCGCAATGGATATCTAATATAGTCCCCGTGGCCAAACCAAATGGTGAAATTTGTTATTGTAATGACTTAAGATATTTATATAAGGCTTGTTCAAAAGATAGTTTCCCTTTCCCACACATAGACTTGATTTTCAACTTGATCACGGGATACAACATGCTCTCTTTCATGGATGGGTTCGATGGATATAATCAAATCAAAATTAACCCTATTGATCAAGAAAAGACTTCTTTTACTACCCCATGGGGTACCTTTTGTTACATAGTTATGCCCTTTAGATTAACAAAAGTGGGTGCTACTTATCAATGAGTTGATGTACATTTTTCATGATTACATACATAATATTATTGAAGATTATGTCAATGATTTACTCACCAAATCCACTCAATGCCATAATCACGCTAATGACCTACGACTTATATTCAAATGTTTACATTAGTATAATGTCTGATTAACCCCACACAAGTGTGTCTTTGGGGTGACTTCTGGTAAACTCTTGGGATACATCATCTCTCATCGTGGTATTGAGGTTGACCCTAAAAAATCCAAGCCATTGTTGACATGCCACCACTACAAAATCTTAAACAATTATGATCCCTTCAAGGAAAAATACAAGCTATTTGTCATTTTGTAGCACAATTGGCTGACAAGACTCAACCTTTCACACATTTATTAAAGAAAGATACTACATTTGTATGGGATGCAGATTGCCAATGAGCATTTGACAACATAAAAATATTTTCTCAATCCATCGGTTTTGGTACCACATATACCATAGAAACCACTTTTTCTTTACATTTCTGCAACAGAACATGCTCTTGGCACTTTAATTGCACAATATGATGATATCATCATGAAAGGGCCATTTACTATATTAGTCACACTTTTCTCCCCTATGAACACAATAATATTCCAATCAAGAAAATTTACATCACTTTAGTCTTTGTTACGGATAAATTGTGACATTACATGTTAAACAATGAGATACATGTCATTACCAAGGTAGATCCCTTATGTTACCTTTTATCTCATACTCATCTCTCAAGACATATCACTTGATGGGTCATGTTATTAACTGAATTCAATCTCCACTTTGTATCACAAAAATCAATCAAAGGACAAGTCATAACAGATCAACTTGCTGAAGCACCATTATTTGATCCCTCACCAATTAGTACTAAATTTCAAGATGAGTTTACTACCTATAATATTGACTCGGAAGTATGGACCATGTACTTTGACAGATCTTGATGTGTCATAGGAGCATGGGCTAGCATTGTTATTATAACACCCCAGGGAGAAACCGTGCCCTTTTCTTACTAGTTAGGATTTTCATGCACCAATAACATCGTTGAATATGAGGCATTAATTTTAGGCCTTTATACTGCACACACATTGCAATTCAACACATACATTTTTTGGCAACTCACAACTTGTCATTCATCAAGTCCAAGACATCTACAACACTAAGGAAGAATGCTTAATCATAGACAATACTTTGGTTAAATGACTTCTATCTACATTTACTACTACTCCATCACTAGTATTCCACATAACGATAATCGACATGCTGATGCGATGGCTAGTGCTCCCTCATTAATACCCTTAGATATCATTGATGATTACACCACTTTCACTATTTGGCAATTGCATAGGACATCTATTGATATCGATATTACTGATGCCCTTCACATCTTAACTACATGCCCTTCACATCCTAGCTACTACACATAGTGATGAAAACCTTGAGTGGTTTACTAACATTTACAACTATCTGTACCAGAAACAATTACTTGAAAATGCCCCACTACATGAAAAACATCGATTATGACGTGAAGCTCTCCGTTATGCCCTCATCAGAGGATCTTTGTTCAAATGTTCCTTCAATGGTCATCTGTTACGTTGTTTAGGAGTTGATGACACAAAAATAGCCTTATTTCATAGTTGTATGATAGTGAGTGTGGTGGTCACTTTAGTGGAAAATCCATGTCCCATAATCTATTATGACAAGGATATTATTGGCCAACCATGGAATAATACTATCACAAATATGCTAAATGATGTGATCAATGTCAGTGACATAACAACCTTAATCATGCCCCATCTCATACTTTACAACCCATCATTTCCCCATGGCCTTTTTCCATATGGGTATTTGATTTGATTGACAAGGTTAACCCTGAATCTGCACATGGACATAAATTTATAATCACCACTACAGAATATTTCACTAAGTGGGTTGAAGCAATACCTTTGGAAACTACCACAAATGATTACATTTGTCATTTCTTGCTTACACACATTATTACTCATTTTGGGGTTCCCTTTGTTATTGTTACCGACAATGGATCATCCTTTAAGAATCGTATTGTTAAGTAAATTTGTGCCAAAGTTTTGCATCAAACACACTTTTTCCACACCTTACTATCCACAAGGAAATGACCAAGCTGAAGCTACCAACAAAACCATTGTTAAAATCTTACGCAAAACTGTTGATAAATATGGTATTGACTGACACAATCAGATTATTTATGCCTGAGCCTACATAACTAGTGTATGTACACCTACTAATGCTACTCCTTTCTCTTTGGTTTATGGATTGAGGCTATTTTACCATTAGAATTAGAAATCCCTTCACTATGTGTTTTCTTAAAAGATATCATCAAAGACAATGACTATCATGAAAAGTGCTTATACGAATTAGAATTGCTCGATTCTAAGCGAGTTCAGGCCCTAGAACATATTCACATCTATCAAGAGCACATAAAATGTGCATATAACAAGAAATTCCATGCCCATGAATTCTGGATTGGTGATTTGGTTCTTAAAGAAAAACAAAAGAACACTACCGTTTAAAGTGCTTTGAAAGGCAAGTTCAAACCTAATTGGTTAGGCACTTATGTGGTTACTGAACGAATGGACCTTGATGTATATTGTTTGGCCACACTTGATGGTCAGATTGCCAAGAAACCTATCAATATCATGCACTTGTGGCAATATTACACTTGATCTACTCCTTTTTCATGTACATAGCTATACAGTAGAAAATTCCAAAAAAACATTGATACAATCACAAATGGATAAAACATTCAAATATATTAAAAAACAAAAAAACTCATTACCTATTTATTTACCATACATTGTTAGCACTTTGCATTATACATGTTGTTTATCCTTTTGGTTTGATAGATAACATTTTTTTCTTCTTTACACACATGCATTCATAGGGTATACTGAGCTTGATGTAAGGCATACAAACTTATACATGATTATGGGAGCTATCATGGTTCCTTACATACTTCTTCTGGGGGCATCCCTCCACACAAACTAGATGACTATTATTTCATTATAGTACCTTTTCACTTCCTCATTACACTTGATTACATACATAGTGTATTTGCTATCTTTTGAATTGCCATGACTAATACCTGTCTTATGCAGTGTTGATACTTTTGGTTTCACATGCTTTTTAATATCTCACTTGTTATGTCATTTTATCACATTATGATACTATTGTTTTTCATACATGCTTGCTAGTTGTGTGTAGTTCATTGCTTGTTACTCTGATTGTGGCCTAAGGGCCTTGATTGTCTTGTGACACTGTGGGCGTCCTATGTTTGTGGCATCAAGCCTTTCTTGTGTGATATTTCATATCTTTCTTGTAGGTCTAAGGGCCTTGATTGTCTTGCGACCCCATAGGTGTCCCACGTTTGCAAGCATTAAGCCTCAAATTTGAGGAATTTGGATTTTCCCCAAAACCCTAATGGAACATTGCTGGAATTTATGACAACCTACTGTATAAATCTAAGTTTTTTATGACAACAATATAATTTGATGTAAAAATTAGGGCATCGACCTATTTTAGGTCCCCAAAACCCTAAACGACCTAGGTAAAATTCAGATTTTAGTATCTTTCACACACAAATCTTCAGAAATACATCAACAACATGAAACCCTTGATGAAATCATGCAAAATAAATGCTTCAACAACAAAATACAGACTGCTGGAATTAATTATTGCTCAAAAACAACTGAAACTTCAAAAATCCATATCTTCAGAAATACTTGGAGATAAAATGCAAATGATAGCTCAAAATGACCACAAAAATGACAACTATCAAACAAAATTAGAATCAGATTTTTCCAACCACCAAAACCCATTGAAAAGTGATCATGAAATCTCCAAATGGGTCACCCAAGCTGGAAATGAATGTGGCAGCCCAAAAAAGCGTGCCCTAGCTGGAATTTGTGCCCTAGCATGGATGGAAACCCTTGCCGTTCTGAAATTCTGAATTTTAAGCTCACTTGTGACTCCCGGATGAAGCCACCAATGCAACAAATGAGGGTTTTCATCCCCAAGTGTTGTGACTATTGAGGGTTTTCGTCCTCAATAGGATCCAATGAGGGTTTTCATCCTCAAAGGTTGAAAATGAGAGCTCAATGCTCCAATTTCCAAAAGAGAAGTATCAAATTCACCAGATGATCCTTACAATGAGTCCCAACATTTGCCTTTATAGTTTTTTCTTTCTTTTTCCTTGTGGAGTGCACCATATGGGACCCTTTATTTCTTTTTTAACATTTACTTTTCCCCTTTTTAGTTCTCCTTTTGGGTCGCTCCACTTGGGCATTTAAAAATAATTAATTAAATGCACTTTTCCCTCTTTTTAATAATTTAATTAAAGTGCCAATAATTAAAATTACTTTAGCACTTAAAATTAAATTATTAATTTCCTTCTGTCCCCCCTTTTAGCCAACTGAAAATAATGAAAATAGGCTAAGGGTCTTATTTCTACTTTAGTATTTAAAAATACATTTTATTTTTAATAATAATATTATTAAGTTGCCCATAAATAGAGAGTTATCTGGGCTCAACTTAAAATATTATTAAGTATTTCTAATTTAATAAAGGGGACATTACAGTCCTCCCTCCCCAAATTTGCTTTCCCTCAAGCAAATGCAAGCTCCCTTCTTCACTCCTTGTTCCCTTCTGCAAATACCAAGATCCCAAAGCAACCTCAGGAACTCTTCAGAGTGGAAAAAAATTTCAGCAACCTCTTCCACCTTTGCTGCAACAACATACTCTTCATCCTTTGCCTAGGTTGAAAACAAACTCGATTGCTCCCACTCATGCTTGTCACGTGTGATGATCATTGTACTCTCCTTAAACATATGCAAACAATGCACTCTTTGACTCATAAGAGTCTCTTTATCAACACTCATATAGGTTGTTCCAACACGTGCAAAGTGCTGCCATGACTTTAAAAATGTTGCCATGATGATTTGCTTCAGCTGCACCCTTTCCCTAGCTTCTTCCATCTGCAAAGCTCCCCCATATTGTGCCAATTTACAGTTGTACATGACTGTTAACAACTGTTCTAGCACTTTGACAATGTCATAACAACAACAAATTTGATCTCCTTTTGCCCCATTCAAGGGTGTGAACCATGTAGGAGCTGAAAATGCTCTTGGAAGTAAGTGCATCAATGAAATAACAGTACTCTAGGGGCTGAAATTGCTCATGACAACAACATGGAAGTTGGAAAATTGTGACATGATTGTCCCAAATTTTGAACCTGGTGCAGCAAACATGTCAATAAAATCAAGAGCTCCCAACATCACTCCTTCAACCGCTTCATCATGGCTCATAGGCATGTTATTCAATCCTCTTCTCATGCTTGCATCTTCTTCAAAATTCCCATTCATGTGATGGACTTCCAAAGATCCACTCTTGTTGCCCCAAGCATGGTTGTAGCTGTACCGTTGCATTTTATTGCTCACAATCAACATTGTGGTGGCTGGAAACTCTTCTATAACAGCTGCAAACAACCCCTCATTGATGGTAGGTGGAAAATCCTTCCACCTTGTGTCTAAAAACACTTTGTGACTGTCATAAAAAGTGTTAAGGGGCTGGTTCATAAAGTATTTTTGCAAACAACAACAAAAGGAATAGGACAACAACTGTTGGCATACTTTAAATTCTTCAAAAAATTCCAAAATGACAGTGTTATAGGGGCTGGAATCAACCATATAGTGACTAAATATGCTTCAACAATATCAAAAAATTGAAGATTACTCAAGTGTATGACTGAGACTACTTGTATGGTTGCATACAAAATGTTGGGAAGTTGGAAAATGTGGAATGACAACAACTCTACAACCAAAATAGTGAAGCCCATTTGAAGAAACACCTCCTCCTTGAGTCCTCCTTCACACCATGACTGAAAACACTTTCATGGTATGTTATTGAAGTCCATCAAAATCATGCTGGTAACCTTGACAACAACTAAAAGATGGGTACATCTATTACCATACATGACCACTTTCCAACTCAATCCATCTTGAGTGATCAACAATGGTGACTATCCTCATAGCCTTCCCATTCAAGTATAGCACTTGCCCTCCAAGGAGTATCCTATAGGATCTTGAACATTGATTCTCCAACATTTCGTTAGAATGCATGACATACTTCATAGGGGTCCTCATGAACTTCTTTTCTAGCCAAATGCATGAGGTAAAGAATTCATTAAAATAGTAACATTGAACTCCTCAAAGACCTTACCCTTCTTGTATCTCCAAAGATCACCTGGAATCCCAAACTTCCATGTACAAGTAATTTGGAACTTGTATGAAAGGGTCTATGTGCCCTTTGCCCCTCATAGTGTTCTTCACTCTATCACCATTTTCACTATGTTGTCCATGATGACCACAAATTCGTTGTGATATACTATGAAGCATTAAACTTGACATATGATCATTCTTTTCAACATACTGCCCATGATGACGACACATCTGAAATGACATAGTAGGAAATAACAAATCCACAACACTTTCATACCTTTGGTTGTCCTCAACTTGTTCACCTTCCTTTTCCGGATGAAGATTGGTTGAAATATCTTTAACACTTCCAACCTTGTGGCTCAGAATTTTTGAGTTAGGACCAGCATTCTCCTTCACCTTGATTCTTCATATTCAACAAGTGAAGCTCTTTCCGCCTTGACTCCATCCATATTTTGTTGACACATGCATGGAGCATCTCCATGGTTCTCATCAAAGTCATGTACACCATCAACTTGCTTCTTATTGATTGTTGTTCTAAAAATTCCAACAAGCTAAACATCAACATTATCAAGGAATTTGGCTTCAATCCACCAAATCATACCTTTCTCTCCACAATTTTGCAATTCAGATTTTTCTTCTTTCCTTGGCTCATCTCCTTTGGCTGAAGTAAGAGCCTTCACACTATTAATCTTGTCAAGTGCCTTCCCATAGCTGTCCTGAAAATCCATCTCATATGGCAATGGCTCAATCTTTGAAATGCTCGGAAGATGGATAGGGGCTTCTTGGAAAAGATCCTCTTTCCATTTGGTACCTTTCATCTTATCCTCATTGTTAGAATAATTCTCATGATGATCAAAACATTGTAAGGACATAGTATGAGGGTGATACAATAAATCCTTGCTATGGAGATAATCAAATTGCTTACCATTAGTTGTTGATATGAAAATTCCAGCAAACTGAAAATAATCATTAGTACCCGGTGAGGTACTTTTCTCATGTGCATGCCTTCCCACAAAGTCTTCCTGGAACTCCACCTCATAAACTTCATGATTTGAAGGGAAAATTATTGTTGTTTCTTCTTTTTGCCACCTTCATATATTGCCTCTTCTCTAAATTTTTGTAGGTGTTGTTTTGCTTGAGTGGCTATCAACTTAGCTTCCCTAGCTCTTCTTAGCCATTCATCACACCTTTGTTGGGTCTTCATTACATCTTCTGCACTTGAAAATCTGAATTCTTTTTCTTTTTAACCCCAACATTTTGTTCATTTGAATCCATACTTTTCCTTTGGAGGACTCTTCCTCTTCAACTTGCATGGTGGACTCCTCTATGGGTTGTTCCTTCTTCAATCTCCAACAACTTTGATTGCTCTTTTTCCTCATGCTCCACCATCAAAATGTCTTCCTTAACAACTTCTTGAGGTTTTGATTCTTTCTCTTCTTCCTGCAACCTTCTTTTTAACAGCTCTAATTGTATCACCACCATAGGAATGGGATCTAACGTTTCTTCCTTTTGTAAGAACTTCGTCTTGAACTTTGAAAAATCATTAGTTGCTTAGTTGTTGTCCTCAAGATCCACAAGTTGGGAAGATCGTGCTCTGATACCATTGTAATGTCCCTTTCAGGCTCAAATTTGAGGAATTTGGATTTTCCCCAAAACCCTAATGGAACATTGTGGGAATTTATGACAGCCACATGTATAAATCTGATTTTTATGACAACAATCTGATTTAATGCAAAAATTAGGGCAACGACCTGTTTTAGGTCCCCAAAACCCTAAGCGACCTAGGTAAATTCAAATTTTAGTATTTCCCACACACAAATCATTAAAAATACATCAACAACATGAAACCCTTGATGAAATCATGCAAAATAAATGCTTCAACAACAAAATACGGATTGCTGGAATTAATTATTGCTCAAAAACAACTGAAACTTCAAAAATCCATATCTTCAGAAATACTTGGAGAAAAAATGCAAATGATAGCTCAAAATGACCAAAAATGACAGCTATCAAACAAAATTATAATCAACTTTTTCCAACCACCAAAACCCACTAAAAAGTGATCCCGAAATCTCCAAATGGGTCACCCAAGCTGACAATGAATGTGGCAGCCCCAAAAAAACGTGCCCTAGCTGGAATTTGTGTCCTAGCACTGATAGAAACCCTTTGTTCTGAAATTCTGAATTTGAAGCTCACTTGTGACTTCGGATGAAGCCACCAATGCAACAAATGAGGGTTTTCGTCCCCAAGTGTTGTGACTATTGAGGGTTTTCGTCCTCAAAGGATCCAATGAAAATGAGAACTCAATGCTCCAATTTCCAAAAGAGATACTAAAATTCACTATATGATCCTTACAATGAGCCCCAAAATTTGTCTTTCTAGTCTTTTTTTTTGTGGATGCAGCATATAGTACCCTTTATTTATTTTTAAAAATATATGTTTCCCCTTTTTTAGTTCTCCTTTTGGGTTGCTCCACTTGGGCATTTAAAAATAATTAATTAAATGCACTTTTCCCTCTTTTTAATAATTTAATTAAAGTGTCAATCATTAAAATTACTTTAGCACTTAAAATTAAATTATTAATTTACTTCCTTCCTTTCCCCCCTTTTAGCCAACTAACAATAATGAAAATAGGCTAAGAGTCTTTCTTTTTGCTTTAGTATTAAAAAATATTATTTTATTTTCAATAATAATAATATTAAGTTGCCCATAAATAGAGAGTTATCTAGGGCTCTATTTTAAAACTAAATAAATAGAGATTTATTTAGGCTCAACTTAAAAATATTATTAAGTATTTCTAATTTAGAAAAAGGGGACATGCAATGCCGAACAAAATCATCATACTACCTAACCAAGTAAAAGTAAGATCAACACTAATAGATATATTTGCAAAACTCAAGCCACTTCTAGGATGTGAAGAGTTCACAATAGAAAACATGAGGAAAATCCACATAGAGACAAGTGCCACAAGTGTGATGAAGAATGTAGGAAGGAATTCAAATGAGAATGAGTGACAAGAAAGGGAAGAGGCGATGTATATATTGTAGGTGGTATGTGTGACAAAGGCAATTATGAGGGCCAATGGGTATAAAATGACCATAACCCATCCCATGACATGAGTGGTGGCATAGATGGGCAGAGGTGAAATAAAAAGTTGCATTGAGGCAACAAAGAATTAGGGAAACACAAAAACACGCACCATAAGATCGTGTGAAAACGAAAATTCTATCTCTACAACATGAAAGCGATTATTTGTTTATACTTTTTTAATTAACTAATTAATTTATGAAAATTGGTGTAGACATTATAACACCAATTTGAATTTGTCCTTCTCCAATAGATGCAAGAGTCCTTCCTAGTAGAAAGAAATAAAACCGTCAAATTTGGAGATCACTGCATTTATACTAACATTTGCAAGTAAATCAACAACTATGTTAGCTTCTCGGTACTAGTGTTTGATGACCACATGTTGAAAAGAGGATAAAGCCCAATAGGTCGAAAGAAGCTAGTCGAGCTTCCATTTTGGAGTTGTGCTCTTTAAAAAGGCATTAATCACCTGAAACAAGTCCCCCTCATTTTCCAAATTTTGCACTCCACATTTCTTTGCAAGCACAAAGCTCTTCTAGCGGACCATGTATCTCAGCTTTATTGTTGTTAGCATGTGGAATATAAATGAAGCCATGACAATGAAACCTATATCACACAATCTATAGATGCAGACATGCCCAACAACTCCTAGGTTACCTTTTGTTTCACAATACTAGAAGAATGAAGGAGAAATATTATTTAATGAAGGTTATGACAGTGAGGTTATCTCTCTCTCTCTCTCTCTCTCTCTCTCTCTCACACACACACACACACACACACACACACACACACACACAATCTTTCACTTGGATAAAAAGGTCTCTAAATTAAAACAACAATTATAGTCCCAACCTTATATTTCCAGCCTAATGCATTATTAGTCGTCTCTTACCCCACAATTTTAGCTTAAATTTGGTTTCCTATTTACAACCATACGAATCAGCTCACTATTTCAAATAAAAAAGAATATAGTAGAAGAAGAAAAAGAACTTTTAACGTCCATGAGGCTACCAAAAATAGCCCATGGGACAATAGATCTTGCCGAAGATTTTTTTGGCATTCAGATCTCTTGTAGGCAAGTTTGATAATCGGCTCCCCTATTTTTTTCAACCATATTCTCGCTGAAAATATCCTATAAGGATGCAGCAGCTACCGTACTAGCAAACTGGGCCCTATCATTGTAAACATTACACTCCAATATGAAATATTTCTCTGATTCCACTGCACCAGACGTGCAGAAGACACAAACTCTCTCTTCCCATACCTCTTTAGGTCTTTTCCATCTGCCTGTTTCACACCGAATACGATGTGAATTAGTCCTCAATTGAGCTATGAAGATCTTTGTTTTCCACGGGATATTTGCCCCTATAAAATCATTTTGTTCATGTCAAACGTAGAGTTATATTCCTCCAAATAGTACCTCTTCTTTTTCCCTAATGACTTTCCCCACATAACTTGGCAGAATTTATCTATAACAAAAGTCTTTATCTCTTGGCTATATATACGTAGCTTTGAAAAGTTTCCTTATTTGTGTACCCTTTACAATTCAATGTGTAATTGCTAGTAAAATCATTCTAGTTTACTACCAATGTCATATGATGTCACTATCATTTATATTTTATTAAAAAAGTTGTCTCATCAATTTTTTATAATAGAGAGTAGTCTCATATTTTGTATGTTGTCATGTACTTTACAGGTGGGGCACTAGCAATAGTGAACCTTAAAAGGGAGTTTCATTTCGTTTTCCTTTTGATTTACATCAAAGATGAATAAATAAATATGAGAAACAAATAAAAATAAACAAATTTCAAATAAGTAAAACTAGAACTATGATGATAATACTTCCCATCTTGAAAGTGATAACACTTTCCATCTTGAAAGTGATAACACGCTGCATGGTTTTATTCATCAAAGTCAATATGTACAATTAAAATTATTGGAAGCTAATAGTCAAATATCTTTAAGCTTAAGCTAAACTATGGTAAATCTTTTACTTACAACAATAAAATAAGACAAAAAATCCATCCTTTGCCTAATAAAGTGTTGTATAAATAATCCAAAACAATGGAAAAAATGTGCATTGCCTGCCTATTTATAAATTATATACATTTTTTTCTGAAATTAATTGCAACTGGGTGCTTATACTACAAAATTTAATTACCAGAAAAATTCAAAAGCGAGACAATGGTCTCAAATTTGGAAGGGCCAAATGTCTCTTTGCAGGTAATTGTGATTGTTTTGAATGCCTTGTAATTTTGGGCTTCTGCCATCCTAACCGTTCTAAGTACTCTTCAATCAACCTGCAATTCACTTCTATGTTATTTGATGTTTCATACTTCACACCAATTCAGTTTAGTAAAGAGAAAATATAATCAACATTAAAAACATTAGTTGGTAACATACATGCCACAAAGTGCCTTTTGGGAAGACGCTACCTCGCGATCTGGAAAACTTTCCTCGAAGTGGAAACCCAACCAAACATATAGATCTAGAACCTTTATCATGAGAAATTACTTCAAATGAGAACTACCAAAATGCATCTCAGTAATATAAACCTACAAAATGAATGATATAAGGAGTATGGTTCATGCTATAAAGATAAACATTGAATTCATGTGACCACTGAAACACACCTTATGAATGGACTCCAGTTCTATCAATGCATTATGTGTTTTTGGTATACGGAGGGTTTCAGGTGTAAAAATCTCTTGTAAGTGTACCCGACCCTTTTTTGCATAAGCTTCTGCAAACTATTCAATCAATCACAAATGAAGTATAAGATAAGCAATTTCTGAATGATTTCAGGAATCTCTCTACCTAACTTCTGTTTCAAAACATAATACGTTGCTACCCCTAGAGATAATAGAGCATTACTTACTTGAATGAGCCCTTGAGCTGAAATATTATCTTTTATATCAACAGGACTGCAAAAATTGATCCTGTTAGTCTATTCATCCTCCATAGATTTATTTCTTTTAACCAGCGAAATAAAAGAGCTTATATTATACAAAATAAGTCAAAATAGGCAATAATTTAGCTTTTGCTACTAGGAAGCATATAAAGCACTGATTACAAAGAAAAGACATACAGAAGGCGCATAGCCTTCTGAAAGACCCTCCTTCAGCATATTTTGGCTGTTCCCAGAAATATAATATCAGATTTTATCTCGCCTTGGTTTTTCTAAAATCAAATCTGATTGTTATCTTTCATATTTAAAAATCAGATCTGATTATATATTTTCTTTCCATTTTAAAAAATCAAATTCGATCTTATCTTTATTTTCCTTGTTTTTGGACAGTCATATAGGATCAAATCTGATCTTAAACTTTGCCAAAACCAAAGATTAACGTTCTTAAAAGAAAATGAGCTATGATTGATGGTAAAATGACAGCTAGGGAGAACATGAATGGAGACAGAGAAAAAGTGGAGTGAACATATGACTTGAATCCATATTTAGGAAAAACTCGGTTATCACAGGAATAGAAACAAACAGTGTGTGCTATGTGACTATATCACTAGAGGCACTCTCCCTCAATGTCAACTGTTTCTAATGCTCAGAATTTAACATCTCCACTCATGATTTATTACCAGTTTTCCTTGTAATTACTTATTTATTTCTAACTTTGTTTCCTTCGAGCTAGCATTGTGTTAGTTATTTCAACTTAATTTATACTCAACTTGGATAAGCTCCTTTTCAGCAAAGGAAAAAATTTCATGGTATGGCTTCTGCCCATCTCTAGTCAAGGGTCGTGTCACTGATCTCGTTCGTCCATCTTTAGTCGACGGGCCTACATATATAGAATAGATCATGGTCATCCATCTCTAGTCTCGTTTGTCCATCTTTAGTCAACGGGCCTAAAAAATATAGTGATTGATTAATGCAAATCAATGCTAATAATTACAAGAATTTCTTTTACTGTAAATTTTATATTTTCCGCTTGATTTGATCTGGGACTGGTTTATCATACTTCCTTTATTCTGAAGATTAAGATTTAATGCAACCTGCAAGCAGTCACATGTAAACTATCTGTAACTCTAATTTCAAAAATGGACATTCATTTTGAAATAATTTTCATCATAAATGCTCAAATCAATCATCTATTTGTTTAATATGCACATCAGCTTCGGTAAATAACATCAATGCATCCACCCTTACACATATGTTTAAAATTTGAAGTCATATTAGCAAATGCTAAATTTCCAATTTAATGTCTCGTCTTTTCAAATGATTGGCGTTCCTTCTTTGCATGTACTCAACTAGACACCTAATTTTGCAAATAAATCTTCTCTTCAATAATTTTCACTTCATCTTTCTCCATGTGTGCCTCATGTCCAATCTTATTACCTATTTCAATGATTACAAACTGCACCTACTGAACATAATCCAATTCGAGGTTGATTTTATTTTCAAAAGCAGTAGTACTTTGATAGATCTACAATGTAGATATTGCATTCACTTTTGTACAATGGAGATCAAATGCTTCTCTTTTGCTTGAATCAATCAACACTCCTATGATGTGCTAAGTATTATTTTTCAAGAATATAAAGCTTTAGCACTACTAGTTTTTGTATTTGCAACATGAATATCTTGAAACTGGAAAGGCTGTAATCCAGAAATGTTGTGTTCCATGGCACCTTGGCCCCACCATGCTTCTCACACTTTCCCACCTCTCCTTCAATAAATCCTAAGCGCCACTAGTTTCTTGTTACAAAACAATTCAAAGCAAGGCTCGTGTTTTTAAAAATAACCATAACTATTTTAGGTTGAAGGTTGAATGTTTAATTAATATTTCTTTCTGCAATCTCAATTTATTCACTGATTTAGTTAGGAATAAACAAAGACTGAACTAAATATCTTCAGTTAAATTGCAATCTTCTTTCAAGAGGATAATAGTTACAGTTTTCCATTTTCTTTTTGTCTCAATGCTCAAACAAACAAAGATAACTCTAAATGTTTTAAGCTAAAATTGAAATATGTCAATTGCAGGCAATGAAGCAGGGAAACTTGTCTCCAGCTCGGGAGATGGGTACACAGACATCCCTTGAGACCTGGAGACATCTGCCTAATCTACTGGGCCATCTCCTCTGATCAATGCCTGTCTCCCACTGAAAAACAAAAACTCAAATGCCGCACACCCTGGCCCCTACTGGTAATCCCAAATCCTAATCTACTAACCCAACTCCTCTCAAGCTTCCTCATGACACAGTACAGCAAAACAAACATAAAAAATCATTTTGATAGGTGTAGAAGTGAAAATTGATGGCAGCAAAAGAAAAAAGGGAAGCCTTGAGGCAGGAAAAACCTACAAAAAAACATAGAGAAATTTGTAAAGTGTGTAAAACAAAGAGAGAGGAAAGAGTAAATAGAAGAAAAAGAAGAAAAATTTCAAGGGCAAGGATTCATCTGGTGTATTTTTTTGTTAATGGAAAATGCTATCGAACTTTGAATTTTTTTAATCAGAATTAGGTTAGCTAATAAGAATAGTAATGCCATAGTAGCTTGTTTTTTAAATATTTTATTTTTGAATCTGTTTTAGGTCAAAATTGAAAACAGTTTTAATTTTTGTTTTCATTAAGTATTGAAAGAAAAATTTAAAATATTTTTTTTCCCATTTTAATTTAAATTAAAAATTTAATTATTATTTTTAATTTAAATTTAAAATTCATCACAATACATTTTGTTTTGATGTTTGCTTTAACGTGATGTCAGAATATTTATATTTTAGTATGTTGATTGAATTTCAGGTGCGAAAGGGATTAGTGGGACTGTGACTATAATATGCAAGTTTTGTGATAAGAACCTTAAGGGCGACTTACACAAGGGTGAAGGTCCTATTTTTTCACATTAAGGAGAGAGAGGATGAGTCTTTATTCGGGGATGAAAAACGTGCTAGAAGATTTGAGGACACGAGAAGGATGAAGGGGAACTTGCCAAGGTTGTAAGTGATGTACCTTCATAATTAATTATTTTAATTACTAATCATGGCATTGGAATGGTTCGACGAGGGGGAAGAAGACAAGACTTGTCAAACAAAGCAAGGAGAATTTGTATTTCTTCATTATGAGGTCGGTCTTCTTAAGTGAAGATTAAAAAGTGCATTAAGAGGTCGGCCATAAGGATTGGGCCTCCAATTCATCCTTGGCACCAAAGAAGGGGTACTTAAGGAGGATCGAATGGAGGAGGATGATCATCTATCATTTATTTGGACATTTACTTGGAGTGGAGTTAGTGTAGCTTTTTTTCTTGCCCTTGAAGGACAAAAACCCTTCCTTGGTCACCTATTGAGGATGAAACCTTTCAATAGAATCACACTTGGTGACGGAAACCCTTGTTTGTGCATTGGTGGCTTTATACGGAGGTCACAATTTTAAGGAGGATTTCATATTTATTTCTTCCCTTCTAACCCTAGGCGACTTGCTTGGGTGAAGGGTTTGATATCTACTAGGGCACTTTTGGACAATTTGAGTTGATATTATTGTTCTTCATATTTTATAAAGCTGGAATATACAATTTGGTGATTTTTGAAGAGATTCATGAACTATTTTTAGCCCTTGTTTGTGGCTGCCCTACTGCTGTCATAAAATTAATTGCAGCTGGGTGTAATCTCGTATTTTTTCTATTTTTGATGTAATTTGGATGGATAAATGTTGTCGTGCTTGAAATAATTATTTAGAAGCATTTTCAGTTGTTATTGCATGGTTGTATGATGACTTGAAGTGCCTATATAGTTCACTGCCCTAAAGGACTGATTAATGATTGCTCTAATAGGGTTAAAGTGTGTTTCTAGTCATTTTCAGATTGATGTTTGTTGGTTGATGGTGTATTTTCAGATTTGATTCATTTGGGGTTGTGACCAAACCCTTATTTTCTATTTTAGCCCTAGAAAGGAACATTACAAAAGTGGAATTGAACACAAAAGGCTGGCATGGTTCAAGTACTCAAAAGTTCCTATTGCTGAAGATTGAGTCATCAGGTAAATCATTGTATGAGTCAATACACATTGGCAGTGTGCCAAACCCCATGGAATGTAATTGAGGGGGTATTATTCCATGGTTGATTGTTTCAGTCTTTGTGTTATGTAATGTGTCTTAAGACAATATCTGGATGTTGTAATACTCATGGAGCAATCTATAACCCAATGGGCAAGGCATGCAAGTCCCATGTCAAATTGTGATAATGTTTACACAAAGTCTTTTCAACTAAATCCTTATGAAATTTAATATTTTAAAGTGCAAATGTTAATTGAGTATATTTGGAAATGTGCCGGTCTTTTTCTTTTTTTCCCCCCAATTGGTACATGCTTTTGACCAAAGCTATGAACCATAATTACAGACAGCCACAACCGGCCTCGAATCCACATCAAACGGCCAGAACCTGCCTTGAATCCACACCATACAACCATAACCAACCTCAAATGTCAAACGAGAATTGAACCTAGGTGGGGCTGGTCACTAACCAGCCCACTTAACCATGGCCCAACATCTCATCAGAGGAAGTGTGTAAGTTAAGTGAAGAGGAAGTGTGCAAAGTTAAGTGAACACAGTGTGTCCATAAGTCAATCCTTAATATTTGCAAATCTTTAAGGTCAATCCAATAGCAAGTTGATTAATCCCATAGTGCAAATATTAGTTATAAATGCAATAAAATGTATTAGGTTCATGAGTGAGCCAAGTTGTAAGTTGAGTTAAGGTGTTGTTGGAGTTCATGAGTCTAGAACTGAAGGTACTTATGCAAGAACATGTGCAATGCAATGTAATCTAAAAGACATGAAGAGTAATGTGAATATTTGGTTGACTCTTCTCGCAGCTCCTTGAAAGGGCCTGCAACTTTGTGTAATGTCCATTTAATGTGTTCATGATTGTATTAATGGAGTGTGCTTTTAGTATGTAACAACCCATATATTTAATGGTGATATCATTTATCTTTCCTTCTAAAATCAATTTTACTATTTCTTAGCAGAAGTGAATCATGTCTCTGTAACTAATTCCAGCTGCATGCAATTTCTTCAAATTTTGAGACTGTTATAGAGGTTTGAGGAGTGAGCTTTGTATCACCTGTGTGTAGCCAAATTTGGAAGAAGACTTTGGGCTTCAGGAAGGTATCAACTGTTTCCATCACAAACCCATCAGGCAGTCATACCATTTCTATTTTCATGAAGGAGAAAATATTTTAACTTCAATTTCCTCGCATTTTCCACAGATTTCTAAAGTGAAGGTTTCCATGTCCCTTTTCTCATTCATTTTTGTAGGTTTGTTCCTTTTGTGCTTTCGGATTAAAAATTGCATAAAACCCCAATAAACCCATCATGCAAGGAAGCCACGCCTCTCAAATGCAAAGGAGATCACTCATTTCATGTAATTCTCCTACTTCAATTACACTTTTTGTTGCTGTCCATAGAGCAAGTTAACAAAATTCCATAAAGCTTCCATCGACAAAACATTTGTGTTAAAACCCACCAAGGTAAAATCCAAGCATAAGGAAATTAAGAATGTGACTTTGCTAAGACCATTCAAGGGAGGTGGGGGGCTAATGGAGACCATATTTCCTTTGTTTTTCAGTTTCAGCCCGGAAAGGGACATTACAGGAACTATGAAGACGATACTCCACACTCTATAGGAGATGTAGGGTTCCAAAGTCTAGATCTAGGATAGGGAAGTGGCATCTAACTCGCTCCCAATAATAAGTTGATGATAATAGGCTTGTTATCAGGTTGTAACAAGTTATGGATTCTTATGCTTGGGTTGTAAACATGGGTTGCAAGGATCGATAGTTGCAAAAAGGTTGTGAAACGCAAAGGGGTTGTTTATAAGGCAAGGCTGATAGATAAATAATACAATAAATCAATAATGTGTTGCTCTACTCTAACCTATCCATGACAACATCGAACAAACATCCAAATCTGAGATAACATAAAGGAAATGAGAGGTTAGAGATACTAACCTGATTGCAAACACCATAATTGCATTAACTTCCCTCAGGGTTAGCAGCACCTTATGAGAGAGTTGATGTGGGGGATCACAAATGAATAAGAAAAGACCTAGATAAGTCAGCTCAAAAGGTTGGGTAGAGTGTAGACCATAGTAAGTGCAGCTCCTATGCTTGAGAATTTTAAGTACCCAATGCTCCAAGTGTGGATTTTAAAAAGATAAGTAAGACCAACTTCAAGGCCTCTAAGGCTTTAAGGGCAGATTGGCGAGTGCCAGCAAACGTAATGAGTAATGGTGATGATGTGGAATGAGTGCTCAAATGTCAAGTATATATAGCAATCATGATTGGGTATTGCAATGTCAATCATGGTCAATACCATCAATTGTTAAAAATTGCAAGCCAGATGATATCACCCATGGTCAATACCGTCGGTTGTGGGAAATGCAATATCATGGGGGTCAAAAAGCAAGTCTTGGCAAATGGAGGGAGACTCAAATTTGTTGAAGGTGTCACGACTAAGGCATGTGTGTGCTGAAAGTAGGTATCGAGGTCACTGTAAGAGGATGGTAAGGTGATGTCATAGGGAGGTTGTAAAAGACGACTATAGAGGTATGAAAACATGTGAAATGTGATGCAATTGGACTACACATCAAGGCCCGCTCATAAGCACCACTGCTAACCAGCAAAATGCAGCTAGTGAAGGTTACATGTAACCATTTCTGATTACTCCCCGTGTACTCCTCACTCCTGATAATGTTCCTAAAGACACCGCTCAAGGGAAGCAAATGCACCAATGGTGCTTGCAAAGAGCCAAAGTCAGTAAAAGTGAAAAATTAGGTGTATACACGATGGTAGGAGAAACCCAAGAGTGAATGTGAAAATAAAGGCTATCAAAGGGCCTTAAAAGGAACAATGGTTAGATAAACCCAAGATGGAAGGAAAGATAAAAGCTGATATTAGTTAATATCAAAAATATGCTAATATGTGAAAAAGATATAAGATATGATAGCACACAAATAAATGACGAGCTCATAGATGGCACATGACATCAAATACACTTCTTTTGTGCATATCATAAATTTGCGTCTAAATATCATATCTCATCCTAATCATGGTGTCCTCGACCTCCTAAAAGACCTTGGAGATTTTCTAGCATATCTTCGCATGCGATGCTACCATGGTGTCCTCAATCTTCTCCAATATTCTTGCTAGAACCTCCTTGCGGATGTCATCCATGGAAAAGGTAGGGATAGAACGAGTGGGAGGGTGTTCCTACAACTGCAAATGAGGGAAATGAAGAGGTTGCTCTACCTCTCCTTGAAGGTGTGCATGGGACACTCTAGACTCGTCTATGGAGTGTGTATAAAAGTTGTGGTGATGACAATAATGTTCCCCTTATTTGCGAGTGCGAGAAGAGACTTATAGGGCAGCCTTCACCTTGGAGTGTTGGGAAGGCAGCCCATTCTATTATTATCAAAGTGCTTAACAGGATGCCATGGAATGCATAGCAGTGTTCCACAAAGACGCGTCCCCCCAAAATTTAGTCGCCCCAGAGACGGGACGTTTCGGAGACTCAGAGACACCATGGGAGCATCCCCAACCATCCCGTTTAATGTCCCTTTCTAGGGCTTAAATCAAAAATAAGGGTTTGGCCACAAACCCTAATCCGTTTTGAATCATGCATCTGGATTGGATACACCAACTTACCGCAGTGAAAATAATACGATTTTATAGACAGCAGATCCAACAATATTAGAAACCCTAGCAGCGAACTAAAAATTACACCTTTAGGGTATCAAAATCAGTTTAGAACATTAATTAATATCCCTCTAGGGCAGTGAACTGTACCAGCACTTCGGAAATATCATTCACATGCAATATGGACTGAAAATTATCATAGAAATATCCCAAATACTCAATGGAAAACCAGCAATATGAAATCTGGAACAAATATGTATTTTATGAATTTATGCTAAGTGGCAAATACAATTGAAACTTCTAAAATTCATAACTCCATCAATACTTGGAGTATCAACACAAACCAATGCTCAAAATGATCTTGAAAAGACCAGATATCCAATGAAAGAAGAAATCACAATTTTTCCAACCATGAAAACCCACTAAAAAGTGATCCCGAAATCTCCAAATGTGTAGAACATACTGGAAATGGATGTGAAATCCATGAAAATGATTGCCAATTACAACCCAAAACTATCATAAGTGAATCTAAACTAATTGGTGGCTGACCCAACACAAGAAAAAAACTGAAAATCAAACTTGGATATGATGTCATGGCTGTAATAAATTTGAAAACAGTCCCAAATGTGCCCTAGATCTGAAAAACAACCTTCCAAAACTAGAAATGCCTTAATATGTAGCACAATAGTGAATCCCGGGGTGGATCCACCTCACAAAGTTGAGAAGTTTGCATTCCCCAACCTTCAAACCTTGGATCTGTTTTGGAAGTCATACCAAAGTTCCTTCTCCTGAAAAAGGGTTTTCATGCTTAGAAATATGTCAGATTTGATCACAAGCAAATAGCTTAACATGCAATGATAGAAAATAGATTGACAAAAGATGATCAGGGGTCAAATGAATACTCAAACCTCCTTTTATTGCAACCTTTCCTTGCCTTTTTCCATGGTTGGACTACTCCATGTGGGACTAAAAGTGATTTTTAATTTACGAAACTTGACTTCCTTATTTCTATTTTATCTTTATGAATACACTTTATGATAAAGTCACTTTAATGGCATAGAAAGTCTTCTAATTAATCTATTATAACATTTAAAGTTGTTTATTTATCGTATTGTTATACAAGTCTTACTTAATTTCAACTTCAAAATATTCCCACGATAAACTACGGTCCCTTGCAAATTTCCCTGGCAAGCCCCCGAAGTTTGAATTTTTAATCTAGGGAAGAGAGGGTCTCATGGTGAACCCAATGTGTTATTTGTATGAGGACTATTATAATGTGGCCTACACATGGAGGCTTCAAAAACTATTATGGGCACACATCTACGAACACTTTTGAACCCTTTGGTATAATTGCATCGACAGATGGATACAGAGACGATTCATCAAGGCAACATCATGCAGTTGCGTTACTAGGATAGAACTCCACAATCGGATTACTATTCCGGTACATCAGTTAAGGTCTTATCAGAGGCATGGTCCCATTAAGGGGGGCCTTTAAATACGTCTCAGAGAGGATGATATCTGACGAAATATGTAGAGATGCCATTGTTGATGAGCTACTTAGATTTTTAAGGTCCTATCAGATGGATTTGGCTTTTTTTTAGTCTTCCTCAACAAGAAGAAACACTTCTGAGATATTATAAATACAAATTAGATATTTATAAATTTAGTTTAAATGTACGGTAAGAACTAGAAATAGAAGTATTTCATTCTTTTATTTATTCAATGTAATTAGTTTAATGGCAGGAATGTTATTAATTTTCAGTTTAAGAGTTTGTGGTTTAGGGAAGATTATGTTTTCCCCCTCAATAGACACCTCTTAATATTTAGGGGGCTAAAAAAGTCTAGCTCCTATCCGCATTTTGTCCATCAGCCATTCTATTACATTCCTGTAAGCTGATAGGTTTAAAATAAGCATGTTCGACCTTCTGCTTCACGAAAATAGGAGCCCAAGCCCCCCCATGGTTGACAACCAACAGCCTTAATAGGACCTTGATACCTATAAGTTGCGATGCACTAACCAATTGAGTCAACTTAGTGTGAGGATTTTACGTGATACAATTGCATAGATTTGAGCGTGGTATGACACCATTGTTTGGCTGTTACACTGATGTTAGTATGTGTTTCCTAATAATTGCAATGAGCCCCACACAATGCAATGGAGTCCTATGTTGTACTACAGAGGGGATATGCAGTCTTTGGAAGGCAGGGACGTGATTTGCAGAGAAGCAATACCATCAGTGTGTAGATGTTAGAAGTCTATGGTGAAGGTGTTAGAAGATAGTATTTGTAGTTTATTGACAGTGTTGGTGTTGTCAGAGTGAGTCATAGGCGTTTTCTTCCTTTCCAAAACTAAAGCCTCCAGTGCGACTTAAACTTATTTTGGAGTAGCTTAATGAAATAAGAATATTAAGACGATTTGATTGAGGACTTCAAACAAGTCCCCTTTCACATGTCGACATGACTCTATGAGCATTCAAGTTTGCAAACGCTTTCGGGTGAACTATGACTTTTTTGAGTCAAAACTTGTGGAAAGCGAGCAATCTGACAAATCCTTGAGGCAATATGGGCCTATGGCATAGCTTTGGACTAAGAGAATCCCTTAGAAAAATCGCATCATTCGATGTAACATTGTTTTTTGCAATGCGAGTTAGTGTTTAAGTATTATTATGAGGAATTAGAAATGTTATTAAATGTGAGTGTGTGTGTGTGTGCGATAAGTGTTGCCGACGCTTGTTGCCGATTCCCGACTATAGAGAGACGAGACATGTTGAGGGCCGATCCAATATCTCATGTACGATGTGATGCAACTTGTTGAAACAACTCATAGAGATAAAGTCAAGGGAGGATTACTAGGAGATAAGTGTGAGAGATAATAGAGATAAGAGATTGATGTTGACTCCTTTATAGGAAAACAACACACTATATATATGGAATGAATTTTAGGGAATAAATTAATTGATTGTGACTGACCAAAATCTCATGAGAGGAATCTCGTTCGATTTCTTGAGTCCTAGATCTTGGATTTAAAGGTGGTACAAGAAGATGAAGGATAGCTCAAATTTTCCATGTCATGACTGAAATGTAATCATTTACTTTTGACATTGCAATAAATGGGTTTCAAGCATCTTCCTTCAAGGGTGATATGGGGGATTTCACCATGAGTGAGATAGTGTGGGGCTGTCAAACAAATCAGCAGGTGAATGCTGATCATGTCTAGGTTAAGGACAAATCTTCTTATGGGATTTTATCTAAGTTACCAATACGTTTTGGATACGGGTACGGATACGGAAAAAAATTTGGCCCTGGATATGGTGTTGGATACAACCGTACAAAATATATATAAATATTAAAAAATATATAAATTTCAGCCTAATGAATAGGAATTAACCACATATTATGCATATGAAAAACAAAACACGCTAAATAACCACAACAAACTACTCATAATTTCATGAATGGGCATTTGCATCATCCCTACCACATTTCTAGTTGAGGTTTTACATTTAATTTATCTCATACATGCTATTTTTATCCTTGTTTATGATGGCTTGTATTTGGTACTTTCTGTAGAATAATGGTGCTGCAAAAACTGTAATTTCTGCTATAATGATATATTAAATGTAGAAAATATCTAAACAAACCATCAGGCCTGGATATGCTGTGGGATACCACTAAAAAATGCACAAAATATATAGAAATTGCAGCAAAAAAATTTCTGATTTTTGCAGAAATAACCAGCTAGGGCAGCGAACTGGTTTTAATTGATATCTCACAAAATACTTGCTCAAAATGCATGAAATTTTAAAGAGAGCTTGCAACAATGATAACAAACACTAGAAAAATATTTTTGGAATTTTTTGAATAATATAAAACTGCCAGAAAATTTCAGAAAGCCCTAGACAGCTGGAAATCTTCAAAAATTCATATCTTTTCAAATACAAGTGATAAAATTCTGAAAATCTGGAAATAACATCTACAAATAATGTAAATGAAAACCCAACCTCCAGATCTGGAAATAACACCTGAAAACCCTCCAAAAATTGCTGCAAAATCCCTAGAAAAAGTGGGACGTCTACCCCTTAGAAAGAGGCCAAAAACCCTCAAAAATGTCTCCTAAGGGAAATGAAAATGCCAAAACTGCTGCTGAATGCTGCAATAAATCTGATCTGAAACCCTTCGATTTTCTCCACAAAAAGCCCAAAAACCCTCCAAAACCCTTCTCTGGAAACTCTGAAAAATATCTCTGAAAAACAGCCCTGAATCAACTCCAAAATGACAAACTAGGGTGGATCTTTCACCACCGAAGAGTGCCCTACTAGCTAGGAATGGATCTCTCACCACCGAAGCTAGGGTTCCTGTGGGATCTTACTCCACAAGCAAGAAGATTGCAAACAACAGTTGCTCAATGAGAAAAATATGTGAGTGTGCAAGAATGAGCTCTATTACTCCCCCATACTCCTTTTATAATTTCCCCAAGCAACAAGAGGCCCAAAAAGACCCCAATCGACCCCTTCTAGGGAGAACCACAAAAACATAAAGTAACTTAAGTTACTTTTTCCCTCCTAGTCGCCATAGGGACTTAAGTGACCCCCAACGAAAGATTATAACATTAAAGTGTCATGAGTCCCCTTAACGACAAAATATAACATTTGTTCCCACCAAGCCACTTAATACTCATGTCAACGCAAAAATATAACAAATAAGCAAGGTGGTAATAGTCATCCATACCCAATAGCCTCCAGTGTCGTTAGCCCCTCGGGTATGACCAAGGCTAAGACGAATGAAAAACCTCCTAGGCCATCTGCTCGGAATTGGGGACATTACAGTCCTCCCCTCCCGAGAAATGCTTGACCCCAAGCATTATCCTGCCATGCTGTAGAAACTGAATACCACAAAGTAAGTTTCTCCACCTCACCCTGCAGTCAACTAATGATTGGTGTGATCCGAAGTAACCAAGACACCCCATGTAGTCATCATGACCTCCATGTCGTATAGAGAACAATGTTGTCCCTGAAGTAGAATGATGCCCAAACCGACTCTCCACTGGTACCCACACCAGGACTGCCAATCTGTCCAATCCCTGCCAATGCGAAGCTGTCATCATGTGATCACTCACTACCTCTCCAATCAACTCCTGGGTATGAAAGTCCACTCTGAATCCTGTAGAATCCCCTGGATCAACCTGTGAAACAACCTGTATACGCACAAAGTGTGCTAACTCTCCCACATGACCCACACTCGTGTGAGAGTAAGGCTCCTCATAATGTATCTCAATGTGTCCCGTGGGGGAAAAATCCCAAGACTCCAGTAAATGGTCAACTGACAATGTCAACTCTACATAGTTCACCTCCTGTGATGAGTGTGAACCTACTGAATAACCAGGTAACTGAGTCAACTTCGTCCCTCCACTGACTAGCACATGGGTGAAGTGCTCACCGTGCATAGAAGCAGTAAAATACATAGGAGTGTTATCCCATGTCGACTCAGAAAATGATGAACCTGTAAGCTCTGATTTGTCATAATGACAAACCGTACATCCCTGTATAAAGTTGAGGATATCCTCCCTCAACCCATGCCATCTGAACCTCTCCGATATGAACCTGTAGGTCTCATCGAAGCTCAAGTGTCCAGTCACGGAAGAACAATGCACATGTCGCAGTATCTCCATCCTCAACCATGAATCTGACACAAGGTACAATCTGCCCTGATAGAAGATCATCTCATCCTCCAATCTGTAGTTGTCATCCTGTATGTGACCATCCAAAATCTCACAAGTGTGTCGGTTCTTGGAGTACTCAACAAGCAAATGAGATCTCCAGTCTACCGAAACCTCATATAACCAACACAAGGATGAACTCAGGTGATCTGAACCCGTAATCCCAATCTCTGTAACTGTCTCCTGTGCAACACTACTGGTCACACCCATACCCATCAAACTCCACATCGGCCCGCAGTAATAAAACCCCTCATCATGCCAGAAAGTCCTCTCCATCCCCTCAGCTGCAACCACTCTAGGTGCTCCTGTAGATAATCCCCTCAAGATCACATTCCTGCCCTCGGACTTAAACTTCAGTTCCATCGTCTGAAAGTTAGTCTGAAACTCACCAAGAGAGTGAAGCCACTGCACTCCCATACCAACAATGTGGAAATCATCGGTAACTGTGTAGTTACCCATGGTGATGCTCAACTGTGGAACTCTCCGTGTGCATCTCATATACTCCCCATTGGCTACAACAATGTTGAAGCCCTCAAAGTCCTCCGTCTGCAAACCTCGTCTCTCAACCAACGATGCATCAATAAAGTTGTGGGTAGCCCCACTATCAATGAGTACCACTACTCGCTGACCCTGCATAACTCCTCTAACCCTGAATGCCTTGTACATCAGAGTACTAGACAATGTAGCTATAATCTCTCGAGGAAAAGTCTCCTCCTCCTGCTCCACATCAGCACTGTCCAACGCAACTCCATCTCCATCATCCATCTCGTGGGTCTCTAACTCCTCACCTCTGTCACCCTCACTCTCCTCGAAGACCTCAATGAATTGGGCCTTCCCCTTTCCTGTGCAATCATGCCCTGGAGCCCAAGGTGTACGGCAATCGAAACATAGTTTCTTTCGCCTCAACTCATCCCTAAGCTCTCGGGAAATGACTGGCTTCTTAGCCACCTCCTGCCTCGGTGGAGGCTCCTTCTGCTGAAGTTCGTCTGGTCTAGATGGAGGCTCCCTTTGCTGAACTCGAGGTGGAAACCTCGACTTTGGAGTGGCTAACTCCAAATCCCGTGCTCTCCTAATAGCATCATGCAATGAAGAAGGCTCAAATGCCTTCACAAATCCTGCTAGTGCATCTGTCAAACCTGCTATAAAAAGGGAAGTCAACCTCATCTCTGAAACATCAGGAACCATGACTAAAAGCCTCTGAAAATCTGCAATGTACATGATCTAAAGAACTTGTCTGTCTCAAATGAGTCAACTCCCTAAAGTGCCTGTTAGGGTCCCTCCTGTCAAATCTGCTCATCAGCCTCTGTGTGAACTCTGCATAGGTATCAATATGCATGTGCCCCTGTGTAATAAGGCCATGATGCCACCAGTCATGTGCATCTCCCTCAAGATGTAGGATTGCAAACTTAATTGCATCCTCTTCGCGCATGGGATTCAAGTCAAAGTATGTCTTCAACTTCTGAATCCAGGACTGCGCGGTACACTTCTTAGAACCATCGAAGTGTGGAATGGAGATTTGTCCCAATCTCCTCTGTAACTCAGGTACCTGCATCTGATGATCTCTCTTGGGCCTGCTACCAATCTTCATTTTGCAGTACTCTTGGAATGGCATGTTATCTCTGAAGCCCTCGCTCAAAGATTGGTACCTTTCCCAACAAGACTCCTCATCCAAAACATTTGTTGGCTGCCTTACCTGTGAAACTTCTGGATCCTTCAAGAACGAGGGTTCGTGAAGTCCCAAATGCCTGGTAGAAGAATGGGGAGACCGCTGCCCTGAATTTCCACTTTCACCTCTCTGAACCGTGTGTCCCATATTGCTAGTTTCCCCCTATCTGCCTGAGTCTCAATTCTGCCCTGTGCTAATCTCTCAGTGAGCTGGCTCAAATAGAGATTAGTAGTTTCCTGTTGCTTCACCATGTTGGTGAATAATTGTTTCATCAAATCAACACCCATATCTTCACTGTCACCCATCTTTTCAACCCAACAGGCTAGAGAAACAACTGCTCTGATACCACTGAAATATCCCTTGTGGGATACCACTCAAAAATGCACAAAATATATAGAAATTGCAGCAAATAAAAATTCTGATTTTTGCAGGAAATAACCAGCTAGGGCAGCGAACTGATTTTAATTGATATCTCACAAAATACTTGCTCAAAACACATGAAATTTTATAGAGAGCTTGCAACAATGATAACAAACACTAGAAAAATATTTTTGGAATTTTTTGAATAATATAAACTGCCAGAAAATTTCAGAAAGCCCTAGACAGCTGGAAATCTTCAAAAATTCATATCTTTTCAAATACAAGTGATAAAATTCTGAAAATCTGGAAATAACATCTACAAACAATGTAAATGAAAACCCAACCTCCAGATCTGAAAAAAAACAATTTCTGAAATAAAACCCTAGAAAAAATTGCTGCAAAATCCCAAAGTGGGACGTCCCCTAAGGAAGAGGCCAAAAACCCTCGAAAATGTCTCCAAAATGGTGCCAAAACCTGCTCTGAATGCTGCAATAAATCTGATCTGAAACCCTTCAATTTTCTCCACAAAAAGTCCTAAAAAATCCTCAAAAACCCTTCTCTGAAATCTCTGAAAAATATCTCTGAAAAATCAGCCCTGAATCAGCTCCAAAATGACAAACTAGGGTGGATCTTTCACCACCGAAGAGTGCCCTACTAGCTAGGAATGGATCTCTCACCACCGAAGCTAGGGTTCCTGTGGGATCTTTCTCCACAAGCTAGAAAATTGCAAACAACAGTTGCTCAATGAGAAAAATATGTGAGTGTGCAAGAATGAGCTCTATTACTCCCCCATACTCCTTTTATAATTTCCCCAAGCAACAAGAGGCCCAAAAAGACCCCAATTGACCCCTTCTATGGAGAACCACAAAAACATAAAGTAACTTAAGTTACTTTTCCCCCCTAGTCGCCATAGGGACTTAAGTGACCCCAACAAAAAATATAACATTAAAGTACCATGAGTCCCCCCTTAACGACAAAATATAACATTTGTTCCCACCAAGCCACTTAATACTCATGTCAACACAAAAATATAACAAATAAGCAAGGTGGTAATAGTCATCCATACCCAATAGCCTCCAGCATCGTAGCCCCTCGGATATGTCCAAGGCTAAGACGAATGAAAAACCTTCTAGGCCATCTGCTCGGAATTGGGGACATTATAAGGCATCCAAATTTCTTAACAAATTAAATAATCTATACACAATTTTGATCAATTCATTATAAAGTTTTTGCTAAGCTACAAATAGTTAGTTTGCACGTGTATGTAGTTATATCTCTTGTGCAATAGTTAAACATTTGATTATGCATGCATAGTCCACACTTTTTCATGTAAGTGAACACAAATCTCTATTTGAAGTATTGACAGTGCATGTGATATTCTCCCCTAAAAACTTCACTGGTACTTAGACAATGGTGATTCTTGCTGTGTACAGGCCTAATGTTTCTGCATGGATTATTATGCACAAAGTTGATCCTGGAGACTATTCACACCAATAGGGAAGTAAGCTATAATTAAGATGAGAGCCTATCGTAACTTGTCATGACTTTTAAAATGAAGCTAACGTTGGTTATGCTGAACCAACCAAGATGATAAGTGTTCATCCTTAATCATGTTTGTTCTTTGAAATATGTGGAAAGAGAAAGAATAAATAAGAATAGTGCAATTGAACGAATGAAGAGAAATCGGAATGCAGACATTATCATTGTGTGTTCGTCATATTATGTGAAATATGGTTACAAAGTGGTTGAAGTGAGTTTCAACCATTTATTAGTTAACACTTAACTAATATTAATATAACCCTTTAAAAAAACCTTATATTTAAATACCCCATCTTAAGGCTTACTCTATAAAACTTATTGACATAAGATTAAAATAACATAACCAAATTTATTCTTTACATGACATTCTTCAGAAGCTTTTGATTTTTTGAAAACAATGATCAGGACACCAGGTCAAGAACTCCATCATATTTGCCTTGACCCTTATAAAGGTGTAGTTCTCGAGAAATTGGAGTTCGACGGTTCCACCTCCCCGAACTCCCCTTTGCTCTTCTCTGACAACCACCCATGAATGAGTCCACTATTGGCCACAAGTTCCATCAAGTTGTCTCATAACCCTCTGTAAGGGTAAATTACTCGAGCATTCACAAACCTCAAGAACCTAATTTATAACCATCCATGCCGAGTTTTACCTTTACATTTTGGATTAATTAATTTTTCAATGTCTTCAAAGTATTGGGATTTGTCTATTCTAATATCAGTGAATTCATCAATTTTAGCATTCCAATGGCAAAGTTAGCAATTTCTATAAGCCATCATTTTTATTGGTCTCAAATTCCCTTTGACCAACAATTGCTATTTTCACACCAATTTAAATTTTACCTTATGAAGTGTACACTTCGAAATGAGATTTTTTTTCATCTAAAATTTTTTGCAAATTTACTTGTTGTTGAATTGGTGGAAATGTCTGATAGCAAATAGGATTTCTGCAACTATTTCGTGACTCGGGATTTTGCCCTTTTTGTTGTTTGAAATTCATTCCAAGGCTGTGTTCATTGATCCTTTGTAAAGATCCCTGCCAAACCTCCCCTTTTGCATGAATATTTTTTTTCTAATATATATGTTGTGGCTCACTTTGAAGACATCAAATCAATAGAAATCCATAGAAACTCAAACTGCACAAGATCTTCTCCTCTCCTTAATTTCCAGCAAAGGTACCCCGCAACCGGCTGATTACAAAAAAAAGCGCCTATTGCATTTACAAATTGGCACATTTCATTCATGAATGCGCCCAGTTCAGCCGTGTATTGTTAATTGATCCTGCATGTACACATTTAAATCAAATCATCGTGTTTGATACAATCCTATAAATCTGATATATTGATGATAAAGATTGTCCAAAACCCATTGTAAATGATTCAATTTACCCAAATGCTTGATTTGTAAGATACATAACTTGATGCTGGAAATTTGCATACTTTCTAGCATGAAAAATACCTCGGATACTGGAAGAAAAACTGAGTAGAATAACATTCACAAGGCATACAAGTTTTTCTCTCATATGCCCAGTGCTGCAATTGGATTTCTTCAACATTGGCTATGCAAGTGAGGTGTTAAAAACCTCTTCATTGAATGACAATGAATTCTAGTTTTTGTTTGCTCTAATCTTCCTCTCATTGAGCAACCTGGGTTTCCTTCCACAAGAGGAATAATCTAGAGCTTGAGTTTCCGTCCTTGCTGATTATTCTTTACCAGCTGAGATTGCTAACTGCTGGGAGACTAAATAATAATAATCTGGAATGTCTTTCTACCAATATGCATTTTTTTCTGGATAGCCAAATCAATTGTGGCAAAGATTGTAAGTTGTACTTTTTCCCAAATCAGCATTTTTAAGCCATTTCCATTCTCCAAGCACTCATGCACCCTTTTTTGCCTGGTGCAACTCTAATTTGCATTTCCCTTGTGCACTTTTGGAGTCAAACACTTAAACAGTCCATTGATGGCTTAATTCTATGTGCTTGACATAGCTCTGTAGTCCCTATGTTTACTTTTTATTTTGAGTGACAATTTAATAAAATTTGTTCCGCAGTCAAATTGAAAAGTGCCCTGCGGCCGGTTTGTTGACAAGCTCACTTGTCTACCATGCAGGTGTTTCTACTGTGCGCCCTCTTTTCTAAAAGAGGGACAGTTTTTGGGTCCTCCCTTTTCAGATTGCTTGTCCTCTTTCAAGATCTTAACTGTAGATGCTTCTAACATGTTGTAATATAGACTCTTTGTACTCCCATTATCATTGTGCATCAGTGTCACTTTTTCTTATGGTGTTGATTAAGATTTGACCACTCATACAGACTTTGGTTGAATAGTTATCAAATTTGTTAGATAGCACTTTCTAATATTAATATAATGTTAATAAATAAGTCTTTGTTTTTTTAATCACAACTACTTCAGTTGATGCATTAAATTGTTTGGTGAATCTTTTGTTACTTATCATCAACCTAGACAATGTTACTATTTGGCATTAGTACATTTGTTAGCCTTAACGAGTATGTGGATTAAGACTAAGTGAACTATTTTAGTTATTTGTAGACAATGTCTTTCTTTACACACTTCTTGCACCATCAGTGACTGGTCATTCCTCTGTGTTTAGTGATGGAATTTCCCATTGTTTCACGAATATGATTCTAGTTCATCGTGTGAAGCAGCCAACTTTTAAAACTCCTTTGAAATGTTAAACGATTTCTTTAACATTTTGTTGATGCTTCTGTAGTTATTGTTGGGATGGATTGCAACAATTTTCATGTAATCTAACTTATATTGACTTCATTGTTTTCTTTTAAAACCTTGCAATGACTCTGGTATTCCCAATTAACTCCATAGTACTATGGGTAATAAAACAAGTTAGTTACCCTATTGAGGAAATCAAGAATGCTCTTTTGTCTCTCTTATTTTGTGCTTAAAGCAGTCATGAGATAAATCTCCCTCATTTACCGGTGAGGCTCCCGTGTAAGATTTTATCAATTATGGATCTGAGTAACTGTTTGTGGGTTTTACTTTAATTGCAAAGCTCATGAGCCATAGCTAGGCAATTCTGCAGCAAGTAAGCAGCTGTAAAGAAATATTTGCAAAAGGGGGAAATAATTGAATCTGGGAAGAAAGCAAAGAAGATGTGCAATCCAACCAATAGTTCGCAGAGTTGGTCTCATGCACATAGATGAAACAAACAGATCTCACAATACAAAATTTAAAGAAAAGGAAAGTTTCAAATCTAGATCTGAGATAACACAAAGTTTATGCAAAGATCTACACAGAAATAAGAAACAAATGCACCGTTGACACAAAGTTCTCCGGAAATCTGCCTCCTTTCAATTCCTTAGCTTTCAGAAAATATCAAGGGTTTCAGCTCAAAGTCTGGAACACAAGAATGCTGATTACAAATTCTGATCCTTTAACCCGTAGGTTCTTCTTCTATTTATAGTGCATAGAAGGAAATTACAAATAGGAAAGCAATAACTGAACTGACACATGTGGAAGCTATAAAGAAAACAACTGGCAATCTTTCCCCTGAAATTTCTCTCTACATGACATGCATCTGAAGACTAAATCAAAGCTTTGCATGTCCGCCACCTATTCTTAATTAAGGACCCTTTCAAATAACTAAAAGTAATGGCTTTTAACCAATTACTTTAGTTTTACAATTTTGTCCGATAGAATAAGAATAAGAGAGAGAAGGGAAAAAGAAGAAAAATGTGTCGGCCATCATACTCTACGTTGTTCCTTTGTTCTGAAACTGAATATACTTGTCAAACATGTGACTCAGTAACTTCCCATCTGCTTTAGCAACCGCTTCCTTCTCAGTCTTGAACCACAACAATCCTCTGGACAAAGCAGCAGTGTTAGCCTTTACCTTCTCTAAACCAGGCCCATACCCCTCAATATCTGCATGAAGCTTTATGAGTCTGCCAATTGAATCTAACGTGAAAGGCATGACGGCTTCATCAATCTTCTTCTGCACAACCAGAATAAATTCTTCACGGGAAGCAGGCAATTCATCTGGAATGTTCTCTGGCACTTCTCCCATCTCATTTTCTAGCAACTGCATCCTTTTCAGCATAAGCTTGAGGATCTCCATGCGGAAGGAAACTGCGATCTCTAACTGCTTCCCCCTTTCTATCAATCCATCAGGTACAATTTGCTCTGCAATTAGCACATCCTCTGGCAATGAATGTATCTTAGCTAAGGTATCCAAATGACTTTCAACAACTATGTTCTCATCTTCTATCCCTGTCATTAGTTCCTTTAGCTGAGATAATGCCTTGTGCATATTATCCAATCCGGCTGGTATTCCCTCGAACTGTTCTGAAGCTTGGTGAATAATTTGCTCTTTCCATTGAGCAATAGCTTTGACCTGGTTCCCTGCATCTTCAATCTCTTCAACCAGATGGCTGCATACCTGTTCCTGCACTAACATGGGCTGAGAAGAAGGTTTAGCAACCTTAGTGATGATCTCACATAACTGGGAGATCTGCATCTGAAGCTTATCTTTCTCTACCTTTTCTTTGTCGAGCTTAAGGAATAAAGCGTCTATCAAGTGTCTGTGTATCTTGCTTTAGTCCTTCCGTGGTGATTTTCCCCAATGGTACCTTAGTCACCGATATGTCTGCAGCAGTTAGCTCTCCCTTCTGTTTCCCTTCAGCTGGAACTGATAATTCAACGAACTTCTGTCCTGATTCTTCAATAATCAACCTTGAAGTCATTTTGGCAACTTTAGACCTTTTACCTTTACCTTCCAAGCTCAAAAGCAGCTGCAAGTCTTCCTCTTCCAAGTTGATCTCCTCTCTGGCTTCTGGGACTATCTGCAAAGCCAACCACGATGAAAAATTGCTTCTCGGGGAATGAGAAGTCACTGAGTGTACCACCATCTCATGCTCAGACTCTGTTGCATCCAAATTTGCCACAGTGTTGTGGCTGCCACCCTCTGAATTGTCCAAAGACAATGCTTTTTCAAACTCTGCCATCTGTGCTTTCAGCTTCTCTGCAGGGAGAGGTGAAGATCTGAGTGGCTGAGGAGCAAATACAAATGACGCTGGATTCAACGGAGGAACGACAACATCTGTCTGGGGTTCAGGGGCTGCTGAAGTGCTATGAGTTGACGCTGGAGAAGCTTCGTTTGAAAGTGGTACTGACACAATAGCTGTAGACTTGACCTTCTCCAGTACCTGAGACTTCTTGTATACTTTAAGCTTCTCTGGTCTCCTGCTACTTTCACCTTCATGCTTCCTTTTGTTGGAGTCTCCTGCAATAAAGTTACCTGTGATCTGATTCATCAAAGCTTCGTCCATGCAATACCCCTTTGTTAACAACCAATTTGAGGTGTTAACCAGAACTGCGGAAGACCTTTCCTCAATCGTCTGACAACCGCCTATGCTTTCCTGAAGAGCAGCTCTATCTCCTCCCATTTGATGGTATGTGTCAAGTACCACATGCCCATCATCCGCGAGATCTGCAGGTATCCGTGCTAAACCATAATCAGACACTTGTTGCGCTGATAACCTGCTGAAATCTTTCTTCCTGACTTCATACTCGCTTCTGCACTTCATCCAAAAGTCTTCCAACGAAGGTACATGCGAATATTCCTGGGAGATTGTCTTCTTCGCTATCCCATATGGATCAAAGTTCAATCGTGTTGGGAAGAACTCATGCTCATATCCAGAAAACATTTCTGCTTCGATTCCCCTAGCTTTATGGATGCTCTGGCAGCTGTAATAACCCACTGTGACCGGAAAGCAACCTGTAGATTTGTGTCGCTTCGATTGTAAGTCATGCATTTCCACGAGCTGCCTGCACAACTCCATGATGACCCATTTGTCGCTTGGATACCTCGGCAACTTAACTGGTTCTCCTGAAAAGCCACTGACCCTGAGATACGTGAAGTCTGCAAACTGGATGAAGATACAACCATGCTGGGATACAACTTCCCAAGCTTCTTTGCTCACCCTGCTGGTCTTCAGATCACTATTTAATTTGCAGATGAATCCGTAGAAGAACCCATCGTTGACCACCCTGTAATCTTTGTGGCATTCAGGAACTGTCAACTGTGGGAAGCACTCAAAAATAGGATCTTTCGACAGTATGCCCCGTCTATCCAATTTGGAAAATATACCCTGCGAGGCTGCTGCATATACCAGGTATGAAGTCATTTTGAAGTTGAACGTCCGCCTCACACTTCGGAGCTGCTCGCCGATGTTGTCACTGATGATCTCCGCCCAATTGATTATTGAATCAGCTCTGTTGATCTCAATGGTTCTCACAAAAGCATACATCCATGAGCGGAAGTTATGGGTATTGGCTTCTCCGTTTAACCTGCAAAGCAATTTAGTAATATCATCAACTTCCTGCACCAGATTGGATCGTGGAAAAGTCCTTAGGAACTTTGATGGAGATCTGGGCTTCTTCATGTATCTGCTATTCATTATGCCCACGCAATCTGCTTTGTGCTTCTCCCATCTATTGCCAGCATCCAACATGCTAATTGCAATCACCACTGGTCGTGTCGGAATCTTCAGGCAATAATTAATAAATTGTGCATCCAACCTGATTATTGTCTTTCCTGCAGCATCTCGAATTGTTCTGGAAAGAGGATGATAAGACCTTGCACACTCCATAACAAATTCAGGCAACTGAGCTGTGATTGGAAACGCTGAAGCTTGAATAATCCCGCTACTTTTAATTGCCCGCATGAGAGATGTCCTTCCGGCTCTGGATCTGTCAATTAAATCAGTGATGGGTTCAGGGCCTATGTCTGTATCATTGATGTCAGCAAATCTGGAAGCTATGCATGATTCTGTTGATCCTTCTCTTTCATCATGCTTCATCATGCCTGGAACAATCTTTGTCTGAGCTCTTTTTCTTTTAATTCTGTCGGAATCCCTTGTAATTGGATCAATTTGTGCAGATCCGGCAATTTCTTCTGATTCGGAAGATATATTCAATGTATCTGACATTGATTTGGACTTCCTTTCACTAATATGAGCACCTGTGATGAATACCTGCAATTAATTCAGACAAAGATGGAGTCCATGGCATGAATACTTGATTTTTATCACCAAAATCTGCATATAAAGCCTGCTGCCCTAAAATTTGAGACTTTGCTTGCATGCAAAGCAAGCAAAAATATTATTTAATTCACCTGGGCACTTATACCAACATGCAGACACTTAGAATAACAAAAATCAAGCTATTCCAACCCTAGGCGCCAAAACTGGAAGCTTCCCGACAATGGAAAATACTCTTTAATGCAAAATCCTCCTTCCCTTGGCGCCAAAACCTTTCCGGGCTGCAAACTTCATCAAAAAGAATTAATTGCTTCTCCTTTATGGCGTCCCATGCTTATATAGCCATCTGCATGCTAATTTTAATAATTGTCTTTCCCTATTTTTGGCAATTTAATTAATTAAAAGCCATGCTTCTTCTTCCAATTTGGGCGCCCAAGTCTGCATGCTTCTGATTGTTTTTTTATGAATTTATTTTATTTATTTTTAGCATGCATCCTTGACTTCTCTTTAGCTCATCCACTTGCCTTGACTTTCCTTCTATTTATGGCGCCAAACTTGGCTAGAAATACCATTAATAAATATCATTAAATACATGTATTAATGCCAAGGTGGGTCGCACTTTTTGGCAAGGGAAATTGCTAAAAATAGGAAGTCAAAGCAATGGGAATTTCCACCCTGCAATGCAGCTCCAAAAATCCCATCTTCCACTTAAGTGATTTGACTTTCATAATGGGAATTTTCACCCTGCTAGGCAGGTAAGAAATTCCCGCCTGCCTGCCACTGCCAAAATTCCCACTGGCAGCTTAAATCCTTCCTTCCAAAAAGTGTGACTTGCATGGAAAATAGCCTTCTTCTCAAAAATGTGACTTGCATGGGTGAATAAACTTCTTTGATGGGAAAAGTCACCCTGCTAGGCAGGCAAGAAATTCCCACCGGTGCTTTAAGTGATTTTTCTTTCATAATGGGAATTTTCACCCTGCTAGGCAGGTAGGAAATTCCCGCCTGCCTGCCACCTCTAAAATTCCCATTGGCAGCTTAAGTGATTTTGACTTGATGGGAAAAAGTAACCTGCTAGGCAGGCAAGAAATTCCTGCCTGCCTGCCACTGCCAAAATTCCCACTGGCAGCTTAGATCTATTATCCCAAAAAGTGCGACTTGCCTAGGAGAGGCTTTTTCTGCTTAAATTCTTCTTTTTTGGTCAGAAGTCAGCACTCCGTGATTAATTCCTTCCATTGTTGAGGCCATAAATGACTTCCAGATGTTCCAGGCAATTAAACAGGCTATACAGAACAAAGAACGGATCAAGGGGAATTTAACAGACAGACCGCGGAGAAAACCAAAAACAAATGCAAAAAGAAATAAATAAAAATGAAAAACGTTGCCAGAAGTTGCAGACAATTGCTCTGAATTCATTCCTGGTGAAAACCCTATTGAGATGTGAGAATACTGGCATGAAAAACTTCAACAGGGTTCAACTGCAGCACAATTCACATTAAACGGAACTTTATTTATTTAATAAATAATTAAATAAAATTCTCGCAGACAAAACCTGGCGGAGGGATAAAATGAGTTTTAGCATCTGGGTATTTGTCGAAATTGGCTCATATGATTCACTGGGAATATCTTAATGTAATGAAGACAACTTCAGGCAATAAAAACACAAAACAACCCGTTACTTTAAAAAGAACGGATACGGGGGCTTGTCAAGTTTTGTGGACTTTGGGTACAATATGGCTTGGGTATGTTTGTACAAAAAATAATAAACAAAATATAAACAAAATAAACCATAATATCAATGTTATATGCATACACTATTGATGATTGATAATTCAAAATACTCATGACATGATATACTACAAATTATCTGTTTATGATATGAAATTAGTCAATGGTCAAAGTCAAAGTCAAAAACTATGTCAACAAATCATTATATTGCTCTTCGTTGATTGTATTTGAACCAGCAATTGTTTCATAAAAACCAGATGCAATAGGACTAACAGCAGTTATGTTAGTTGTCTTTTGCAGTTTGTTTTTTTAATCTTTTTTTTTCCATTTATTATTGCGGTTTACTTATAACAGTTGGATACCCGAGACAAGAGAAGAACCCAAGAGGTACATGGAGCAGTAAGTACCTGAACCATACTGGTACAGGTATTGGGACCTCCGGGGCAGTACCCGGTAGTATCGTTCTAAACCTAAGGAAACAAACAGAAACTCTATTCTTCATAAATATGAAAAACCTGATACAGAAGATATATCTCTCTTGCAATCCTAATGGCAGATCTTCAATGACAGCTGCAGCATTCTGTTGGCAACACAAAAGTCTGTCTTAGAAATATAGTCTAATTGCAAAGAAGGGATTATTCAAAAGAATGGGCACTAATCACATAGTAAAATTTAATAAACATTAATCAGGTAAAGGGAAGACATATTAAGTGCATATATGCATGCTGAGTGGTAGATAACAAAATGAAATGAATGTAAGAATCATAAAAACTCAATTTAAAAGGTCACTTGCTGAAAGTAAACACATCTTCCAATTCTAGTAGTAGGAAACGATTACCATTATGTCTTCACAGTCGCTAAGGAAGTAATTTGAAGAAAGTTTGGCCTTTTCCACAAATTGCTCCTGTTATCCAAAAACTGTTCAATTGTCAAAGGACACTTCTTTCTTGGCTTTCATAAGTTTGACTGCACCTATATACTACTAAATATAAAATAAGCTTATGTTCCTTATGGAGAGTTACTCGATTCAAAGGACTATTCAAAAGAAGTGTCATGATGGAATGAATTCCCAAGAATACAAGCATCTAGCAATTCACAACCTAGGGAATAAAAATCAGAAAAGGACTAAAACGGAGCCAAGAACAGCAGGGCTGCCCAGAAAATGATCGTTATTCACTCAGAAGAAAAGTAAATTAGTTTTACACAACGCCAAAAAAACTCAATATTCAAGAAATAAAGTAAAAATGCATGCAACAAATACAATATATGGGCCAACTGAAGCAAAGATGAGATAAATAAATAGCATTCATAAGATCAAAGAAAAATTCTATATTCTGATTTTTAGACCAAATTGCACAAACAAGAGACTTCTTGGTTTATGAACTAACTGTTATTATATGTAAATATGTGAGAAAGAGAGTACAAGAGAAATGTAACAATCTTCGTATTTTATTGGATCCGAACTTTTCTTTTATGAGACATTCCTCATTGGATATTCTTCGATAATTGGTGCTATTTATATTTGCATCCAAATAAGAACAATAATACTACATTCATGAAGGTATGATCACTACTTGGATTTCCCTTGTCTGAACGTTAGTTAGTTGAAGTGAAAGGGTATGAAAGGAAAACAGTTTCAACCTAAGCACTACTGGAATGTTTCAAGCAGAATGTGTCCTTGCGAACAAAATCCTTTGGCTCAAAACTTTATGTGAGCAGAGGAAGCCTTACAGGAAAATTCATTGGAGGCAATCCTATGAATGCCCATTATTGGTTAACATGTCCAATCTATCAGGATCACTATTTGTATTAATACTATGTAAGTAGAAGGGGTATGAATCACAACCAATCTCAGCCTAAGTAGTACTGGAATGTCCCAAGCAGAATATGTCTCTACAAACAAAATCCTTTGGCTCAAAACCTTATGCCCAGTGGTTTATTAATAGAAGCAAACTACTTAACTGTAATGTCCCCTTTCCCTCACCACAGGCCTGAGGGCCAGTACGGGTCCTAACCCTAGTCATGCCCAAGGGGTTACGGACGCTGTGAGCTATTGGGTATGAATATCTAGTCCAGTTGTTATAATTTTCCATTGACAGGATTATAAAGTGCTTTTGAAGGGACTAGATGTTATGTTTTATCGTTGGAAGGGGCCACTTAACTCCTAGTGTTCTAATTTTGCGTTGGGGTCACCTTTTTGGACCATGGCGACTTGAAAAGGAAAAAGTAACTTTAAGTTACTTTATTATTTTGGTCTTCCCTAGGGGAAAATGCGACTTGGGCTTTTTAGGGTTCCTTGGCATGGGAAAAGTTATAAAAGGAGAAGAGGGGTGAAAGGAAGATCATTCATGCATACACTTATATTTTCTTTCATGTGCAACTGTTGTTTGCAAATATCCAGCTTGTGGAGTAAGATCCCACGGGAACCCTAGCTTCGGTGGTGAGAGATCCATCCCTAGCTAGTAGGGCACTCTTCGGTGGTGAAAGATCCACCCTAGTTTGTCATTTTTGGAGCTGAAATCAGGGCTTTTTCAGAGATATTTTCAGAGGGTTTCAGTGAAGGGTTTTGGAAGGTTTTTGGGCATTTTTGGAGGATAGATTTCTGGGTTTTTCAGGGCAGATCTACGGCAACCTCTTTGGCAAGGTCTAGCATCAGTTTGAAGGCGTTTGCAAGGGTTTCCAGCCATCTCCTAGGTGGGGCGACTTGTTTTGAAGATTGCAGGTCTGTTTTGGAGGGTTTCCACTTCCTCAAATTCTGATTTGAAGGTTGGGATATCATCTCCTATATTTATAGATAATATTTCCAAGGTTTCATAATTTTTGCATCTATATTCAGGAAGATATTAATTTTAGAAGTTTTCAACTCTTTAGGGCACTCTGTAATTTTTTGGCAGCATTCTATTATTCAAAAAATTCCAAAAACAGTTCTATAATATGTTGTTATTGTATTAGCAAGCTCCATTTAAAATTTCAAGAGATTTGAGCAAGTATTTTTGGAGTTATCCATTATTTTCTGTTCGCTGCCCTAGATTTAATTTTCTGCAAAAATCAGATTTCTGTTTGGCTGCAATTTGTCTGTATTTTGCATATTTTAAAGTATTATCCTACAAGGGATATTTCAGTGGTATCAGAGCTGTTGTTTCTCCAGCCTGTTGGGGTTGAAAGATGGGAGACAGAGACAGAGACAGTGAAGAGATGGGAGTAGATCTGATGAAACAATTGTTCACCAATATGGTGAAGCAACAGGAGACTACCAATCTCTATTTGAGCCAGCTCACTGAGAGGTTAGCACAGGGCAGGATTGAGGCTCATACGGAGAAAGGAGAAGCTAGCAATATGGGACAGCATGGTAATAGAGGTGAGAGTGGACATTCAGGACAAGGGTCCCCTCATGCTTCTACCAGGCCCTTGGGACTCCACGAGCCTTCTTTTTTGAAGGATCCGGAAGTTTCACAGACACGACAGCCCGCAGACATTGTGGATGAGGAATCTTGTTGGGAGAAGTACCGGACATTGAGTGAGGGTTTCCGGGACAACATGCCATTTCAGGAGTATTGTAAAATGAAGATTGGTAGCAGGCCCAGGAGAGATTACCAGACACAGGTACCTGAGTTTCAGAGGAGATTGGGACAAATCTCTATTCCACACTTCGATGGCTCTAAGAAGTGTACCGCGCAGTCTTGGATTCAGAAGTTGAAGACTTACTTCGACTTGAATCCCATGCGTGAAGAGGATGCAATTAAGTTTGCTATCCTACACCTCGAGGGAGATGCTCATGACTGGTGGCATCATGGATTGATCACACAGGGGCACATGCATATCACTACTTATGCAGATTTTACACAGAGGTTGATGAGCAGATTCGACAGGAGGGACCCAGATAGGCACTTCAGAGAGTTGACTCACTTGAGGCAGACAGGTTCTCTAGATCAGTACATTGCAGATTTTCAGAGGTTATCAGTTATGGTATCTGATGTTTCAGAGATGAGGTTGACTTCACTCTTCATGGCAGGGTTGACTGACGCTTTAGCAGGATTTGTGAAGGCATTTGAGCCTTCCTCCTTACATGAGGCTATTAGGAGAGCACGTGATTTGGAGTTGTCCACTCCAAAATCGAGGTTTCCCCCTCGAATTCAGCCTAAGGTATTTCCTTCGAGAGCTGATGGTTCACAGCCGAAGGGGCCCCCACCTAGGCAGGATACAGCAAGGAGACCATTTGTATCGAGAGAGGACAGAGAGGAGTTGAGGCGAAAGAAACTATGTTTCGATTGCCGCACACCATGGGTTCCAGGACATGATTGTAGAGGAAAAGGGAAGGCCCAATTCATAGAGGTCTTCGAGGAGAGTGAGAGCGAGGAGGAGCGGGACGCTCAGGAGTTGGAGGATGAAGATGGAGAGACATTGGATAGTGCAGGGGTTGAACAGGAGGAGGAGACTTTTCCCCATGAGACTATTGCTACCTTGTCGAGTACCCCGAGGTACAAGGCATTCAGGGTCAGGGGAGTATTACAGGGTCAGAGAGTAGTAGTACTCATTGATAGTGGGGCAACCCACAACTTCATTGATGCATCTTTGGTAGAGAAGCGGGGATTACAGGCAGAAGACTTTGAGGGCTTCAATGTAGTGGTAGCCAATGGTGAGTCCATGAGATGCATGCAGCGAGTTCCGCAGTTGAGTATCACCATGGGTAACCATACAGTTACCGATGACTTCTATGTGGTTGGTATTGGAGAGACCAACCTTGTGCTCGGTGTACAGTGGCTCCATTCTCTTGGAGAATTTCGGACTAACTTTCAGACGATGGAACTCAAGTTCAAGTCCGAGGGGAAGAATGTAACCTTGAGGGGTTTATCTTCAGATGCACCCAGGGTTGTTTCAGCAAAGAGGATCGAGAGGATTCACAGGCACAATGGGGTTGATTGGGCAGTACAGTGCTTGGTTTCTACCAAGAAATCAGAGGATGGACAGCCAGAGTATCATGTGGATATACAGGGGCTATTGGATAAGCACAGTGCAGTTTTTAGTGACATACCACCTGGTGTACCTCCAGATAGGGGATTTGAGCATGTGATTGAGCTTGAGGACACTAGACCAGTAGTTACTACTCCTTACCGTCACCCCAAACGGTTTAAGGATGAGATTGAGAGGACTATCCATGAGCTTATTGACATGGGACACATTAGGCCGAGTTCCAGTCCTTTTGCTTCTTCGGTGGTATTGGTGAAGAAGAAGGATGGGACCATGCGGATGTGCATCGACTACCGGGCATTGAACAAGAAGACAATCAAGAACAAATATCCAGTGCCACGTATTGATGAGCTGTTAGATGAGCTACAGGGGGCAATCTATTTTTCTAAAATAGATTTGCGATCTGGATATCACCAGATCAAGGTTAGGGAGCAGGATGTGCATAAGACCGCTTTCAGATGCCATTATGGACATTTTGAGTTTCTAGTGATGCCATTCGGACTGTCTAATGCACCAGCTACATTCCAGTCTTGCATGAACCACGTGTTCAACCGCCATTTGCGGAAGTTTGTATTGGTTTTCTTTGATGATATATTGGTCTACAGCAGGACTTGGGAGAGCCATATCCGCCACCTTGATGAGATATTGGGAATATTAGAAGCTAATTTGCTATATGCAAAAGCTTCTAAATGTGAGTTTGGCATGACAGAGTTGCTATATTTGGGATATGTGATTGGTGGAGGGGGAGTAAAGGTGGACAGAGAGAAAATACAGGCAATTTTGGATTGGCCGCCACCCAGGACATTGACACATCTGAGGGGATTCTTGGGACTGTGCACCTATTACAGGAGGTTCGTGAAGAACTTCTCACGGTTGACTGCCCCATTGACAGATTTGACAAAGAAGGGAGCTTTCGCTTGGTCAGAAGCAGCACAACAGGTTTTTGATCATCTCAAGGAGGTGATGAGTTCATGTCCCGTCCTCGCATTACCAGATTTTTCTCGGCCATTTGTTCTAGAGTGTGATGCATCAGGTGAGGGGGTTGGATCGGTGCTTATGCAGGATAGGCATCCCATTGCTTATGAGAGTCGGAAATTGAGCCCAGTGGAGAGAGGGTATTCAATTTACGACAAAGAGATGTTGGCCATCATGCATGCCTTGGCCAAATTCAGACAGTACCTTGTGGGCAGCAGATTCGTGGTACGTACAGATCACAATAGTTTGAGGTTCTTTTTGGGGCAGAAGGATCTCAACGACCGCCAGCAGAGATGGGTGAACAAGGTACAAACATATGACTTTGACATAGAATACACTAGAGGTAAGAATAATGTTGTTGCTGATGCTTTATCTAGGAGGCCTTACCTTACTACTATGTTGAGTTCTATGTCTGAGATTTCAGCAGATTGGAAGGCTCACATACTTGTTGAGTACTCCAAGAATCAGTTTGCATGTGAGATCATGGATGGTATTATCAAGGATGACCGATACAGGGTGGTAGATGATCTCATTTTCTACAAGGATCGGATTTTCCTTGTACGGGGTCTAAGATGAAGGACAAGATCCTTCGTGCAGTACATGATACGCCATTAGCTGGACATCCCGGATATTTCAAAACATACAGGTACATCAGAGAGAGATTCACTTGGAAGGGGATGAAGGACGATGTCCTTAATCACGTCAGAGAGTGTATGGTTTGCCAGCAAACCAAATCGGAGCATTCTTTTCCTGCAGGGTTACTCCAGCCTCTTCCCATCCCTGAGCAGAAGTGGGAGAGCATATCGATGGATTTCATCACAGGACTCCCTATGGTGCATGGGCACAATTGCATTTATGTGGTAGTTGATCGATTGACCAAGTATGCGCATTTCTTTTCTCTACCTAAGAAGCATGAGGCAGCTGACGTGGCTCAGGTATTTTATACAGGGATTTTTAGGCTTCATGGTTTGCCTAAAAATATTGTCAGTGACAGGGATAAGATCTTCATGAGCACCTTTTGGCAGGAGATATTCAGACTTGCCGGTACTGAGTTGACTCCCAGCACGAGCTATCACCCTCAGACTGACGGGCAAACGGAGATTGTTAACAAATGGATAGAGGGCTATTTGCGGAGTTATGTGACCGGACATCAGCAGGCATGGATCAGATGGTTGCATATGGGTGAGTATTGCTACAATACCACATATCAGATGAGCATCGGCATGACTCCTTTCAGAGCTTTGTATGGATACGATGCCATGTCATTTGCTGATTTGGTATTATCAGATAGTCGGGCTCCCAAAGCTCGGGATTGGTTACAGGAGAACCAGGATATCCTGCGAGCTCTTAAGGAGAACCTCCAAAAGGCGCAGAATCAGCAGAAGGTTTATGCGGATCGGCACAGGATAGAGAGGTCCTTCGAGGTAGGAGATTTGGTATTCCTACGTCTGCAGCCATACAGGCAGTCGTCACTCAAGCAGAAGGGGGCAGAAAAGCTGAAACCACGGTTTTATGGTCCATACAGGGTAGTTCGGCGAGTGGGTGCAGTTGCATATGAGTTGGATCTTCCAGAGCACAGTAAGATACATAATGTCTTCCATGTGTCATGCCTTAAGAAGGCACTAGGACAGCATATTGTACCTTCTACAGAGTTGCCACCATTGGACGAGGAGGGGAAGCTGGTTTTAGAACCAGACTCTATTATTGAGGTCAGACAGAGGAAGCTCAGGAGCAGAGATATTACAGAATACTTGGTACGGTGGAAGGGTTTGCCTCTTGAGGATGCTACTTGGGAGGGAGAGCAGATTCTACAGCATCCTAGTTTGCATTTGCTTGGGGACAAGCAAATTTTGGGAAGGGAGGACTGTAATGTCCCCTTTCCCTCGCCACAGGCCTGAGGGCCAGTACGGGTCCTAACCCTAGTCATGCCCAAGGGGTTACGGACGCTGTGAGCTATTGGGTATGAATATCTAGTCCAGTTGTTATAATTTTCCGTTGACAGGTTTATAAAGTGCTTTCGAAGGGACTAGATGTTATGTTTTATCGTTGGAAGGGGCCACTTAACTCCTAATGTTCTAATTTTGCGTTGGGGTCACCTTTTTGGACCATGGCGACTTGAAAAGGAAAAAGTAACTTTAAGTTACTTTATTATTTTGGTCTTCCCTAGGGGAAAATGCGACTTGGGCTTTTTAGGGTTCCTTGGCATGGGAAAAGTTATAAAAGGAGAAGAGGGGTGAAAGGAAGATCATTCATGCATACACTTATATTTTCTTTCATGTGCAACTGTTGTTTGCAAATATCCAGCTTGTGGAGTAAGATCCCACGGGAACCCTAGCTTCGGTGGTGAGAGATCCATCCCTAGCTAGTAGGGCACTCTTCGGTGGTGAAAGATCCACCCTAGTTTGTCATTTTTGGAGCTGAAATCAGGGTTGTTCTTCAGAGATATTTTCAGAGGGTTTCAGTGAAGGGTTTTGGAGGTTTTTGGGCATTTTTGGAGGAGAGATTTCTGGGTTTTTCAGGGTAGATCTACGGCAACCTCTTTGGTAAGGTCTAGCATCAGTTTGAAGGCATTTGCAAGGGTTTCCAGCCATCTCCTAGGTGGGGCGACTTGTTTTGAAGATTGCAGGTCTGTTTTGGAGGGTTTCCACTTCCTCAAATTCTGATTTGAAGGTTGGGATATCATCTCCTATATTTATAGATAATATTTCCAAGGTTTCATAATTTTTGCATCTATATTCCGGAAGATATTAATTTTAGAAGTTTTCAGCTGTTTAGGGCACGCTGTAATTTTCTGGCAGCATTCTGTTATTCGAAAAATTCCAAAAACAGTTCTATAATATCTGTTATTGTATTAGCAAGCTCCATTTAAAATTTCAAGAGATTTGAGCAAGTATTTTTGGAGTTATCCATTATTTTCTGTTCGCTGCCCTAGATTTAATTTTCTGCAAAAATCAGATTTCTGTTTGGCTGCAATTTGTCTGTATTTTGCATATTTTAAAGTATTATCCTACAAGGGATATTCAGGCTGTCCAGAAAAATTCAGTCCTAGTCGGCCTTTATTTTATTTTTTATAAAAAAAATTGCAATAAGAAGACACCATACACTCTTTTATATTATTTAATATTAAACATAAAAACATTTTATATTACATTATTAATATTTTTCTCTAGATTTGTCATTTTTTGCATATTTATAAATTATGCTCGTATATAATATGTATATATCCTCATTGAATTTTTCTGAACTTTTTCTAGAGTTATGGATTTTCGTATTTTTTGCCCTCCAAAACGGATCCATGTTTCCGGACTTGATAACTATGATGATCTGCAAACGTCCATAGCTATATGCTCTATCTCTTCCCTCAAATCCTCCCTCACAACCCAATCAGCCCATCTACCCTTGAATCAACTGAGGACTGATTCAAGAAACAACATCCCCCCTAAGGGAGGCTATGCCCTCCTCTCAAAACCCATAACCCTCAATCAAACCTAACTACAGGACTGTGATTTCCGTTGAAACCTCACCAATCTGCAAGGAGGAAATCTAAAACATTCTATCAGAACCCCTAACTCTCAATCCAAACCTCAACTACGCGACTATGGTTTCCAATGAAACCTCACCAATCTGTAAGGAGGAAATATAAAACTTTCTCCATTACCATGCCCATCAAACCATCTCTAGACCCGAATTCCCTACCACTACCATGAAAGATGATGGCTGTTATCTGGGAATGGATATGCCTCCAAAAGTCTCATTTCCCATGTAAGCTTTTATTTCAAGTGGTATTGTAATCCTTGAGTGGGCATGATGGTTAAGCCATGTGTATTCCATAGTGGAGGTTGCATGTTTGAACGTGGATGGGGGAGGGCCCTACACCTCTTTAAGCAATATATAAGGTAGATGGAAAACAACTCTAATGCGAAGTGTTGGGGTCTCTTGCACCAAAATTGTCTCACTTTGTGATGAACTAAAAAAAATCCTTTAATAAAAGAGCGTGAGCATACTAATATAAATAAATTACTAATAGTGTAATTATTATGGCATTACATCATCATAATAAAGATAGTAGTAATAATAATAATAATAATAATAATTGTAAGGATAATGATATGCACTTTTAATAATAAAGTCAGTCGCGAGGAAAATATCATTAGGGCATTGATTACTTGTGAAGGTCATCATGAGATGACTTAAACACATGAATAAAATACCACAAAAAAAATAGGCTATTCTTGGAAACTCAATAACAAAGATATATATTTTGACAAAATGGTAAAATATATTTATATCAAAAGATACTATACATTTAGAAGTGCTCACAAAGTAAGAGGCTTAAGAGTACTAGAAATTTTTAAAGAGAAACAAGTCAGAAAGAGCAATGGAAACTAAGAACCAGGCAAATAGAAACTATGAACTCTATACACATCATCAGAGAGTTATGTATCATCAGTTGTCACGAGTCAATGAAAATGGAAAGCTATTATTTGGCTTAGGCCTGGTGGACCATGCTTGGCTTGAGGAAGAGGCTTTGAGGATGAGATGTGCAGTGTCCTTGCGGATGTTTGCATTGATGGCTCTAGACCAAGAATCATGATGTTTTGTTGGGGAGCCGTGAATACAAGAATCCAGCATTGTGGCAATGCATTTGTGTTTAGCATGTTCTCAAAGCATGATCACATTCACAAGATCCATCATTGTATCATGTTTTGAGGCCAGTTGACTAAGGCTTTCCACAGGATTTCAGTGCCTCCAAATGAGCATGTTGGAGGAGCGTGGAGGTGATTTCCTCCAGGCCTAGATTGTGGATGCCTTTAAAGTTTATGCTCAGTAGTAGACACCAGTTGTTGAAGCATGTCTGAAAATTTCAGCAAGGTAAGCAGGACAGTATTCTCTTGGGGATAGGTGTGGTCGAACTATGGGGTAGAGAGGGCTGGGGAACGAGGAGGGTGGGATTTTCTTCGAAGAGGTGACAGAGGGAGGCTTTAAAGTAGAACTACAATGGATGAGATGAGGGAAGTCAGTGTACAGGTGTTGAGTAGTGGGGCCAGCAAGGGGTTTATACAGAGCACTCTCTAGGTGAAACCCCAACTTCTTCAAGGTATGATTTATGGAGGGAATGTGGGGGTTGAATGGAGGCTAATTTTTGCAAGAAAAAAACTGAGGGGTTTATAAATCGTGATAGTGATTATGTGCTAAATAAGGAGGTGTGGCAGGCAAAGAGGCCATGACCTTTGTCAAGTGCTTTTCCATCAATCTCTGTCGCTGAGAATACAGTGACTGTTGAGGGCTTCCTTGTACTTATTGATCCTCATTCATACTTGTAGCTTCAATATCCTCCACATGAATAGAATGTTGCTTTGTATTCTTCATGATTGTAGATTGCTTAGTACCCTGTTGTGCTGCACAGCTTGGGGAAGAAGTTTTCTTCCTTGGCTTTATTTTAGTGTCAAACGGAGACTTGTCTCCTATGAAAAAAATGTGTCTTGAAGACTGGTACTTGTTGGAACTCGTCTCAGAGACTTTCATTTCAGTGATTTTTGTAATCAAAAGTATTTTGTACCCTTGACCCTGGATATGATGACATATCAAAGATAAAAATCACTATAATTGCTCTTATATTTTGTCAACATCTAATATATTTACTTTAAAAAGTTATTAATATTATGCTTCCGCTGTATAATATTGGTTTCTCTACAATTACATATATATATAATTATATATATGCCATCTCGGAGTACATGTCTCCCATGTTTCTAAAAATGGCATCCATGTCCATGTCTCCTTGTACCAGTACCAGTATCCATACCTGTCTCCTGGTAACTACACAGTTTTTTCTGATATCAACCCTTGGCTCTCTATTTGTGGAAGGCAGAGAATTCATCTGAGACCAAGCCTTCTGCTTATTTATAAGGACACAGAAACACCTTGAATTAAATCTCATTCTCGAAACTACAAAGATATTACATGTGGTGGATGGCATGTTGGATGAATGACCTTGCAGAAAAATATAAATATTGAAGCATATCTCACATACTTTGCATTTGGAGTTGTGAGCAATAGTAAGTACGGCTTTATGGATGTGATGATTAGCAACGGATGGGTGCCGAGTAACAAGTGGACAAAGTGATAACGATATGGTTTGTAAAGCAGCAGGAGGGGACGAACTTGTGGTAATGTGTATGAAAATGTCATCACTCCCTTCCTCACAGGGCTCCCAATGATCCTTTCATTGTGCCTGGGAAAAGCGAGAGCACGATATGGTGATGTGGCGGAGGATGTGTCAAACTGCAAATCAAATGAGAGGAGAAAACATTTCTGAAACAGAGAGAATAAAATAGGAGTTGAGTGGGTTTGGGATGGTAACTATGATGTCTAGTATTTGCATGCAAGGTGGTGAGAGCGGGCACAAACAAGTGGAACAGGACGAGACAAACGTTTGGGCTATCATGGAGGTTGGTGGTGGCATTGATGGAAGAGTCTCGTGTGCGATGGTGGTGTCGATGGGAGAATCTCACATGGAGGGATAGGGGAGTGGGTTGCCTTGTTGGCGTATGTAGGTATCCATGTAGTTAACCATGAAAAATGCACGTGAAGACAAAATCACTAATAGAACAAAACAACAGAAGGATAAAGGTTAGTGGTTGAAGAATGAAGTCAAACCCGTGGTGTGTAGCAGACGGGGATTGGACTGAGGATAGTGCCTGCGAGCTGTTATAGTCATAATTGGCCACTTACTGGGGTGCAGCAGGAAAGCTGCATACCAACAGCAGGTGTCACAGGAGTCTCGGGTTGGTACACTTAAACAAACATTCAATTGTTCTGACTTACCATGAAAAAGACATAAACAAACTTTCAACAGTAGTGCTTTACCTCTTGCGAAGTCGGAGGACAAAAATGTAGTGCCTTACATCGATTGACAGTACAAGGAGAAATAAGGTTGTCTAGAGGATGCATTCCAAACACAAAGACACCTCTTGATGCATGCTTTCCCTCGATATTAGCAGTAAGTAGAGGCTGCTGCCTTCTTGGGACATTTTTTAAATTGAAGACTTGAAGACCCTCAACCCATTCTCTCTCCTCATGGGCTTGAAGATTGAGCTTGAAGATGATCCAAAGATGTCTTTTTTTTAACCCCTTGGCATGCCTAGCACTACAAGTGGGAGTCTCTTTAGTTATTTTAATGTGCACATAGGTTAGTTGCTTTTATTATTTAATTAAAAATAATAAAGTGCACATAGTCTTAGTTTATTAGAGACTTTATTTTATAATGAGAGTTTATGTTTTCCCTCCAAAAGGGAAAATGTCGGTCATTGGATATTGCACCCCTTAACTCTATAAAAGGAGGTCGCATTTCCTCTAGTGGGGTTATGTTGATTGATCATTTTGATTTCACTCCATGCTTGGAGTAATGGGATGTATGCCCTAGTTCTTGCATTGTGCTCTCTCATTGTAAGCTTCATTTGGATCCATTGTTGAAGATATTGAAGACTCCATTGTTCTCTTCATTGTGTTCTCTTGTGTTGAATGTGTTTTTGCATGGTTTATCCTTTCTAAGTGTTGGCGACTTGGATTGGGGATTGTTTAAGCATATTTTTGATGTCTCAAAATATATTTATGTTGCAGATCTGATTTAGCATGTGTGACCAATTTGAGGGTTTTTGGAGTAATGCAATGGAATTAATTTATGTGCAAGCAACAATTTATTTTTCCCTAGGCGACTTGCTATTTTGGCCATTTTGGGGGTTTAGCAACTGTTGTTCTAATTTGGTTTGGTTCATCTTGTTCCTTGTATTTTTCCGAGTCCTGGCATATCTTATTTGCCCAAATCAGAGTAGTTTTGAGGAAGATATGAATTTTAAAAAATTGCAGCAGACTGGGGTTTGATTAGCAATTGTTTTCAGCTGTGATAATCAGATTAAAAATCTGATTTGTCTATTAATTATTTCTGAGCAAGGGGAGTTGATTTGGAGTGTTTGGAAGCTTGGAGAAAGGTTGAAATATTTTTATTGATTTTATTCTAACCCTAGCGACTTGAAATCAGATTTCTGGGGCAGATTTGAAGTGGTTTAGTTGCTCAGAAAATTCAGATCCATAGTGCATTGGAAAGGCCTTGGTTTCTAATTTATTGTGCAATTTATTTCATGCAAAAATACCAAGTATTGAAGGAGTTATTAATTTTTGAAGTTTCAGCTGTTCTGGGTGCTATATTAATTAATTAACTGCTGTCAAAAATCAGATCTGGAAGTTGTTAGCTTTCTAATTAGTTCTCTCATCTAACCCACCACTTTGGCATACTCCAACCCCATTTTGGGTTGTATTATTGTCGACATTGGGTTATTTGAGGTCAAACTAAGAATATCTAATATTCTTAGGATCGATCGAGTTAATTAATTTTCAGATTTATATCGTCCCTGATGATGTCCCCCAATAGCAGCTTTGCCCGGGTTGCATTTGGATGCTCCATCAATATTCAATGTATGCCAACCGAACATAAGTTGTCCCAATGGAGATGGGGTGTCACTGTTAACCAGCTCATCTAGATATGGAATAAAATATTCTGCTGTTGAGAAATATGAAGATTAGTCATGCTAGAAGAATGCAGGCTCCCTTTGTAAGTGCAGAAGTGACAGGGAGTAGTACTTTGGTACTAGGCTTAGGCTATAAAATTTCCCCCATTATCGTCCCTGATGACGTCCCCCAATAGCGGCTTTGCCCAGGTTGCATGTGGATGTTCCTTCAATATTCAATGTATGCCAACTGAAAATAAGTTGTCCTAATGGAGATTGGGTGTCATCGTCAACCAGCTCATCTAGATATGGAATAAAATATTCCGCTGTTGAGCAATCTGAAGATCAGTCATGCTAGAAGAATGCAGGCTCCTTTTGTAAGTGCAGAAGTGACATGGAGTAGTACTTCGGATATTCACTTTCAACCAATGTAGAACAATTAGAACTGAATGTGAATTATATATGAATATGCATGAAGTACATTTGTTTTAGTATGTTTCTGAGTGTTGTACCATCCAGATTCGAATCATGGGCATCTCTGTACTAATACTAGACTAAATATGCAAACCCTGATGCATGATGCACATGTGTTGTGCCCTGGAGCAAAACAATAAGGAGACCTTGTCCCACAATGCAACTACTGGGAGGCAATGGAGAAAAAGGTGTCGAATTGATTCCTTTGCCCAAAAGCAATTAAGGCAAACGGAAGGGCCAATAAAGCCTCTACGCTGAAGGCAACTACTGCGAGACAATGGAGAAAAAGGTGTTGAATGGATTCCTTTGTTCGGAAGCAATTTAGGGAAACGGAAGGGCCAATAAAGCCTCTATGCCAAAAGTTATTCCTATGTTTGATGAAGCCTCCAACCAGCTTTTATTATTCAGTCCTCCTTATGTCTTTGGTCTAAAAAATCAGACTTTTCCTATGTGTGGGCTGTTAAAAATACAGAGATTAGTTTTGACAAGAAACATATTTGTTTGACTATTGTTTGTACGAGTTTCATGTTCAAGCCCTAGCCACCATTAGAGAATATTTATTGCAGCAGTGTGATGTTGATCTTTGTATGATCATATATATTATTGATGACGGCTGATTCGGCCTATTCTTACAATCTGACCCAACGACCATAGGGGGAGCTCAAGGGTTAGTTAAGAGTTTTTATTCACCTTGTTGCATATTGTGCTAAAATTAAGAGATGGAATATCACTAAAACACATAGAATAAATGACCTAGACTTAATATCGACATAAACTTAGGAAAGCACATAAAAGTAAATTTAAAAAAACACGTAATATGCTTCTGCGACATAGGAGTGTGACTTGGAAGATTGTCTAGAAATATATATATATATATATATATATATGATATCTTTTAATTGCCGTGAGGAAGAATTCGTTGAGGTGGTCTGATGAAAGAGGTTTTTTCTCTTTGCGAGAGAAAGGGGAGGACATGCGAAAAAAGATTATTCTAGATTATTTGACATCTTTTCCCAGAAATTGGAAGAATTAGGATCTTTTGCAAACGAATCTTCAAGGACGAAGGACCCTCTGGATTTTTACCTCTTGTGGATGAAAACCCCAGGATAAATGAGAGGAATTCCTATTGAAGAGAATTCCATTGTTATGAACAAGATTTTATCTCTCCAGCAATGTTGTAGAAGGAATAAAATTGCAGCAGAAAATTCCAGATCAGACTCATCCAGAAGATGGAGAGTGACATATATCTGTGCCAAGTTTTTATTCTATTTCCAAGGTATTTGCAATCAAACTTGAAATTTCTCTTTTCAGGCTACTAATATAGAGCAAAAGGATTCAATAGGTGATTAGGCTTATAGGAATGGTAAATACAACAGTAATTCTTAAGGCAGGCTGCATATGTAAGATCTGACCCAAGTTATTGTAGCAGTCAAAATGTAATAATAAGAATCTAGATTTTAGCATGCATGCCTATGAATGAAATGAGCCAGCATTATTAATGCCAGAGAGTTGACTGAAGGGATTTATTAAATAAACCCTAGGTGCATTTCCTTGATTAGCTATCTAGTTTTGCATGACTCGCTTTTAATTAGCCTGTGTAGGAATGTGTGAATGGTATTCCTATTATTCTCTATTGACATTTCTCATGCATAGATCCTCATGGCCACATGACGTATGATATTAAAAATATAAGAAAATAGGCAACATGGTTTGGGATCTTTCAGTGGCATCATCAGATAGCTTATTCTCCCAACCTGTGTTAGAAGGAACCAGGACGTAGCTGTCCATATAGATCAGATTTGAATGTAGCTACGAGAGATTGGTCCACACAAATATTACACCTCTCCAACTATTCAAACTATGGTAGTCCTGAAACTTGTGCTTGCAAAGATGAAACAATGGGTAAAAGCTCTATTTTTGTCCTCCCTCAGGATGAGCCAGTGGTTTTCCAGACAGAGAACTTTTTATCATGTTTATATTATGGTATTGCCACTCAGCTTTGTTGTAGTTGATTTCTTCCCTATGGAACGTACTGTCCCTTGCCTAAACCTTTTGAAAGGTTAGCCTTGTAGATTAGGCTTAGGGATTGATATGACATGTGTGACAGATCTCTATATTCAGTTGCGTTTGTGTAAGTCATTGGATCAGGAAACTCGTAATGAGTTGAGGAGGAAGAAACTTTGCTTTCATTGCAAATGGATCATTGGGAGCTTGGACATCGTTGCCTTGGTAAAGGCCAAGGTGCACCTCATTGAGGTGGTTTCAGATGAGGATGATGATCACTACCAGATATAGATGCAGAGGGTTCCAATGATAGCAGTCATGATGCACAGGAGGAGCAGCCCCAAATAGAGCTTGGAGAGGTGAGGCATTGGATTCATCCAATGTCACTATTGCCACACTTTCAGGAGTCCCTAGGTACCATCCCTTTTCGGCTGAAAGGAGTACTTAAGGCAGCGGATTGTTTGTTTGGTTAACAGTGGAGCTACGCACAACTTCATAGATGAGGGGTTGGCTGCGAAGCGAGGATTACAGGTTGAGGAATTTGAGGGGTTTAGTGTACGAGTTGCAGACGGATTTGCTATTAGTTGCACTAAGAGGATTCTCAGCTTAGCATCCAGATGGGGGACTACACATTGACCGATGATTTCTATGTGATTGGTCTTGGTGAGATTGATACAATATTGGGTATTCAGTGGTTGTAGTCCCTTGGCAGGTATGTGCAGGACTTTAGGAGGATGGAGTTAGAGTTTATGGTGGATGGGAAGAAGATTGTGCTTAGGGCTCTTTGCGATGGTGGGCCTAGAGTTGTTTCAGCACATAGGATGGAGTCTATAGTCAGACATGGAGAGGTTGCATGGGCAGCCCAATGTTTCATTTCATCCAAATCTCTTCAGATAGTGGAGCAACCCTTTCATATAGACATCTAGTCCAATACTGGATAAGCACGGCCCAGTGTTTGGTGACATTCCTCCAGGTAGACCACCAGATAGAGGGATTTGAGCATGTTATAGAGCTAGAGGAGGGTGCTAAATCCCGTGATTACTACGCCTTATCGCCATCCTAAGAAATTCAAGGATGAGATAGAGAAGGCCATTAGAGAGCTCTTGGATATGGGACATATCCGTCCTAGTTCTAGTCCCTTTGCTTCTTCAGTTGTTTTGGTGAAGAAGGATGGGACCATGAGGATGTGCATTGACTACCGTGCACTCAACAAGAAGACTATAAAGAACAGGTATCCCATTCCTCGCATAGATGAGCTTTTGGATGAATTGCATGGAGCTATCTATTTTTCGAAGATTGATCTTCGATCAAGATACCACCAGATTCATGTTCGTGATGAGGATATTCACAAGACAACCTTCAGATGTCACTATGGGCACTATGAGTTCTTGGTGATGCCATTCGGTCTCACTAATGCACCTGCTACGTTCCAGTCATACATGAACCATCTCTTCAACAAGCAGTTGAGGAAGTTTGTGCTGGTATTTTTCGATGACATTCTGATTTACAACAGGACATGGGAGGAGCATTTGAGGCATCTTGATGAGGTACTTAGCATCATGGAGACACGGTCTCTATTTGCTAAGATGTCCAAATGTGAATTTGGACTTACAAAGATTTTGTATCTTGGGCACGTCATTGGGGCCAACGGGGTCAAGGTTCATCAGGAGAAGATACAGGCTATGCAGGATTGGCTGCCACCTAGGAACATTTCAGACTTGCGTGGATTCCTGGGATTATGTGGTTATTACAGGAGGTTCGTTAGAGGCTATTCTCAGCTTGTAGCTCCATTGACAGATCTTACACGGAAGGGGGCATTTAGATGGACAGATGAGGCACAGGTAATATTTGATAGGCTCAAGGTGATTATGAGCACTTGTCCAGTTTTGGCTCTTCCGGATTTCTCACGGCCCTTCATATTGGAGTGTGATGCTTCAGGATTGGGGATTGGTGCAGTTCTTATGCAGGACCGCCATCCTATTGCCTACGAGAGTAGGAAGTTGAGAGATAATGAGAGGTTGTACTCCACCTATGATAAGGAGATGCTCGCCATTATGCATGCCTTGGTGAAATTCAGACAATACTTGGTAGGTGGGAAATTTGTGGTGAGGACCGACCACAACAGCCTGAAATACTTTCTGGAACAAAAGGAGCTCAATGAGAGGCAACATAAGTGGGTCAGTAGGATCCAGGCATATGATTTTGACATTGAGTATGTCAAGGGGAAGAAGAATGTAGTGGCTGATGCACTTTCCAGGAAACCACATCTCGCTGCCCTATGTTCTTTGAGCGAGATTTCAGCAGATTGGAAATCTCAACTATTAGTTGAGTATTCCAAAAATACTTTGGCATGTGACATTATGGATGGTAAAATTCAGGATGAGCGATACAAGGTGATAGCTGATTTGATTTTGTATAAGGGCAGAATTTACCTAGTTCCTGAATCTAAGCTTAAGAAGAAGATTTTGCATGCCTTCCATGATGCACCACTTGCAGGACATCCGGGGTACTTCAAAACATACAGGCAGGTTAGAGAGAGATTCTCTTGGAAGGGTCTCAAGGAGGATGTCCTACGCCATGTCCGTGAGTGTATGACTTGTCAGCAGAACAAGTCAGAACATACTTTCCCAACAGGTTTATTACAGCCATTGCCGAATCTAGAACAGAAATAGGAGAGTATTTCGATGGATTTTATTACAGGTCTTCCCATAGTGCAAGGGAATGATCGCATTTATGCGGTGGTCGACAGATTGACAAAGTATGCACACTTTTTCGCCATTCCTACCAGCTTTAAGGCACCGCATGTGGCTGATTTGTTCTTCCGTCAGGTATTCAGATTGCATGGACTTCCGAAGAACATTGTTAGTGACCGGGATAGCAGGTTTTTGAGCACTTTTTGGCAGGAGCTTTTCCGGTTGGTTAGTACAGAGTTGACTCTGAGTACTAGTTATCACCCTCAGATGGATGGACAGACGGAGATTGTGAACAAATGGATAGAGGGTTATCTACGCAACTATGTTTCGGGGCAGCAGAAGGCATGGGTAAGATGGTTGTATTTGTGTGAGTATTGCTATAATACTACTTACCACATGTCTATTGGTATGACTCCCTTCCGAGCATTATATGGGTATGATGCAACATCTTTCGTTGATTTGGCTTTTGGGGACAGTAGAGCTCCCAAGGCTCAGGAGAGTTTACAGGATAGTCAGGACATCCTTAAGGTACTTAAGGATAATATTCAGCATGCACAGAATCAACAGAAGATGTATGCAGACCGTCACAGGATTGAGAGATCTTTTGAGGTGGGAGACATGGTATTTTTGCGCCTACAGCCATACAGACAGAGTACTCTCAAGAAGAGTGGTGCAGAAAAACTCAAGCCTCGATTTTATGGTCCGTACAGGGTGTTGAGGAGAGTTGGAGAGGTAGCATATGAGCTAGAGTTACCTTCTGAAAGTAAGATACACAATGTTTTCCATGTGTCTTGCTTGAAGAAGGCATTGGGACAACATGTGGTTTCTTCTGCTGAGTTGCCACCCTTGGATGAGGAGGGGAGATTGGATCTAGTTCCTGAGGAGATCTTGGATAGGAGAGAGAGAAGATTGAGGAGCCGGGTGATTCAGGAATACCTAGTCAGATGGAGAGATTTGTCATTGGAGGATGCTACATGGGAAGGAGAGTCTATACTTCAACATCCAGCTTTACAGTTGCTTGGGGACAAGCAATCTCGGGAAGGGAGGACTGTAATGTCCCTCTTTCTCGAATAATTTTATTGAAGGCCTTTGGCCTTTTTTGTCTATCCGACGACCAAAGGGAGAGCTCAAGGGTGACTTAGGTTTATTAATTTTATTGTATTGTGCTAAAGTTAAAATATATCATTATAAAAGCACATATAATAAATTAATAGACTTAACATTGAAATAAGACTTAGGAAAGTACATTAAAAATAAAATAATTAAAATCACTTAATGTACTTCCTAAGGCAAAAAGTGTGACTTGCTCTTGAAATTAAAAAAGAAAAAAAAAATACATTCCCACTTGCCTTGGGAAATGCGACTTGGCTTTTGAGGGCTTTTTTCTCTTTAAAAGAGAAAGTCGACTTGCCTAGGCATCATTCCAAGTTATTATAATATTTTTTTCCCGGCATTGGAGCTCAGAGTTTTTGCAAAAAAATCCAAGGACGAAAACCCTCTGGATTTCCCCTCTTGTGGACGAAAACCCCAGGAGAAGTGAGAGGAATTTCTACTCAGGAACTTCCATTGTTATTCACAGGTTTTTTATTATTCCAGCAGTGTTTGTAGAAGAAATAAAATTGCAGCAGTGGGATTCCAGATTTCTTCTAGTGTGGGGCGACTCACTTTGTGAAGATTTTATGCTATTCCAGAGGTATTTACATTCAGATTTGTATTGCCACTTTTCAGCTGCTAATATAGAGCAAATCGACTCAATTTTTATTAATTTCCAGAAGGGTTTTGGCAGTATTTTCCAGTCTATCCATATGCAGATTTCTGGTTATTTTGTAGTCAATATTTATCATTAAGAATTGATTTTAATCATGGCTGAATGAATGAAATGAATTTATTTATGAAATATTTGTGAAGGGTTTCTCATTAAAACCCTAGGCGCATTTCCTTTCATCTATCTAGTATTGCAAGGTTTGTTTTTATTTAATTTGTATACGTTGAGAGAATGGTATTCTATGATTTCTATTGACATTGCCAGTATAGTTCCAAGCCTGAACAATTATATTAAAAAAAAATATTCAGGCAAAGGGGGTTTGGATCTTTCACTTTCACTCATTCCCAATTTTGCCAATCCTCTAATATAAAAAAGATCACAAAAATAACTTTGAACATCATAATAAAAATCAATACGAAATGATTCGAAATATCGACATATTTTTATCTGACAACACATCATTTTCTTCCATATTGAATGTCTATCAAAAGTTAATCAATTAGGTTACAATAATGTCTATCCTTCAATTACCATATCACAATGTGTTAATGTCGTTCGTCTATTAATATCTGCCAGTAATAATGCACAATAGTGTCTATGTGTCCAGTCACAGAGATAAACCAAATACAACAAAACAATATCGAAGAGTAAAGCTATCACAATCAAATTACGACAATGCAACCATTCCAACTAATTGTTTTATCCTTAAATGCCCATTAGGGTCCACAGTACAACATATAGTTGAAATAATAATAACCAAAACACAATGGAACCATGATGCCCCGCACATCTTATTAGTATGCTAATTAGCATGCGGAAGCAGACAAGGTTTATGATTATAACAATTGACCGGGATGAAAAGATAGGGACTCATGGTAAATCACCCTAGTGTTGAAGAGAAGTGGGCATTACGGTTTCTCCAATCACAGATAGAGTGAACTAAGTCTATCTTAAAAAATTTAATACGATTGATATGTAAGTTTAATCTGCTGATTTCAAATATGGAGAGTTGGTGTTGACAATTAGATCCAAAACTGGGCTTGTGATAAATTTGAATCCTACTTTATATAGGACAACTTATTGAGTAGTTTGAGCTACAATAGTGTTAACTATCATTTGCAGACCTTGATATAATCCTGATGTAGTTGGAAGGAGGTTTCTAGATTCAATGTAGGATCCTTATTGAAAGGATCCATTGGGTAACATTGCGCAAGGAAATGATTTTAAGGTATATAAAGGTACAATCAATGGTATGGTTTGCTGTTATTCTTGTTGATGATAATGCAATTTTATTTGCTGTTCATTTTGATTCTGATCATGCTGGTGATATTGTTAGATAGAAAATCCTACTTCTAGATCATATGTTCAAGTTGGCTGCAGGTGCAATAACTTGGAGCAACAAGAAGCAACCATACAATATCTATCCTTTCTACTGAAGCCATCAGAGTATAGAAGTGCTATGGAAGCAGCAAAGGAAGTTATGTGGCTCAACTAGGTTCGTTGGATGAACTTCATATGATAGCGTCACAAGGAAGTACATTTACTTCTATTGTGACAACCAAAGTTGCATGTGACTAAGAACTTGCAAACAGATCAAGTCCAACATAAAATAACCAGGACATATTGAGATCCATATGCATTTCAATTCGGGAGAAAGTTCTCAATGGTGACATAGGATTTCATACCACTTTGTTTTACTGCCAATTGAGCACTGTTGCAGACATGGTTTACCAAGCCGTTGTATGCCCCAAAGTTTTGCAAATTTTGAGTGGAAGCATGGAAGTCTTTGGTGTTAGTCCCCCGTCTTAATCCATTTGTCCCGAGAACGTTGTACCAATGGAGTTCCTCTTGTTGATGTAGCTCGGAGAGAGAGAATGGATTCTTCTTTTTCTTGTTCTATTGTGGAAGTGTACACTTGCTCTCGGATTTGAAGCCGAATTGTTGCCAACCTGTGGTGAAGACTATCCTTATGGGATTTGATTAACCCCAAGACAAATTTGTGCCACTATTTGATTTTGTCCCTTGAGAAATTTCAGCTTGGTTACAAATTTTTACGTATGGTAGCTCGGAGAAACTAGGGAAGCTGGCCACCAGTCGAAGATTTTTTGAGTGATAGATGGGGATTGAAGCTATCTGGAGTCAAAGCAAAACTGAGTACTTTTGATAGGAATGGATAGGGCATGATAGCGAGCAGAACAGGCCAATGATTTGATAATTTGATTTCACCCATCAAGGCATCCATTTGCTCATTAGTCTCGCCCTAGGTGTCAAATAGATATATTCTATCCATCTTTTAAGCTATATATCATCTATTTTTTCTCCTATTCGCCCAAGTAAAGGTACCTTGAGAACAGGGTATTCCAGATGGTTGGGTTTATAATATTAAGTGGGAAACTGCTTATTTAGAAACCCCTGCCAAAGACTATATGTTTTTGGTTTATAGCTTATATTTAAAATATAAGCATGATAGACCCCAAAACGGGTCGTGCTTTTAAGAGTGGCTAATGACCACCCACCTTGTATAACAAGGTGATCTCATTAGAGATTGGTTACACATGTTGTAACATGATGGTAACATTTATGGTAAGCTCATATGAGTTAATCCCTTCTTGAAGTTCAAGATGATAGAGAAATACATGTGGGAGTGTTGGGTGAAAGTCTATTCTCACTAAAGATAAGTGATTTTTAGTAGGTTTTTTACCTTCCAAGGTTTTTCCACTTATATCTTGTGTCACTGTGTTCATTTACTTTCTGTTCATGTTGTTTACATTCTGTAATCTGCATTATAAACATCTTAATCTATGTTTTAATTATTGCACTTCATAAACTATAATCTTTGGCAATTTATATTGTGGATTTATAATTTGTAACATTATTCATCCCTTAAATTTCCTAACATGGTATCAGAGCTTGTGTTTATGCATGTGCAGGATAGATTTGGATGTTTTTGATTTACAGGTGTGAAGAAACTTGAAGATTTTTCAAATCTGTGAAACCCTAGCTTGCTTTGCGGCTTGCTTCAAATTTATCAGGTTCAAAACTCCAATTCCCACCAAAATAATGTGAATTTGGATGATCTGAAATGATTAAATCAGTTTAGGGAGATTAGATCTTGCTTGTGCATGTGATCATGCAAATAGGGCCTTTTTTTAGCCTCCACAACCATTTGTGTGCATAGATCTATGTTTTTCACCATCTGTGACCTTTTCTAAGTTTATCAGGCCTTCACATACAATTTCTAAGTCCTTTCACTTGGTTCCATCTTTTGCGGCTTATTTGAATGATTGTGCTTTTAATAGCCTTTTATAGCCGTTGGGTTTATTTGAATATTTCATTTTTTAGTCATTTGCAGTTTTTAAGTCTTTCTCCAAGTTTTTTTGGCTTTTTTTGACTTACGTGTCATTATTTCTTTGTGTATTTTACGTGGCTTTTTTTCCTTGTTATGTGGATTTCCTTGTTCTGTGGCTTTTCACCTACTTTTACGCATGGGTGCCAACTTCATTTTATTTGTCCATGGACATGTGTTTTTTCTTTGTTACAAAACTTGTATTTATTGTGGACTCTCTTCTGTGTTCCATGGATCTTTTTTGTGATACTCAAAACTTCTTTGCATTTTCTCCTTGTGTGTTGCATTTAGACCTTCGTGGCATGTTTTTTGTGCTTTCTTCTTTCTGAAGGTTTGCCTTTGTTTTGAAACTTTCCTTTGTTCCGTGGACTTTTAGTATCTTGGCCTAAGTACTTTCCTTTGTTCCACAGAACACTAAGTATTTCATGGAACTACTAACCCGTGGAATTTATTTCTTGTGTACCTGGCCTTCAATTTTTTCAAAAGGCCATATCTTTTTCTTATTGCATTGCGGCCTCTCATGGCTAGTTTTTTGTGTTTTTAAGCCTTCCATCTTTGTTTAGAACCTTGTTTGGGTGTTTTCATCAAGTTACAAGTTATTTTATTTAATTTTTAATCTGTCGTAGTTTGTTTCCTTTGTACCGTGGATCTCTGTAACTTCTGAAAACCCACCTAACACTCTATTTTTCAAATTTTGCTAAGTTTTCCTTAAAATGGCTAGTTCTTCTAGTTTTTCCATGGATAAATCTCAACTTTTAAATGAAACTAATTACAGTATCTGGAGAATTAGGATTAAGGCTATCCTTATGGCTAGAAAGCTATGGGATTTAGTTAGTGGTGTTGAGAAGAAACCCACTGGGAGACAAGCTACTCCTGAGAACTTAAGTGTTTTCTCTCAAAAATCCCAAGAGGCTATGTCCATCTTATTGCAAAGTATCAAAGATGAGTTCTTGTTGCATATTGGACATATGGAATCTCCAGCTGATGCATGGGATCAATTGCAAACTATGCATGAGGGTAGCCACCTCTCTAGAATAATTAAGTTAATCATGGAATTGTTTACAACCCCTATGAAAGCTGATGAAAAGGTTGTTAATTATCTAGCTAAAATTAAGGATATTAAAGCTCAATTAGATGGATGTAATTGTGAATTGTTTCATGATAAGTTTTTTACTTTATTATTCAAATTAACATTCATGAAAAGTTTAGAAACTTCATCTCTATTCTGAATTCTAAATATCAAAATGAAGATGATTTACCTGATTTAGACACATTGTCTTCTCTCCTTATTCAAGAAGAGAGTGTCATGAAGAACTTTGACTCAAAAGAGAATGCCTCTCAGGCATTGTTCTCTCAAAGTCAGAAGTCTTCTAAAAATCAGTATAACAGTAATACAAATCAACAATCAAACTTTAGATCCAAGTTTAAACCTAAGCACAATAGGAATAATCAGAAGTTTAAAGTAAAGTTTGATGGCACTTGTAACAATTGTGGTAAATTTGGTCATAAAGCAACTGATTGTCATGCTAACACTTGTCTCATAACAATCCTAAGAATAAGAACAACAACAATAAAAAAGAAGAAGAACAATAAAAATCAGAGTCATACTAATAACCAAGCCAATAATGTTGAGCAATCTATTGCTCTTTATACTGCCCTTTCAGCCTCCAATGACAGTGAATGGATCCTAGATAGTGGTGCATCTAGACACATGACATATATGCATGATATTCTTCATGATGTTGTTGAGTGTCATGAAAATATTTATCTAGGAGATAACTTTGTCATCAAGTCTGAATGTTGTGGCAATGTTAAGTTAGCAAATGGAATCATTAGAAATGTGTTATTTGTTCCTAACTTAAAGAAGAACCTTTTATCTTGTTCACAATTAACTAAAGATGACTGTAAAGTTGTGTTATTACAAGATAAATGGTATGTTAAAAATAAGCTTGGTAAAGTAATTGTTGTTGGTTTACAAAAGAATGGATTGTACTTTTTTGATGGATTTGTTGTTGAATCTTGTCTTTCCACTTCTTCTTGTAATGTTGTTCAATTATGGCATGAAAGGCTTGGGCATGTAAACTTTAAGAGTTTGTATGAGATGTCCCACCTTAACCTTGTTATAGGTCTTCCTAAGATAAAATCAGATCATGAATCTTGTGAAAGTTTCTTGCGTGGTAAGCAACATGTACAACCATTTCACAAACACCATGAGTCTAATTCCTCTTGCTTGCTTGAGTTAATTCATAGTGATGTTAGAGGTCCTTTGGAAGTACCTTCTCTTGGTGGTGCTTTATATGTTGTTAGTTTTATTGATGATTTCTCAAGAATGACTTGGTCTTATTACATTAGGAAAAAGTTTGATGTCTTATCTAAGTTTCAAGAGTTTAAAGCCCTTGTTGAAAACATGGCTAATCTAAAAATTAAAAGAATCAGAACTGATAATGGAGGTGAGTATGTTAATAAGAAGTTTGATGAGTTTTGTGTATCTAATGGAATTCAAAGGGAGCTAACAACTCCCTATTCTCCTCAGCAAAATGGCATAGCTAAAAGAAAAAATAGAACAGTCTTAGAAATGGCTAGGACCATGTTTCTAATGTGCCTAAATTTCTATGGGCTGAAGCTATGAACATTGTTGTTCATATCCTTAATAGAGTTCCCACAAAATATTTACATCAAACCACACCTCATGAAGTATGGACTAAGTAAAAACCTGATATCTCTTATTTAAAGATATTTGGCAGCCTTGCTTCTCTTCTTATTCCTAAAGTTAAAAGACAAAAGTTTGATCCTACCTCTTACTCTTGCATTTTTGTTGGGTATGGCAGTCAAACAAAAGGATTAAGAGTCTATGATCCAGTTAAGCATGTGATTGTAGAAAATAGGAATGTGCATGTTCTTGAGAAACCTTTTTGTAAATCTGCCTCTCTTCCCTCTTCTGAGTTTCCTAAGTCTGAAACTGATTTTCTAGATGATAATCCTTGCTTAGACAATATGGAAACTGATTTGCAAGACACTAATCATCCTTCTTCTGATATGATGGATGTAGACATTGAGGGGGAGTCTTCTCAATCCTTGTCTCAATCTAGGATTCCTAAATGGGCCAAAAATTTGGTTTCAAACTCTCAACCTAATGATTTGAGAAAGATGACCCGTAGTCAACATTCTTATCATGCCTTGTCAACTGTTTATGAGGTTGAACCTCAATCTTTTGAAGAATCCAACCTAGATGAAAGATGGATTGCAGCTATGGAAGTTGAATACAATGCTCTAATCAAGAATCAAACTTGGGAATTAGTCCCTCTTCCTCCTAAAAGAAGCATTGTAGGCTCTAGATGGTTGTATAAAATCAAATATAACTCTACTGGTAAGATTGATAAATTCAAGGCTAGATTAGTTGCTAGAGGGTTTACTCAAAAACCTGGTTTGGATTATGTTGAAACCTTTTCTCCTGTTGCCAAAATGAGCACTGTTAGAATTCTTCTAGCTTTAGTTTCTCAACATGGTTGGGAGATTCACCAAATGGATGTTAAAAATGTGTTTTTTAAATGGTGACTTGAAAGAAGAAATTTATATGCATCAACCTAAAGGTTTTGAAGAACCTGGAAAAGAATTATATGTGTGTAAACTTAAGAAATATTTGTATGGTCTTAAACAAGCTCCTAGAGCTTGGTATGCTAAGATAAATAGTTTCTTTCATGAGCTTGGTTTCTCTAACTATTTTGTTGATAATGATTTATTTTTCAAGTATGAAAACAATCATGTTATCATTATTGTCTTATATGTTGATGATCTCTTGATTACTAGTAGTGATAAGAATCTAATTCTTAGAATCAAAGAGAAGTTAAGACAACATTTTGAAATGACTGATTTAGGACTGTTAAATCATTTTCTAGGCATGATTATTTGTCAAAATCACAAATCTATTATTGCATCTCAATCACAATATGCCACTAAGCTTCTTAAAATATTTAATATGATTGATTGTAAGTTTGTCTCTATTCCTATGGAAGTTGGTGTTAAATTAGATCCAAAACCTTCTTGTGATAAATTTAATCCTACTTTATATAGACAGTTGGTTGGTAGTTTGATTTATTTAACTATCACTAGGCCTGATATTTCCTATGCAGTTGGAATTGTTTCTAGATTCATGCAGGATCCTTATGAGGACCATTGGAAAATGGCAAAAAGGATTTTAAGGTATATCAAAGGTACAATCAATTATAGCTTGTGTTATTCTTCTTGTGATAATGCAATTCTATTTGGTTATTGTGATTCTGACCATGTTGGTGATATTGTGGATAGAAAATCTACTTCTGGATATGTTTTCAAGTTGGGTGCAGGTGCAATAACTTGGAGCAACAAGAAGCAACCAACAATATCTATCTCTTCTACTGAAGCAGAGTATAGAAGTGTTATGGAAGCAACAAAAGAAGCCATGTGGCTCAAAATACTGTTGGAAGAACTTCATATGGGTGTCAAAGGAAGCACTCTACTTCTATGTGACAACCAAAGTTGTATTGCTCTTGCAAACAAATCTAGTCCAACATCAAAGAACCAAGCATATTGAGATCCATATGCACTTCATCTAGGAAAAAGTTCTCAATGGTGATATAGATCTCAAGTTTTGTTCCACTGAAGAGCAGGTTGCAGACATTTTTACTAAGCCCTTGGGTGCTACAAAGTTCTGCAAATTCCGTGCTATGTTGGGCATTTCAGATATTAGCTCTTATGATCATGTGGATGACATTGATCTCCACCTCTGAATCAACTGAGCATATGTTGTTTAGCTCTTATGATCATGTGAATGACGTTGATCTTCACCTCTGAATCATATGAGTTTTGGCCTTTCAGAGCTTCCCTTGAGGGGGAAATAAGAAATGAGCATGTTGCATGTTTTTTCTTGTGCAATGCCATCTCTTAACGGCTTGATTGTGTCAAAATGGATACTCCCAAGACTATTTCTATGTTGTTTAAGTAAATTGTCATGTATGTGAAGTTTACTTGTAATCCCCAGTGAAGCATTAGATATGAAGAGTTTATTAACTCCATAATCTTATGTAAGACTTCATCCTTAATCACTTTATCTTGAGAATTTGTAATGTTCCTTTGTATTGTGGTTTTTATGGAATCCTTGGAATACTACTTTGAACCATAAAAAAATAGTGTCTCTTGGCTTCTCTAAAACCCACAATGTGTTTACAGTTGTTTGTGGCTTGTATAAGTCCATGGGACACTGTGGTAGTGTACCGCGGAGTTGAAAAACCCACAGGACACTGTTGTAGTGCACCGTGGAACTGCAAAACCCATGAAACAAGTGTTTTTTGCATGCTATCCTAAATCACTTGTTGATTTATGGATTGTAATTCCTTTTGTACCAAAAGGTGACTTGGCATGAGGAACAAACTTTGACATGTAAAAGCAATTTTGCATGTTTCCCTACTTAACATTAAGGGGGAGTGTTGGGTTTATAATATTAAGTGGGAAACTGCTTATTTAGAAACCCGCCAAAGACTATATGTTTTTGGTTTATAGCTTATATTTAAAATATAAGCATGATCAACCCCAAAGAAAGTCGGCTTTAAGAGTGGATCATGACCACCCACCTTGTATATAACAAGGTGATCTCATTAGAGATCGGTTACACATGTTGATTGTAACATATGTGAGCTATATGCGAGCTATTATAGATACATGAGGTGAATGAGTAAAAATGAGCAAATGTATGAGGTAGTTTGTAATCCCTTTGAAGGTGTAAAAGTGGAAATAGTGGGAGTCTGGGTGAAAGTTTAGATAAAGATAAGTGATTTTCAGTGGGTTTTTTACCTTCCAAGGTTTTCCCACTTATATCTTGTGTCACTGTGTTCATTTACTTTCTGTTCATGGTGTTTACATTCTGTAATCTGCATTATAAACATCTTAATCTATGTTTTTAATTACTGCACTTCATAAACTATAATCTTTGGCAATTTATATTGTGGATTTATAATTTGTAACATTATTATAAATCATAATGCCCAGGGCTTTCATACCAAGAATAAGAACATATATGTAAACATTAAGTATGAAAGGTTGAAGTTTAAGGTATATGTTCATATACTATTTTAAAAAGTTGGTAGGTCGGTCAAGGTCTTAGATAATCTTAGTGGCAATGGTATTGGCTGATGTCATCTGGTCTCAAGGACAACAACACAAAGATATTAATCCAACTCCTCTTATCTCAATGTAACAATGATAATGTCTATAGAGAATTGCTTATCACCTAAATTTCGTCGTTTCAAGCATCAGATGTATGCAATGCACTCTTTTCTATCTTAATCATTTTTTACCCATTGTTCAAAAAATAGATACTATGTTGTCTCCCGTGGACATAAACAAAGATACTCTATTCTGTAAAAAACTAAAAACCAAATCATAATGTGGACCCTTTGAAGATAGCATGCTAAGAAGATATTAATAAGTCTTGATTGGGGTACCTTGAAATGATTGATTATTAAATGATTGGGTGTTAGAAAAATAACCAGTGTAGAGAGAAGCAATCACAGTAAAAGAAATAAGAAATAAACAGATCTAAAACACATACATAGATATTACGTGGAAAACCTAGTAATGTACCAGGAAAAAACCATGGGCAAAGGTCTCTCAATATTTTATTACTCAGGAATAAATTCGTTGTTACATCAATGGCAATCACCACGCACTAGCTCTAATGATTACAATCCTGTACAATCGTACAACTTTACAATCCATGGGTTCCTTTAATAGAAAGAACATGTAGTACAAACCGCTTGTAGTATAAACCGCATGTAGTACAGTACACTCGGGTCAACCTGCCAGCTTGGTCGCTACCTACTCACTCAATGCTGACTTCACATACCAATATTGAGATGTTAAGTGGCAATTGATTCATGTTGACCTAAGATACCGAAATGGCATCCCCAAGGCACCCAATATGGATGCGAAACATAACCAGTACTGCTACGGCTCGGAAATAACTAGGGTACGGCCAGGCAGGTTTGGGTATGGCTGGGTATGTCTGCAAATGTACCCAGACCTGCCCAATCATACCTTGGCCATTTCCCCAGTGTTTCCAATCCAAAAATGGATTTTTTAATTTTAAAAATTCTACTTTAAACTCATTATATCATTGCAGCAGAAATCACAATTTTCACATCAGCATTATTCTATGTAAGGTACCAAATACAAGCCATCAGAAACGTGGAAAAGAATAGCATTTATGAGATAAATGTAACAATCACCTCGACTAGATGTGGTAGGGACAGTGCTTGTACCCAGGTTCAATGAAATTATGAGTAGTTTGTGGTGGTTATTTAGCTTGTTTTGTTTTTCATATGCATAATATGTGGTTAATTCCTATTTATCAGGCTGGAATTTATATATTTTTAATTTTTTATAATTTTTGTAAGGCCATATCCAACGCTATATCCGGGGCCAATTTTTTTTGCCATATCCGCATATCAGATACTTCGTAACTGTACCCATATCCAAAACGTATCAGCAACTAAGATGTTGACATAACTGAGTGAAGATAGCTGAAAGAAAATAATCGGGGTATGTACAAGGGAAATCCTGAAGTTATTGATTCAGGGATAGCCAAGGAAAACCCCCAAATGTATGGAAGCATTGGTTTAGGGTAAACCATGAAAAACCTAAGAGGAAGTCTTAGCAATGCTTTGGTGTAACCAACAAAAAGAAAAACCTCGCAGAATTGAAAATGTTGTTAGGGGTAAACTGGAGAAAATCCTCAAGAAAAGTAGTTAGGATTTGGTCTACCAATCATTGCAACACCCTTTCCATTTATTCATTATCTTATGTTCTCTGTTGCTGTTAACTTGCATCCTATCTTGCATATATTTTCTAGCATAAGTGATGCATGCATTCTAACTTGACATTTAATTTTTTGTAGCACTAATAGTGTCTGATAGCATTGGGATCAGCTGAGATCCATTTCCATACGGAGACGAGAAGATGCGTGTTTTCATTCTTCATGTCATGAAGTTGTGGGTATGCTCCATAATGATATATCAAAGGCAGTAATTTTCAAACCCACGGAAAGCTAGATGTTAAACCCTATGGCTGCCATAAGCCATAACTCTCTAAAAGCCCAGAAAAATCCATGGTAGTAAGTCCTGAGGATAGTGAGCTTGTAACAGCTATTTCATTACAAAAACATCTTTGTAGGACATTTTTTTGTGTGTTTACTAGTCCTGACTGTATTCTAACCTAATGAGAGTAATTATTTGTCCTTAACTCTTACATGCAATTGTATGAGGTCTGGTGTACCTGAGCAAAAGCAAGGCACTACAGTTTGGTTTAGATTCACAATTTTATCATAAAAACCTAGGGATTCTTCTGTCAAAAGTTGCAACTTATATAATTATCTACGGGTCTAGAAGTTGCACTGTATACTTGTTTTATGCTTACCACTAAGACCTTAAAATATGCATATTCTGATGTTCATGTGACTGGGCAGTTTATTATGTTGATGTTACTTATTCCAGTATCTTGAAAGTTACTTGTTTAAGATATATGTGCTGCACTCTGTTTTCTGCTCAGCTATCAATACAGGATCTCCTGGAAAAACTTCAAGATTCACCATTATAATTGCAGTAGATCAAACCGCACACAATTATATATTTTGTTATATGTCCAGAGCCTAATGCTTACCAGCACTGAATAGAATGTATACTCTGGATGTAGCCTTGAGTATAGGGCCAAGATATCGAATGAAGGAAACAACCCAGCAGCCTGCACAAGCAAACTAGTCATCATAAGATTCAAAATGTAAAATGTATGGAGAAGAAAACAATCATACAGTATCGAAAGAAAATATGCAACTTCAAACATAAATTATTGATCACCCTGATAAAGTTCTCTGTTAATATTAACAAGTCAACTAAAAGAAACGACATCCAAGGCCAATGACATCAATTGCCATCAATTATCATTAAAGAATGAAAGCATCGTGCGGAAGATCTGGATAAAACCATCACTTCTTTTCAATGTATTCATTTATAAAGGGTCAAAAGAACACATACCCTGTACAAGCACTAGAATCATCTCAACGTTTAAATTTTGAAAATACAAGATAGCAACAAGAATTCTCTCGAGACAAGCACTCAGACACAAGCTGTTCATAGCCGTACATATAACATCATTAACACAACCATAACAAATGACATCTAAGCCTTGTTATTGTAGACCATCATATTAATATTGTCCTGTCTATGTGTTATTAATTACCTACTTGTGTAGCCTGAAAAGTTAATATCATAATTGCATAAAGAAAATTCGAAATCTTACTCTTTATTCTTGCTCAATACATAGGAAGTATTACATCCATTTAAATAGGAGATGTTGTTCCTATATTTAAGGAGATATAATCTCCATAAATATCTCCACACATAACTCCTAAATCAACTCCATGCTATTATACGTGAGATTTTGTTTTCTCACAAAACTAATATTGTTAATGATTTGTTTACTCAACAACTCATAACAATATTTACTCACCCACTCATAATTACATTTACAATAATGTAATTAATTATTACAACACATATTATATTATCCTAGATAATATAATCACTTACATAATATTCTATGTTCACACTACAACATAGATATTCCTAACATTCGCCCCCTTAGTGTGAACATGAGGTAAGAGCTCCTGGAAACATCAACCTTGTCGGAGTATTCATTGCTACTGGATCTTGCTATCTGGATCTTGCTGCTAATGATCATCCTTGTCGTATGAACATCTTCATCGACTGATCACCTTCCACCGAAGTACCTTCCACCGAAGTATGGCAGTCAGAGGACCGTACGACAGTCAGAGGACCGTACGTAGATGATTTTCCCCTGTAAGCTGAGTCATGCAGTTTGCTTCTTCCACACCAAATAGACACTCAGGAACTGTTGTTAGTCTATGTGAACACATTAAAATCAAAACATGAAACTAGTTTCACCCCCTTGTGTATAAACACACCACATAACTGAAATAAAATATCACCACATCTGTCTGCGATCGTTGGTGAATGACGAGAGGACACTGATTTTCCTCCTTCCTCCATTGCCTCCTTCCTCCAACAAGAAAAGAGTCTACCATAGGAAATCCTCATCACTAGGACATGAAAGTTCTTCATCAGTTGAGTAGACTTCCCAATCAGTTTCTACTTCAGCTAGAAGGGCTTTCTGATCTATCTTGTCATCAAGAAGATCATGAGCTCTCTTTTTTTACAGTTCAGTATTACATGCCCAATCTCATTACAATAAAAGCATTTTATTTTTCGATGTGAAGGAACCTTCTTTGGTTTATGTTTTTCCTTCTTAGATGAGGAGCTCGGTTTGTTTCCTACATATAGTACTTCTTCATGTTCTTCATGATTGCTTTGTTCTAACAATGTAGAAATCACTCCTTCTAGACTAATAGTAATTTTACTCAAAGTAAATACAATATTTGAGTAACTCTTAGGCATGCTATTAAGAAGAATAGCTTTAGCATCATCATCTTTTACATGTTCTTTAATTCCAGCTAGTTGATTTAGCAAAGAACGAAACTTACTTATATGATCTGCCATTTTTGAGTTCTCTTCCATTTTCAACCCGTACAAGCATTGCTTCAATGTAGTCTTTGCCATTTCAGCTTCAGAACCAAACAATTTGTTAAGAGACTCCCAAATTTCTTTTGCAGATTTTGTGAAATCCACATGATGTAGATAGGCTTTTGATAAGCCCAGACCAATGGTACCCAATGCTCTCTGATCTTTTGCATTCCATTTTTCCAATTCATTTCCTCCAGTGGGTGGAGTTGAATTAGACTTCACCACATCCCATAGATCCTTTTCTATTAAATGTAATTGCATCTGTAGTTGCCATGTATGGAAATCTTGTCCTTCAAACTTTTCAATCAGATTTAGTTTCTCCATTATTTTGTACAATACTGATAAAAAAATACAAAATTGAATCAAGTACTTTAAAATTTTATATTGAATACCTTTTAACCTCCAAGCAAGTCAAGAACTTGTATTAACAATTCAACATTATTGAAAATTGGAGAAAACTTTCAGTAGAAGAATTGATGTGCTTAATTTGATAGCTGCATAGAAAAATCCGTATTTCTTCCAAAATACGTTCTGGGTTCTTCTGAAATTTCTTCTGTAGTTTCTTGACCAGCACGTGATTCTGCACACAAAATTATAGAAAAACCCACATCTGGAAACGAAAAATATAATATATTCTTTGAGACGGATCTGATCATGAAAGCACTGAAATTTCTTGCATCAAACCTGCTCTGATACCAAATGAAAAGTTAATATCATAATTGCCTGAAGAAAATTCGAAATCTTACTCTTTATTCTTGCTGCATTCATAGGAAGTATTACATCCATTTAAATAGGAGATGTTCCTATATTTAAGGAGATATAATCTCCATAAATATCTCCACACATAACTCCTAAATCAACTCCATGCTATTATACGTGAGATTTTGTTTTCTCACAAAACTAATATTGTTAATGATTTGTTTACTCAACAACTCATAACAATATTTACTCACCCACTTATAATTACATTTACAATAATGTAATTAATTATTACAACACATTATATTATCCTAGATAATATAATCACTTACATAATATTCTATGTTCACACTACAACATAGATATTCCTAACATAGCCGACGTTGTTATGTGGTCAATGATTCTATTGCAGGTGTTAGGTAGTCTGTAATGACTCTTACAAGTAGGCTCAGTTGTTGACGTTTATGTTCAACAAACCTCCATTGGGACTTCTTGTCATATATATGAATGTACTAGTGATTACAATCATATTCTTCTATGCTATAATGTGGTATGCATCTACCATTCTGTAATTGATATCATTTGGTAGTGTAGTTTCATAGAAAACATGTTAGCGTTGTTGCCAAAGAATTGCCCCTTTTGGAGGAAGTGTGGACCTTGTGCACTAGACTAGTTTTGGAGGTGCTGCAAAAGAATCAAGTGAAGAGTTCAAGGCATCCTGAACAAGTTGGCAGGAGTAGCACAAGGTAGAAAGCTAAAGATGAGCAAGATGGTGTATAGATTGTTGACGTGCCCAACAATCTTGAGGGAGAGAAAATACATCTTGCACAAACCTTACTAAGGACAAGGGTTGTGTTTGAAGAGCCACGTAAGAAGCATCTTGTGTCCACCGCCACAGAGACCCCCATCAACTCTAGAAAAGCAAAAGCTGTTGAAATTCATTAGTGATGGATCTGAAGATCTGATACAATGTTGAAAGACATGCAGCACAACTTCGACTATGAATGGGAAAATAGATAAGCTTCATTGGAAGCAGTGCTTTCCAGCCACACTTTTAAGGAGTGGCTATTGAGTGATTCATAGATGTATCAACTACTAATAATGCAACATGGGAGAAACTGAGGAAAACATTCAAGAATGAATATAAGCTCCTCAAAGCCACAATGAGATTGTCGTAGAGATCTATAATTCCCATAAGGGTAAACATGAGAAGGTTCGAGCCTATAATGAAATACTCAAATAACTGTTAGGAAAGCTTGAAATCCAAGTTTAATGGAAATTATATAATCAAGAAAAGAGAGAGCATTTACAATCACTATTAGCATAATATTGAGAATAGATATAATAATAGTATGCTACGAACGTGACCAATGCAAATACAAAGACAGTAGTGTGATCACCCAAGCATGAGATATGATGCCCACCTTATATTCGTGATCAAACTTATGAACGAGGGCCTCATGAGGGATTTTAGAGGTTCCTACACAATAACAATGATTTGGAGCAACCACTCACTAAAATGTCCCTTTCTCTGAAATAACTGATCGAAGACCCTTAGCCCAATTATGTTTCCCGACGGCTAAGGGATGAATAAAAAGGAAACTTGTCATAATAAATTAACCATAAAGTGCATCTTAAAATATTATTATAAGCACTTTATTAATTTATTAATGATAAAGTGATAAAATAAAATTAGAAAAAGAGAGTCACTTTAAATTATTTTATTTATTTTCCCTAAGGAAAATGTGACCCATATGGAGGAGGAAAAAAGGTACAAGAAAATATTAAATGCAGGTAAAGAAATCTGATTGGTGGTTATGGGTGGCTATAAGGCCAAAAATTGTTATAAAAGCAAGTAGACTTGCAAGGGAAGAACATTTTTTTGCAATTTGAAAAATTCTAAATTTTGGTAGAGCTTGTAAGTTTTCCATCAAAACTCCAAAGGACCAAAACCCTTTCAAATTGGCTTGAGAGGACGAAAACCTTGTTAAAGCTTAGAGAGAAGAACGAAAACTCTTCTTTCTTTTGAGAGGGATCTCCATTCAAGGGTTTCCATTGAATTTTAGAGTTCTATGGTGCTTTCCCTAGACTGCCCCCAAAACCTCCATGCCCCTCTCGTACCAGGCCTGATACGTACCTGGTACGGGTACAATGTACCGACAAGTCCTGGTACGTCACGGGTATGAATTTCCATACTCAGGACTTGTGGGTATGTATCTATAGTGTACCCATGGTTTTTTTTGTAAGTGCAAAAAAATAAATAAACTTGAGGCCTTTGACTAGAATCGAGCAAGAAATTCACGAACATTCGTTGTTTGGACTATAAACTGTTGCCACTCGCTGCTATACACCACAGGGATATAAAGCCAAAAACTTTGGAAATGTCCAATTAGGTTTAAAAAATTAATATTAAAGTCTTCGATTTGTTTAGTTTGTAATATCAAATATTTTCCACATTTATTGCTTTATTAACTTTTTAATTATTGAGTTTTTAACTATTTATTTTTTTACTTTTTTAATGTTTAATTATTTAGTTTTTAACTTGTTTTAGGGAAATACCGATGGAAAAGTTTTCAGCACATTTCTGTTTGTAAGGCTGATTGGAAAAGACCCCAGAGCATTTACTGAAATGGCCCCATACACTATCATTGTAGCAATTTATGCTGAACCATTCCAGTTTTAGTATGAAAAGTTCAGAATGTATTATATTAGCTAAGAATTTATCATTATTTAGTGGAAATATAGCTCTATCCCAACGATAAAGCTATGATTCATCACATTAATGAGACAAGAAAATATCACCTTCAAGTAAGGAGAGGGAGCCTTCAACGAAGAGCGAAGCAGACAAAGATCTTCCTCTGACATGCATGTGACTTCTCCATTTGGAAAAAGTGAACCATACCTTCCAGCCCTGCCTGCATCCAAACTCTAATAGCTTAACAACCAGGATATAAATGATTGAAACCTTATATTCAGTGAAAGCTTAGTACTCGTTGGAAATTCATAGTAAATCCATCTTACAACTGAAATGAATTAATTATCCTTATGTGATAATGATAGCAAGCTATTGTATATTGTGCTGATGATGACAAAAATTCTAGGTTTAAATCTGTATTTGGAGATAGTATGTTCTGGTGTATGGAATGTGTGCAATTTTCTGGCGTCATAATATTTCCAATATCATGTCATTGCCAAACATGGCATTGCATCTATGGCTATAAAAACTTAATGTTTGATACATGCATGACAACAAGTCTCACCTTTGACATAGTCATTATTGGTTTCTATGTCCATAGATAGCCCTAGAAGATGTTGAATGGAATCACAAATCCTTTTGGTAAAGAACTGTTAGCAGCAATTGAGAAAAAGAAAGATGAGGGAAGGGGCGACTGGATTCTAGAGAACTCATTCTGTCGAAATGTTCTGAACTCCTATACTTTAGTATAAATTTAAATAGCCATAATTTCTTATAATAATTGAATCGGAGGCTATTTAGTCATTTATGTGTATTGTGTGTGTGTGATTTTGTGCATCCTACATGTTTTATTTCTCTTTTGACCACTATCTCACCAACAAAATCTGCTTAGAGAACAATTTTCATGACCAACAATCAAACTTCAGAATATATGTCACGTATTGAAATAACATAGAATTTTTACTATTAGAATGTTCAGTGCATCAGTTGTTTATAAATTGAAGATCAACAACTAGAAAGTCTTGATGATGTTAGTGTTTCATATAGGGGGTGCACCAAATGCATTGGCAAAACTTCCTACAGTTGTTGGCAGCATGTGTTATAGATCTATCACCTTCTTTGTATCTGCAAATGCACATCAAAACAAAACTTCTATCCATATTGTTAGCACGATGAGAAATTCAGCTCAAACACTATAAGACAAAGGTAGTTAATTGGAGCATAGAAATCTAACCAGTGACAGTAGTATGGAATCATGGACATCAATGAACCTGCCCAAGACCTCCATTCATCATCAAAAGGCTCCAACCAACTCCTCCATATCTTTCATAATCAACATCATATTGCAAGCATGTCAAAAGATTCTGTTCTTGGCATTATATGGGACATCAACAGTACATGTCATGTAAAATGGGCCATTTCACCAAAACTTTCACATAAATCAAAAACTTTTGAAGAGAAAGATACCAATAACAGCAACACATCAGTGCCCCTGCTGGAAACATCACCCCTGGAATTAGCCATAATGATGGTAACATTGTGGGTCAACTGATGATGACGATGATTCTCTGGGGGGACTAAGTGATGATGTAGAAAACACAATAAAAAATCATAATAATAATGAAAAACCTTTCTCCTACGTCAATAGAGGGGTCCGGCATTATTCTAATGAGCCATAACACCCTGTAGCTTCCCATGAGTAGCCATCTTTTTGCATTCATTCATCAAGGCATTCAATTACTTAAGGCTCAGGGGCCAACCAAAGTTGGAAAAGACATGTAAACCAAGGGTCATTACCCTATCACACATGCTAAAATATATCTTCCCTATCTTATAGGACTTCTCACCTGACTCAGACGGCTTATATTTAGATGTATTCCGAGAAGATGGCTTATATTTAGATGTATTCCGAGAAGATGGCTTATCGGGACAATCTCCTTCTCCTCTATCTTCTAGTCCTACCACCCACAACTACCTGGATTAGATACAGTTTCTCCAGTTATACTCCATCCACCCCACGAATCCTTTATTCCTAAACGAGCCGCGTCTTGAGATCCCAATTGCCATGGTTCAGCAGCATCACAAGGAGCGATTGTGAGGACCTTTAGGTACTTGGAGAGGAATAGCCAAATCATTTCCTTAGATGTCCTTTGATTTTTATTTTAATACCTTCTACATCTGCCTCTTTAGCCAATTCAATAGCTTTTTTGAACGATCATAATAATACAGGAAGATGGACAAGAGTCTAAACATCATGACAAACCATTTTAACGCTTTGACCTCAGATAAAAGCCCATAAAATGTGGAATCGAAGGAGTAGCCCTTACAAACCTAAGCATTCTCCATATAATTCAAGCCCATTTCTTGCAATGCTTAGAACATGTTAAAGAGAATTATACCCATGAACAGTTTTCTCAAGAACATATTTTTGTTTATTTCCAAAGGGCAAAAAAGAAACAATAACATCAACAAATACACATGCTGACATCAAGACATTCCTGGCCATGTACAGTTAAAAATAGCTAAGTGCAGCCAACAATCTCCTACCGTATGCATAGGACTACTCCATGAGACAAACAAAACCTATATCGTACAATTGCACAAGTATATATCACTCTAATAGCTTAGGCTAATAGGATACGGGCATGGGTACACCAATTTTCTAGGAACCCTATATGCAGTACAATGTGGAGATATTTGTACATAAATATAAACACAATCTCTATGTTATGTGCAAAATTAGGATAAAAATAAACACAGACACATAATAAACAATATCCATAGATTGCTTAAACGAGCCGTTTGCTGAGTTAAGAAGTGCACTTGGTAAGAGTCAATGTTACCCGGGACGACGGGACACGGGGATGGAGTTTCCAGGACGGCAAAAAAAAAATCCAAAATTTCAGGATGGTGGGGGGACGGCTATCAAAATAATATATAAAATTATAAATATTAAAAATATATAGATAAAAAAATTTAAATTATGAATAGCAGGTCATATTTATATATTAGTCCACCATGTACATAGAGTCCACGTCTAGGCGTCCATATTAAAAACTCAGAAGCATACACATAGCTATACTAATGTTATATGTCCATATAACTTTTCACATTAATATGTATACTGCTGGTTTTCATAGCATGTTGTGACAGTCCATGTGCATTTGTGCTCGAAAATTTCTGTATTCAAATATTACTCTTGATTCTTAACATGTCTTTGTAATACATTACAGTCGGGTTATGGTTGACCGGTAAAAGCTTATAAAGGGAAAACAACAAAAAAAATTAATTTGAAAAAAAAAAAACACAGAAGTCCCCGAAACGTCCCAGGGACATCCCCTGATATTTAGGGACGTCCACCTTTTTTCCTGCTCTTCCGGAAATTTGTGTGTGTGAGGGGGGGGGCATTTCCCCCCACTCCCACCGTCCCCAGAATGTCTGGGACATCCGGTTTTCAGGGAGGACGTGTCCCCGCATAACACTGATAAGAGTATATATGCACTTTCTTAATAAGTTAAATGTTGCTTCCTTGAGTTGGTCACCAAGATGAAAATACTGATTGATAAGAATGAAAAATGTGTCTACCCAGGTTTTATCCTTATCAGTGAGTTGTACTAAAGAAACAAATGCCAGTACATAGAAAATTCACAAGTTTGTACCAACCTGTAGAAGTTATGAAACTTTGGATAAGAAAGGTGCATTGATAGGATCTATATTATTGGCCCCTAACCTCGATTATTTTTACCTTACTATACAGCAGCTGTTTGGCTTGACTGAGAATTTGTATACCTTTCTTCCATCTATGATCAATACATATGCCTCCTTTTTCGCATTTATTTCTCATAGACCATTGTTTTTCCCACTTTCTAAGAAATATTATTCTACAGTTTCCATATATAAAACCTTGGGCCAAGAATATGGTCATCACCTTGACCATACCATAAATCAAATTAAAATTAGATTGTATTGATGACAAAAATAAGTCAGCTAGACAGTAAAAAGATCTACTTACAAAAAAATAAAGAGGATTTCCTGATTCTGCTCCAATTAACAGTAGAAAACGCAATATAAATGAGAAATTTGCTGAGTTGTGAAGTGCGGGAAACTAATGAGAAATGCTTTTGATGTTTCTGGGGACACCCTGGCATTTCAGGAATTTCCTATACAGCCCATACACGAACCAGATCTGTTGCCAGACCAAAACGGCAGGGGGGGTGGGGGATCCTTGCATTTCCTCCAACTTAACTATTAGCAAGTTACATAGGCTATGATTTCACAAATTTATCACAAGGAAAAATCCTATCAATCGGCATCCATGGCATTACTAACAATGGCAACCAATCAAACCTGAAGCAAACACCTCTAAGAGTTTAAACCCCTATTTAATCATTACAATTTCATAAGCATAAACTCACCAAAATCATCCTGTGACAAATGACAATTACGTGTTATCTACCCTTCATAAACAAACAATAATCAAGGGAATAAGAGCATTAACATAGGTAAATGTGCAGCCTATCTTTCTACAAAACCTTTATAAACACAAATGTTGAATTCAGTGATTCACAACACGCCAGAGAAACAACGCTTCAGCATGAAGTCCCCAAGGCTCCCTCAGCCCCAGGACAATGAAACCAGCAGCAACAACCTTCACTACTATAAGGGTAAGTAGCAAACATATTTTTAATCATCATGCAGGAAGTCCCTTTAATTCCACAATGATATCAGTCTTACACATGGAGGAAGACTCTTATCAAGAGCCATTAGCTACCGCAATGTAGCCCAAACTGGAGATTTGATCGGTCAAGAAAGAGAGCATATGGCATCTGTGTAGCTCCACCAAGAATCCACTGTTATATATGCTTCCTGGTGGCAGCAGATTGCAACATAACCAAATACAAGGTGCCATTGCCTACTAAGGCCAACACTTCATCTCATTATTTAAGTGTTAGTCCATAGGAATGCATGTACATGCTATTTATCATTTCATGACTAGAACAGAAAATAGGACTAAAATATTTTTCCATTTTAAATGATACAAATCATAGGAGAAAGATGTAAGAACATGTGCACAATGTCAAGAAGTGTATCCAAGTTATGGTCTTTTACCAATCCACATCACCAAGGCTTGATCTTCTCTTCACCCAAGCATCCCCAAACAAGTGCCAAGTGACAAGGGGATGAAGAGGAATGTTGTGATGAAGATATCTGATTCATGCCATTCCAAACTGCCACATCCTATACTGGATGAGGCAAAGGATGCATAGGGTTGAGATTTATGTTACACCAAGTTCCTAGGATGGGGACGGTAGGGAACAGGGAGACGAGTTTTGTGGATGGTTTTTTGGAAGGTCTTTTTGTAGGGAAAGGCTATTAAAATATAACAGAAAACTTAAAAATATAAGAAGTTCAAATGTTTATATGATAACATTGACAAGGCATCCATCATATACATTATAGAACCTTCATACATAACATTAGAGCTGAATTGAGATTTCACATAAGAGTCAATCTTCATATCTAAAATTATATTATATAAAAATTACAACGTAATGCCCAAAGGCTCCAAGTTCCAACTACAAAATGACAAAAACATAAAAAAAGTTGTGCCCCTAATCAGCTTTGCTAACATTGCATCAAAATCAGAGTCTAAGTTTGAGTCACTGAAATTATAAGGGACTACCTCAACCAATGAAACCACAACATATCCATCATGTGCCTCCTCATCAACCTGTGTAGCATCTTTGGGATCAACATCCCAATATGCAGCTAGAGTCTGACAATACTTAGGAGTCTATCGATCCTAAAGTCGCAAGGCATTGTGCATGGCCACCAACTTCTCTGCTCGTCAAGAGGTAAGCCTATTCCTCTTGATTGACTCTATGAATCCATATGTAAACTAATTCCTCTTTGCAACAAAGGAACTAGAAATGAAAGGAGGCGGGTGGAATGAATCCTCTAGTGTGATGCATCCTTTCTATGCCATATCCACCATCCAATAGGGTCAGCTTGAGCTAATGTATCTTTATTTGTCCTCACCTCTGCTTTGCTAGGTGTTGGACCATGGAGATCGACAAAGGTTAGCCAATGTGTTTCAAGTCAAGTAGACTCCTTTGGGATCAACATCCCAATGTGCAGCTGGAGTCTAACAATACTCAGGAGTCTATCGATCCTAAAGTTGCAAGGCACTATGCACAGCCACCAACTTCTCCGCTTGTCAAGAGGTAAGTCTATTCCTCTTGATTGCCTCTATGAATCTATATGTAAACCAATTCCTCTTTACAACAAAGAAACTGGAAACCTATGAAAGGAGGCGAGTGGAAAGAATCCTCCGATTTGATGTGTCTTTTCCATGCCATATCCACCATCCAATAGAGTCAGCTTGAGCTTATGTATCTCTATATGTCTTCGCCTTTGTTTTGCTAGGTGTTGGACCATGGAGATCAACAAAGGTTAACCAATGTGTTTGAAGTAAAGTAGACTCCTCATTGGTATACATCTTTTGAAGGGCCTTCATGAGCCCTTCATTCACCTCTTCATCTTCTAATGAAGGCACTCTCCCAAACCGTGTTGCTTACCATTTGGAATTTTGAGTATAGGTTGCTACATGAAGCAGAGTATTCGTAGTATTACACCATCATGTCACAATGGACTTGATATGCTCCTCAATAAATCCCAAATTAGGATCCCTACTATAAAAGACTCACTTCATTTGCTCAATCAAATATCTTGTATATCTTTCCAAGATTAAGAGAGCATGTATCAGCATATTGTATGGCTCACACAATAGGTGAGATGATTAAGCAAACATATTACAAAAAAATCAATAAAAATTAAGACTTAAATCACAAAGAATTAAAGAGTGAATGGTATTACAAAGAATGAAAAATTAAAATAATTTATAAGTTAGAAACATTAATAATTCAATAAAAAAATCAGTAATTTCTTATCTCATTTTGGACCACCAATCATTGTCGAGGATCTTTTTTCACACATTTTCCTTCAACCATGTTTTCCTTTTGGCCATGTACCCCACTCTTGATTAACCATTATTAACCATAGACGCTCCTACACCTCAAGCATCCTCTCTAACAAGATAAAAGAGATGGCATATCTAGTGTCCACGGGCTTGAGAAATTGCATTAAAAAAAATTTCAAGAGATCAAGTCACGTGTTATGGTTGCAAATGAACATCTAAATGTCTCTAGCTTCTGTAACCACTACCTTCTTTCAATGTGTTGTTTAATGTATGAAAACAACATGGAGTCCACAATATGTGTTTGTAAGCACCCTCCGCCATCAAGCCAACTAACATGCACATGCTAAATCAGTCACCACTTGTACAACATATGAGAGCCCAACCTCTTCTATGGCATCCTTCAAAATTTGAAATTGGAAGAATGCATTCATCCTCTTTCCTGAACAATAAATAGCTCTAAGAAAATAAGAGTCAGTTGGAAATGTGACAACGATATTGATGAGTGGTTAATGTCTAATGTTGGTTCACCCATCCATAATGATAGAACAACCTGCCTTTATCCAAGTTTGCCTCGTCTCCTCCATCACCACACTCACCATGGAATACTCTTTATCAAGGAGGTTGGTACGTAGTTTATGTCCTCCTAGTCAGGAAAAGAAGGGACCAACAACAATTGCATCAGAGAACATTTGTTTAAAAGAGAGAGAATGTGCCACATGGACTGCTATGGTATGGCATGGGCAAAAAAAAAATTGGCAATAGAAGACTTATCTACTTCACGTGATTGCATATTGAACATCCTTGCAACACTAGTACCTTTTCTCTTTCCCTTGATAGAACCTGCTCTCCTTCGACTCTCAACAACCATGGTTTGGGTAGGCAATTACATACTAGTTTGCGTAATCTTTATTGGCATTCCCTTTTTTTTGCCTCACCCTCCATGTACAACTCAGCCACCTCGACTTTCTCAACTAAGGTTATTTTTTGTAATGTCCCTTTTTGGGGACTCTCAGGAAATGACCCAAAGTTGGTTATAAAGGACTGAAATCAGAACTAGGGCAGACTATAGATGATTGAAAATTCACTGTGAAACCCTCAACACGCTGCCAGCGCTTTGCTCCTAGGGTGGCGACCTCTTAGAAGAATTCAAACACACTTTTCTAGGCACAAACTTCACTCAAACCTTTAGGAAATAAGCTCAGAATTTATAAGAAATAACCAGCAATCGTCAGATGCAAGAAAACTGATTTTTGGAAGCCCACAAGTACTATTTTAAATTTATCATGAAACCCTTCCACTGCAGATTTAAATAATAATTTCCAGAACTGAAGTAGCACTCATATACACTCAAACAATTGATAGAAATGGAAGATTTCACCATTAGAAACTATGGAGAATCCAATCATGCAAATTGATCACATAAAATCCAGTAACACAACCAGAAACACTCTCCCAAGCAAGTCGCTTGGGGCATAAATCAGTTATAACTAGTAATGAAGTGTAGAAAACCAAGCGTAGCGTGGGGTTTCGTCCACACCAACTTCTCCGCAAGGGTTTTCATCCTTGAGAAACAGGGAAAAGCTGCTTAACAAGCAATCCTTCACCAAGATATAAAAATTCACCAAAAGCATGCCTCACTAATGGCCAAGCGACCTCCTTTTATAACCATAAGGAGTGCTTCTATTGGAGTGCTCAGCTTCCCAATAGGATACATGGTAATAATAAAAATAACAACAATAAAAATGTAATCCAAATCTTCCCCTTGCTTTCTTCCTTAAACCCACGGGGAAAAGAATGGCTTAAGGTCTTCAAAAAACCAGCCTTCAAAAAGGGACATGACATTTATCCACAACCTTTTACCCCTAATCCACTTATGCACAAAAGATAAGAGTAAACCCTTGTGTAGCTGCCCCTATAATCCTTGTTGCACAAATGACATACTCGTACTCTAATTCCCATCGAGTTCTTTCTTGTCGTTGTTTATGGCTATGCTTGTTGCAAATGCTAGAAGGGGGGGTTCAACATTAAATAGGCCCTTTGCATAAATTTTGAGGAGTTCAAAAGGGCATTCAAATGGGTTATTTGAACCCACAGTTCTTGCAACACTCCCACTCTCAGAGTAACCACTAGAAGTATCTTTATGGCCTCTGTGTTGAATTTAAATCTCTTCTTCATCACTACCCTCACTGTTGTTAGTTGTTTTTATTGAAAACTCAAAACACAACTATAAATGCAAAACATAAAATAGAAAACAAACAAAAAATCCTCCCCGAGTGTTTGAAACTTCGGAAAAATGCAAAAACAATGTGCAAATAAAAGCACCTCATATGATGCAGTTTAATGGTCTCTTGCCTCCTCAATGTTATTCTCTTCTCTTTTCATTGATATTCTCCTTTGTCTTCTTCTTCACAAAATGCAAAATGACAAAATTAAGTTTTTTTTGTTAGTGTGGATGTTTTAGGTTTAGGTTGGTGTAAAGGGATGTAGGGGTCCTTATGGACCCGCATCCCTCTTTTTTCAATTTTGAGTTTTTTTGAAGTGCATTTTTTTGTTGTGTAGCCATCCTTAGGATGGCCAAGGGGCGGTCAGCCGTCCCCTATGATTTTTATCCCATCACGGGGACATTTCCCCCAAAAAAGCAAATTTAGGATGTCTAAATGACATTTCCTACCCACCGCCGAAATGTCCCCTACAGGGTACGGTCTCAAACAAGTAGGGGAAGCATTCCTGGGGTACACTAATACATATCCATTATGAGATTATCCAAAGGCAACCACAATATAATGCATATTCAATACATCTTCACAAGAAGAGATTCCAGTGTAAGTCCAATCATGTTCAATGTAGAAGAGACTCTGATGAAATTAAACTCACATATGCAATGGAAGAGTGTCCAAAGCACACACATGTCCTATTTTTTATATAAGAGAACCCCATAAAGTCCAAGTACAACAAAGAATATCAAGATAGTTATATCACCCACTTTATCCGTAAAAATGCATGCATAAGATGAATATAATGACAACGCCCACCAAACATGGCCAATGATAAAAGTACATATATCGTGATATAAAGGATGGCTCACATCAACCATGGCCAGCAATAAAGTACATATATCAAGATGTAAGGGATGGATCAATATGCATTAGTGTACCCAAAGGATACGTCCATTGATTTTTTAGGGTTTTACCTAGTAGGGGAAGTTTTGGGGATGCGAGGACAGGTAGGAGAAGTCCCCGAATTTACATTCTAGGAGGGAAATCAAAAAATCACAGAGGCCAGAAGGGGATGGCCAAGGGATGTCTAGACATTCCTAGACCATCCTGAGGATAGCCACACAACAAAATAAAACTCAAAATTGTAAACAAAAATAGGTGTAGGGTGCCCATACAGACCCCCGCACTCCTTTACACAATCCTAAACCTAAAATAGCCACAATAACAACTAAAACTAAAAAACAAACTCATTGTAGCCATTTTGCATTATGTGAAGAAGAAGACAAAGGAGAAGAAAAATAAGAAGAAAAAAATAGTGAGAAGAATGCAAGAGAGTTAAAAATTGCAACATTTGAGATAAATTTACTATCCATTGTTCATTTGCACAAATTCTTTTGCATTTTTTTCGAAGTTTCAAACACTTAGGGAGGTTGTTTTATCTTTTGCACTTGCAACTATGTTTTGAGTTTTCAGTAAAAAACAATGAGCAACAGTAAGGGTAGTGACGGTCAAGAGATTTGGATTCAACACAGAGGTTGTACGGTACTACTAGGGGTTTTTCTAAGAGTGGGAGTGTTATAAGGACTGTGGGTTTAAATAACCCATTGAATGTCCTTCTTAACTCTTCAAAATTTATGCAAAGGGCCCATTTAATCCTAAAAAAACTTTTAAAATTTGCAGCAACCAAAGACAAAGACAGGAAAAAAAACTCAATGGGGACGAGAATATGGCTATGTCATTTGTGTGACGAGGATTATAGGGGCAGCTACACAAAGGTTTACTCTAATCTTTTGTGCATAAGTAGACAGGGAATACAAGGCTATGCAAAAATAACCTTAGCTAAGAAGGTTGAACTCACTATATTATACAATAGAGGGTGAGGCAAGAAATAAGGAATGCCAATAGAGACTACGCAACTTGGTATGCTATTGCCTACACAAACCGTAGATGTTGGGAGTCAATGGGGAGAGGGTTCTACCAAGGGAAAGCGAAAGGCTACCAATGTTGCAGATTTTGGTATAACAAGCCAACTACCAAACTGGGATAACATTTGAAACAACTTGGACAACATGTGATGCCCCACCTCCTGAATTGCATCACATCATCCTTTGGGAACTGTACACTTTTCTATTGCTCTGAATAATGTATTGCCCTAAACAAGGCCTTTGGAACAAATCACCATAATGTTAAGAAGTGGACAATTTCTACTATCAATCCAACCATCGAAATGTTGAATCCTTCTCAAGACCACACTCTTTTGACTGGTGCAGTTTGTTGCTCTATCCTCGATTTCTCATTGTCAATTAAAGTTGTGCAAAGTTTCTCATATCTTAGGGGGTTCATACCTTGTCATCCCATTGTTAATGGCACCAAACATCTCCTCATTATAAGGAGAGTCAACAACAATGAATAGTATTCCATTCGCATAAAATAAGCATGAAATTGCTGCATCAACTGCACAACGAACATGCCTTCAATGAGGTTCGAGCTACCAATGTTCAATATCTTACGAGAACATCCCGCACCTTGTTCTGCATTTGACCCATGTAGCTCTAATTTTGGTTCCTTAGTTTCTCTTCTACCCTGAATTTGAGGTGCAACTGTCTTTGAAGCGTGAGCGCTTAAATTAGGCCCTATGCCTTCAACCCTTTCTAATTGTTGTGCAAAAAATAAGCCCTCACCCTCATTAAAGTGCCCTAAAAGGACTTCCCACAAAATTTGCAAGTGATAATTGATGTGCCACTACTCCCTTTTCCCGTTGCAACGCAATCACAATAATTCCATAACAAAAGGAGGCCATTTTTTCCTTCCTCACAGGATAAACATAATATATATAATTAGACTATTACTATTAGTTAATTAAAATAAATTATAAATTATAAAATATTTTTTATTTTATTTTTTAAGATATTAACATCTAATTATTACTTTTAAAACTAAAAATAAAATTTAAATCTATTAAAATTTACAAATTATAGTGTAAATTAAAATTTAAAGCACTTAAATAGAATAACATTTAATATTTATAAAAAAATATGTTAATAAATAAAAACATAAAAAATCAAACAATACAATTTTAATTTAAACCTAAACTACTAACTACTAAGTCATGAGAAGGTTTTAAATCCAATTCAAGACAACATAGTCATGAGAAGGTCCTAAATCCAATGTCTTTTCTTCAACTAAATTGGATTGAAGTGGCAAGGCTCAAGTGGCAGAAAGATCCTTTAAATCGGTAAGTAATCTCCCAATTATAAGAGACATGTGATAAGTTTGTATGGAGGGATGATACAATACGGTACAAGAGCAGCCTCTTCTATACCCAAGTCTCAGTTTAAGGCTCTGATTCTTGAAAGATGCACATGACACCTAATAGAGGGCTTTCTAGGGTACTCATAACTTATCATCAAACAAAATATTTTTGTGGGAAGGAATGAAAGGAGGTGTAAATCTGAGATTCTCAAACAGAATTTGGGAGAAGTTTATATGGTCTTCATTACAATATTTTGCTAAATATGCTCACTTTTGTGGCTTGTCTCATCCATTTGATCCTAGCAAAGTAGCAAAAGCTTATAGGGACAAAGAACAAAAGCTTCATGGTATTCCACAGATCATAATGAGTGACAGGGATCCTATCTTCACCAGCATATTTTGGATGGACGTATTGATCACATTAGGTATCACATCAGCCTATAGTTCTTTGTATCACCCACAATTAGATGGGTAAAAAAAAATTGTAAACAAGTGTCTAAAGGGGTATATGCAATGTTCCACTTGAGAAAAGCACACTCAATGGTGCAGGTAACTCCCTTTGTCAGAATGGATGTAGAATATTACCTTTCATATGTCAACTAAGATGACTTCATTTGAAGCCATATATGGGTTTCCACCACCATCTACCCTATCATATTTGTAGGCATATTCTAAGGTCAAAGCAGTTCAATGATCAACTTGAGAACCAACAGAAAATTTTACAGATCGTCGAGAAAAACTTGGAAATGGCTCAAAACAGGATGATGCAAATGGTGACCGAGCAATGAGAGACAGTTTGTAGAGGGAGATTGGATTTTTTTCAGACTTCAAACTTACAAGCAAATGTTCCTAAGACAACAAAAAAAATGTAACAAGCTGGCTCCTAAGTTCTATGGTCCCTGTAAGATTTTGCACAAGATTGGCAACATCGCTTACAAATTGTAGGTACTTCTATCATCATGGAATCATCCCATCTTTCATTTTTCAAGCCCAAACAAATTCATTGAAGATAATAATCCAGTTTGAACAAAGGTCCCAAAGTTGGATGAAGAGTTCCATTCAGCCAATGCTAATCTGATAGGTGGCATTGTAACAATACTCACCCATGTGCAACCACCTAATCCAAGCACGTTGATGACATGTCACATAGCTACACAAATAGCCCTCTATCCACTTGTTAACTATCTCCGTCTGTCCATCAGTCTGTGGATGGTAGCTTGTGACAGGGGTCAACTCAATACCTGCAAGCTTGAAGATCTCCTTCCAAAAAGTGCTCATGAAGACCTTATCCCTATCAACTAAAAATATTTTTAGGCAACCCATGAAGCCTAAAAACACCTGTATAGAATACCTGAGCCACATATGGTGCATCATGCCCCTTGGGCAGAGAAAAGAAATGAGCATTCTTAGTCAACCGATCAACTACAACATATATGCAATCATGCCCATGTACCGAGAGGAGTCCTGTAATAAAATTCATGGATATGCTTTCCCACTTCTGCTCGGGAATAGGAAGAGGCTGAAGTAATTTGCTGAAAAAGAATGCTCGGCCTTGGTTTGTTGGCAAACCGCACACTCTTTGATATGATTAATGACATCATCCTTCGTCCCCTTCCATGCAAATCTCTCTCTGATATACATGTATGTCTTGAAGTATCTAGGATGCCCTGTTAATGGTGTATCGTGCACTGCCCGAAGGATCTTCTCCTTCATCTTGGACCTTGGTACAACGAAAATCCTATCCTTATAGTATATGAGATCATCCAACACTCTGTACCTGTCATCTTGTATAATACTATAATTTACCTCACATGCAAAGTGATTTTTGGAATACTCAACAAGTATGTGAGCCTTCCAATCTGCTGAAATCTCAGACATAGAACTAAGCATAGACGTAAGGTAAGGTATCCTAGATAAAGCATCAACAACAACATTATTCATACCTTTGGTGTACTCTATGTCGAAGTCGTAGGTTTGTACCGTGTTCACCCATCTCTGTTGGCTATCGTTGAGATCCTTCTGCCCCAGGAACCTCAAACTGTTGTGATCCGTACGAACCACGAATTTGCAGCCCACAAGGTACTGTCTGAATTTGGCCAAAGCATGCATGATGGCCAACATCTCTTTGTTGTATATTGAGTACCCTTTCTCCACAGGGCTCAATTTCTGACTCTCATAAGCAATGGGGTGCCTATCCTGCATTAGCAATGATCCAATACCCTCGCCTGATGCATCACACTCAAGTACAAATGGGCAAGAGAAATCTGGCAATGCAAGAATGGGACTTGAGCTCATTACCTCCTTGAGGTGATAAAAAACCTGTTGTGCTGATTCAAACCAAGCAAAAGCCCCCTTCTTGGTCAAATCTTTCAATGGAGCAGTCAACCGAGAGAAGTTCTTCACAAATGACTTGTAGTATGTGCATAGTCCCAAGAACCCTCTCTAACTATGTCAATGTCATGGGTGGTGGCCAATCCAAAATTGCCTATATCTTCTCCCTATCAACCTTCACTACCCCTCCACCAATCACATATCCCAAATATAATAGCTCTCTCATGCCAAACTCACACTTAGAAGTTTTAAAAAATAGTAAATTAGCTTCTAATATCCCTAAGATCTCATCAAGGTGCCTCATGTGATCCCTCCAAGTCCTGTTGTAGACCAATATGCTGTCAATGAAAACCAGTACAAACTTCCGCAAGTGGCGGTTGAACATATGATTCATACAAGACTGGAAAGTCGTTGTTGCATTAGACAACCTGAATGGCATCACTAGAAACTCAAAGTGGCCATAATGGCACCCAAAAGTTGTCTTATGCACATCCTGCTCTTTAACCTTGATCTGGTGATATCCAAATCGCAAATCTATTTTAGAAAAAAAGATTGCCCCCTGTAGCTCATCTAGCAACTCATCAATGTATGGCACTGGATACTTATTTTTTATTGTCTTCTTGTTCAAGGCACGATAATCTATGCAAATTTACATGGTTCCATTTTTCTTCACCAACACCACTGAAGAAGCAAAAGGACTGGAACTAGGTCTGATATGCCCCATCTCAATGAGCTCATGGATAGTCCTCTCAATCTCATCCTTAAACTGTTTGGGGTGACGATAATGAGTAGTAACCACAGGTCTAATGTCCTCAAGCTTGATCACATTTTCAAATCCCCTATCCGGAGGTACGCCTGGAGTTATGTCGCCAAAAACTGCACTACGCCTATCCAATAGACCCTGGATATCCACATGATACTCTGGTTTCCCAACCTCTGACTTCTTGGTCGAAACCAAACACTGTACTACCCAATCAACCCCCTTATGCATGTGAATCATCTCAATCATCTTAGATGTAACAACCATAGGTGTATCTGTGGACAAACCCCTCAAAGTCACATTCCTCCCTTCGGACTTAAACTTCAACTCCAATTCCCCGAAGTCCCGAATTCCCCAAGGGAATGGAGCCACTGCACTCCAAGCACAAGGTTGGTCTCTCCAATACCAACAATATAGAAATCATCAGTAACCGTATAGTTACCCGTCGTGATGCTCAACTGTGGAACTCGTAGTGTGCATCTCATAGACTCTCCATTGGCTACAACCACATTGAAGCCCTCAAAATCCTCTGCCTGTAATCCTTGCCTCTCCACCAATGATGCATCAATAAAGTTGTGGGTTACCCCACTATCAATGAGTACCACTACTCACTGACCCTGTAAAACTCCCCTAACTCTGAATGCCTTGTACCTCGGGGTACTAGACAAAGTGGCAATAGTCTCATGGGGGAAAGTCTCATCCTCCTACTCGACTCCTGCATTGTCCAATGTCTCTCCATCTCCATCCTCCATTCCCTGAGTATCCTCCTCATCACCATCACTCTAATGTTTTAAAAATCGGAACCGGACTTGGAACTGGCAGAGGGTCGGACCGGAACCGAACCGGACCGGTTCAAACTTTATGAACCGGTTTACTAAAAAATACATAAAAATTTATCTTTTTAATGAAAATAATATATTTGAAAGGTTAAAAACCATGATTCCAACAATTACACACAAAATATGCAAAGTTTGCTCTTATATATATGCAAGAAAGGTGTTTATAGCAAAATGGCACGAACTCCAAGTCCAATACACAATACATATATCATAGATGAGATTCCGAAACAAAATACATAAACAATGAGGCTCTAAATGGCCTCCATAGTTCCGAGACTCCAAAAAAACAACATGATATGATCATTGATACATTACAAATACTACAAGTTACAAAACTCTAGAATAAACTAGATGACATCAATGATCAATCATCAAACTCTGCACCGCTGCTGGAAATGGGATCCTCAAGGTCATCCTCATCAATATCATCACCGGCCTCTGGCTCTGACTCGGACTCATCCAAATCCTCAGGTACATCTGCAACAACTGGAGCTGGCACATGGGGTCGGGGAGTAGCACGAGTGCGACTAGTGCCTGCTGTGTCTCGTGACGATGGCGGCGGTGCTGCTAATGGCTCATCAGATTCCTGATCCAAACCCATCCACCCCAAGTCATCGGGATCAAACTCTGTTGGCTGACTCTCCTCTACCCATTCTGAGGTTGGATCTATATCATCCAAGACAATGGGATCAGTATCAGGTCTTCGGTTCAACAACTGGTTACGCCTTAACCGAAGGTTGTACTGCACAAAGACAAGATCATTCAACCGTTGTTGTTCCAAACGGTTTCTCTTCTTCGTGTGAATCCGCTCAAAGACAGACCAGTTGCGCTCGCACCCAGAAGCACTGCAAGTTTGGCTCAGGATCCTAATTGCAAACTTTTGCAATTGAGGACACTGACTACCAAATGAATCCCACCAATGTGCTGCGATAAAAAATGTAAATGTTTAATTAGTAAACAATGACGATAAAAAGTTAAAAACAAAGTTAAAAATTAAAAGTAAAACATAAACTTATAACTTAAAGGTTAAAGCGTAATTCAACAAATTAGATAAAGATTGTCTTATGCTAAAAATTCATGATTATTCATTAAAATTTTAATCAAATGAACTTCAAAAAACTTAGAATTTCTTACCTGGTTGGTCCACATTCCTTGCAATCTTTGCAAGGTTTTTCCCAAAGGTACCTGTGGCTCTGCTGAAGAAGTTGATCTGTCGGTGAACCTTAAGTTGTTGCATCTCATCAGGGACCATGCGCTCTAGGCACTCGTACAAACCATTTTTTACTTCTCCTGTTTGATCTTCTCCAAACTGAGTTCTGTAATGATATTTCGGGTTCAAGAAATACCCAGCTGCATGTATAGGCCGATGGAGTTGATTGTTCCATCTATTATCTATAATCTCCCATATAGGCCCATACTTAGTTACCCTGTCTTTGTATGCTACCCTTATATTCTCCTTTGCCTGATCCATAGCCCCATAAATATAGCCCATGGCTAATTTTTCCCCATCCACCAACCGCAACACCTTAACAAGAGGCTCAGCAACTTTCACAATCTCTGTTGTTTTTTTCCAAAATAAATTATCAAAAAGTTTCTTCTTTGTGTCTTTCCCATCTTGTTTCCGGCTCCACTTTGATGCATTCCATTCATCACTTGAAAACATCTTTTTCAAGTTCTGTTGTTGGGAAATAAGAGATTGCAACGTGAGGAAGTTTGTTGCAAATCTCGTGATGGCTGGCCTAACAAGTTCTCTGCCCTCAGTGTTCTTCCTCATTAGGTTCAATACCCATGAGTGATTGTAGATGTATTTGGTGATGCTTTTGCCATGCTCTACAGTGTTCTTGATCCAATCTTTTTTCCCTATATCCTCAAGCATGAGGTCTATGCAATGTGCAGCACATGGAGTCCAAAATATTGTTTTGTGTTTAGCCTCTAACATCTTACCAGCAAGAACATAGTTAGATGCATTATCTGTTATGATTTGTACAACATTTTCCACCCCCACCTCTAAAACAATCTCATCCAAAAGCTGAAACAATAAATTTGCATCTTTCACCCTATCAGATGCATCTACTGATTTCAAAAACATTGTACCTTGTGGACAAGAGGCAAGAAAATTTATTATTGTGCGGTTCTTGCCATCACTCCACCCATCTGACATAATAGTGCATCTTGTTTTGGCCCATGAAGCTTTGCAACCTTCAAATATTCATCCATGGATGCAACTTCTTTCTTCAAAAGTGATCCTCTCAAGTCATGCATACTAGGGCCTTTGAAGCCCTTACCAGCAGCAACAATGGAATCAAACATAGGCTGGTAATAAGGTGAGCGGGCAGCATTGAAAGGGATATCTGCATCATACCACCATCTAGCAATGTACTCAAAAGTTGCTTCTTTGTATTGCTTCTTCCAATGGTTATCCAAGGTGGGCTGATTTTCTGTTGGCATGGAGGCACTAGTAGCAGGTGTGGAAGATGGAAAAAAGCTTTGAATGGTCTTTCTTTTTTGAGGCCGGTTTTCTTGACTATGAGTGGATGGGGGAGGCATATACTGAAAGGGGTCTGAAAGGGGTCTCTAACAGTCACAGAAGGGTCAGAGCAAAATCCTTCAACACTCAAGGCATGTTCCCTCCTCCCTATTTCAGCTTCCATCTCTTTTTGCCTAGCCTTCTCTTCTCTATGTTTTTCAAGCATGTTTTTCATTTCCAACCTAATGGCATCAATATCAGGTGCATCACATGGGGTAACTTGGCCTCTTTGACCAGCCAAGTGTTGTTTCAACCTATGAATCCCCCCCCTTGATGTGTTTCTTACAATATTTACAAAAAACTTGATTATCAATTACGTCTGCATGGGTCCATGTAGGGTCTTTTGTTTTGGGGGCCATTGCAAATGCAAAGAAATCTGAAAATGCAAATAAAAACAAAATAAATTTCCTATTTCTTATTTAATAAAATTTACAAATAAGGGGCAAGTTTAAAATGTAACATACCTTTCAATGTGCACACAAATGAGGTGAAGAAATGCTCCAAGATTGTATATGGGTTGCACCCTCCAAATGTAGATGTGAATGCCACCACTAAGAGACCACACTTGATGCCAAACAACCTCCAAACACACTCCAAATGAACACTATTCAATGCTGCCCCAATGCTCCAAATCTTTGCAAATAATAGAGGTGCTCACAAATAGAGGTGAGGTGCTCACAAATGGATGCCAATATCACCACAAAGAGCCCACAAGCAATGCCAAACAAGCTCCAAGCCTCCAACTTCCAAGCTCACTACAAAAAATAAACTCTTCAATCTTATGCTCACAAATGCTCACAAATGCTCACAAATGCTCAAGAGAGGTGTGAAGTGAATAGAGGGGGGGGGTGTATTTATAACACCAAATTAGGGTTTAGAGACAATAAAAAATAAAAGAAAACAATTAAAAAAACGTTTTTTTTTATTGGCCGCCGGTTTAAGCGAAAAGACCGGTTTGACCAGACCAAACCGGCCGGTTTGGATCGAAACCGGACCAGTTTAAAACCGGTTTGGCCTCAAACCGGTCAAACGATCCGGTTCTATTGACCGGTTCATGCAAAAAAGCGGGTTAAAAGTCAAACCGGCCGGTTCCGGTTCCGGTTTGACCGGTTTTTAAAACATACTAAAGTGAGGTCAACCTCATCGCATGAAACATTCGGATTACCATGACTGATCCCCTCTGAAAATCCACAATGTATTGATCTAAGGAACCTTCCCACTGTCTCAAGTGAGTCAACTCCCTAAAATAGGACATCAGGGTCCAAACTATCAAATCTACTCATCAAGGCCTCTATGTGAACTCTGCATAAGTATCAATATGCATGTGCCCCTGTGTAATCATTCCATGATGCCACCAATCTCATGTGCATCTCCCTCAAGCAATGTAGGATCCTTAAACTTAATTGCATCTCCCCTCGCGCATGGGATTCAAGTCAAAGTAGGTCTTCAACTTCTGAATCCAGGACTGCGCGGTTCATTCTTAGAACCATCGAAGTGTGGAATGGAGATTTGTCCCAATCTCCTTGTAACTCAGGTATTGTAGAATTGATATCTCTCTTGGGTTTGCTACAATCTTCATTCTGCATCTACTCTGATGAAAGGCATATATATCCCGGCCCTCGCTCAATGATTGGTACCTTTCCCAACAAGATTCCTCATCCAAATCATCTAATTGGCTGCCTTAGAGCCCCTGTGAAACTTCTGGATCCTTCAAGAACCAAGCATAAACTTGAGTCCCAAAGGCTTGGTAGAAGAGTGGGGATACCACTGCCCTGCAATTTTTCATTTTCACCTCTATTTCTGTGCATGTCCCCTATTACATTAATCTCCTCCTGTATGATATCTGCCCTGTGCTAATCTCTTAGTGAGTTGGCTCAAATAGAGATTCGTAGTACTTCCTGTTGCTTCACCATATTAGTCCATGCAATTATTTCATCAGATCCACCCCATTCATTGTCTCTGTCTTTTTCTCCATCTTTCAACTCCCTCAGGCTGGAGGAACAACATCACCTAAATATCCTTTTGTGATCACCCTGCAAATCCACAAGCATCCTTATACCTTTGTCAAATCACTTTTTATCAGCTCTAGTCTTCCTCCATCTCCTAAGCCTTCCTTCTAGAACCCCATTTTTATGTATATTTCACAAAATACTTGCCCAACACATTGAACCATTGTCAAGAAGCTTCTCAGTTATAGGGAACACTATAACAATATTTTTAGCTAATCATGTTCCCTAATTATAGTCGACATTTAAGCGCATTTACATCAATCCCAGACAGTCTAGAAAACCTTCAAAAATTCAAGATGCTCTTAAATACTTCTTATAAAATTTAGAAAGTTGGTCTTGCAGCTTTTGGAGTCTATGAATGAGCATCCCAATCTAAACCTGGAAAAAGGAGCTGAAAACACTCCAAAAACCATGGTAAAATCCCAAAATAGGGTCCCCAACAAGTGGTTTACCTAAAATTCCTCTAGAAATGGTCTCCCACATCAACTCTGCTCGTAAGGTCTTGCTAACCCTAGATCCAGCAAATTAATTTGCATCCACATGGTAAAGCCCAAAAGTATATCTAACCTCCAAAAACCCTTCTCTTTATATCTCTAAAATCAGCCTCTGATTGTTTGATTAATCATTGATATAGTTCCAAATTGACAACAGCTAGGGTGGCATCTTCCATTCATCGAACAATTTACCTGCTAGCTAGGAATGGATCTCTACAACCCATGTTCCTGTGGGATCTTACTCCTTAGCTAGAAATATCAATCATCTTGTTTCAATCCTTACAAATCATTTACAGTGTGTACAAGAATGAGCTGCCCTTTCTATCCCAAACCTCGCTTTTATAACTTTTCATTACATCTTTTCGACCCAAGTGGAGCTACCATGCTAGACATCAAACAAGTGACTTAAGTGACCCCAACGAAGAAATAGTCCTAATTATCTATATTATCGACCCCAAGAGAAGATATTATATAGGGCATTTTTACCCCCTTATACGACAAAACTGGTACTCCACCAAACCATATTAAAGCTGATAATCAGTTAAGTGACACTTCTCTAATGGCACCAGGTACTACTCGGATTACTACGATCCCCCAACCTCTTAAGCTCCCTCGGCCTCTTGGCTCTACTCCCTCCCACTAAATTGTGGCTTTAGGCTCATTCTCGTGATATGGATATATATACTTACCATGACAATCACTGCCTCCCAAACCACAAAGACAAACTAGAGTTTCTATTCTACTATGGGAACTGCACCAACCTTGGACATTAGGGGAGATTACTAGGGGAAGCACTTTGCTTCCTCCTCAGGTCCCAAGCCAACATTGTCAAATCTTCCACAACAATCAATGTTGGCCCGAACAACTCTTTCAATTTAGGCACAAATAAATATAGTCAATGAGATTTCCTTCTAGTCTTCATCGGCGCATGCTTTAGGGGCTTTTGTTCACCCTCCATTGCTATTTGTATTGATTTCACTACAGCCTATGTTGGTGGCACACTACTTTATTTGTCTTATGCACCTTTCTATTTACCCTTTAGGATTCTCTCTACCTAGAAATTTCTGGTGTTAATTGTTGTATCCTTGAGTTCCATTGACCTACATTTGGTCATTTGTGGACATTAAATTGAAGCATTAAGGTACGAGCTATGAACTCATTCAATTGACCTAGAACAAGAAACAAAAAGGGTCTTCAAATGGGTAAAAACGGCTGCAGATCTCGTCCCAACAAATTTGCAAATCTGGGAACCTAAGAATGATCCTAATACTAAGAAGAATAGGAAGACAATCAATGAAGCAATTCATAGAGATGAAGATGCAAATCCAAAGAGGATCATCAACAAACTCATATAATATGGAATACAATATGGACTCCAAATATCATACAAGCTAGGAAAGCTCCTTGGGAAAGTAACTAAGTCAATTTACAAACCCCTTTGATCGGGATCTTATCTTGGTATATGCATAGTCTAGGTGTACTGAATAAATGTCAATATCTCAAATAATTAATCACGTGGAAGAATGTTGACATGGTCCTTCAAGAAACAATGAGAACATGACATGGGAAAAATATGAAATATGTCTTCTTTAAGAAACATTGAAAACATGATATCGGAAAAAATCTTAAGTTTTTCTGAAATTGAGGCAGCAAGCATACTCTCGTTTGTCAAATAACATATATCATGATCCATCAAGACCCTGCTAGGTATGTTTTAGATCACATCAATCTTTCCCTTGGAGATTGATCACCAATTTCTCTTTTCTCAATAGCTCAACCTAGATTTCGGTATGGTGAATATTTGCATTCCCCCTTACAAGAATAACCACATAGATCTACTAGAATAGATAATGTAATGGATTCTCCTAACTATACCCCCTCACCTTCTCCAAATGGGAGACTCCAAAACAATCAAACTTACTGAGAAAAAGAAAGGAATAACAAGACTTATTCACAAAGAAGCTGAAGCTCTTTTCAGTTAGGACAAGATAACTCCATGGTAGATCTGAAATTCACCCAAGGACTACACACATGGAGTAATAAAAGAAAGGGTTGGGATTACATAGCAAAAAAATTAGACTGAACTTTACTTTTAGAGCAATAGATTTTCTCGTCCAAGAAACTAACAGCCAAAGTAAGTAACGACACACAATCATGACATTGGCCAATATCAATGACCATACAAGACAAGATTCTGATGCAAAAGAGGCTCCAGTTTATATTTGAATGATGTGGGTATTCCATGCAAATCTGGACCAGAAAATTGCACAATGTAAGACATGAACAACTCGTGCCCATGGACACGAAATAAACAAATTTCTGGGAAAACTGCAAAATTTGAAACATAGTCTAAAACATAGGAGCAAGCCGAAATTTGTCAGTGGTTTTCTCCAATCATTAACTACAACAACATTCAAATTTGCAGATGTCCGAACAAGATATGGAAGTTGGTTTTTTGTTAACTGAAGATTTCCACTAGCAAAGAAAATACATGAGGAAAATTGTCATTAGGATAAATGAATACACGATGACCTAAACATAGGCAAAATCCTATGCAAATTAACTAGACTGTTTCAGTGCAGGTACGGTACGCTGTGGGTACGTTTATATATATATATATATATATATATATATAGAGAGAGAGAGAGAGAGAGATATGCTAAGTCACATGGTTCGTGTTTGGTAAAGATAAAATTCATGATTAAATTCGACTAATATATATTTTATATAATAAATTTAAAAATATTAAAAATATAAAATAAACTTCAAAAATTTAATTGAAATATTATATATTAATAATTTAAAATCTAGATGAAAATCTTTTAAAAATTAATGAAATTTAAAAAGAATATATTTTACAAATAAAAATATTTAATGTTTTTAATATAATAAATTTAATATATTATTGAGTTTGTAATTTAATTTTTATATCATTTTTTAAAAATATTTTAAAGTTAAAATTGTTAAATCTTTTTTTCTAAATATTAAAATGATACACTACATAACAAAATTTACATGACAAACTTAAATTAAAGAAAGAAATGAAAAATCTATAGTTACAAAACCCAAAACTATTGACTTTCCTCCAACGGCAAGGGAAACGACGGCTCCTCTAGGCACATGCTATCTTCTCCTCCTGCACAGGGTCAAGTTACAGTCCCTCCCGAACTGTCAGCCACAACTCGCGAACTCACAGATACAGCTCCTCCCGAACTCGCAGCCACGTTAACAGAAGTTTGGTGAAGATTGAAGACAGTTTACAGGCCAAAGGCGAGAAGATGCGGGATCCAACAGATTTCAAATACTTTGATAATTCATTTAGGGGCTTTTATTTTAAGTTAGGGGCTTTTATTTTTTATTTTTTAATGATTTTAAGTTGAAAATGGCAGAACTTTGGGCTGGGTATGCTGCAGGTACGTTGTAGAGTGGCCAATGGTTGAATGAGAGCTTGTTCCAAAATCGCTTCATCAAGATAAATGCTAACTTAGATTATTAATTTGCTAGACTGCCCGGAAACGCCTGGTACCCCCTCGTACCAGGCCTGATACGTACCTGGAACGGGTACGGGCTGGGTATGCTGCAGGTAGGTATCAGGCCTGGTACGAGGGGGTACCAGGCGTTTCCGGGCAGTCTAGCAAATTAATAATCTAAGTTAGCGTTTATCCTGATGAAGCGATTTTGGAACAAGCTCTCATTCAACCATTGGCCACTCTACAAATAAAAGAGCAAGAGAATTGAAGACACAGATCAAGAGAATAGTGGGTGAAACATGGAAACCATTATTCTCTTTTGAATAACCAGCACATTAATTCTATCCAACAAATCAAAAATGATGATGGAACTGTTATAGACACACCAAAGGATATCATGGCATATGCTATAAAAAAAATTGGGAAATTCCTATTGAAAAAGCCACAACTGTGAGAAGGCAATGAACATAACAAGTTCTACAAAACATCCCCAAAATAATAGCAAAAGATATAAATTTGGTCATCCTTGGGCCAGCCACATAGGAAGAAATTAAACACAGTCTCTTTCCAGTCTGATAATGCACAAGGACTAGATGCTTCCATGCCCTCTTTACTCAACAATACTGGGAGCTAATCAAGTGTGACCTCATGGTGGTTATTAAAATATCACATAGGCGCAAACAAATATTACGAAAAATAAATGGCATAAATCTTTTGCTAATTCCTAAAATAGCCCACGTAGAACAAATGGATCAAAATCAGACAACTGCTTTGTGCAATATGATATATAAAATATTCTCAAATATGATTGCTTCAAGAATATGTGACCTCGTGGTGGTTATTAAAATATCACATAGGCACAAACAAATATTACGAAAAATGAATGGCATAAATCTTTTGCTAATTCCTAAAGTAGCCACATAGAACAAATGGATCAAAATCAGACAACTGCTTTGTGCAATATGATACATAAATAATCTCAAATATGATTGCTTCAAGAATAAAGCCATTGTTATTAAAATAATCTCCAATACTCGATTAGCTTTTTCTCTGGAAAGGCAAATCACAGATAAAATCATGGCAGTCCAGGAAATCATCCACTCCCTAAAGTAACCCACGCAGAACAAATGGATCAAAATCAGACAAATGCCTCGTGCAATATGATACATAAAATATTCTCAAATATGATTGCTTCAAGAATAAAGCCAGTGTTATTAAAATAATCTCCAATACTCTATTAGCTTTTTCTCAGGAAAGGCAAATCACAGACAACATCATGGCAGTCTAGGAAATCATCCACTCTCTGAACATACAATAAAGACTGAGAGTTGTGATCAAGTTGGATGTCTCCCAAGCATTTGACAGAAGCATTTGGTCGTTGACATCAAATACTCTTCAAGCTTTTGATTTCAATCAGCAGGTAGTCAAATGGATCAATAGTTGTATCGTCATTCCCATGTATTCTTCTCCATTAGGTCAACAAGGACCTCCGTCCACAGCCTCCAAGGGCTTAAGACAAGCAACCCCAATTAGTTCATATCAATTTATCTTAATGAGTGAAAATCTTAGCAGACCAATAGGAGATGCCAAAAGCCAAGGTAAAATCTTTGGACTCCCACCGGTATGAGAGAAAAGACACTCTAATTTCCATTTTTCAGACGATGCTCTTCTTTTATCAAGTCTCTCCTTAAAGGAAATCAGCTACCTCCATCAGCTCCTAGACACATATCAACTGGCCCCAGGACAAGAAGTAAAAAGGAATAAATCCCTTTTTCTTTTGAACATTTTGGGTGCCCATCAAAGACTTGAGTTTCACCCTTCACTCATATGAAATTTCAGGACTACAGGATGCAATAATTGGTCAAATAAAAGATAAACTATTGTATTGGACAATCCAATGACTAAATCTAGCAGGAAGAACCCAACGTCTACAATCAGAGCTTCAAGTAGTCCCAATCGATATGCTCACCCTATTGCCCATCCTGGAGAAAACAGTGCTTACTTTATTAACACTCTAGAGGGATTTTTCAAGGCATGGCACAAGTGCAAGAATTAAGCATCCACTGATGGTTTGGGACAAAAAATCCAAGCATAACAGAGAAGTGGAACTCTATATAAGAAACAGCACATGGGCTCTATATAAGAAACAGCACATTTCAACAAGGCCTTTGCAATGAAAATTGCTTGGAGATTCTAGAATTCAAAACCCATCTTGAACACCATTATTCATAGAAGATACATTCTTGGTCCAAATCCAAACATCCTCACTGCCACATGGAGACGGCGCTATTCAGGCATCATACAACCATCAAAACGGGCTCTGATTTGATCAAACAACAGCTCACGTGGAAGGCTGAGAATGGAAAAAATATTAGATTTTGGGAGGAAAAATGGAATGGTAACCCTACCCTCCAAAGCCTCAAACTAACTGATCTTAAAGACGCCCTTCACTCACAATGATATTTCAATCTAGTAGATTATTGTAGACCTGAAGAAGAACACATCCCAATATGGAATATGGATGCCATTCAAAGCATGGGACTGCATCATACCATAGATTCAAAATTTGCTAGAAATTGTCGATTCATCGCAATTTACAACTCAATTGATCTCCTGGAAAAATTGGAAGCAAAGTTTTGGAGATTTATTGACAATTTCAAGGAAGAACTAAAGAGAAGGTGGATTGCACACTATGGAGATAGTGTGTCCGTCAATATATTATGAATGAAGTAGTTATAAAATGGTTGATATAGTTACAACCATCTCAGTCCTTATTTAATAAGCCTTACATTCTAATACCCCCTCTTAAGGCTTATCCTACATAAAGCAAAAACAAACATTCTAACAAAACAGAACTACGTAATCTTTAGAGGCTTTCACTTTGAAAGCAATGCTATGACTAGGTAGGGCTCCATCAAGCTTGCTTCGTGACCTTCGTAAAGGTGTAGCTCCCGAGCTGAATTCCCGAGTTCCCGACTTCCACCTCCCCGAACTCCCGAATCACAAATCTCCTGAATTATTGGACAACCATCCATATTGAGCCATCCACAAGCTCCATCAAGTTGTCTCATGACCCTCGTGAGGGTATAATTCCCAAGATCCACAGTCTCCCGAACTATCTGAGCAACCATCCATACCGAGCTTCATCTACCCTGTATCCTTTCTTGCCTTCAAAGTTTAGAGCATCTTTATATTGCGTATTCGTCACTGTCCTCACTACCTTCTGCATCTGGTGGGTCTTCAACCATGGCTATATTGGTTGTATTTGATATGCCTTTACCCTTGAGCACATCATTGGCTCGAACACGACAATCCCATGTTGTGTGACCTCTTTTCTTACAATAATGACATTCAATCTCCCGGTTATCTTTATCTGATCTTCTACGAGAGTTTTTGGTTCTGGAATAGAATGCACTTTCTTGTTGAGAATGACCTTCTGCATCTTTTGTAGTTCGTTTTTCTTCAGCTAGAAGAGCTGCAATCATATCATCTAGAGATTGAGATTGAATTTGACTGAGGGTAAAAACTACATTGTTGTATTTTGAAGACAAGACTATTTAATAGGATAGCTTTGGCATCCTCATCCTCAATCGCAACTTTGATTTCTGCTAGTTGTCGGATCAGGGACCTCAGATTATTGATGTGGCTTGACATAGAGACCCTTCATCCATTTTGAACCTATATAACTGAAGTTTTAGGGAAAATTTGGCATTAACTGCTTTCGCTCCAAATAATTTATTTAGAGCATCCCAAATTTCCTTGGATGATTTGTCTAGGTCTACATGATGAAGTTCAGAGTCGGAGAGAGCAAGGCCAATAATAGCTTTCGCTCTATCATCTTTGCTTTGCCAATCTAACAATTTGGATGCATCGGTGGGTGTTGTCTCTTTCCCGTTTACAATGCCCCACAAATTTTTATTCATAAGTTGCATTTGTATTTTCACTTTCCATGTATGAAAATTTAGACCAGAATATTTTTCTACAGGAATTTCCATTTTAATAAAATAAAATAAATACGACTACGTATTTTATTGAAATGAGTAAACAGAGAATAAAATACCAGTTCTGCCAGTGCATATTGCTGCAACTGTGATGTGCACAATTCCGTGCCCTAACACAAACAATCTGAAACTTTGTTGTGCCCTCGATTTGATTCACGAATGTGACTGTATTTTTGTCTTTTTCACGACTGATTTGTATGCTTCTTGGCTTTCGTGTCCACAACTTTGCTCTGTTTAAACATCACGGAAATTTTGAAATTTCAACGAAATGGGTAGAAAATGACTTTGGCGAGTGTATTTTCTCTTGAAATTTGCAAATCGTGAACTGTATATTTGTAAAAAAATGGCTTTTGTGAGTGTTTTTCTTTGAAAGAAAAACGTGACCCTATATTAACGTTTGGCCCGATTCGTGACTGTTTGTTTGCTTTAATTGCAACTTTAAACTTGGTTTTTCTCCTTGTGAAAATTGTGCCCTCATAACGATTGTAAATTTTACACAATCTTGCTTGCCCTTTCAACCGCTTGTAGACTCTTGTAGAGACTCGTGATTGTATCTCCTGCCTTAACTGGTACTCACGACTACTTGTTTTATGCCCTAACAAAAATGTGAACTCGAAAAATCAAAATGAAAATCTTCACGAATGAGCCCTTGAACTGTTCTGCACCTTGATTTCATGTCACTTCGATTTCATTCACTTCGAATTCAATGGTTGTGCCCTAATGGGACTGATCTTCTTCCTTTTCTCTCTTCCCCTTCCTTGCTCTCGCTCTGATACCAATGTTGGAAGACGTGCACAAGGAAGAAATAAAGAGAAGGCGGATTGCACACTATGGAGATAGTGTGTCCATCTATATATTATGAATGAAGTAGTTACAAAACGGTTGATATAGTTACAACCGGTTACAACCATCTCATTAGTTAAATAACTAGTGAAGTCCTTATTTAATAAGCCTTACATTCTAATAATAAATTTCAGACCGGGAAATTCACAATAGAGATCTCAAACAGTAGGGTTTGGTATGTATTTTAAGAAAAAAATCCTGGAAATTGAGATTTTCTTTGTTGCAAATTTTCTAAAGGCCTGTATTTTAAGAACAATATCTTCTGGGAAAAGACATGAACTTGCAAATTTTCATCAAGACATGGCAACTTTGTTATTCACCACTAAACTTTAGTCTGGCATATAAGCAAATGATTTGAGGGAGAGAATGAAAGAATACAGTAGCCAGCACATGTTAAGATAGAGATGTCTGTCATTTTTTATTAGTGAAAGAAGTTACTTGTAGTTGGGGATGTGCATAACTAAAGTTATATAGACTAACAACTAGATATGAATTTCCAGTTTGGTCCCAATATAATTTAACAGAATTCCGGGGACCCCAAGACTCGAAACTACTTACGCATTTGTCCTTGAAATTTTACAATACAATGGGACCTTTGTTAAGGCATTTATCTTGAAGAGGCAGGCCTCTCAAACAACTTGTTGGAGTTGATTTCAAATGTGCAGTCCTTGAAGATGCTTTATGCTGTCCAATGTATGAGCTTGTTGATACAAATGCTGAGAACTTCTTAGATTTATGGAACAGCACACTAGGATCATGAATTCTCTTAATAAAATATTCAGTTCACAAATTGTGCTACTATAGTGGCGATTTGTTCGATCTGGTGCCCAAAATCATCATTAAGTTGATAACTTAAGCCCATGAATTAGTTCTGGAAATCATTCAAAATGCCCGAAGGATTTGCAATCATACACTATTTTATATATAAAAGATTTTTTGGAGCCTTATGTATTCCTATAGGGACTAAATCAATCATGCAAACAAATGATCATTACCCAGTAGCTTGAAGTTCCTTCATTTGTGCCCCTATTAAAATCATTCTAAATCTCCAGAATTGCAAGCAAAATTGAAATGTGATTACTTTGCACAATGAGGTTAGATTTATAGTTACCAAATGAGAATCATAAGATCCATATGAAAGAGGGCAAACAAATCTGTACAAATCTGGAACTCTTGAAAAAGTTTGGAAAAATCACCTATGAAATATATGCAGCATATTATTTAACTTAGCATACCCTTAACTAATGCAAAAATTTACAAAGTCAAAGTGTCTTCATTGTAATAACAAACCTTTGAATTTGTTTTTAGCAGACATAAAAGGGAAAATGATGAATATATTTTTACTAAGGGCGGCATATAGAAGGATTCCATGGGTCTTCTTATTGCCAAAAACTGAAGATGTAAAATTATCAACTGAAAAAGTAAATAGGGTTATTGACCCAAATCAAATGTATTTAGGCTGACAGAAAATTTGTATCCGGTAGGATTTGTGGATTAATCCAACCTTAAATTTGGTACACTATGGTAATTGTAGATTCGTAGGAATTTTGCTTAAGTTTCTACTTGATATTGATACATCATGAACAAGAAATACGATTGTAATCACTTCAACTATTTTGTAAACTGCGATCTGGAGAGCAAAGATAATTTGGACAAAACTTGCATGTGCGCAAAATCTGCTCCTTTCAATATCTCTTATGTTCACTGAAATTTTCCTCCAAATTCGATTTTCAGAGCATTGGTGGATAGGATTTAGAATTCTGAACCCCCAAGATTGTTGATGTTGAGAGAAAATTTTGCAATTGAAGGGTAGAATTTGAGAAATTCTATTTGAACACGCCATTGTTGAAATCAAGATTAAAAAGGGCCTTTTTGAAGCCATTACTTTATGTTGGAAAAATATACTGTCTCAGGGGTCACCGTTAACCAGCAAAACTACCATACAGAAAATAAAACTCAAATTAATGTATCTGCAAAATGCCATTATTAGCATAAACAAATGACAGACGTGAGGGCAATAGATGAGAATCAACAAACTAGTCTAAAGATCAGGTGATGGAAGGGACAATGTCCCCTCAAGCTGACCTTGTTTATCCAGAGCCCTCATAGCAAACAACATTTTGATGCACAAATAACATATTTAGAACATAAAATTATGGTAATAATGCTGCATGGCTCCCAATAAGCCTGAGATAATGCATTTCGTGAGCAAAGCGTGAGTAACGTGAGGGCAAACTTGATAAACATTCAAGAGGGATATAATGAATTTCTGAGTACTCAACTTGAATTATCAGCATTAATAGTCATGAATTCAGTCGAATAAAATAGTTGACTACTTAGGGCATTTTGGTCACTTCTATTGGATTTTGGACACATATTTGAATACAGCCCCCTAGATACTGAACATTTCTAATGCTCATGGCCTTTGCAAGCAAAAAGATTGTGTAAAATCTATTTCGAAGTGTCCTTATGTTAGCCATATAATAGAATTTGAGGCATGCTCACTCAATGAGCCAACAAAAGTCAAATCCTATGGTAGATCTAAGGAAGATGCCAAAGCTATTGGAATATGGGATTTGTCAGTCCTATCTTCAAGGGCAATACATTCTGAGAAAGTCTCAAAAATAAACCAAATGGCAGTGAAAATTTATACTAAGGTAAATGTTGGCTAGATTTTCTGCATAGCTGAAAACCTAGGCAGTCATGAGATAAATCTCCCTCATTTACCGGTGAGGCTCCCGTGTCAGATTTGTCAATAAAAATATGCTAGTATCTATATGGGGTTTTACTTTAACTATTCAGCTCATGAACCATAGCTGTATAGTTCTGCAGCAAGTAAGCAGCTGTTTAAGAAAGGAAATATTTATAGAAGAAGGAAATAATAAAACACAGGGAAGAAATGGGGAAGATGTGCAACCCAATCAATAGATAACAGAGTTGATTGCATGCACATAGAAGAAACCAATAGATATCAACACAGAATTATAAGCAAAGGCAACTTAGATCTAGATCTAAAATAACACAAAGTTTATTAGAAGATCTAAGATTAAAAGCAAGAAACAAAATGCACCGTGACACAAAGTTCTCCGGAAATCTGCTCCTTTGTATTCCTTTGCTTCAAGTGGCTATCAGGGGTTTCAGCACAAAGTCTGGAACACAAGAATGCTGCTTACAAATTCTGATCTTTAACCTGAAGGTTCTTCCTCTACTTATAGAATGTAGAGGGGCAATTACAAGTCAGAAGCTTTTAGTTGAACTGGCACATGTGGAAGTCGAAAAAGGAAACAACTGGCAATCTCCCTCCTAGAATTCCTCTTTGCATGACATGCATGATTTGCAACTGAAAATAGAACCTTCTATTTTGCATGTCTGCCACCTATTTCCAAGTAGTTGACTTCTTCAAGTAATGGCTTTTAAACCAATCACTTAAGTTGTATAATTTAATTGATCGCTCAATTACTTTGTCGGAGGAAAAAGAAGAAGAAGAAAGAGGAAAGCTGCAGTCTTGTCCTTTTTCATATTCTGCATGCAGCTGATTCTTTTGCCTTTGATTCTCACCAAACTGGATCTGGAAGCAGCTGGATCTGGAGTGGCAAGCTGGATTCCTTGATTCTCACCAAACTGGATCTGGAAGCAGCTGGATCTGGAAGCAAGCTAGAGCGCGCTTGATTTTGCTTACGATGTTGCCTTCGCCTTGTCTTCCCTCTTATCCTTGAAGCTTTTGTAGTTCTTCTCCTGTACATGCATCAGTGCAATGTTGCCGTAAATAACTCATCTTTTTTATTTTTAATTGCATATGAGCAATTAAAAATTCTGGAAAGCACTCTGGGTGAATGCAACTTCAATGAAGGCTTCAACTGGAAGATTGGGAGCACATGCACAAGATCTTGGAAGGAATTTTCCACGCACTGACTTCTTCATGAGGGCTGCATTCGAAACAAGAGGATGAATGATGAATTCTTTGTCGGAAGCTTTTGCAATTATGAGATCTGGAATCTGAGCTTTGGATTTGGATCTAGGCCTGGATTTGTGTCTCCGATGTCAGCAAATCTGGAAGTAATGCATGATTCCGCTGAGCTTTCTCGTTCATCCCGCTTTGCCATGGCTGGAGCAATCTTTGTCTGAACAATTCTTTTCCTTTTTATTCGGCCGGAATTCTTCACAACCGGTGCAGATCTGGATAATTCTTCAGATTCGGAGGATATGTTCAATGTATTGGACATTGATTTAAGCTCCCTTTCTCTTATAAAAGCACCTGTAATGAATTCCTGCAATTAATTCAGACAAAGATGGCAACCGGAACATGAACAGTGGATTTTAATCATAAAAATCTGCATATATCAAGCCTGCTGCCCCAAAATTTGATGTTTTATTTGCATGCAAAGTAAGCATGAATTTTACCAACTTCACCTGAGCACCTGTACCACTATGCAAACAATTATCTAGACACAAATCAACCTCCTTCAACCCTGTGCGCCAAATTTGGAAGCTTCCAGCATTAATTACACCTTCTGAGCAAAATTCCTCTTCCAAATGGGCGCACTTTTTTGTCTGGGCTGCACTTCTTCTACTTTTGAATTAATTAATTCATCCTTATGGCAGCCCCTGCTTATATAATCCTCATAATTCTATAATTAATTAATGCCTTTCCTATTCCTGGCAATTAATTAATTAATTAATAAGCTTTTCTCTTTACTCTTCAAATGGGGTGCCTATTTTGTGCATGCTCATGGCTGCCATTAAATAAATTAAATTTATTTAATTTTAGATTCTACTGCTTCCAGTTAACTCAAGCCTCACAGTATGCTTTGACCTTAGCCACTGAAAATAGGAATTAATTAAATCATTTAATACTTTAAAAAAGTATTATTTCTCTCCCAAATGGGGCTGCACTTTTTGACATGAAGGGGCTGCATTAAATAAATAATATTTATTTAATTTTAGAATTCTATTTCCAACTTCCTTTTGTCCACTTTCCCTTTGTTGACTTTTCCCATGCTGGGCGCCAAAATTGGGTGAATAAATATTAATTAATATTTATTTAATGCATTATTATTCACCCAAGGTGGGTCGCACTTTTTGGAATAAGGAATTCTATTTTTAAAAGCCAATTAACAATGGGATTATTCACCCTGCACCGCAGCTCCAAAAATCCCATGATCCACTTAAGTTGTTTGACTTTCATAATGGGATTATTTACCCTACAAGGCAGGTAATAAAATCCCATCAATGCCTTAAGTGATTTTTCTTTTATTTCACAATGGGAATTTTTACCCTGCAAGGCAGGTAAGAAATTCCCCCCTGCCTGTTGCCTCTAATTTTCCCATTGTGACTTAAGTGGCGTTGCTTCCATGGGAAAAAGTACCCTGCTAGGCAGGTACAAAATTCCCACCTGCCTGCTGCTTCCAAAAATCCCATGATCCACTTCAAACCCTCTTTTTCCAAAAATGCGGCCAGCCCAGAAGAAGCTTTTTGGTGCACGACTTCGTCTTTTCTGAGAGAACCAGACCTCCGATGGCGAATTCCTTCTGGCACAACGTGCATAGGTGATCTCCAGATACTCCAGGCCAAGAATCAGGCCAAACCGGCAAAGGAATTGATCTAGAGAAATTTCACAGAAAACGAAACGGGAAAACACAAAAAACACAAAACGTTGCCAGAAGTCACAAATAAAGCCCAGGATTCATTCCTGGTTAAAACCCTTACTGGTATATGGGAATATTGACATGTACGATCACAACAGGGTTAAACCGGAGCACAAATTGCCTCAAACGGGGCTCAAAATAATTAAATACAAATTTCCCGCAGGCAAACCCCAGCGACAGAATAAAACAATTTTGGGCATCTGGGTATTTGGCGAAAATGGCTAATATGGCTCTTTGGGAATATCTTGACACATTACAGGAACTTTCTGGCAATAAAAACACAAAACGACCCATTATTTTAAAAGTACGAAATTTTTTTACATAGGGTAGTCTCAGATTTCAGGGTGAAATCTAGGGACACCAAACATCTACAGGGAATGCCATATGACAACAACTATCGAAGAAAAGGAATGTATTCAAATGCATGGTTCAAGGCTTTGAATAAATCCAAAATGCTATGTGGAGATGTAGGAGATTCTATTAGAGAAGAAATTCACATTGCAAATGAAGGCATTCAACACGTAATCTTATAATATATGCCTCTCATAAAGGATGATCATCCAGGTGCACGCCTAGCATGATCATTAGTTCTTACTTCCATATGGAAGAAAATTTCTTAGAATTTCACTTTCAACACAGCCCACCTTGTCCTAAAGCTTACATATATGAATTGCCTTCATTGACGTCAACCTCCACTGGTGTGAGCTCTGTTAATTATGTGCACATTTGACGTTCTCAGCTGCCTTCGTCATCACGTTTTGCAATCCCAACACTTCCTTAGCAAGATCGAGCCTCATTCATTTTCTCAGTAAATTTGCAAGGGATTTATTCATACTTGTACAGAAAGCAAGCCACCATGGATCTTTAACAACAAACACCACAATGTTACCATGAATACATGGAAGGTATTGCAAACGTGTCTTTGTCATAGAAAAATGTGTTATTAGGTTTCAATCGGATTCAAGAGATTAATGATCATACTTATGCTTCTATTCTTTGCCAATGTCACCTGTTGTAATCTTCTCCTATTGCACCACCGTGGAGAATCTGCCATAATCCTGTTTGAGAATATTCATGAATCCAGCACATTCAGCATCAGCTTCCAGTGGTATGTCAGTTAATCCTATGGTCCAGACGGGAGCCATTTTAATATTTAGGCTGAAAGGATTATGCTAATTGGGCATTCTTTACATCATATTTTGTTATCAAAAGTTGATTAGGCTACCCTCAAATGAGCATCAATCCTCATACGTTTAAGAAAATTGTAATCCATATTGGTACCTTGAATATTCTCTGTGTCAATAGCTATTACATCATATTGTTGTCTTCATGCATATGTGCTAATGATATGTCTAATAGCTTCCATGATTGGCAACATCAGTTTCTGTGATCGACTAAGGGTTTCATTACTTTTCGCAAAAATGGAATAATTAGATTTGTACGGCTTTGCCAAACATTTACAGAAGCATGTTATTGACTAGGAGTGACAATCCAAGGTGTTGCACCTCAATAATGCCCATTGGTCAATCATTTCATCTTCCCATCGTGACAAAGTTATTATCATGAGGCTTGAGTCAATACTTGCCATAGTCCATAGAGAAAGTGGATCCCCTTAAGATAGACCATCTCTGCCAAATTTATGATTCAGGGTTACTTAGTGTTATTCTACAATCATTTGACATGAATTATCAGTAATTCCTAGGTAGGATGCTTTGACACTGTCTATACCCATTTGTACCACTTGTGAACAGAGATGAGAAAATGTTTTCACCTAAGCTCATATATTTAAGATCTTATCATCCGTTTAGCTGAACAAGAATAGATTTCAAGCCTATTGCAGCAGGATATGCACACTGGTTTAAGAGAAAATGTTCTTGTCCACTTCATGAGGGCTTTCTTCCTTTGTTTCTCAGCATGAATAGAGTGCACTATTACTTGTCACAGGAGCTACACCCAGAGCAATTGTACTTTCCATGACGTAACATTGATGTATAGCATAGGCTAAGGGCATCCTTGCATCATTCTAGGGCTATCAAACATATAATCCACATTGGAATTTCATATTTACACCTAAAAGATTTTGGTGGAAGCACGATTCAGCTGACAAATGAGGTGCAAAGATGCATTTTTTAAATTCCATCTGGGTGAGTATAATACATAATGTCAGAATAAGAGTATCGGAGGAAAGGACAATCTAACACCTCTGTTTCATCAGCCATAAGACAACGGGGCATGCACTATTGAGGTACGTACAAAGATTCCAAGTTCAACTTTGCAACGTGTTTTGGCTGGTACCAAAACTAGGGTAGAGAGACTCAAATGCTGTAGCTTCCTATTGGGTATGGTCAAAATCAGGTGCCAAACTCCTATGGCTCAAGATGTAGTGGAAAAAGAGTAGCACAATTCATGCAACATTCAAGATACTTGAAGCCAAGAACAGTCCTGTTGGATTCAATGAGTTGTCTCATAGCAACTATTTAGGCAGGTATTCTTGCGTTGCATCAAGGCTCAAGCATTAAAGACAGATGCAAATGCTATTCATCATTCATCATCTCTATGTATTCAATCAGTCCAATGGACATTTGACTGTCTGTTTGAGATACTAATTGTCTTCACAAATCAGTAGCAAATGCATTCACAATGATTCAAGGGAGATCGCCACGATGAGTTTGCCTCTAGTGCATATGGCAGTTGCATCTGATTAGAACCAACAGCATGCCCCCAATGTAAAGGCGGCATGTTGTAGGATAGGACGATGATTGTTGTTATCATAATTACCCCCATGGATCGCACTAAGGGGCAATAATGCGTTAGGAATTATTGTTAGTACTTGATTAATGCTAGCATGATACTTTTAGGAATACAGAGATAATGTAGCATCATGATTGTTGTATGACTTTCAAAGGGGCATTTGCATTAGCACACTGAATACCATGTATCACACAGAATTTGTTGAAAGTCTATTAGGTGAGATCCCAGCAGACTTTATATTATGAATGTAAGACTATAAAGGTATGTAACTATCCCAGGCAAAATGAGCTCACATGCTTCCATTCAAACACCTAATCAATATTAGCTTTGAGTGTTTAATCTGATCCAAATACATTAAGTATAAAGGAAACTAATGTGCATGCAAAGTACCTTATTAGAATTGAACTAGTAATATCAGGCACCAATGTAGGAGCCATTTGTTACAACACAATAATCCCTACACTATTGAACCTATACAATGGAGGGTACTCGAAAGTTGTGTTCCCCTGTAGGTGGTACCTTTTGATAGTATCAAATAGGCAAGCTAAGATTCAAGTTTCAAAATTGCCTATTGATTAGATCAGCTCATTTCAATATGGACACTCACAATGTTTTCATTGTTATAGGTGGCACACCCCTAGGGAAATTGTTCTTTTGACATTGTGATTAAACAAACTTGGTTCTCATATGAATTTGATTCAAACTAAATACTTTGTATAATTCACTGATGGTTAGTGCAATCACCTTAGCCATTGTATTGTAATATAATTTATTAGGCTGAACTGGCTATAGCTCTGTCAGTAAAGAAATCCAGAGCTAGAACCATAAATCCAATTAATACCATGCCTTAGATGAAAATAGAGTCAAGGTTCTTACATTCTTCCTGTACAAATTCTCGAAGGGAGATTCACCCAAATTGTGCTTTTTCCCCACAAGAGCATTAGAAGGTTTCTTCACCTAGTTAGTATCACCTACCAACGATCCTAATGGCAAGCTCAAATATATTCTAGCTGAGCTCTTTCAGAGTTGGACAAATGCTTGTTCGTGCAGTAAAATATCCAACTTGCACCAGTGTGCAGAATTTTAGGGCCGTAAAGTTAGATTCCCCATGTCGGAGAAAAGAAGGTTGGCATGATCGAACCAGTGGAGATAGCTCAAACTTCTTCTTTTGTGCCAACTGATTTGTATTCCTTTTGGGTCTTGTGACAAACATAAAATTCCCTCGTTTCTTTGATGGCATCCTCCCATCAAGGAAATCTGTTGTGCTTCATACAGTCCTTGCAATCGATTGCTGGCAAGCGAATTCCTGAGAGTCTATCCATCTTATGTTGATGGCATTTAGCACGGATTTCTCCCCCTTTTGGAGTCAATATGTTCAAATCTATTTTGCACAGTACCTTTACCAATACTACTGTCATTAGTTGACTTCTCTTGAAATGACTTAAGATTCAGCCATTGGAATAACTTCTGCATGAATCTATTCCTTATAAATTCGTGTTCATTCACTATAGTCCAAATATCTAACTTTATGAAATCTGCAACTTCTCATGTGAAACAATGCTTTTACCAACAGAGATCTCATAAGTTTTCCTTCTTTAAATTTCACCGGTTCTATTCTTTGGCCAAATTATGTCAATGCTTTAAGAGATTTTGCCGGATATGAACAAAATGGGGACATGTAGCGGATACCATTCCAAGCAAGACATGTGATTTTAGGGACAAGGTGGCAGGAATTAACATTGGAAACAAATGCTGCATTTCAAACTATATATTCTGAAGCCCTAAACAAATGAGATTTTCATCTCTCAAGTGAATGGAAGGCCCGATGCTGACTATGGACAATAAAGTCGTTATCACAAGATCCTGTTGATCAACAAGATGCATGTTTCCTCTTGGACGTTTGACATCCCAATGTGGTGAGTATTTGATTATTTCTCAAGTGTTTCTAAATTTGTTAAAAGCAAACACCCTTCATCATTAAATTATAGAAAAATCGAAGTATACATATTCTACTATGCCAAGCATGGAAGCTATTAGTCCAAGTCAGAAGGCAGTACACCAAAAAAGGATACATTATATACATCATCTAGACACTAATCATTGAATGCAAATCAAGAGTCTATGAATCTTTCTGCTGATTTCTTCTTAATGGAGCTTGGTCGACCACCATAGAGGAAGGAGACCATAACAGAAGAAGGTTCTAGTTGTCAAGAGCCCAATCAAGTGGTTAGACGCATTGGCGAAATTGGAGCTCTGGACAATCATGATATAAGTTGTTATGGTGATTTCTTTGGTGGCCTCGATCAGGAAGATAGGAAGCTATTATAAAATTGACTATCCTTAATGAAGTCATATGATCTTCCTTGAAATCGCTCAAGATTGGACTAATAGTTTCCAATCTAGTCGACCACCACAGAGGAGGGAGACCATAACAGAGGAGGTTCTGGTTGTCAAGAGCTCCACACATCATTTTATTAAATTCTTTGGGAACATGTATGAAGTGGAATCTATGTTATTTGTCAATGTTTGGTCGTGATCTTCATCAAGAGAGGATAGCAATCAAACAGTAATCATAGAATCAGATTCAACCTGAACCTTTTGCCATCCAATTTTCAATGTCATCTTGCGCTCCTTTATAGATAGATTTGATCTCAGCTGAGTTGTTCGTTGTGTGTCCCAATTTTTCAGAAAAGAAGACTACAAACCTATCAGAAAACCTAGCTATTCCTCCCATACTAGCCTGACCCGGATCGCCCCTTGAAGCTTCATCAGTATTCAGCTTACAATACCCAATTGGAGGATGCTGTCAATTGTCTATCCAGCTGAGTTTTCTTTTTTGGTCTGAAGGGAGCCATTGTTGAAGTCTTGGGTTGTATAAAAAGCTTTTTACACAAGTGATCCCACTCCTTCAAAAGAATTTGAGGTATACAGATCTTATGCTAGAGAGATTCTGCTACATTTATTTGTATCTTTTACCAAACATAAGTAATATCCATGTTGTCCTGTTGGAAAATTCTTTTGTTTCTTTCCTTCCATGTGTTCCAGAGTAGAAGGGTGATACCAGACCACATTGCTGGTAACAGGTTTTTGTCCCTTGGGCAAGGTGGTTTCTCCATTATCAAATAAGCTGCTCTAGTGACTGTAATCCAACCCAAGGGAACTCAAACAAATTGGATAAATACTGCCATACGTGGACCACAAAGGGGCATTGAAAAAACATATGAGTAATGGATTCCTCATTACCCAGGCACAAAGCACATCTGTAAGGACATGAAAATAAAAATTTGAACCGCCTTTTACTTCTCTAATTCCTCTTCTATATAGTGTTCCACAAGGTGTCCTTGGAGGTCTGAGTGGCATGTCGTACATCCCCACACATCACCCAAAATAGGAAAAACAATTGACATCCTCAAGATGCCTAAGAAATCAGGGGATGTCTTGGGGAAGTCCCTTGTACTTTCCAAGGCATTTGGGACACCATGATGTCCTCAAGATAGTTGAGGAACATCCCTAGGGCATCATGACATCCTCAACACCTTTAATTTAAAATAGAACCTAATAAAATGTTGTTTTTTAAAAAAACATTGAACATTAAACCCTAACCTAAAAGCACCCTAAAAACTTTAAACATACCCCTAAACTACATTGTCAATCACCACTCAGCAAACTTGAAAAGAGTAGGAGAAAAGCAGAGAAAGACAAGGAAAGGAGAGGAGCCTTGCGCAAAACAACCAATGCTTAAATGAGACCGATGATGCTTACCTGTGCCGCAAAACACTTCCTATGCCATCGAACACTATCAAAATTGTGAAGCCTTAGTATTCATGTAGAATCACTCCCATCCATTTCAATAATGAGATTATTGTCAAACAAAATCTCATGTGAACATCAATACAATTAGCAGGGGGCACACGTGGTTCTTGATCAATCCATCACGGCCAAGGACCGACTAAATGATTTGATTGAGTTTGATCCAATAGAGGGGAACTTCAAAAACAGATCAATGGCGATCTGAGGAATATTCTGTATGGTGTCTTTACTTGAGCCATCTTTGCTCTCTCGCCAAAAGATTCTATGATTACTATAAATATAAGGGGGATGCAAGATTGTAAGTATCGAATTCCCAAGGAGAAAGGAATTGAGTGACTGTCCTTATAGAAATTGAGCCAAGTGTGGTTTTGTAGAAGCTTTACGGTGTCTACAAGCTTAGGATAGGTCTAGGACTGGAATCATCAGAAGGATTCTTGTAGAGTCTTGACATGAGATTGGAATTAGAGTGTTGAGCTATTGTGCTAAATTTTGTAATTTCTCCTTACATCTAATAAAGAAACTTTGTTGTTTTCTTGTCAATTGTCATGCCTGAGATCTTGCTTCGGTGAGGTCTAACTTTGATAAGTGACTGCGTGGTGTAAGGTGCCCCTTCACTTGGGAACCCTGATCACGATTTGTATTGTTGGGTGGAGGGTGTGAGGTCACAAAATCTTGTTGTTGATAGATTGTGAGGAAAAGATGGCATGCAGAGTAAATAGAGCACAAAAGACTTGTGGACTTCGCTGACATGATTAGAGGAATGCAAGCCCGTGTGGAGGCCATGGAAAACCGCACAACATAGAGGAGTTATGGATGAAGATGAAAGTGAGGAAGAACGAGAAGTGAGAGCACCTGCAAATTAAGAAGTTGTAACAAAGCATCTATACGAGCAAAAGGATAAGTTCTTGCGTGCAATCACAACGATTGGAAGTAAATTGCGAATAGAATTCCATGCTACTCTGGGAACTTAGATCTAGAAGATCTGATAGACTAGATAGCAAAAATGGAGTACTTCGAGTATGAAGGAATGGAAGATAAAAAGGTGAGATTTGCAAGCACTAAGTTGAAAGGACACACATCCTTCTGGTGGGATCATGTGTAGAACAAGAGAGTTCAGAGATACAAAGGCAAGCTTAAGAAGTGGGATTAGATGGTGACAAAGTTGAAGGCCAAGTTTATGCGTGTAGATTACTAGTCCCATTTGTTCTAGTAGATGCAAAACTTGCATCGGAAAGAATTAGAGTGTTGTACCATTGTGCCTGATGAGTAATCTTTCCTTGCACTAATAGAAGAAACTTTGTTGTGTTTAGCTGTACCTGAGATCTTGCTTTGGTGAGATCTAACTTTGACAGATTTGCGTTGTAAGACATCCCTTTTTTGGGAACCGTGTGAAGTACACTGAGGAGTTCTATCAGACTCAACATTAGAGTTGGACATGTGGAGGATCCGGACGTCAGAAAAGATCTTCAAGTATGCTAATGGATTTTGCATTTCCATTCTAAGATGAACTGGGTAGATATGATTAGGCTGAGATCTATGGAAGAAGCCTATCAGTTTGTGTTGAAGGCAGGTCGCGAAAAGTTGTTCTCAAAGACAACAGAGCAACCCGCGGAGTAAGGGAAAATTCTGCTAGAGATGGAAAGTTTGTGCAGTGATGCACAAAGTCATGTGAAAGAGAGCAATCACCTTGCATGAGTAGAGTCATGTGTAGAGAGGTGGAGGTAGATCTTTGTCTAGAGGAAGAGGACGTGGAAGAGGAAGTAGGATTTAGTAGAACTTGCAAGTGTTGTGGAGAGACTGGACATTGTGCATTTGAAGTGTCCACAAGCATGCACAAAATAGTGGCAAGAGGAATGATGCTAGCAATCATGTTGATTCAGCACACGTGGAAAAAAGCCATGCGTCAAACGAGTAGCATAGAAGAACAAAAACTGGATTGAAGCTCATGATGAAGAGGGTGTTGTTGAAGCCCGCAAAGGAAGAGAATGTGCTTGCACTGAGAAAGAATTTGTCCATAACCATTTGCAAATGTAAAGGTAAGTGTTGTAAAGTCATCATTGATAGTGGTAGCACTGATAATCTTATTTCTAATGAGATGGTTAAGAAGCTTGGTCTGAAGAGAAATGTGCAGGCCGAATTTCATGTTAAGGGATTGTAGTTGTTGCAAAAGGTGTTGCATCAATTGCTTGTGAATGAGAACATAGAGTGTGCATATCAAGATTGGCACATATGAAGATGAAGTCATTGTGAATATAATGTCCTGGGTATGCCATGTGTTGTTGGGGAGACCTTGGAAGATGACAAATAAGTTACATGATGGTTGCACAAATACCTTACACATTGGTGAAGAACAGACAAAAGTACACTTTGAAGTTCTTTGTAAGGGACTAAGTGTAGAGGTGGAGAGGAGTCCACAGATATTGTTGATTTCAAGGAAAGATTATTTCGAAGTATAGATTATAAAAGGGGATAGTGAATGTTTTGCAGTTCATGTCAAAGGCTTGCATCACCAAAACATCTGGGAAGGCGAAGCCATATGTGCAAACAATAGGAGATCCCAAAAAAAGGTGAAGGAGATTGCTACGGTGAGTACGCAAATATCATGCACAAAGGAAATACTCGGATGGTTTAAAAAACCACCTACATGCACTATATCAGGTCATCAAATGGACTTGATACCAGTTGGGCTAGTTTACCAAACAAGGTTGCACAAATAGGTTGACACCTATGGAGAACAAGGAGATGAGAAAGCAAGTGCAAGAGTTGCTCGAGAAAGGGTTGATCATGTGAGAATCTTTGAGCCATGTAGTTGCGCATTATTCTACAGCCAAAGAAATACCAATTATTGCGGAGATTGTGATCTTCACATGAAGATGATTGCTAAAAGCACTGTTCAAGGAAAGAATGTTCCCTCAAGTATCAGAAGATTGAGAATTTGTTCAAAGAACCATTTACCTCAAATCTGGAGATAAGGTTGGAGAGGATCATTGGATGATTCATAATTCCATCGAAAATCAGGATCTAACAAGATGATATCTCATTACTACCAATGGAAATTTGGTCTGATTAGAGTAGGATATACTTTATAACCACATCAATACCAATCATGTACCTTGTGGTTGAAAATTGAATGATCACATTGGAAGCCTGTTCTTAGGTAAGTTTGTTCATGTGTTCTTATCATGATTAATTTTCAACATAAACAAAAAATGAGTCTTGTCGGTCATTTTGTAAGTGTCAAATGCCTGTCCAACTATCTTTAGATCCTTCCAATACTTGTCTTTTTTTTCATGTCCTTGTTTTTCTTAGTTCTGACAAAGTGTGCAGTTTTATGATTTGGTGCTCTACATGCAAATTTACAAGTTGGTGAAAAATGTCATGGTACACTTTGTTTCCTTTTCAAGGGCTCAAGTTGAAGATTGATCCTGAGAAGAAGCTATTTTTTGTTTAGGAATTGAATCGTCTTGAGCATTGTGAAATTGACACAAATTTTTCCAATTCATTTCAAGGTGGCAGTAATGAGAGCTTCTTCCATTAAGTCTCACTAAAAATTCAAAGGCAGAGCCATCAAACAAAGGAGATCACCATGAAAGGTGAAGGAGATGCTTTTTGATTGTGTGAATATCAAACAAAAGATATTCATATGATTTAAGAACATACTTAGTAGAGGATATTAATTGTTAGATGGACTTCAAACATTCTGTTAGTTTGGCCCGAAAAACGTACAGGTTAAAAGGAACATGAGGAAATGAGTTTATGCAAATACAATGATATAATGTTTGATAAGGTGTTGATCAAGTCTTGAGGGTCTCTGGAGACCATTGCATAATTTGCACATGTATTGTCAAAATTCGTGAAAGGAGAGTGGAGAATGTGCAATGATTCCAAAGTCATCAATGAGATTACTACCAAGTATACATTTTCATTGTCGTGCATGGATGATTAGATGGACTATTTAAGTGGAGCAAGGTACTTCACGAAAATTGATCTGAAGAGTGGGTGTCACCATATCAAAATCAAGGAAGGAGATGAGTGGAAGACCACTTTCAAAATGCATGATGGATTGTATGAGTGGTTGGTCACACCATTTGGGTTAACCAATGCACTGAGCATGTTCATGTGGTTAATGAACGAAATGTTGAAGCCTTTTCAAGGTAAGTTTCTCATTGTTTATTTGGATGACATTATGATTTTCAGCAAAATGCAGGAAGGGCACTTAGTCCATTTGTGGAGAGTGTTAGAGCGTTTGCAAGAAGAGAAGCTACTAGTGAATTTGAAGAAATGTAGTTTTATGCAACAGGAGTTAGTATACTTGGGATTTGTGATATCTCAAGAAGGGTTGAAGATGGATCTTGAGAAGGTACGAGCTATAGTGGATTGGCCGTCACCCAAGAATGTCACGGAGGCTTGAAGCTTCCATGGACTTGTGAGCTTCTACAAGAAGTTCATTAGAGGATTCAGTGAGATTTGCACACCGATCACAAAGGTGATGCAGAAGGACAAGGAGTTTCTTGTGGACCGTAGATGCAGAGTATGCATTCTAGAAATTGAAGTTAAAGGTCACAAAGCAACCAATGTTGGCCTTGCCTGATTTCAATAAAGTATTTTAGGTTGATTGCGATGCTAGTGGAGTAGCCATTGGAGTTGTGATGAGTCAGGAGGGAAGACCCATCACTTATTTTAGTGAGAAATTGAATGACGCAAGGAACAATATTCAGTTTATGATCAAGAGTTTTATGCCATTGTGCAAGCTCTGAAGAAGTGGAGGCATTATTTGTTGCCCAAGGAGTTCATGTTGTATACATTCCACCAAGCACTGCAATTCATCAATAACTAGGGGAAGTTGAATTAAAGACACATGAAATGGGTTGAATTCTTGCAGAGTTACTCATTTGTTTTGAAGCACAAAAGTGTGAAATCAAACAAAGTTGCAGATGCACTAAGCAGGATATGTTTCATATTGATTGAGATGCAAGTGTAGTAGGGTTCGAGGCAATGAAGGAACTCTATGCAGAAGATGGAGATTTTGTAAAAGCATGGAGAGCATGTGCAGAACCAATGAGCACTGAATGCAAGCCATGGTTGGAGTACTTCCTACAAGAAGGCTTGTTATTTAAAGGCACACAATTGTGTGTATCACAAGGATCAATGAGAGAAAAATTGATTTTGGAGAAGCATTGCAGAGGAATGCCAGGTCACATTGGGATAGATAAAACCTTAGCACAACTGGGAGAAAGGTATTTTTGGCCGTGGATGGCTATAATGTGCTCAAATATGTGCGAAGATGTAGAGTATTGTAGTTGGCAAAAGGGAACTGTCAAAATGCAAGATTCAACCAACCATTGCCAATACGTGAGAAACCTTGGGAGCATTTAAGTATGGATTTTGTTTTTTGGAATTCCCAAAATGCAAAAGGGTCATGATTTTATCTTTGTTGTTGTAGATAGATTCTCAAAAATGGTTCATTTTATTGCTTGTAAGAAAACAAATGATGCTATACAAATTGCTAACTTATTCTTCAAGGAATTTGTGAGACTAAATGGCTTGTCACGCATCATTGTATCTATAGGAATACCTAATTTGTGGGCCACCTTTGGCACACAGTGTGGAAGAAGTTGAACACAAGATTGTGCAAGCTCTGAAGATGTGGAGGCATTACTTGCTACCAAAGGAATTCATATTATATATGGACTGCCAAGCACTACAATTCATTAACAGCCAGGGGAAGCTAAACCAAAGACACGTGAAATGGGTTGAATTCTTGCATATTAACTCATTAGAAGCATTAAAGATAGAATTCAAATAAAGTTTCATATGTTGTGAGTAGAAGATCTATCTTGTTGAGTGAGCATGTCATGTTGAAGTCGCGGGGTTTTGATTCCATGAAAAAACTCTTCCTATAATATGCAGATTTCATGGAGGCACAAAGAGAATGCAAAGAACCAATGAGCATTGATCACATATCTTACTTAGGATACTTCTTACGAGAAGAGATTTCTTTCAAAGGCACAAAATTGTGCATATTTAGAGGATCAATACATGAAAACTTACTCCGGGAGAAGCATTACAAAGGGTCAGCTAGTCACTTTCGTATACACAAGACCTTGAAATTGTTAAGTGAGAGGTATTTTTGGCCACACATGGATAAAGATACGTGTAAATACATACAAAGATGTAAAATTTACTTATTCAAAAAGATAAAGAGTTAGAACCCAAGGTTATACTAATCACTTATCATACTTGAGAAACCGTAGAAGAAACTGAGTATGGATTTTGTTTTGGGTTTTCCTAGAATATAAAAGGGTCATGATTTTATCATTGGGCTAGTTGATCATTTTTTAAAGATTGATCATTTTATTGTTTGAAAGAGCACTAGTGATGCTACACATATAGCTAACTCATTTGTAGGAAATTTGTGAGGCTACATGGATTGTCGCATATTATTGTTTGGGATGGAGATATTAAGTTTGTTGTCCATTTTTGGTGCATGTTATGGAAGAATGTGAACACTAAGTTACAATTTACATGTGTATCATTTGCATACAAATGATCAGACATAGGTTGTCAACAAAATATTGTACGTTTTTAGTTAGAGAGAAGGCGAGGACATGGGATTCAGTTCTTACGTAATAAGAATTTGCGTACAATGACTTCCTAAACATGAGAAATGGGAAAAACACCTTCCCAGAGCTAGTTTATAGACTACGCCCAAGAGATTGCACAAGATTACATGACATACAAGAAGAAAGAGGAAATAACACAATAGCAAAAGACTATGCAATATTTGAGAGATGTGCACCAGGAAGTGCTCACGTAGTTATAGAAGAGCAACACAAAATACAAACAACGCACATATTTGAAAAGAAGAGAGCAATAATTTGAATATAGGAGACATGGTCTTAGAGCACATACATAAAGAGAGGTTCCCAAGAGGAACATTTAATAAGTTGAAGTAAAAAAATGGACCGTGCCAAGTCTTGTGGAACTTTGCAGCAATTGTGTAGGAGATAGAGCTACCATAGGAGATAAACATTTTTCCTATCTTTAATGTTGCATTTATACCCTTATTTTGAGGTACATGCTAGTGGTGAATTTGAGAGTGCCAAAGTAGATTGTAAGCACCAACTACCAGAGAAAGTATGTGAAGATATTTTGTACTCACACGTAGTAAAGACAACACACAAAAATAAATACAAAGAATATTTGGTGAAATGGAGAGGTGGAGAAGTTTAGGATGCAATGTGGCTTAGCATAGCTGAAATTGCTAAACTTTGTCAATCCACTGAAGACCTCATGAAACATGCATGTGCAATGGCTCATGTTTCTTCTTATCTGGTTGTAGGATGCAAGAACATCCGGGCTCACAAGCAATCGACGAAATATTTAGAGTTAGTGAATAAGGACTTCTGCAATGTCATGCCACTCCCAAGCAAGTTGCGCAAAGAACCAATGCCTTAGTCATTTTTTTGAAAGTCGCGGAAGCCTATTTGTTTTCATGTGAATTAACTGGCCCAAAAATGCAAATTTTTCATCATAACAACCAAGCCACTAAAGTGAAATCTTGCTTCATAATCTTCACAAATCCCTTTCCTGGTCAGTCTGTCTTCCATGTCATGATCATCTTGACCTTGCAGGCTTGAATAAACATGTATGAGTTTGCAAAATGGTGTGGTAAGGTCCTTTGTTCCATTGATAGTGAAGTGCAACAGAAGACTAGTTCTCTAGTAGGTCTAGAAAGGCCAATTTTGGCCATTTCAAGGCATGTGTGCATCCTCCGGGAAGGTTCTGAAAAAGGGATAAACATCTGGAGGTGCTATTGGAGAGCCTTGAATGTGTTGGAAGCAGTTTGGGAAGATTTAGGAAAGATTTGGTGGTTCAAGAGTAGTCTGTGCAAAAATGGGTTTTTTCATATGTAAGGAATGAAACAGTCAAAATGTGAACCTGAACTTGTCTAGACCCAAATCTGGGAGCTCCATAAGGAGTTACTAAGGAAAACAAGTAGGAAATGGAAAGATTGAAGAATCCCCTACGTGGTGGTAGCATCAAATTTGATCCAAAGGTCTGATGGTTTCTCAAGACAATTCAAACTTTACAGGTGTACCTCATTGTCCTGATCAAAAAGGGGTCATTTTTGGAGTTGCAGCTAGACCATTCAAGGTCTATAAACATATGCCATTTTCTTATAATGGATCTTTGGAGTCATAATTCAATATAAATTTCATCTCAAAAGTCCATCCTGAGCTCCTGGAGTGAAAGATTTCATTGTTTCAATTAATTATTAGTGGTGAAATGCTCCATACTTCCAAAAATTGGCTTTCCAAATGAAGTAAGATTGCTCCATGACACCATTTTTGTCCCTCTTGTCCTTTTTTGCCAAGGGGATAGAGGGGGACAAGAAATAGCACCCTATGAGTAGCTCCTGTTAACCTACCTTCACACCCATGTGATCTGTCAAGTCAATCTTGGTACAGGGTCAAAGCTTGAGTTTGGGATTCTCTGTTGCTAGTGTCATGGTTCCATGGACTTAGTCACTTTCTCACATGCTGTACTGGCACTTGGAATCATCTTATCTCCAAGGCACCCTTTGTTGTCAACATGAGGTTATAACTTTGTCGCACGAGGACTTTAGGAGATTAAACTAGAATATTCATGGACCAAGCCCCCTCTGTGTAAAGGTTTTCCAACTCATGAATCTCCCAATCCGCATGGTCATTGATTGGCTTCAACATAATTAGCATCAAACCTGACCTTATTAACTCATTTGTAAGTCATCTTGCTGGAAGGTGCCTTGAGTTGTCACTCATGCTCCTTTGTCCCAATGGTATTAAAGACCTTTAAGAACCGATCATTTCATGTTTCAAGCCCTATTCTGCCCAGTCCCATATTTGGATAACATATACTGGCTTTTAGGTTAAGCTTAATGTCTTTGGGTGGATGTCATCTCCCTCCGAAAGTCGGATTTCTGACATGCTGAACTACTTGGCTATTATTTTTGCTCTCAAGAGCAACCTTTGTGTGATATCAGTTGCATATCAGATGATTCCCTAGTTTTGGACACAAAAATATAAATATGCTACTCATAGAAGTTTTGCATTACACCCAGGGCTTCCAAGAGTTATACAGAAGGGGTTGCATGAAAATGTGAGAACGGGATCTAGTGTAAAGTGAAATGAGTTGACTTCTTTTTCACACAGTTGGTCATTTTGATGCATTAAATTTATTTACACCTCAACCTCCATGTAGCTTTTGTCCATGCTTCAACATCGGAAGGATCATACATATACCAAATGATGTTGTAAAAGTCCTGAAGATCCAGATCGAGCTCAAAGCACTTGAAAATCAGGATTTTTTCTTCCTATCGCTGAACAGGTAACTTAAATACTGTTTCACATCGAGTTTTTTTCTGACATTTTGTTTTTCTAAGGGTAAATAGGCAAGGGTTTTGCGATGGCCCCCATAACAATGTCATATCAGATGATGGAACTAATTTATTTACTCACAGCAATCCAAACACCCAGCAACCAGATGTCTGCCCTCGGTCAATTTCCAGTCATCCAGCAAAAGGAACACAGTCTGACAAATTGTAGAACAAGAGACGGTTCTGCGAGCAAAACAGAACCAATGAATTGTGGTTTCAGCTCAATCCAGAACCGGTAAGCTCAGGGTTACTAAAAATAGCAAGTGACCCCCTTATTTACATTGATATGACTCAAAAATAGTAAGTCTCCAAAAACATACAAACCCTCATCAGGGTCAAGTAGATACATCCAAATCAATGAGAAATAACAAACATCTCGAAAGCAGGCAACTTACTAAAAATAGCAGGTTCAAAAAAAAATGTCCCAAAATAGAAACTTCTAAAAATGGAAAATCATCATCAATGGAAGTAGTCTAAGTGTATTAGGGATATTCAAAAGAACAAGGAATGTGCTCTGTAGGGCAACAACAGAGTCCACAAATAGCAGCTTCTAGACTCCACCTGGACCAGAACGTAGAAAGTCTGGCTCCGATTTCGAGCCTCTGAAAGTAACAAACAAGAAACAAGTTCTGCCCATAAAGGTGCTGAGACCATTAGCATTGATTCAGAAAAATCATGAGCATATTTGCCTCCAAGGACAAATCCAACTGATGAAACGAGCTCTGCGTATACCAAAACAACCAGCGGGGATCCTACCTGCAAGCACATTTCCTGATGAAGGGAAGAGCAGATAATACACGAAGAAATGTTGTCACACTTTAAAAATAGTGATGAAGGTATGGATAGCCTGCCCCAGAAGGAGCTGCCCCATTAAGGGGCTCCACGAAACCACATGCGAATCAGAACTCCCATCACACACCATACGCAGCAGCAGGAGAACCCAGATTCCAAACCGAGCAGTCGTAGAGGATTAGTGTCAACAGAGCCCATGACCATTAAAACCCAGATATATCAGGGGAGATTTGTTGGCTTGCCCCTTGACATTACCCCTCGGATCTCAAAGTTGTCCAAGTTGCTATCATGCTAGAGCAACGTGAATGGGATCTACTGCATTGCTAATCTTGCATGGTTGGATTATGGATTTGAAGGATAACAACTATTGCTTCATAATTTTATTTGCCTAAGATGCCATTTTTACCAGGTCATTTTGATCCCCTATACATTTGCAGATTTTTCTCCTATGTATGTTATGAAGTTATGGAATGGTTGGTGCTAGATTGTGACTCATGCATGACTATTTGGAGCAGGGAAATTAGCCATTCTATTAGTCTACAATGTATGGTTGAAACAACTATTTTCCATGATTTCATCAAAGTGTTTGGTGTTGTTGCCATGTATTTCTAAAAAGGGGGGGGGGGGGGGGGGGGTGTGGAGAAGGCAAAAATCTAAATTTACCCTAGGTCGCATAGGGTTTTCCGGACCTAAAACAAGTCGCTACCCTAGTTCTTGCATAATATTCAATTTACTATCAATTGGGGTTTGTGTTCTTTCCTTGTTTTTCAGTTTCATCCTGGAAAGGGGCATTACATCCTGCATGACTAGCTCCCCCTATCTTCCTTGAGAGCCTTCAACCTGCTCTAACGTTGCTCCCTCAAACGAAGGTCCCTATGAAGCATCTTCCTCAACACCATCCTTCCCAAGGGTATGCTCCTCCCATTGCTTCTTGTGTTGTCCTCTTCTTCCTCTTCCTCAAAAGTCGTAAAGGTTCTAGACCCATCTAACAATTAATCCAATTCAGAGACATTTGTAATGTCCCCTTCTCGGGACATTGTCTACATCGAAGAATTGAAGACCCTCAACCTAATAGGTTTGAGGATTTGAACTCGAAATTTGGACTCGAAATTTGTCTTGAGATATCTATTATCTATTTTGTAACCCCTTGGTGGGCCCTTTTAGTTAGTTAATGTGCACATAGGCTAGTATCTTTATTATTTAATTAAAAATAATAAAGTGCACATAGTTCAAACAATATTTAATTAGAGTTTATGTTTTCCCTCCAAAAGGGAAATTCGAATTTTGCACCCCTTTGTCTATAAAAGGAGGTTGTTTGATCATTGTAAGACATGCTATGTGATTATCGATTTTGGCTCCCTGTTTGGAGAAGGGATGTATGCCTAAACTTGATGCTCTTGCTCTCTCATTGTTGAGGATCTTTTTGCAATCCATTGTAGCTGGTTTCGAATCTCAAATTGAAGGGTTTATTGGTACAATCTCAAGTGAGATCTATACTTTGGCTTTGACGAATTCTTTGATGAAATTTGCAATTGAAAATCTGCATGTTCTACTGTAGCTGTTGTTCTCTCTTTAGCAGCCAGTTTGAATGTCAAGTTGGAGTTATCTATTTGGAATATTGTGTGCATTGAAAGATCTAGTGCTAGCGAATTGACTCTTGCATTTGTGCTGGCTATAGCGACTTGTATTGGTGCAATATTTTATTTAGCATCCCTGTCTAAACTGTAGTGAATGCATGCATGGTTTTGGTGACAGGTTTTGAGGATAAATCTGTGTGTATTGGCAGCGATTTCTCTTGTTTGCATATTTACCTTGTGGCTGATATATTCCAGATTTAATGAGCTGTAATTTGCACACTATTGGGGTATTGTGAGATCTCTATTTGCAGATTCAGTGGTGGTGTATTTCTTGCAATATTAATCCAAGAAGTACGACTGGGTTTGTGCATGATATCATGGTGTTAGCAGCCTTTTATGGCAGTGATCTGTAGAAGGGAGCTTAGATGTGATATTTGGGTGTTCTTTGGCCACAAAATACATGCTTGTTGACTGGTAATAAACGCCTCTCTGCAGCGATCTATTTATGAGATAGGACTGATTTATAAGCATCATTTCTGAGTATTTATTGGGTTGTTGGATGTGCTAAGTCTCTTGTTGCAGCGACTTGCACTAGGAGTGCTAAAACTGATTTTACATGCCCTTTTCTATATGCATTTGGAACAGTGAATTCAACTTACATGGTTGTGCTACTTTTCCCAAGGAAATCGACTGGTTTAGAGTAAGGTTTGGATGTTTACAAGCCCCTGGTTTACAGCGATCGGTATTGATAGTTAGATCTGATTTTTAAAGTACTCCTAAACTGTGCATTCCATGTTCTGAGTGAAAGAATCTATTGCAGCAATTAATCAATGTTTGGTGACCTGTGTTTAGCAACCACTTTGGCAGCGAGTTTGTATGAGAAGTTGGATCTGATCTGATAAGCATTCTGGGGCAGTGAATGAGGTATGATGTTTTTGCATTCATTCTCGTTATGTTGAGTACAGCCATTTGCATGAGTTTGGTTTTTGAGGAGAGTTCATTGGTTAATATTGAAGCTGAGAGTTGTTTGTTATGGGGTTCCTTAACACTAGCAGCAGATATAGAATCATGAATCTAATATGGAGCTGAATTTGGTATAAAATCGTAGTGGGAAGGAATCATTTCTCGTCATAGCAGCTGGTTGTGTTGATGTATCTACAGAGTTAGTTGATTAATCTAATCTCTTGAAGCTGACTTCTATCTGTAATTTCCATCTTCTCATTGATCATCAAAAGGGGTCATTACAGCTCTCAAAGCAACATTCCTGAGGTTATCTCTGCAAAGCACAACTTTATGTAAGAAGTTGGAACAAAGAAAAGACCACCCTGAGTGGTGCTTGCAATCATCTAATGCTCTCAAACAATGCACACTTCTCAAGAGTGTTTCTAAACACTTACTCACTGCTTGGTAATGAGCTTAGTGCAATAGTCAAGACATGTAATTCATCTTTGGGTTCTATTCCTACAAGGAGCAAATTGATCAAAAGAGGTGTTCAGATGTTGCAAGCATGTTTTCACTCAATTAGCATCTTGGTCGAGAAAGTGAGTTGAGAAGTAGAAAAGGATGTCATAATGATCAAATGAAATGAGGGATTCATGGAGCAAGTTGAAGGCCATCTCTTCAAGAAACGAGTCAAAGTAAGCTAGTCAGACTAATAAGGTACTCAAATCATCATGTGTGAAGGAACAAGAAATCATCCCATGGGAAGCATATGAGCAATAAGGTATGGAAGCATCCCAAATCTGATTTTGTTCAAGAAGTGATCTAGAGTTGTAAATAGGTGATCTTCATGTGGGACACCTTGAATGCAAGAACGAGAAATCATCCCCAATTCCATTTGATGTCATCCACAATAGTGTTCTTAAACACTCACCTAAAACCTTGTGGTGTGATCATGCCTCAAGGAAGAAAGATATTGCCATCACCTCATTTCATTTCAGCATATGGCCATATGAGAAGAATTTCATTCAAGGATAATCCTTTCACCCACATGATGGCCGATTTCAATAAGAGAAGGATGAGCATCAAAATAATTTGAACATCATGGAGTTGTCTCTTGTGATCATTGGGATAAATTGTGAGGGCCTAATAAGCAATGAACAATAATTATAATCCTTAAGTCTTTTTATACTAAGTAAGCAACATCTGATTGGAGGATGGAGGCACAGGAGGATGAAGGACAAGCAGTGTCCTCTCGCCAGCTCAAAGCAATGGGGCCGCAAAATGAGGTTGTGGCATGTTTTACAATTCAGTATTTGATTTGCAGTGTGTAGTTTGTTTCAGTTGTGTACAGTGTGCTTCATTTTAATTTTGTGGATTGATGAATAATGGAAATTTCACATTGTTGGGGGGTACATAACACCAATGTTCCATTTCCATTATGCTGAAGTCTATTCCTATGTACTTTCCTGATGTGAAAATATAATGGAAAGATGAAAGCACAAGGTAAAAGCAGCATCATAATACTTGAAAAGGATGAACAAGGGTTCATACCTTGGACAAGGGTCCATATTTGATGAACAAGGGGTCATACCGGATGAACAGGGGTCCATATCAAGGTTGTTGGTCAGCCTTTGCAAAACCATCAGTGAGCCAAGATTATGAGCACACAGGGGCGACAAGATGCAGAAGAAGTGCAATTGTTTTTCTCCCATGTTCGCACTAAGGGGGGAAATGTTAGGAAATATATAGTCATCGCATTATTTAAATATGTGTGTCCATATTGCAATATTATTAATATGTAGTCCTACTATAACTCGTTATTAATGATATAGGTTTCTTATGTTGTTATGATATATTATTTCAACAATATATTATTCATAGAGTTTTGTTATACTCGTAAAACTATATAACGGGTTGGTTGTTGTTTTTTTCTTCCTATTTAGTAGGAGATGTTTCGTTTTTATTCCTAATGGCTATATGATATCCATCTGCATTGAGCGTATGATATAGTAGATAATTATTGCTCTGTTTTGAACCTGCAATTTTGTTGAATACCAAGAACAGCAATTGTCCTATTTAACTCTATCCATAATCCTCCAAGATATGCAACTCTATTTTCCCAAGTCTTCTCAAGAAGAGTCCGTCGATGACTGTGGTATTTCACCTATAGGACTAAAGAAGGTCCACTACGGAGTCGACACAATTGATGCTTGTTACTATCTAAGAAGAACAAAATGGTGTACTTAAAGTCCACCCACTCCACAAAGGAAACTGAAGTGTGATATAGGTCTGGAAAATAAGTGCTCGAGAACTGAAGGTAATTTCATTGAAGTAGAACTCTCAAAGTAGGGACATATAGCATTCACCGAAAGAATTTTGACATGGAGTGAAGGCATCAATAGTGTTTTCAACTACTTTGTGGTTATTAACTTTTTTTTGTTTACCCCATGCATACTATATGGTTAATTTTGCTTATTTGGATAAATATTTAATATTTTCTATACAACTGCACTCAGACATACCAAACCTAGGGCAAAAACAAAAATCCGTGTACCAGCATAACCAATCCCTGTACCGGTTGCAGTAGCAATACCAAATAGAAACTTAGGGCCTTTGTATTCATGGAGATGTCCATGAATCCAATGCAAGACATGCACATAGTAAGAAACTATAATAGGTATGATGGGTGAACTCATATCCAAAACTAAAAGAGATCCAAGTATGTTACACTTTCTTTGATGATTCCTTTTATTTTAACCATGTGTTTTAATTTTTGACAACGCACGTAGATAAGTATATCAAAATACAAATATCAAAACTCTATATTACAGATTACGCTTTGAGGGTCTCTTAAACCAACTTAATATTTCTATAACTGAAAGTAATTATAAAAAAAAAGGAACATTAAATAAATGTAGTGCCATTTTCAAAGACAAAGTGAGGATTAATCAAATTATAAATATAAGCAAACTACCAAGCAAAACAAATAATGAAATAGGAACAATTCCAATCGAAGGGACAAATATTTTCAGCCATTCAAGAGATTTCTTGACAATGCCACTTTGTATGATAGTAGTAATACAAGCTAAACATACCTGTCTTGTACGTGTCTCAGGTGGCAATGATCCATACACTACCGAACATAAATGTTTCCCTTTGGCCTCAATCTCTTTCTGTTTGAAATGTGTTCCCAAAAAAGAAAATGAAAGAGATTAAACAGAAAAGTGAAGACCTGACTAACCTTACCATGTGATCATTATCATTATAGAGAAAATTGATTATTAATTGTGATAACAATAATGTTACATCTGAAAATATCTATTGTCCATATGCTTTATTACTATAACAAATCACAAAATATTTCCAAAACCATATGTGAAACCAACCAGCTCGATGAAATGAGATGTAAAATGAAGTCTGATTCTACAACTACCCAGTCACCAACCATAAATACACTTAATATAAGCAACAGCAATACAGAAGCAAACATAAAAAAATCTATAGCATGAAAAATATAAACCACCTTTGTATGAATGTAAAAGAGAAAAAAATGATTTGGATTTTGCGAAAAGCAATTTCATTTAAAGTGCAGTAACTGGGGTTACAAGTTACAACAGAGATAAGAATCTGTTCTTCAAAAAAATTTATGTTTTCAACAGTTAAGAGGATCTGAATTGTTCTCTAAAATTAGATATCATCAAATTCAGAATTGTTCAACAAAATACTACGGATATAAATAGAAGACCATAGTAGGACCAACACACAAGCCAAAAAATAAAATGCCAAGAGGCATAATAATCGGGGATCTAGAAGATGATAGTCCACACTCGTATCCAAGGTGTTGTGTTCCAAAGCCTATGTTTAAGAGAGGGTATGCGGTTTTTCTCATCCTAAAACGTTTCTAGTACGGAAACGTGTACGAAACATACAGAAAATGTCCAAGACATTTCCCATACTTTTCCATGATTTTTAAAAGTGTAAAACTGAAAAACATAAAAAAAAAACCTAATTTTCAGCATTTATTACTTCTAAACCTAATCTACCCACCCAACCTTCCTAAAGACACTTCCTAAAAGCTATATAATGACATCTTTGGTCCATTCTAAATCACTTTTTTTCTCCTGTTGAATTCAGTTTTTATTAAACTAACATTTAGCATTGTGAAGAGCAAAGAGACATCAAGGAGCAGCTTGAAGAAGAGTTTAGGAGGTGTTACTAAGAGCTAAGAGCATCAAGGAGTTTAAAAGCAGATTTGGAAGGAGGGATCAACTTCAAGGAGGAAAAATCAGGTTTTTTTTTTTTTTCATAAAATGTTAATGTGATCAATGATCACGAATGATGTGTGCATAATGCACACATCATTCATGATCATTGATCATGATATCAATATGTAGTTTTAATTTAATAATTTTTAAACTCTATGTAAAGAAAATAATAAAATGTAACATTTCCTTTGCATTTTTTAAACAATATGTTGTTTTTTTAATTAAAAATATCATCCAAACTTTGTGTATGCTCTCACCTCGTGCCTATACGGTGAACTTGGTGATCAAAAGCAGAATAGGATGCGTAGGGTTTAATTTTTTTGCTATTTTTAAGAGTTTTTTTTTCAATTAAAAAATCTGAACTCTGTGTATGCTCTCACCTCGCACCTATACGGTGAACTTGGTGATCAAAAGCATAATAGGATGCATAGGGTTGCAGTTTTTTGAAATTGTTTTTATTTTTTTTAAAATTTTGAATCTTTGTGTATGCTCTCACCTCACACCTATACGGTTTGAACTTGGTGATCAAAAACAAAATATGATGCATAGGGTTTAATTCTTTTTGCTATTTTAGTTTGTTTTGCTTTTTTTAATTAAAAAATATGAACTCTGTGTATGCTCTAACCTTGCACCTATATGGTGAACTTGGAGATCAAAAGCAGATTAGGATGCACAGGGTTTAATTTTTTTTGCTATTTTTTAAAAGTTTAATTTGTTTTTTTTAATTAATAATTCTGAACTCTGTGTATGCTCTCACCTCATGCCTATACGATGAACTTGGTGATCAAAAGCAGAATAGGATATGTAGGGTGTAGTTTTATTTATTGTTTTCTAAGTTTTTGTTTTTATTTTTCATTGTAGGTTTGAACTTTGAGATATAAAATATAAATGGCATCCATTTCAGCTTCAGGGGGAGGGCATGGGGAAGCAAGCCAAAAGGAGGGTGTGGATCCCACAAAACAAGATCCTAAAGCTCCTCTTTGGAGACATGTGCAAGTGTTGGAGTACCTTGTTGGTGGTGGCAATCGATCTTGGATATGCAATCATTGCAATATGCATTTCAAGTCCTCATATACCCGACTCAAAGCTCATTTAATTGGGCTAACAGGAACTGGGATTAGAAAATGTTCCAAGGTTGAAAAGACACAAATTTTGGCATATATGAAAGAGCAAGAGGAGGCTGACTTGCAAGCTGCAAGAGCTAGATCTAAAACCATTCCTTTGCAAAGGAGGGGTTTAGGAAAACCACCCACCCCATCAAACCATCATTTCATTCAAACTCCAACCCAACCACTTGAAGTTGAAACTCCCTTAGAGGAAGAGAGCTCCTCACGAAAGAGAACAAAAGGTCCATTAGAACAAGCATTTGCAAATGAGAAAAGGGAAATTGTTGACGAGTTGGTTGCTCGATGCATTTATGCATGTGGCTGCCCTTCAATGTGTTGTGGTCACCATATTGGCAACAAATGGTGAGAGGTATTAATGAGGCACCACAAGGGTACAAAAGCCCTAGTTATGAGAAGGTTAGAACATCATTGTTGGCAAAAGAAGTGGACCATATACATACTTCTTTGCAGCCAATTAGGGATTCATGGAAGGACTCAGCGGGTTCTATTATTTCAGATGGATGGAAAGATGCTCGAAATAGACCCCTAATCAACATTGTTGCAGTGTGCCCTAAAGGGGCAATGTTCTTAAAGGCCATTGATTGTGAGGGCGAAGTGAAAGATGCACAATTTATTGCTAATATTTTGATTGAGGCTATTGAGTCAGTGGGCCCTCAAAACGTTGTCCAAGTCATCATGGACAATGCAAAAAATTGTAGAGCAACAGGGTTGATTGTAGAGGGGAGATATGAGCACATATTTTGGACACCTTGTGCAATACACTCCTTGAATTTGATGTTGCAAAAGATTGGCAAAATCCCATGGATAGAGGAAATTTATACGGAGGCAAATGAGATTCAGATGTTTGTCACAAATCATCATATGTCTCAGGCTATCTTTAGGAGGTTCTCAAGGTTGGAGTTGTTGAAGGTAAGGGAACAATTTACTAGTTTCTAATTTTTATTTCTAACTTTCTATGAAATTATCAATTGAATTTCTTTTAAATTTAATTTTATACTTTATTAACTTGTTTTAATTTATTTTAATAGGTTGTTGAAACAAGATTTGCCTCTCACACGCTCGTCTTGAGACGACTTGTGAAGGTAAAACAAGCCTTAAGTAGTATGGTGATTGATGATGTTTGGTCTGTGTGGAGGCAAGGAAACACAGAACGAGCCATCAAGATAAAATCATTGATACTTGATGATGATTGGTGGGCAAAGGTTGAATACTTGCTCAGTTTTACTGAGCCTATTTTATCCATGATTAGATATGCAGACAAAGATCATGCTTGCATAGGGGAAATCTATGATGGCATTGACTCTATGCTTGAAAAAATTAGAGACATCATACAAAAGAAAGAGCAAGATCCTAAAGAAATCTTCTACAATCAAGTTAAAAGTGTGATCATGAGAAGGTGGAATAAAATGACCACCCCATTGCATCTCCTTGCCTATGCCCTGAATCCCAAATATTATAGCAGTGAAATACTTGGGCTACCTGATAGGCAACCACCATATAATGACCAAGAAGTTGCAAATGGAACTAAGGCAGCATTCCAGAGGCTTTTTCCTGATCCATTTGTAGCTAGTGCGGTCCGCTATGAAATGGGGATCTTTGTCTCTACGTCTAATGGTAGCATGGGTGAAATGGAGGCATTATGTGACAAGTACAACATGACCCCAGTCATGTGGTGGTATGTACATGGCCATGATGCCAAGTACCTACGACCTGTTGCCATTAAAATCCTCTCACAGGTATAAATATTAAAATGAAATCAAAAGTTTGTTGTTTATTAATTAAAAATTTATGTTCTTAGTAAATTAATATTATTACTAATTCGAAATTTCTAACAACCTTTTTTGTAACAAGTGGCTAGTAATTCTTCAACAGAGCGGAATTGGAGTACATATACCTTCATCCACTCAGCCAAACAGAACAAGTTAGCATCCAAGAAGGCTGAGGATTTAGTGTATGTACATTCCAATTTGTGCATCCTATCACACAAGACTGAAGGCTATATTAGAGGTCCCAACAAACTTTGGGATATTGATCCTGAGGCTAGTGACTTTGATGCTTCTGCTGCTACTCTTGGCCAACTTTCACTGCTTGGTATTGATGATGAAGATCCGGAAGTTCTACACAAGGGATGGATAGTGGAGCTAGTGGGAGTGGAGCTATCAGTGGTATTCATGGAGATGATTATGAGGAAAATCTAGATGATATATTCTAGAATCTAGATTATAATCATGTATATATGAAACATTGAAATTGTAACCATGTTGAATGATGAATCTTTAGAACTTCAATGAATACAAAATATTTTGAGTGCTTTATCTCTTATGGTCCATGGACTAAAATTTTGAAAATGAGTACTATGCATATATATATATATATATATATATAATTTTTTTATACTATGTTGTATGGACGTTTCCGTAACGTTTCATACCCAAGGTTTTTTTGAAAATTGATGCGTTTCAAGACCCGTACCCATACCCTGTTTCCTCAACTTTCAACATAGCATCAATGATGAAAATCCAGGGAGTTTCATAAGGCTAATGCCATTGGGAGTGAAGCTCCTAGTGGCATTCAAAAAGTGATTTTGAGGAAAATCTAGATACTATATCCTAGTCTAAATTATAACATGTACTAAACATAAGCTGATTGGACTCATAATAGGAAAGGAAAGTGAGGATATCTTTTTGAAAACAAGTATTTACACTTTTTTTAAGCCTTTATGGTGTAGCAATAATCTTAGACAGAGTTTCTATGTGTTTTGTACACAAGACATTTTTTTAAATTGTTGTTTCCACATTTAAAAATGTACCAAAGGTTACGGTTGACTCCAAACATTACTCCTACCTTGGAAACATCCTAGATCTTGCATTAAGTAACCCAATGCTTGAATGTTGAAGGTGTATAACTAACTTAAACCTAAACAGTTTTTAGTTAGTTGCAAATCTTGTTTTGCAAATAGTGAATGCCTATGGAATCAATTTTGTGATTGATCTTAGGCAAGAATTATTTGAAAACAAGAAAACATCTATTGGAGGTTGTATAATATAGGCCTAAAAGTTCGGTAATCTTTACCGAATCTTGGAATTTGAAGTGTTGGAATGAAGCTTTACTGATTGACATTAAAATAAAGGGTCTTGTTGTCTTTTCCATCTAGCTCTAGCTGTGAAATGATTTGGTTGTGAGGATGTTGAAACAATTGCATTTGTAGTCTTGATGAAGTGTCTATGCATGTTCAACATTTGGTAAGTCCAACTAAGGTGGAAATAAATGGCAAAATGTGCAGTAAATAGAAGAGGCATTTAGGAAGGTAGATTGATAATGAACAATGTATCATCTCCAAATTGCTTTGTACAATCATGTCTTGAGGGCCTTATAAGTGGATCCATTCTTAGGAGAGTTATGTGACCTACAAGGAGCCTGCAAAGTCACAATTTTCTTGATCACCAACTAGTAAATGTGGCATTTGATGTTGCATGGTAAATACTTGGAGTGCTTGTAAATGGAGGATTTGCATTAAATGAGTTAACACTTAAACATTGAATATGCTAAGTGTGTTATGAATTTCATCTTTTCAACATTCAATAAAGGAATTGTGTTTTGAGAATGGTTTCAATAGGATATGCACAAAATCATAATCTTTGTAAGCTAATGGCTATGCAAAACCCTAGCAAGGCACTGACTTTCCCCTGAGATGTGAGCCTTCCTATCCACAAACGTAACAATACTTTCTATGCAAACTAGAAATGTGTGCCATTTGTGTTGATCATTAGATTCTACTATTTTACATTGGTCTTGGGCAGAAATGAAAAACTCTTCCTGCTGAATATGCTATACAGTGAAATTCAATGAATTTGACATCTTTTCAGCAAATTTTTACAAGGAATTGAATAGTTGTCTTCCTGACAAGGATATGCAAAAAATGTATTCCAATGTTGAAAACTAGCACCTGACAAAGGGTTGGTGTCCAAAAAAGTTGTACAATGCTTTGTGGTTGTTATGCTACATTGTAAGAAACAACTCTGTGACCCTTCTTTGAAATTGAGCAAAGATCAAGGAACATATTCGCCGCTTTTGTTTGAATTCATTAGTCTGGGGATAGAACCATGATACAAGCCAATAGCTTTGTGTTTGTCACTGACCAAATCGATTTTCAACAAAATTGCTCAAGATTGCAGGGGACTTTCTAGGATACCGATACGGCACCCTCTAGACCCCTGGGAGCGGGTACGGAGCGTTTCCGATAAGATACGGCGTGGATAGTGTCTAGGGTATGGCATGGGTTGTGCATATCTACGGGTACGAGAATAGCCGTACCTGGGCATAATCCACAGAGTACACGCCGTACCATAACTCCCAGCTATATCCGTGGCTTTTTTTTTTTATTTTTTTTTTCATGTTTTTAAAGCCTAACTGCCAACATTAAAAAATATAATATTCTTCTAATTTAAACCCTAAAAGCTAACTCTAAACAATAAAACAAAAGAACAACACAAAAACAAAACATAAAGCAAAGAAACTTACCTTTGGCTCTCCAAAATTGCATTGTGCTTGTCTAGGGTTTGAGGAGCTATTGCTAAGCTTGTAGGAGTGTGAGGAGCTGCAAAGGAGGAAGATTTGTGAAGGATTTGTGGTTTACTAAGTGAAGGTAAGGTTTTTTTTTTTAATTTCTAAGTTTGTTTCTCTTTTTTTTTTGTTATTTAATCTTTCACACATTTCATTTTTTTGCTTATGTTCATCATTTTTTTGCTCTTTCTATTTAATTTTTTTAATTTTCAATACATGCCATTGTTTTCTTTGCTTATTTTGTTTGTTTTGAACCTTGTAGGTACTTCTACAATGGCAACAAGTTCTGCTTCTTCTGGGCAATCTTTGGTCAAGGAATTTGACCCAAATTCGCCATTATGGAGGCATGTAACAATACTTGAACAACTTCCAGGTGGTGGTTGTTTTGTTTGGAAATGCAATGATTGTGATGGAGTATTCAAAGGCTCTTACAGTCGGGTGAAAAGCCACTTGTGTGTGATAACGGGTAACAATATAAGAGTATGCAAGGGGAGGAATAATGTTGGGGTGCCAAAAGCAAAAGTTTTGGCATATATCAAAGAGCAAGAAGATGCAGAGGCAAATGTGGCTATGAGAGCGGGTCATCCATTGGCCAAAAGAGGAAGTTCATCTCGATCAAGGAGGCCTCCTGTTGCCCCATCACCTAGTGGATCCCCAATTGTGGCCATGCCACATCCATTTGTGGCTCCTACCTCCACGGATGATGAGGATGCTTCCCTTGCACGAAAGAAAAGTAAGACAAAAGGGCCATTGGAAAAGGCCTTTCAGAATGAGAGCAGGGAGATTGCAGATGAACACATTGCAAGGTGTGTATATGCTAATGGGCTTTCATTTAATGTTGTGAGGTCACCTTATTGGCATGAGATGGTGAAAGCCATCAATGAGGCCCCAAAAGGGTACAAATCACCTGGCTATGAGAAGATCCGCACCACCCTATTGGATAAACAAAAAAAATTGTGGAAACCTCCTTGCAACCAATTAGGGACTCATGGGCCAAAACAGGTGTGTCCATCGTTTCTGATGGATGGAAAGATGCAAGAAACCGCCCTTTAATTAATGTGATTGCAGTATGCCCTAAAGGGGCAATGTTTTTGAGAGTGGTTGATTGTGAGGGGCAAGTGAAGGATGCCCAATTCATTGCCAACATCCTCTTCGAATCCATTGAGGCAGTGGGGCCTCAAAATGTTGTCCAAGTCATAACGGACAATGCCAAAAATTGCAAAGCCGCGGGGATGTTAGTTGAGGCAAGGTATGGGCATATTTTTTGGACACCATGTGTCGTGCATTCACTAAATTTAATGCTAAAGAAGATGGCCAGCAAAATAGAGTGGATCCAACAAGTGTATGCAGAGGCTGAAGAGATCCAAATGTTTGTCACCAACCATCACCAGTCACAGGGCATTTTTAGATCATTCTCGCAGTTGGAGCTGCTGAAGGTAAGGAAAGCTACCTTTCTTTTTTCTTTAATTTAAAATTTAAATATAAGTTTTTTTATTTTTAAAATATAGTATAATTAGTATTCAAAAGTTTTCAATTTTCTTTTTAATTTTTGTTTCTCATTCTTATTATATTAGGTTGTTGAGACTCGGTTTGCATCACACACAATCGTCTTGAGATGACTTGTGAAGGTGCGAGAGGCACTCATGAGGATGGTAACCTCCAACCTTTGGTCTGTATGGAGGCAATCAAACACTGAACGGGCTCAAAAAGTGAAGAGCATGATCTTAGATGACACTTGGTGGGATCGAGTGGACTATCTGTTGAGTTTTACTGAGCCCATTATGAGCATGATCCGCTTTACTGACATGGATCAGCCATGTCTAGGAGAGATATATGATGGTATCGACTCAATGATTGAGAAGATAAAAGCCGTCATAAATGCAAAAGAACAAGATCTTGAGGAAACATTTTTCAAACAAGTGCAATCAATCCTCATTGAGCGGTGGAACAAAATGACCACCCCGCTACATCTACTTGCTTTTGCATTGACTCCTAGATTCTACAGCACGGAGATCCTTTCCTTGCCAGGGAGGGTAGCACCATACAGGGATGTGGAAGTCAGTGAGGGATATATGGCAGCATTGGCTAGGCTCTTCCCTGATCCTGAGGCCCAAGACATTGTTATGGTAGAGTTTGGCAATTTCATAGCAGAAACAGGTCATAGCCTTCTCGCTCTTTGGAGCAAATACAAGATGGATGCTCATATGTGGTGGTACCTCCATGGTCATGCATCGGTTTACTTGCAACCTCTTGTAATCAAGGTCTTGGCACATGTAAGTTTTTAATTTTTTTATTCTCTTTCCTTTTTTTGTTTTAACTTTTAGTTTTTTAAAATTTAAGTTTGAGTGTTTAAGTTTGAATTTTGCATTGACTTTGCGTTGCCTCAATAGGTTGCAAGTTCATCTTCCTCTGAGCGCAACTGGAGTACATATAGCTTCATCCACTCATAGAAGCGCAACAAGTTGGGGGCTAAAAAGGCTGAAGATTTGGTATACATACATTTCAACTTGCGCTTTTTTATCCCACAAGCAGCAGGAGTACAAGGAAGGGACAACAAAACATTGGGATATTGATCCAGAGATAGTTGACTTGGATGCTTCCATTTCCCACCATGGAGCATTAGATGATGAGGAGAGTTTTGTGGCACCGCGAGACCTATATGCACAAGGGGGTGCAACTGGCAGTGGTTCGAGTCCATGTGGTTCTAATGAACCACGTAATGATGATGATGCAACTGATGTTGATCCTCTTGATGAAGAGGAATATGATGAATATTGAAAGATAGTTTGTCATTTGAACTTTGATCATGACTAATTTGGTGTAAATTTTAATAGATTGAATTTAATATATCATGACATTCACATTGTGTTCGATTTAAGTATTTTAATTTAACTTTTAAGCTTTTAAGTTTCTAAGTTTTATCGGTATCCTAGCTTGTTTGTTGTGGTTATTCACTTATTTAGCTTATAACTTGTCTTTTATCTTGTCTTTCATATGCATAATATGTGGTTAATAACTTAATTCCTATTTAGAAGGCTGAAATTTATATATTTTTTAATTTTTATATATTTTTTGTACTGCCCTATCCTACGCCATATCCGGGCCCAAATTTTTTTTTTGCCGTTTCCACGTATCGAATACTCCGTACCCGCTCCCGTATCCAAAACGTAGTTTGGTATACATACATTCCAACTTGCACCTTTTATCCCACAAGCAGCCAGAGTACAAGGAATGGTCAACAAAACATTGGGATATTAATCCAGAGATAGTTGACTTGGATGCTTTCATTTCCCACCATGGAGCATTAGATGATAAGGAGAGTTTTGTGGCACCGCGAGACCTACATGCACAAGGGGGTGCAACTGGCAGTGGCCCTAAGTGGGAGTGGTTCGAGTCCATGTGGTTCTAATGAACCACATAATGATGATGATGTAGTTGATGTTGATCCTCTTAATGAAGAGGAATATGATTAATATTGAAAGATAGTTTGTTTGAGCTTTGAATATTGATCTATGATTGAATTTTATATCATGAGATTCATGACATTCACATTGTGTTTGATTTAAGTATTTTAAATTTTAATTTAACTTTTAAGCTTTTAAGTTTCTAAATTTTATCGGTATCCTAGCTTGTTTGTTGTGGTTATTCACTTATTTAGCTTATAACTTGTCTTTTATCTTGTCTTTCATATGCATAATATGTGGTTAATAACTTAATTCCTATTTAGAAGGCTGAAATTTATTTATTTTTTAATTTTTATTAACAATTTAAGTGGTGTGACTTTGACTAATACACCACTAATACATATTTAAATGGAATTGTCAATTTGAGGAATGGGAATCAAGAAAATGGAATGTCAACAACCCAAAAAGAAAGGAATAAGAAGATAGGGATTTGATAAGAGAAAATGGTGGCACATAAGAGTCGCGAATGAAAAAGACCATCACAGTTTCAAATAGAGATGCAAGGTTTTCACCCAGATTATGAACCACTTTGTGGGAGAGAATGGACACAATGTTGAAGAGGTCAACCATTTTCTATCCAGTCATCACTCATACAATGATACAATAGAGCCATTCAAACTTCAACAAATAAGTCTTTTTTTGAAGCGTGTTTTGGTTACTTACCTCCTAATCCTTTGATATTGTGGTGGAACAGCCAAAAGGAAAGCCAGAACAACTAATAGAATTTAACAATTGATTATAACTAATATAAATAAGGATGACATGGCACAACCGCACTCTTCCGGAATCTTCCAAAATTGAACTTCTCTAGGGTAAACTATCTTCGACTTTGTTTTAGGGGGGCTCCTCCAACACTATTGTAACAAGATGTACTTGTTGAGTCCCGTTGACCTGCTTTGGTCACTTGTGAACTTAAATATAGTTTCTTTCATTATTTCTCTCTCTCTCTTTCATGTTTGTTTCAGTCATTTAGTTCCTTGATCCTCATTCTATGCAACTGCTTTCACAAATTTCAGCACTTACAGTATCACCATTCTAAGCAAAATTCTGTTCTTTTAGCATAGTTTTTAAGGGAGAGCAATCTGATCAAATCATATCTGAATTGTAGAGTGTTAAGATTCATGTTGATGAATTAGAAATGGAATATCCATCCTAATTAAGGATCAACAACCACCTACCATGTTCACAATATAGAACTACCAAAGCACTGCATCTTTTCTAGAAACCGAACAAAGTTGCCTTATATCCTGTCTCTTTGTAGAAACTACAACATTTCCTAAAACTAACTTTTGTGCACGCTTTTAAATCATAATCAAATGCTCTACATTTGATATAGCATGAATATCAGTATACTTGCCTTAGTCGAATAGATATTATGTCGAGAGAATGCAACAACACAATCTCCTGTTTGAATCTCTGAAAAAGAACCCAATGGCCTTTTCAATGGAATTAATGGAGAAAGTCTCTCATAATACTCAACCTGGATAAATCAAAGAAAATAAAAGTATGAAGCTAAGATATTTGGTATCTAAAATGTGTTTCACCAAGAAAAACAGCAGCACAAAGTAATGCATATCAACATTTATTACTTTACTGCTGATAAGAAACACTGTCTAAAAATTGCATAATTTATGAAATCTGTTAAAATATTGAAGCAAACTGAGGCATATTTTGACATGATCAGACTCCAACAACCTTACAGCCAAATATGCAATTACAAAACCAAGAACTATACAACTTCAAAACTTTGTATACTCAAATTCCCTAAGGTAAATTGTAAATCAAAAATAAAGAAGTGTCTCGCGACCTTTGCCACTGTAGAATGATAGTTACGATTTTACAAAGGATGAAAACAATGCAATTCAACTTCTTTCCCGTATGAGAATTAAACTCCCCAAGGCAAATTGTAAATAAAAAATAAAAAAGTGTCTCACAACCTTTGCCACTGTAGAATGATAGTTATTATTTTACAAAGGATAAAAACAACACAATTCAACTTCTTCCTCGTATGAGAATTAAACTCTAAATCAGTTTAACATCCAGAATCGTGTCTTCACTCTGAGCAGAGGGAGAATTGTATCAAAAATAGGAAAAATATTAGACAATTAAAAAAAACCTAAAATAGAATTTATTTATAAAATAATAAACTCAGAAACAAATTTTAGAAGGTCCTAATTTGTCACCTGGATAATATCACCTGTAACACTAAGCATTTCTTGAATAAGAGGAACAGCAGCTGGGTCGCCACAAAGGTGCAACTCATCAGCCGGAATTCCAAGCAATGCACGAGTAAATGAGAAACCTCTCGTTTTGCAGCCAATCATCTATACAAGCAAGAAAATGGAGCTTCAGAATGCAATTCAGACAGTGCAGTTGAAAACAAATAATTCAGTTTTCCTTCGAAATTACCCTTGAGGCCAATGAAAAGCCTCTACTTCAGCAGCATATCAGAAAAATACTACATAATGTAATTCAGAATCTACAACTGAATGCACATCATTCAGAGCACCCCAAGCAAAAACATAACACAAAAATGATAAACCCCTCTTTTATTTTTATTTTCGATTGAACATAAACCCCACATTTTACAGCCAATCATATAGGCATGTAAGAATAAGTAACTTTTATAGCATTCTTCATCTCATTGGTAAAAATTCTTGCAATGAATATCATAAACACATAGAATATATGCTTTTTCCATCCATTAAAATGTAAAGAAACTGTCTGTTGTTCAATCCTTACAAGGTACTTAAACAGATTGAGGAAGTGGTAAACCCACATGAGCTGCCTATCATCTTCAAGATTCATGTATCCTATTTGATGAAGTGGATTGGACAGATGAATACCACAAAGATAAGATTTCCCAGAACTGGAAGAAGGTAGTTGAAAATAGTTAGAGATAGAAAGCATTCTTAATGTCCGCTCTAGACAGCCCATGAGATGGAACAGCTTACCACTAAATATGTTAATTGGGAGAGTGAGCAGCTCTTGCAGAATTTTCCAAATATGCCAATGATTTAAGAGCAAAGGATGTTTTTTTTGTGGCAGGAGGGGAGCTCATGTTATGTACCTAGTGTTTAGCACACATGTTGCTTGCCAATCAAGCCAATGTCTAAGTCTAGTGTCTACCCTTAGCAGCATATTAGCTCTAGTCAACAGCATAAGTGAGTGCAGAAATATTCAGCACGCCAACACACCCAACGTCTGGAATTGTTGATTCAAGTCCAATTTGACTAAGCTTCCATCTGAGTAGCCGATACGTTTCAGATACGGGTACAGATACAAATAATTCAGTAAGTGGATAGGGCATTTTTTTTTACCCCCCGGACACGGATTTGAATACGGCAGTATGAAAAATAAAAAATTGTACAAATTATAGCCTGATAAATAGGAATTAACCACATAGTATGCATATAAAAAACAAAATAACCACAAAAACAGTACTAATAAATTATTTAATGCTAACCAGATGCCAAATGAAACATCACAAATGTCATGGCAAATATTAAATTTTATTATCACATCAAAATTAGGGTTTAATTTCTTTAGGGGAAAATGCAGCAGGATCTGAATCTTCCCATGGCCATTAAAACAGAAGATGCATGTACATCAAGAGCTACTGATCTTATTTTTTGGTTTTATAGCAGCGCAATAATGAAAATCAGATTTGTGGTGGGATTTAGATTTACTCACAATAGTTCTTTGTCCAGAATTGAATATCTGCATGTAAGTGATCAGATAGAGTGAAACGAGTATTTAGGTCAATTGTGTTTGTTCCCACCTGGTCAGATTTGTTCCCAAGATGGATAAGATGATTCAGACCCTAACGATTTGTTCCCAAGGTAGTTTCATGAGATGGATAAGATGATCAAGTGAGGATTCAGAGCCTGCAGATTTTTTAGGGTTTCATGGTGTTTTTTTTTTAAATTGGGTCATTTTATGTTTGAATGTTGAAAAAAATTAAAAAACTTGCTTTTTTGCCCTGAATATGCCCAGGATACAGCCTCGATGTTACAGATACATCATATCCAGGGGGTATCCGGGGCAATATCTGTGTCCTGCCCTCTTTTCTGCTGTGTCGGTATCTTAGGTTTCCATGATACAATATCTGATTAACAGAAATGAATTAACAATTTTAAAGTTTCAGTGCAGAACTTTTTCTGCAAACATATTCAATTTGTTGGGTGATGTCATTTCCTGCTTCAAACCATTGTCAGGCTGTTGTGACTTCTGCATTGTCTAAAAGTTTGCCAATTTAATAGCGAAACCATGGAAATTGTTTTGTTTAACTTAGATTTGTTTATTTTTTAATATACAACACTGGAGCCTACTGATATCCGCAGATGCTTGTGACATCTAAAAGGTGGGTTGTGACAACCAAAAGATTGGATTGGGAAGTGAGAAGCCAAACTATGACAATTGCAAGTCAACTTAGGCAACTCAAGGTTGGCTTTCTAACAATTGAGTGACGAGTTGTGCCAGCCAACACCCACTCTAATGACCATGCGGCAGTATTTAGGGATGATTGTGTCAGACCCTCAAGCAGTCGAGGCACATAAGGGAACCATCTGATGGCCATGACAGCTGCTGACAAACATTGGGCTATTTGCTTGTGGCCTCTGGGAAATTATCCTCAAGTTCAGCAGGTTCTGGGAAGGAGTTTTTCTTGAGAAATTGATCTGATTCCATAGGTCCTATCCTCCTAGGTCATCCTTCAATGTCTGATATGGTTCCTCTGCACTTGAAGAATTACTCAGTGCTAGAGATTCTTGGAAATCTTTTACATGGCTCAGCATTTGGGAAGCCTTGAACACCATAAAAGCTTAAACTTTAAAGAAACATCCCATTCACAGCAAATGCACATATACCTGTCCTTAAAAAAAATGTCAAAAAATATACCAAACAAGTACAATACCAGATGAATAGGAATATTTTATTACTGATATTTGTAATGTACATTGCCTCGTACAAAAGAACTCCAAAAATATTGACCCAAGTAATATAGGGGGAACATGGCAAGCAGGTTGGTCACCCGCAATGGTTTGCATGTAAACTTACCATTATAATTTATCGACATTACCAGGAACTGCTCAAAACCCCCAGCACCCATATTGCTAAGGTTCTGGTGCTGATGTCAGTCCAAGCATGTCCCATGTTAGCTACTTTTCCAAGTCCTCTTTGGGTACTGCTGCAATTGGGACATAATCAGGCAGGTCCTGGCATACCCGGGCAGTATCCATCAGAAAGCACATTCAAATTAAAAAAACCAAAAAAGCTCTATCAAAAAGAAATACAAAACACTTAACCACACATTAAGGGAGAGGAACCAATGGTTGTGCACCCTAAGTCGAGGGCTGTACAACACCCACATAAATACCATAAAATTTGAAAAAAAAATACCCTTTAATAGATTTTTTTATTTTTAATGTACATATTTTCTTTTGAGCATTTATATTGTATGGAAAATGGTTTTTTAAGGTATTTAAATCAAGTGGTTTTCCATACAAAGAAATTTAGGGTGGACCATTAGTTGGGCATTATGTCATGCATATTTTTTCACCTATGTGGCATCATTTGATTGGGCGATTGTTTGATGTGATTTGATGTGACTCATTTTATTGGCTACTTTTTTTTCAAGTTTTAAGTGAGAAATGTACATGTACTAGTCCTTGACTTTACATCTACCCTCACCATTATTTGTCCATGCTCCACTATTGGCTCCTCTCCCTTAATATTAATGTTAATTTTTATTATTTTTTGAATGAACAAACCCAAGCCATACCAAACCCGGGATCCCAAAACAAATCCCCGAACCCCTATAGCTTGGTAACTTAGACTAACTATTATTAATCCAAAAATTAAAACAAGGATCACAAGTACTATACATTCGTTATAGCCATTCCTTTATTGAGCATATTCTTTTACGCTCTTAGCTTCACCTAGAGATATACTTGTCACTATAACTACCATCTGTGATAGCTTTCTACATACTACACCTATTGGGTTTTGATTATTAATGGCCCGAGTTTGTGTAGATTGCTAGTGTAATCAGATTGATTGTACTTTTTTGTTGTGTGCAAATATCCCAATGAGACGATCCGTAACGAAAGCCAAGACATGGTAGTATGACTTATTTAGCATCATGCAGATGGCATAAGAATATTGTCAAGTTGGTTGTGTTAATGGTGTTTTACTTTTTTGATAGATCATTACATAAATCTTCTTTTTTATTTCAAAAAGTATACAAAATGTCAATGACAAAGATTCACAAATCATTTCTCTTTGACTAGAAGATTATCATAGCAAGATCTCCTGTGTGCATTTAAAGTAGAATAACATACCTGAATTTCATCTATGACAGCACACTTATACGTGCATGACACATCAGCCATTTCAACAGTCACTGCCATGTGTTTTGCACCATCAATCTCCTCCCTCTCCTGTCCAGTAATCAGATTGCATGGAACGTTTGCTTTGTTTAGCCTGTCAGCCACTTCCCATGCCAAAAGTCTTAATGGACCACAATATAAACCTGTCACCAATCAAAGTGAGCTCATTCACAGAAATATAGAGTCTCAACATAAAGTCTGTTAAAAATCCTTGTTTTCATTAATATGATTTGGAATATGGATATCGACCAAATTATATTTAAAACAAAGAAATCCTTCCAATACCTGAGGAACTTAATTCCAATCGCTTCAATGCTTGATAAGTTTTCCCACTATTTGTGGGGCCTACATGCAATAACACTGTGCGGTTTTTTCCACGAGCAAGTGGATACCAAGTGTGCGGATGTCTACATAGTGTAAAATGCAAGTTAACAGTTAAATCCATGCCTATTGGAAAATATATGACATGAATTTACTGACGAAAAAGGTAAGCTCAAATAGGTCAGTCTTCTAAGGCAATGTAGAAAATAGCCATGATTTCGAGTAGTAAAAATAGGTGGTGTAGAAAAAAAAGACAACAAATTAAGCTCCAACCTAGGATTCATCTACCACATCTATTCTCCTGAGCTTTTAAGAGCAAAGGCAAGATCATTCTTTAACAATTTTTTGTGCATTTTTCTTTATTTTAAATTGTCTACTACATATTAGAAGAAGTCAAGGCCTCTGATTCCTTACCAGATGTTTCCCACAGTCAGGTTTAAATCAAAGGGATTGCTATGACTGCAGGTAGTTCAACTTCTAAATGTCCACTTTGGTGACGATTGTGTTTTAAGTGACTCAACTGCCAAACACTTTTGGGGGGAGATTTTTAGTACCCTGTTATATATGCAGATAGATTCAAGACCAGTTAAGAGAAAACAAAGTGATTCTCATTTTGCTAGGGCACATTTATCGTATTGCTGGAGCAAGGGCGGAAGCTTGTCATGTGAAGGCATATTATAGAGTATTTCGGCGTCACCATTGGACTGGCTTTGCTGCATAGTAACATACTGATCAATGGAGGTGGATACTGGAGAGATTTCAAAGCAAGTTAAATATTTATTTTGAAGAAATACAAGGTTTTTGCCAAAAATCAAAATAGTTACATCAGATGAGAAGCAGGATCACAAGGAAAGCCCTGTCCCATGAAAGATAGAAAGGCTAACATTTAAGCATCTGCCCCAAGAGGCAAAAAACTTGAAGTCGATATTTTTTTAACAAAAACAATTTTGGATTTAATATGCGTAGCCAAATGTTGTTTAAACATTAATCAACCCACCTAGGCTGGGAGTAGATCTCTCTTCAATAAAACTGCCTACTGAAGAGGAGGTCGCAATCATTGGAAATTGATGAAAGGTGGCAATCTCCTACGATTGCAGTCATAGAAATCATAGGAAATTGCTACAACTGTGGGTAGTTCAACTTCTAACTGTCCATTTTGATGACAATTGTGTTCTAACTGTCAAAACACCTTTTGGAAGGAGATTTTTGGTACCCTGTTATATATGCAGAAAGAAGGGCACATTTATAGTATCACTCAAGAAAGGGCAGAAGCATGTCATGTTAAGCCATGTTATACAGAATTTTGGCATCACCATTGCACTGGATTTGCTGCATACTAATCAATGGAGGTGGATACTGGAGAGATTTGAAAGCAAGTTAAATATTTATTTTGAAGAAACACAAGGTTTTTGCCAAAGATCAAAACAGTTACATCAGATGAGAAACAGGATCACAAGGAAAGCCCTGTCCCATGAAAGATAGAAAGGCTAACATCTAAGTGCCTGCCCCAAGAGGCAAAAAACTAAAATTCGATATCTTTCTAAAAAAAGCAATTTTGGATTTAATATGCATAGCCAAATATTGTTTAAAAATTATTCAACCCTCTTAAGCAGGAAATAGATATCTCTTCAATAAAACTGCCTACTAAAGAGGAGGTGGCAACCTTAGGAAGTTGAAGATAGGTGGCAATCTCCTATAATTGCAGTCATAGCAACCATAGGAGATTGTGGGTAGTTCAACTTCTAAATGTTCACTTTGCTGACAATTGTGTTTTAACCGTCAAAACACTTTTTGGGAGGAGAATTTTAGTACCCTGTTATATATGCAGAAAGATTCGGGACCAGTTAAGAGAAAACAAAGTGATTCTCATTTTTTTAGGGCGCACTTATAGTATCGCTCAAGCAAGAGCGGAAACTTGTCATTTGAAGGCCTACTATAAGTATTTTGGCATCACCATTGGACTGGCTTCGCTGCATAGTAGCATACTAATCAATGGAGGTGGATAAAATCCATAATATGCAAGCCTGTGAATACATTATTTTGAAAGCCTGTTAAATAGACTATTACAACTCCTATAAAGTAGGAAACCCTCCCTTAATGACTGAACCTGAAACAACTCCAAGCTTATCTCAGGAATTTTACAAATTTATCTTTACAGAAAGGTTTAGTCATTATATCAGTTGATTGCTCAGAGGTAGGACAATAATAAAGACAAATGTCTTCATTAGTAACCAATTATTGGATGTAGTGATGATGAACCTCAATGTGCTTTGTCCTAGCATGAAAAATTGGATTCTTCACCATCTTTAGTACACTCTGGTTGTCACAGAAGATAGGTGTAGGTGTTGATGAATCAAGTTGAAGATCCTCCAATACTGATTGAATCCACATCAGCTCTCGACCTGCACTAACCACTGCTTTGTACTCAGCCTCAATAGAAGACAATGCAACTGTACTCTGAAGCTTACTCTGCCATGAAAATGCTCCTAAACCAAGAGTGAAAATGTAACCTGTTGTAGATTTTCTAGAATCAATTGATCCTGCCCAATCTGAATCAGTATACCTTGTCAGCTCAAAATCAACAGTTTGTTTATATAGAATGTCAAAGTCAAGAGTTCCTTTGACATATCTAAGAACTCGTTTTGCAGCTTGCCAATGTTCTTCATGTGGTTTAGCCATGAAGCGAGAAAGATAACTTACTGCAAAACACAAATCTGGTCTAGTAGTAGTAAGATAAATCAAACTACCTACTAATTGCCGATACATTGTTTCATTGACCAGTGGTGAATCAGTGTTAGTTGAGAGTTTTGTCCCAACTTCCATAGGTGTAGTTGTTGGATTACAATCATACATTCTGAATTTTCTAACAAGGATTTGGCATGTTTTGTTTGGGATACAAAACTTGTATAACCAAAATTGTAGCATTCCAAAACTCTACACCTAGACAATATTGAAGCAGTCCTAGATCAGTCATTTCAAACATAGAACAAATGTTGGCTTTCACCTATTTAATCAAGTCATTATTGCTTTTGGTGATGGCAAGATCATCAACATAGACAACTAGAACCACTATGTCATCACCAACCAATTTAACATAGAGAGTAGATTTTGCATCACATCTTTTAAAACCAGACTCTCTAAGATATTTATCAATTTTGAAATACCAGGCTCAAGGAGCCTGCTTAAGTCCATACAAGGACTTCACTAACTTGCAAACCAAATGTTCTTTTCCGGAATCTGAAATCCCTGTGGTTGTACCATGTACACCTCTTCCTCTAAGTCTCCATTCAGGAAAGCACTCTTGACATCCATCTGATATACCTGCCAACCAAACTGAGCAGCAATAGCAATAACCATTTTGAATGTTACCATTTTTGTTGTAGGAGCAAATGTTTCCTCATAATCTACTCCTTCTTGTGCATATCCTTTAGCAACAAGACAAGCTTTATACTTATCTAGAGAACCATCTGACTTACATTTTACTTTGTAAATCCATTTACAACCAATGGCTTTCTTACCTGGGGGTAAATCTGACAAGACCCAAGTTCCATTTTTTATTAGAGCATCATACTCCACCTTCATGGCAGATTCCCATTCTTGCTTTCCTTTAGCATCTGCATAAGTATTGGGCTCAAAGATTTGTGACACAGCTGAATTGAGAGCAAAGTTTACCTACTCAAGATTTTGTACCACTTGTTCCCGGATCTAGAGGATCTACCTTCCAATGAATTTGAAAGCTCATCTTGTCAAACATCCTGCAATGTGTTATAGTACCACTTTGGCCTTTTATGTCGAATAGTTGAATCACTGTTTGTTTCACTAGATCCTTCCATCGAGCTAGACTTTTCTAGTGTGGGTCTTTTTAAGTCTTGTTCCTCTTTAGGACTAGCACTTGATTCACAATCATCAATAGGAATCCAAATATTACTAGTATCAGTAGGTGTACCATCTTTTGAGAAATATGGAACTTTCTCATCTATTTTCACATCTCTACTTATCACAACCTTATTTGTAGAGATATCTAGTAATCTATATGCTTTGGATTGCTCACTATATCCCACAAACATGTACTTTTTACTTTTAGCATCTAAACCACTCCTTTTTTCTTTAGGAATTAATGCTAAAGCAATACAACCAAAAATGCAAAAATCACTTACATCAGGCTTTCTACCTGACCATGCTTCTTCAGGAGTGATGTCTTGCACAACTTTACATGGATTTCTATTCAAGATGTACACTACAGTATTTATAGCTTCTGCCCAGTACCGAAAAGGTACATTTCTACTTTGCACCATACAACGTGCCATCTCCATAATAGTCCTATTTCTCCTTTCCACTACTCCATTTTGTTGCGGAGTGTAAGGAGTGGTATATTGCATGTGTATACCTTCTTGTGTGCAGTAATCATTGAATTGTTTGGAAACAAATTCCCCTCCATTGTTTGTCCAAAGTGCTATGACTCTTTTACCTGTTTTATTCTCAACCAATGCTTTCCATGCAACAAAGTTAGAAAAACAATCTAATTTTTCCTTCAAAAAATACACCCACATTTTTCAAGAGGAATCATCTACAACCAACAAGAAATATAGTGCACCAGATATTGTATTAATTTTCATGGGACCATGAAGATCTGCATGTACCAATTCTAACACATTTCTGCTCTCCATGCTTTACTAGTAAGGAAAGGGTTGCCTAACCTGCTTACCCAACTGACATCTTGCACGTACAACTTGATTTTCTTGAATAGATGGAAGTCCATTCACCATTTGAGTTTTTACTTAGGAAATTCAAATACTGATAATTAAGATGACCAAATCTTTCATGCCACAGAGTATTAGTTCGCTCAACTGTTGCTAAAGCATATAGTTCTACTGATCGTGAATCTATAAGTTTGTTTAGACCCCTTTCCCTTATACCAATAGCAAATATATCATCATCGAGTGTAGTTACCTCACGTTTGTTTCCTTCAAACTTAACTACCAGTTTGTTTTTTAGTGATTTCACTGATAGATAAGAGATTCTTGATATTAGGTACATATTTAACATTACAAAATGTACATTTGTACAAGTTATTCAATGTAATTTGCATATCCCCATATCCCTTAATATCATGTGTCCATCCATCACCCAAGGAAACAGTTTCATGACTACTAACATCCTCAATGAAATCTACATACAATTTGTAATGTCCCTAATTGGTCAAACTATACCCCCAAATAGATTATCCGCAAATCCCAATCCAAAGAGCAAGTTATATAAAATATATTAAAATATTCTAATGCAGATCTCAATTTTACTAGTGAATGGCGACTTGTATGAAGGAATCATTTCAACCAAAGCTGAACTAAATCAACTAAATTTCTTTCCCAAACTGATCAGCAATTTTTATAAGGACAAGAACATGAGAAAAATACCAAATTGAATCAAAATAGAAGGCTGAATTGTTTATTATAAATTTGCAGATGATAGTCCTCAGACATAGCTAAAAATACCAAGTCCTTTGTGCCAAGAATTACACCAAGTGGCTGATTTGATCTCTAAAAATCAGATGTTGGAATAGCAATACAGATCTGATCCAAAATAGCTCTAGAACATACCAACGCAAATCTCTATATGGGTCGCTCCACCATGAATAAGCTGGAAATGAAATGGAATCACAGCAACAAATATTCTTATTCAAACCCTGCCCAAATCTACAAAATACAGCTAGAAAACACAAATAAATCCTTGATCTTCAATGGAAACCCCTAAATGGAGAATCCTCTCAAAAGAAAGAAGAGTTTTCATTTCTCTCTCTAATCCTCAAGAGGGTTTTCGTCCTCCAGAGCTAACTTCAAAGGGTTTTCGCTCTTTGGAGATTTTATGTAAAGCATGCAAGCTTACATCAAAAAACTAAAAATGATCATAAACAAAAGAGATGCGTTCCCCTTGCAAGTCGACTTGTTTTTATTATTTTCCCTAAGGAAAATAGCGACCCGTGTGGAGGAGAAAAAAGGTAAAGAAACATATTAAATGCGGGGAAATAAATCTGATGCACTTTATGATTAATTTATTATGACAAGTCTCTTTTTTATTCCTCCCTTAGTCGTCGGGAAACAAAATTGTGCTAAGGGTCTTCGACTTGTTATGATAGTGTAATATCCCCTTTTCAGTAGTAAATTAATTTAAAACACTGAAAAACCAGCTGAACTTTAAAATTCCATAACTTGGTCAATACTCAATATTTTTCAGTGAAATAAAATGCATTTGAAAGCTAAAATTATGGCCTTTCCAACCAGCTATTAAACAGAATTTTCTGAGCACCGAAAACCCCTCAAATCTGCCCACAAAAGTTGGAAACAAGTCGCCTAGGGTTAGAACAACATATAAATTAATTTCCAGATTTTCCCTTAGCTTTCCAACTCTCAAAATATCATTTTCAGATCTGCAATTAATAATTTATAACAGATTGCAAACTCAACAAAAACCCTTCCAAATGTGATATTAAATTCCCCAAACCAGTCAATCCACCTTAGATAATTAACACCAGTATTAAAGGCCCAAAATATCATTAAAACAAGAGCAAAACCATGAGACAATTATGCAAGAACAGACGAGATTTAAACCTTTGTCAAATACCATTAAACCATGTCAAAAGACTCCTCCAAGCAAGTCAATTTGGATCACGAAAACCAGAAGTAATATTCAGATTGCATTCACCATAAAGAACTCACAAATACCTTCATAAATCAAGCTCACATACTCTCAATAATGGCGACTTCACATAGGCAATTAATTAAAGCAATAACTCATCAATTCATAGCTCAAAGGGCATACACACTTCACATATAGGTGGTGTTGAAAAACACCTTTCATTTTAGATCATTAATGGACATACATCCCTCTTCAAGAATGAAGATAAGTTTGCAAAAACTGTCAACATGCAAAAAAGGTGCCCATCATCTCCTTTTATATATTAGTCCTTGTGCAATCTCTCATGCTTCTCTCTCCTTTTTGGCACCATCTTCTAGACAGGAAATTTTTTAATTTAAAATAGTCTGAAAGTCAAACTCCAATACAAATGTTAATTCCCCAAGGTAATAACTGAAAATAAAATACATGGGAGAATTAAATATAATAATGAAGCCCGAAAGGAATTGACCTTTGCCAAATAAAGTCGATTTACCCATAAATAACAATTAATTAATTCCAAGGAAATCGACTTGTCTTTTATTTATTTTCTTTTCTCTAAGTAAATCAATTTATTTCAAATGATATTTAATTGGCCCATAATAAATCAAAATTTTACCCCTTTTTGTTTTGACTTGCACAAATAAATAATATTTTAAGTTTTAATTCATTAGCACAAATCAATTAATTATCCTTTAATCCAAGGTGAGTGGATTAAAGGCTATTCAACTTGCCTCAATTAATTATTGCTTGGAAAAGGGGACATTACAGTTAGAGAAAGGGACATTTCACAATCTTTATGACATGTATAATGCAAAGATGCTCCTAAGTCGAAATAGCATGTGCGTGACTCACTAGATTGGTCATGTGATGTTGTATATGTAAATTCAGTAGATGCCTCTCCTTCTGTTGCTTCTGCAACATTAGCATGTCTAGACTTCTTGTTCGCATTAACCATTTCTTCTTATCTCTTTCTACAATCCTTCTTAAAATGTCTCGGCTGCTTGTAATAAAAACATTTCTATTTGGCTTTCTTAGAATAATTTACGATACTTTTGGAGGTTACCTTTGTAGAATTGCTTGTATTCCATTGTTTTGCCTTTCCCTTTGACTGTGCTATGAATGCACTTTTTGTAGCCATTAATGATGAGGAAGTTGCATGAGTTTGCCTTCTATCCTTCTACATGAGTTTGCCTTCTATCCTTCTGCATGAGAAGTATAGATGGCTTCTCAAAATCAATCTCTTAGATCTTCGCGACCATATGCAATGAGTCAAATGATGTTGGCAAGTTTTGCAGTACCAAAGCAATCAAATCTTGCTCATCTACAAACTTTTCCACTACTTTCGGTTGATCACAATTGTCCTTCAACTACAACAAGAATTCAAAGATCGAACCACCCTCCTGCATTTTAGTGGAAAATAACAAAATTTTCAAGCACAGTACTTGTAATGTCCCCAAATGGACATTTTTCGACCCCAAATGGATTTCCCGCAAATCCCAAATAAAGTTGCAAGTAGTAGAAATTATACAAAAAATAATTAAGTCCAGATATGAATTTCTAGGGGAAAATGCAACTTGCCTAGCATATGCAAATCATTCCAAACTTAACCAAAATATTTAAATAACTCTTTTAATCATCAAAATAGATCAGTTAATTTTTAAAAGACAAATACTCAAGAAATGTACCATATTTGATCTCAAATGAAGGCTGAATTATTTTATTAAAATCTGCAAAATGCTCCTTCAGACACAGCTGAAAATATTTTTTTTTTGGCCCAAAAATTATGCACACCAGCTGTTCTTGGCTTCCAAAATTATGGCAAAGTTGTTGATGATGAGATTCGGAACAGTCGTGCCCTGGAATGTACCAAACTCCACCACAGGGGTGTAGATAACCCTAGATATGTCTGCAAATGGAAGTTAAAATCTGCAAAAAAATTCCACCTTCAAACTCTCGCAAGAAGTAACACAAATCTGCAAATAGCCTCAACTGCTGGAAAACAATGAAAATACACAATAGAATCATTGATCTTTCAATGGAAACCCCTAAATGGAGAATCCTCTCAAATTAGAAGAAGAGTTTTCGTTCCTTCTCGAAATCTTAGAGGGTTTTCGTCCTCAAGAGAAAAAATCTCTAAGAGTTTTTTCCTTAGAAATATTTTGCAAAGCTCTCAGGCTCAGATAAAAATTAAAATTTTATAAAATAAAAGAGCATATCTCTCCAACCAAGTAAGACTTGCTTTTATAGGAAAACTTGGCTTAGTAGCCACCAATAAAAATCAATCACATCGGAACCGGTCGAGCATTGGATGTCTTTCTTTCCACCTTAATTTCAACCTCAAAAGGGTCGCAATTTTCTCCTAGGGGAAATAAAACACATAAAGTGAATTTCATTTTTCTTATTTTTACAATTTCATTTTGTCTTTTTTTTTTATGATTATCAAGTCAATTAATAAATTAATATGCAAAGTGGTTGCTTCTATATAATGATATTGGCAAAAAAAAAAATTCGCATTGCACTTTATAATTAATTTATTATGACTAAATTTCCCAGAATATCGCCTTAGCCGTTGGAAACAAAATTGGGCTAAAGGTTTTAATTACTGAGAATTTGATATTAGTGCAATCAAAGCTACCGTATACCATGATTCTTTCAGAATCAATTGCAAGAAGCATTCTTGGTCCAAAAAGGTGCAAAAATGGATTTTATGAAAATAAGAAAAATATTGCCATCAATGCGTAGAGCTCGAGAAAATATGCACTTTTAGAGAAAACGACACCTGAAACGGAGCCACATAATGAAAGTTATGGCACATGCACTTTTTGCTGCTACATCTTCCCGGACCCTTTCCAAAAATGGCAAATTTTATTCTTTACTTGTGTTTTCTTCACCAAAAATCCAAAAAAGGAAAGAAATGCTACTTCAAATGACTCAAGAAATTCAGGATGATTGTTACACCATTTGTCCTAGAAAGAATGAAAAACTGGAATAGAATTTACGGAACCAGCCGATTTGAAGAAAACCGGTCAACCGATTCCGGTTTTAAACGGTCCTCATGCTTTAAAATGTTCAAACCGAGTCAAATTGGCCGGTTCCAAAGTGAATTTCCGTAGTTTTTAAATATTTATAGTAGCCACCCTTAAGACCAATATTAACTACACATTTAATTCAGCCATTGTATGTATTTTAATACCCCCAAAATGGGTATTAATTCTATAGAAATTGACATGGAAGTTAAAATATATTACAATGTGGACCTTTTCCTGGTTATCTCTAGGATTTGACTTTCTGTTCATCTTTTATGATTTTCAGATTAAACAATAAATTAATGACAAGTATTTGTATAACCCTGGATTAATGACACTCGTATATTGTTTATTCCCGAGCTATAATTCCCATGTTCAAGGATTCCACCTAGTGAGACCTATTTTGTATTTTACAAGTAGTTGAATCATCCACAAGCTTCATCAAGTTTCTCATTGATATTCATTGGATGCTTTCCGAGATCCAAGACTGAAGGTATCATTGGACAACCATCCAGGTACGAAATTCTCACATCAATAGATTCCAAGCATGGAACATAGTGTTGCAATCTTTTAAAAGCGGATTTCTATCCGTGATTTCATTAATGTCAACATCTGGTATTTACCATGCAATATGTTGATGAAATGTCTTTGTCTTGCAAATCCTCCACTTCATCTAGTTCATTCTATGGTATAATAAAAGTGTTTCGCTGAAAAATATTTTGCTCAATAACTTGATAATATAAACTTTTTTAAGACAATTGGTTGTATCCGTATCTCCTCCGAGAGTTCAAATCTCATTCATCAAAATCCCTAGTTCGAGGTGGTAATTTCCACCTTAACAGATCTGGCAACTGATTTAACAGAGGTGGATTCTGGTTCGAAATTGCCAACCTAAAGTGTTTCAAGTTTGTGGTGGATCTGGTTCGCTAATTTTGAGCTTAAATGTTATATTTGGTTGAATCACTTTGACTCATAGCCTGATTAGGCAGAGATTAGACTATCTAAAAAAAAGACTATGTTTCACCTTTTGTATCACCCCTTCCTCCTTTGAAACAACATTGGGCTAAACTTCATCGAGAAGGAGATATTACAATCCTCTCTTTCCCCATTTTGCTCTTACACCCAAGTGCCTGATATGCAATGTTAGAACATGTTGTAGTGTTCCAGAAAGTCTAAACATGAATAGAATTTTAAATGCAATGAGAGCTCTTGCCACAATACATAGCTCTCCTGTGCTCATTAGAAATGAACTTGGAACAATGGTTGAAGTTTCATACTCCATATTGTAAGATACTTCATCCGTCCATAGTTATCATGCTTAACTAATAAGGAAAATAACATTTAATATGCAGCAACAAATAAGACATAATTATCATTCCTTTCATACCTTGCAATGTCATTGAGATCTTCATTTCTTCTTGTTTTCATGATATCTTGACTTTGTTGTATAAAATCCTCATCATTCTTGTCCACAATAGGCTGAATTTCCTCATTGATATAATTGTTGCAATAACAAGATGACATACCTCTTTCCACACCACATCCCGTATCTCCTCATGTATTGTTGTTGAGATAAGGCAGCCAGCTGAATACCAACATCCATATTCAACATTTGGGCTTTAGCCACAAAACTCTCTTCCCCAACTTGTAGATCTGGATTTTCTTCCTCCTTGGGGTTATACTCCATGATTTTATTTCCTGTTACTTCACCACCATGCATGCAATCATTAGAAGTAAAAGAAACATTTTCAATTAATGAGGCATTTTTACCTTGCTCGTCCTTGCAATCTTGCACAAAAACCTTTCTAGGAACCTTTGGGTGAAATCTTGAGGCAGCCAATGGATTCGACCCCTTGGTCTTCAACAAATGATGCCACCACTTATGTTATTCCATCCAAGTATATCTAGAGATGAGCATGAGGGCATCATCCTGACACGAAGGATTCCATCGCAAATATGTCTCAAGTTCCTTCAACCAAGATCTAGCAGAAATTTCATTAGTATCATCAAAAAAAGGAAAATGGGTCCACTTCAGATTAAATATTTCTAACCTCTAACTTCCAGATCTAGTGATTCCTCTTCTTTCCTTCACAGACTGGAAGGATACACTGCTTTGATACCACTGTAATGTCGCCAAATGGACATTTTTCGACCCCAGATGGATTTCCCACAAATCCCAAATAAAATTGCAAGTAGGAGAAATTATACAAGAAATAATTAAGTGTAGATCTGAATTTCTAGGGGAAAATGTGACTTGCCTAGGATATGCCAATCATTTCAAATTGAACCAAAATAACTCTTTAAATCATCAAAATAGATCGGTTGTTTTTTAAAAGACAAATGCTTAAGAAATGTACCAGATTTGATCCCAAATGAAGGTTGAATTATTTTATTAAAATCTGCAAAATGCTCCTTCAAACATAGTTGAAAATACAATTCCTTGGCCCAAAAATTATGCAAACCAGCTGATCTTGGGTTCTAAAATTATGGCAAAGTTGTTCGTGATGAGATCCGGAACAGCTGTGCCCTAGAATGTACCAAACTCCACCTACCAAGGTGTAGATAACCCTAGATATGGCTGCAAATGGAGGTGGAAAACTGCAAAAAACTTCCACCTTCAAACCCTCGCCAGAAGTAACACAAATCTGCAAATCCAGCCTTCAACAATTACTGAAAAACACAAATAATTCCTTGACCTTCAATGGAAACCCCTAAATGGAGAATCCTCACAACTTAGAAGAAGAGCTTTTGTTCTTCTTCTAGATCTCTAAAAGGTTTTCGTCCTCAAGAGATAATCTCTAAGGGTTTTCCTCCTTGGAAATTATTTTTGCAAAGTTCTCAGGCTCAGACAAAAGTCATAATTTTATAAAATAAAAGAGATATCTCTCCAAGCCAATTCGACTTCCTTTTATAGGGAAACTTGGCTTAGTAGCCACCCATAAGCACCAATCGCATGCTTTCCTCCGCATTTAATTATTTTTTGGCATTTATTTCATCCTCAACATGGATCGCATATTTCCCTTAGGGGAAATAAAAATATAAAGTGACCTTTTCATTTTGCTTTTTCTAATTTCACTTTATCTTTTCTCTTTTATTTTTATTAGGTCATTCATAAATTAATATAAGTGTTGTTTATAAAGTTTCTTTTTATGCACTTTATAATAATTTATTAAGACTATAGTTTCCCTATTTATCACCCCTTAGCCGTCAGGAAATAAAATTGGGCTAAGGTTCTTCGACCAAGAATGGGATATTACAGTACTCTACCCGCTTCTGAAGCCTGATACTTGGATGTTAGACTTTTCCACAAATACAAAGCACTAGTTGCATTTCTAATTTCTGGAATCAAATTATCAGCCATTGAAAGTTTTAGCAGCATCAATGCTTCTCTATGACGCTTATCATAGTTATCAAGTTCATCAACTGAAAGTTCATTAACATCTAGTCTTATTTCTTACCCAAGTACAATTTGATCTAGATTCCGATACTCATAGATAGGTATCTTGTGATTCCACGAACTAAAGTTTTTGCCTGTCAATTTTTGGGAATCTGGCAACAAGAAATGTCGTAAACTAGCCATTTTGACCTAGTTCTTCACTAAAACAATTAAAATGGAAAAACTATAATGACTTTTACAAAAAAAATCTTTTGCACACTGATTGTATTCTAAAACTGGACAATGCTGCCAGTTTTCAGCAAAAAACTCTTTACCGTTTATGAGAAATTCAATTTATCAGTTCTCATAAAATAGCGTTAAAAACACAGAAACAATTAAATTTCAAGTTTCACAGCTCCGTTTGCAAAAATTACTTTTGCATGCGGACAAGGACCTCAAACCAGACAATGCGGCAAAATTTCAAGTGATTCTGGCCTACAGTTTGCCAGCAACAAAATTAAATGTACCATTTTCAGGCTAGTGCTCGAGTAAAAAGAGGTTTTCTAAGGTTTTAAATGATTTTCCAGCGTAATAATCATTAAAAACCTAAATTCACCTATTTTTCAAAACTTTGGATAAAAAGAGATAAAGTTTTGACAAAAAGGAAGGAACCTGTGCATTTGCAGAGAAATGACACAGCTGTGCACCTATGGTGTCCTCCTCCTGGTGACTACTCAGCCCAAATTGATCAGGAACTTCTCTGAATTTTCCGTTGTCGTCACTAGCAATGCTTTCCTGGTGTTGTGAGCTATTCTGAGACCAAAAATTGAAGAATCATTGCTAAAATGGCATCACACAGCGCCTTCTCCCACACAGCAGCATCCAAAACTTCACAGGCACGCCTTCTTTCAACTGGTATGCCTCCTTCCAAGCTGGATTTGATCAAAAACTGATAAAAACAGGTTTGAATTTGTTTCTTTGGTCTTCAAACAGCAACAAGGATCAGAGTGCCACTCTTCCTTGGGATGTCACTCTTCAAGCAGCTTGGCAAAAAACACCTTCAAACACCAAAGACATGTCCTTCTCTTCACAAAAAATGCCTTTCTTTCACCAAAACGCCCTCAAACAGGGCCTGCAACAGCAAAAACGCCTCCTGGTTGTTTTTTTTAATTTATTTTTGCCAAAATACTTTGGCTGAACCACCACATGTAAGATTGATTAACAGTGAGTAAGAAGAATCCATAGTGCTAACTGCTACATTCTCACACTACAAGAGAATCTCCACCGGGTGCTCCCTGACAAGATCTCTTTTGTCCTCTTACTCCCTCACAGAGCTCTCTCCTAAGCTCCCTCAACTGCAAGCTCTAATACCATAAAATCCATAATATGCAAGCCCATGAATACATTATTTTGAAAGCCTATTAAATAGACCATTACAACTCCTATAAAGGAGAAAGGTAGGCAAAACCAATTTGTACAGGAAGCTCAAATAGGCTTGACCCATATCCACCTATTTGGCAATAAGAGCCAACAGCCCAAACAACCTAACAACATTAATTTAGAGAGATTTGAAAGCAAGTTAAAAATTAATTTTGAAGAAATAAAAGTTTTTTGCCAAAGATCAAAAGAGTTACATCAGATGAGAAATGGGATCACAAGGAAAGCCATGTCCCATGAAAGATAGAAAAGCTAACATCTAAGCGTCTGCCCCAAGAGGACAAAAACTCAATGTCAATATCTATAATCTTTCTAAAAGAAAAGCAGTTTTGGATTTAACATGCATAGCCAAATATTGTTTAAAAATTATTCAACCCTCCTAAGCTGGGAATAGATCTCTCTTCAATAAATCTGCCTACTGAAGATGCAGTGGCAAGTGTAGGAAATTGAAGATAGGTGGGTAAAAAGGTTGAAATCCAAATATAAATCACAGATATCTCTTAGGCTACGAATCATTTTTTGCATATTCATCCACCAGAACCTAGCTGTCAAAGCTAGACAGAGTAAAAGTAAGTTGACTAATGTTGTTGCACCCTTCATTAAAAAGAGGTTATGTCTAGTGATGCATATGATTCAGAAGCAAGATGGTATTTAGAAAACCATCTACCTTGTCAGCAACTCTTACATTTGGAGATGTGGTGCAACGCAACCTTTTGTGGTGAATACTCACCTGCATCTGGGGAATAACGGACTTAGCTGTTCACATTGCAGCCAATGGGGATAAATTTAGAAAATAAATTAGCTCATTGAATGTTGGAAATCACAGGTATCTCTCAGGCTACAGATCTGTTTTTGCATATTCATCCACCAAAATCTAGCGGTCAAAGCTAGATTGATAAATCTAAGTTGATTAATGAAGTTTATGTGACTTTTAAAGAAAAAATAGTTCAATATTTCTTTTATTGGAAGTGCATTTTAAGATTAGACTCTATGGAAACATACTATCTTGTTGCCCCTTCAGTGGAAAGAGGCTATGACAAGTGACATGTATGATTCAGAAGCAAGATGGCATTTAGAAAACCATCTACCTTGTTGGCAACTCTTACCTATGGAGATGTGGTGCAAAACAACCTTTCATGGAGATTACTCACCTACATCTGGGGAATGTTGAGACTTTCAAACGGACTTAGCTGTTCACATTGCAGCCAATGGGGATAAATTTATAGATGAATTAAGTTTTAACTCATTAAATGTTCGAGCTAAAGTTGATAAGTTATCCCACCTTACCTATTTTGGAAGGCCTTTATGGCTGCAAAACTGGCGGTGGTTGTACTAGTACATGACTTCTACTGTTTCCAGATATAATATATCATGTGTGCTTCAAAAAGAGAAAGAATTCTTTCCTATACATAAGCACACATTCAAAAAATGATCGTTTCAAACAATAAAGGAATAGCACCACGTGGTGTTACACTAAGTGGTACCCATTTTGTATGCACATCTAGTGCATCTTTGAAGTTTGACCTAACATTATTGTTATTTTGCCTCCTTGTTTCTAGTAGGACTCATGTATTTTGATCAGGTTGGATTGTACAAGTACATTTTAATACTTTCAAGTTTCAGATATGTTGAGACATTTTATGTATGACTTAGGCGTATTCATAGACTTATTGGATCTCAGATTTTGTATTTAGTATTTGTCATGATGATGCATTTTTCCAGTTGAACATAACTTGATTATTTAACGATGTGTGATAATTTAAGTTATTTAAGCTATCACGTAACATTTGAATACAAGTTTGTACACAGCCAACCCTGAAGTACAGGTCCGTGCATAGCTGAACCTGTCCACTACAACTGTTTTCACAAATGAATTGGGCCCTGAGATGTTTGGATCATCCTTGTACCACCGCACCTGTTGTTTGTCTTTGTTCTGCTTTTGTACATCAGTTTGCACAAATTATGCTCCATGAAGTGAGTCCAACTCTCCCTCTCCCTCTCTTAAGGAAATGGTTGTAGAGAGGATAAGCTTCAAATGAATGCATTTTTCTTGCTATTGTGTGGATTTTTTCTTATGTAAATTTTTTCGTATGATAGTGTGTGGTACAGAGGCTATAGAAGCCATTACCATACGTGGAAAGATTGGGAGGATTTGTGATAGCTTGATTTGTATTCCTAAGTGTAGGTGTTTTGAGGAACTTTGTGGGAAGAAAGTTTGATAGTCTCTTTACTTCCACTCTGCTCATATGTTTACTTCTCAGAAACCATGACAACGGAGGACCAGAAAGGAACACAGTTTGTGACCTGTTACCATGAAATTCATTTTCATTTTTTTTTTTGAGGAATTGATCTTTTGATGATTTCAAGTAGTTGATCCTTAACCAATACATAGAGCATAGTATTCTTATGCCTTAGGACACTTTGAAATTATCTAAGCCAAGTAGGAAATGTAGGGTCAGAATTTTATTTTTCCATGTTCTCACACATCCACCACTACTTATATTACACAGCGGAAAATTCTCACTCTTGAAAGCGTCAAGTTCTCCCTTACTAGTGGCAGGTCCTTCCTGTAGCCGTGGTTTCACCCTACTAACAACATGTTCTGCTTCTTGTTCCTTACCGGTAAGAGACGGTTATAGTTAGCTTGTTGCCTTATGTCTTAGAATAACGACGAGTCCGCACTGTTGATAGTAGTGGGTTCTTCCTGTAGCCGTGATTTCACCCTACTAACAACCGCAGGTTCCACTTCTTGTTCCTTGCTGTTAAGCGACACAGTTATCTTGTTGGCTCATGTTTTAGGATTACATTTATTTGTATATTTAAGTATATACTGCGATAAAAGTAAGAATGTACCCCACTCCACAACTTCTACATAGATGTCAAATCTTCTCAAGCTATAACAAAGAAGTGGAAATCAGTCCCTTTTTACCATTTCAGCACTTAGCCAAATTTCAAGATTAAGCTTTTAGCTTGTTTCCTTGGTTTCATTCCTATTCCTAAATTAAGTAGCTAAAATGACGTGTTGTTCTTGATGGGACACCTAACCGTTGACCTCCTAGGAGTTAGGGGAGTACCCTGTAGATTATTAGATGAATATTAGTCATACCATACCCATAACTGATGGATGGTCAACTTGCATTTTTTATTTAGATACATAGACCTCATCTCTTATGGGGGATAAATGATGTCATAAGTATACCCTTGTGGGGAAGAACGTTTAAACAAATGTGAGCCTATTACATCTAAGAGTAGATTGCTCTTCAGATTTCCTTTCATACTCAATTTGACTTATGTGATTTCCTTTGGTAGAGAAGAACAACCTTAGTTGGGTAGAGACTCAACTAGTGTTGGCTATATATGGTCTTTGCCCCTATGACTTATGTACTGGCTTGGGGGTTGGCTGGGAGTAATCCTCTAATAATGACATTTGGTGAGGAGTTGTCAAGGAACTGTTAGATGTAGACCACTAGAGCATGTGGGACTTTGAAGAACACCCTTGTATTAATTGTTTGTATTCTCAACTTATCCTAATCTCAATTTGTCTTACGTGGTGTAGATTCTTATTCTTTTATGTTAGATGGACATGTTTATATACCTATGCTCATGTAGCCTTTGTATATGATGGAGATGTAATATGCATAAAGTATGTAGCACATGGAGGATTTCATTGTCAACCTTGAAGGAGAGTGATTGAGGCCTTTGTTCCCTTGGAGAAAAGACCTTTTCCACATTGGGAACAACCCACTTGTTATTGCCTCGTACAATTAGCAGAGAATCTTGTCATTATGATGGAGCCTTTCATGGCCATGTAGTAAATTTATGTATTAAATTCAAATATCTAATTTGCTCTAGCCTCTTCTCTTGCTTTGCACTTCTTTCGGAAACCTTTTGGTTTCCTGCTTTGTACGGACACATTTGTACTCTGCAGTCCCTTTGGCCTACCTGTGTGGTCATTCGTTGGACATTAATATAATTATCTTATCTTATCTAGCCAACATTGGGACTTGTAGAGGCACTTGTCATATGTTTTGTTGTTTATGACACATTGGGGTGTATGCATGATTAGACTAGGGTGATTACTTTATGTGATGTAGTTGATTATGCATCTTGTGTTCATTCTTTAGATGACCTTAGGCCCATGGTAGTAGAGGATGTATGAAATTGGTTATTAAACACCTTATTGGTTTACATATTTACGTCGTAGGCATTTTATAGTGCAAGCAGCTTCCGTAATTTCGTCGTGCCATGTTACGGGTTCCATTTTCTATTTTGTGCATGCATGCCTATCGCGTCGTGTCTCCTTCTTTACAGAAACGGCGTTTGTGCTTTGGTTGTGGCAATCTCCTAATATGGGCGCCCCATCCAAAATCTACCTCGTACAGTTGCAAACAAGTCCAATCAACAATAGCGAGGCAAGCATTGTTGAATGGATCGTCGCAACTTGTGCCAATCTCTAGATGTAATTCCAAGTAATCCAAATGAGACCGTAGGTATTGGTCATTCATCTTGGTTAATGCTTCATGGATTATACCTGCACTATACCAAATCGGTTTTGACACGATGTCTCCATGAGCCGGGAAAACAATGTTGCCCAAATATCTATGAGGTGTGTGGAGATGCCTTCGCCCATCTACAAACGTGTGTAATCTGACTTCCTAGGTTTTCAGAAAAGCACGGGAAATGCAATGGCATTTCCAAACATGAGCGTTGAGGCTAACAAAGGTTGTGTAGATGCACTTACTTGGGTTATCTGCGGCCACAGCTTTCAAGGAAACAATTGTTCTTTACTTATACTAAACTTAACAAATGATGCTTCTCCTCCTCTCTTTGTGGAGGGGTGGCGGTGGTAAGGACAACTCTTGGTGCGCAAAAATGGGTTGTGGCAGACTTCGCGCATGCAATAGAGTGAGATCTGTGTGGAGATCGACAACACTCACATCTAACCCACGAGCTATATCACACCAGGTGCTTAAAAAATGTATAGCCGACATTTTGTCACACAATACAGCTATTTGCGATTAGTTAGTTTCGTGAAAATGGGTAGTTAGGCAGTTATACCTAGAGAATGAGCAGAGGGAGTGTTAAAATGTCATCGATGTAGTTGACTGTAGGGACCAAGGTTTGCAGCTCCAAAGGGGATTCGAAATCTTCCAAATCGTCAATCCTCAACCCTGTAAAGGCCTCTAGGAATAGCACCCCTTGGCAGTTAAAGTTGGCAGAGATTCGTCTCATCCCGTATGTAATTAATCTTCCAGCTAAGGGATAACAATGCACCAGCACCTTACTAGGCGCTTCTCTCAGCTCTTGACATATTGTCTCCATATCAAAATGTTGAATGGGCTTGTAAAGGTAGGCGGTGATAACATGCAATTTTAAAAGCAAATCACTATTTGACACCCACAAGATGTGATGAGGAGTAGCAGTTGCAGATGGAACAAGCACAAAATTTGTGATATTGCTATCCATATTTTTCCCCTTTCTAAATGTATGTGTAGGAGTTGGTTAACATGTTGTCAATAGGGAAGCAATTTATGCAAATTATTGCTTTCACATTTTTTGTGTTTGATTGGCCGTTGTTGCAGTGACTGCTAGTGTGATCACATGTGTTTCTTCTCTCCAACGTCTACTCGGGAAGCAATTCAATCAACACGGGAATGGCTCCTACCTTGATGGCTTTGATTTTGATGTGCGTGCTGCTAGAGGTCGTGGTGGTTAAAAATTCCAGGGCGGACATGGTTGAGTGGTGGCTCACCTCCTCCGTCAAAAATTCCAAGAGTCCTTAAACACCCACCACTAACATCCCCCCTTAAACACCCACCACTAACATCCCCCCTTAAACACCCACCACTAGCATCCTCCCTTAAACACAAGTTGAGGGACTGCAATGTTGACATTACAACCACAATCCCTGGCATTGCTTGTTAAGGGCAGCATCAAGAAGTTCCATCATCCCTTGAAGACAAGTGAAAGGATCAAAGATATGGGCTTCGTGAAGATATTGAAAATCATATTCTTTGCAGGATAGTATTGCATAGGGATGATCTTTTCCTTGATTTTCTCTCTCAAACATAGACATGATTCTTAATATGCTTGGAGTAATGCTCCAATGGGTTCTCAACTACCTTGATAGTACTCCAGTTGTCGTAAAAGAGTGTTGTCGACAACATTTTGGGTAATCCAAGCTCCTCGAGAAAAATTCCGATCCAGCATGCTTCCATAGCTGCTTCAAATCCTCCACAATACTCCGGTTCATTGATAGACAATGTGATACAGGGTTGCTTCTTCAAGAACCAAGATACAAGAACCGAACCAAGATACAAGAACCAAACCAAGACTGAAGATGTGACCATAGGTAGACCACCTAGTGTCAAGACAATTTTGACCATTGAAGGATTCCACACTGATTAACAACTTCATCACCTTCCCTATGAATTTCCCACTAGCTAATGATAGATGGCCTCAATCTAGTTGCACCAATGCGTCGGGCCCAAAATAAGCTTTCCAAGGAAAAAAGATGGGCTTAAAACTCATTTGTATGTCCAAGATATCGCGATTTTTCAATTGACTTCCCCAAGAAAGAAGAGAAACAGCACCTACAAGTCAAGCGAACATCAAATTTAAGCTCAATAATTCATGCCCTAAATTGACAAATCCGAGAATAATAGAAAAGTGACCCCGACTATTTTTCTGCAAGGATTCCAAATCTGCAGACAGTTTAGCAAAACTAGGCACAATCTCAAGATATGTGCAATTTGTGATTTAGATAGAAATAGCAATATCTCCTCAACCATGAGCATTGGGGATGTGAAAATAAAGACTCGGGGTCCTCTCTTAGCGAGCTACTATCATAATCAAATTAAACAAATCTGAAAAAAAATTGCAAATTTCTCCAATGAGCTCCAAGGTTCCCTCCTAATTGCAAAGTCGAGTGATAAGACGCAGAATCACTCTTAAGGCAAGCCACAAACACTGATCTTCCTTGATCACTTGAAATCTCCATGCAATCTCAAACTAAGGAGACCGTAGGTGTGTATGGCTGAAACCCTAGGTTATGATTACCATGTTAAATGCACTCACAGAAACGAAAATGCAATGAATGAACATAGAGAAATGAAGAGCAAATATATTACAATGCTCTATGAATGAAATCAATTGCTTGTCAAATGTAAAATGAGTGAGTTCTTTTCATAGATAAAAAATATAACTGGCAATAATAAGGGTGGACAACAATACATGAGAGAATTACACAATATCCTAAAGGACCAAAATCAAGTGAAATGGAACCACTAAGGTGGATTTACACCACTAACGTTGCCTTCTTGGTTTATAATATTATATCTATTCTGGTCCCATCCTTTTGAGTAATGAATCATTAATTGCCTTTGACTCTTATATCTTATTGTGGCATTTGTTTATGTGGAGTGATGTACATGATTGATGGTAGTTTAGTTTTGATTGATTTTATGTTGATGATTGGTATTGCATATTAAGGGAAACTAAGTAGAGGCGTATGATATTCTAATCATCTAATGTCGTAAGGAGGTGACATTAGACTCTTACCTTAGACATGATAAAGGGAACCCTAAGTCTAGGAGAAGTGTAGGGTGGGAATCTTTTCAGCGCCAAACCATATTTAGTTAGCTACCTAACGTAATGACCCTAGAGTGATGTTTAGCATAGCTGTCTATGTATGGTAAACCTCAGCTTGTTATGAAAGATATACTACACCCTTTGAAAGTGAAAAAACAAATTGCTCAGATTGATAGAGCCTTGTTAGAACAAATTTTTCATTAGTAGCACGAGGGGTGTTACAACATTCTTTTGGCTGTCAACAAGATAGGGATGTTACAACATTCTTTTGACTTTCGACAAGATGAAGCTCCATGCTAATGTTATGTACAAATGTTTTTAAAGTTAACAATGGCGAAATTATCTATTTAAAGTTAACAATGTAGAAATTATCTATGACTACATTTAAATGGGTAGGCATGCCCATTCTATTGTTGTTTTTAGTCCATATGGAGAGTTTACCGCCAAATCTAACATTGATACGTGTGCATAAATGCATTTTCTCGGCATCAACCAAAGGCTTGAACAAAAGAAAACTTAGTCATTATATAATAAAGAAACCAGTTATGTTACTACTTACGTCAAGTCTGTTAGATCAAATTTCCCTTTATGATAAAACCTGCTTGACAACATGGCACATAGATAAATCCTCCAGACGCAGTTTGTGTGCATCACATGTCCCAAATAAGGCTGCAAGCGTTCAACAGCAGCTACAACATGGCAGATGAACAAAAGGTAGATGTTTATAAAGAAATAAACAATTTGAACATCTAGCTTAACGTGAGATCAAAAACAATTAACACCCAGTAATTGTAATGGCAACAAAGAAAATATTCCCATCCAACCAACATTGCATTGCAAATAAAATTCACATTATTCACTGATTATACTGTGGATATAATAACTATCTAATATAAATAGAAAGCATGCATGTAGGTTTCCCCCTTCTGTTGCTTTAACTTCCTAATATGAAAAGATCAATATCTTTCATTGATAATATACTTTTCTGAAGGATATCACTTACAATGCAATCAGTTAAACATGTTGAAATCAAAAAGCTTTACTTTCCAACAAATTGATTCATTTGAACTGAAAATTCGCAGTTTGTCAAGGGAATGTTCTGTTTTCACGATACTGTACTTATTCAAAGTGCTATGAAAGCTTTTGAAGTAGGAACATCCGAGTTCTCGCACAACCTTGCATCAACCAAAACCTAGTAGTAGTAATAAGTACTATGCGCAGACTTTGGTGAGTAAATGTACTCAAATGCTGAAAGTTGGAATTGGTAGACACTTGACAAGGCTGGATCCGTGTACGGCCCAGTTTCCTACAAACCTCTGCACAACTGAGTCTGCGAGGTCAATGTCACAAGTCTGAGAGGCTATGCAAAGTTCCACACAACCTCACAAGCTGGCATAGGTCTAGGATGCCCCACACAACTTTATCTGTCTCCAAAGTTCTGCAGGGTTCTGCAGCCACATAAATATCTCCTGTAGCGCATAGATACCTACTATCTGACTCAGAAGGTGATGTTGAGCTGTAGTGCTTTGATCGTGCATGCATCTTCGCACAACAATGAACAATTAGCACAATTGTGCATCTTTCTGCCTAAGTCCTCTTGTGTCAGAAATTGTCTCAATGCTGTGAATCTCTGCACAAGTACTTTTCTTGCTAAGCTTGCAAAGCTCTGCGGAGCTTCGTACAGATAAATCCATTCGCAACCTCCGTGCAGAGAAAAGGTTCACAATAGCCTAGAATGCACGCAGTGCTTTCATTTGGAAGGAGTGAAGTGTGTTGATGATCAACCTTTGATTAGTGTCTCGTATCGATGTTCTACACGGTGTTTCATCCTGAACACACACAACTCCTGAGAACTGAGTACCATCTCTGCAGAGTGTGTGAATTATGACTCACATGCATGCAAGCTCCAACATCTGCATGCCAGGCTGTCAGAACATTGTAACCCATGGAAGTTGAAGAGTTGCAAAGGGAATATGAAGCATCTCACGTATGGAAGCTGAACCATTTTAGACTTCCATCACGGTTCTTGATGACAACTTGACAAGGAATGAATTTCTTTCGAAAGGGGTTGGCTAGGAGGTTGGTTCTTCTTCAGGAAAGCCAATTAGACCTGGCTTGCAGGGATTACTTGTGGGAACGCACAGATCTGCACTGATAGCTATAGAATGAGTCACGTTCATTCTAGGGACTAACAATGCATTTCTATCTAGTTGTCGTCTGCAATAAGGCTGAAAGTTGTAGTGTTTGCATGTTTTGCAGTTGCTCATTGAAATCAAATAAAGATAAAGTTTGTGATGTTCCATTGTTGGGTGAACATGTGTGTATATGTCCATTTTAGTGTAATGTTTGGCAGTAGCTATTTGACATATGTATTTGGAATCAATTGTATTTTACTTCTGGCCTCTTTTATTTCTTACCTTTCAAATCTAACTTCTAGACCCCTCTTAAACCCAAAACACTATGTTGTAAGAAACGGTAGTAGCAGGAGTCCTTTGTTGGGAAACTGTTTTGGGGGCAAACAGTGAACTGGAAAACCTTGGAAATGCCTCTGAAACAGCGTTACTGTCCAAGTATGTGCCATGAAAGTCAGGTAACTGATCGTCTTTGGAATCTTTTCATCAAAAAAAAAAGTTTAAAAACCTTCAAAACTAAAACTATTACTGAAATGCAACTGTCAAAACATATTTAGGATTATGAAAGTTTTACAAATCAAAGTAATATTTGGCATCCATTTCTTGGGTTCTTTTGTTCCCAGTACGTTACAAGAGAGACATGATATCTTGGTTTTGTTGGTTGGATATTCTGTCAAAGACAAAATATGAGGTTCAACCACAGCATGCGGAACAAAGTCCCTCCTCAAATAAAGGGGAGGATTCCCTACTTAATACTAATCTAAAGCAAGCCAAAGATTGTTTACAATATCTACACTAATCTAAACATTCAGGGTAGGGATCTCATCCCATTATATTGGTTCTTGTTAGCAATTAAGGTGAATGTAGAGAGAGAAGAAGAAGAAATACATGAGGAATTTCAGTAGGGGTTATAAGAGAATGAGAAGGAAAAGTGATTTCTCTTCAGAAGAATGCATATCAAAAGATAATCTCATGCAAATAGATAGTAATAACTGGCTACAGATTCAATAAACTAGATATAAAAGCAAAGAACCATTTAGTGCATTGAACGTAAGAACAATACCTCAAATGAAAAAGATACATCCACAACACAAAGTTTGTAACAAATATCTTTAATATTCTTCAATGGTGAAAAAGAAAACACAGTTTTTTTGTCTCATCCACTCCCAGATCCAATTTCTACAAAGAATCTCCAGCCTCTTCAAATGTGCCCAAGCACTTACATTTATATATTTCCAAAGAGGAGAGAGAAGCGGGAAAAGAGAAGAAGGAAGATCCAATTTGATCTTGCCATTAATGAAAATCACCGTCTTTCCCTACAACACGGTTCCTTAGCCCCCAATCGTCATCAATCATCCATTAATCTCTGAAAAACATTACGAGCACCCTGCCGACCCGTTCTCAAATATCATTTTGATTCTAAGAGAAGGCAAGAGCCCCATACTTCATCGATTCAGGCGGTTGAGCCATCTGTAACTACACATTAATACCCGAACTATTCTTTTTCCGTTTTCTCACGGCATATGCTATTAATTCTTGAATCTCATGATGCCAAATTGAAGGGCTCGAGGAGACCTTTCCAACGAGACTGATTTTTCATGATTTGGAGCTCTGGAGCGAAAGTTATGGCCATTTAAATATTTGCATGCCAAGATGCACGGGAACGTAACACGTGGCAACTTTTGATTAGCTCGGGGATCGACCTCTGCCTACATGTGCCCTGCCTGCATTTTTGCTATGTGTCAGCCACCCATTGGGTCCCGGGGTTGGGCTTTACTTCCTTTCTTTTCTGAATGCCCCTTTGTTTCCTCTGGACCCAACGCCTTTTACCAAATCCCGTTCATTTTGAGGTCTGAGCTCCGCTATAGTCCATCGCCTTGAAGTGTGATGGAATGCCACCACGTTCATAATTCGTCTTGGACCGTTGATTTTGCATCATGTGGTGCCATTTAATTGGGCCACCTATCTGTTGAAGTTGTCTGACCACCCGAACACGAAGCCTTTTCAAACCAAAATTCCAACAATTTGTCATGTGTCCTTGTTGACTTTCCAAACCCTTGGATCAGGCATGCTTACAGACAGGGTGCGAGCCAATGAGAAAGCTCCACGACCTTCATGGTGTCAGGCACCATTTACTATCCAACCACCGAAGCATAAAACCAATAGAAAAACTCCACACTTACTTCACATTTCACCTTTTAGCTAAGGATCCTTTCAAACTGTGAAGAAACACCGACCAATAGAAAAATGCTCCACATTCCTTCCTGCATGTCAGACTTTGATAACCTTGACTGACAATTGTGAAGCATTTGAGCCAATAGGGGAGCTCCACGCTTCTTCGCATGTCAGTCTTTTGACAACCCCTTCTGACCATTTGCGACTACCAGAGCCTATAGAAAAGCTCCGCGCTATGGAACGTGTTTTCAAACCTGTTATATTTCTTGCTTTCGTGACCGAGGCAGATTCGCAAGACGTGGGCCAATTGAGAAAGCTCCACGTATGGCACATGTTTGCCGATGTATTCATTGGTTGAGGCCTTTGCGTCACAATTTCTATCTTGGGCGGACTTAAACTGTTGGCTCCAGGGAATGTTGCCATGTGTCATTGCCTTCACCCACCGCGTGTTCTTTCACTTGCATTGACCTAGTCTGCCCCGCCACGGACCCAAAATGTTAAGGAATGCGGCTTATTACGGGGTCTCACATCCACCGAATCCCACCATGTGGCCTGTTGCTTAATGTTGATCGTTGAAATTGACGGCCAAATGAATGTCACATGGTCTTTTAAATATAGCTCGTCAATGAATTAGCTTAGTCTCCCACGGGTTCTGTAATGTTTGGCGGATTCACCAAGTTTAGCACGGCCTTCTAGTATTCCGCGGATTTATCAAAAACCCACCTCAGTCCTTGACCGATGCTCCTTTGTTCCGTGGGTTAGGAAAACCCGCAGGACACCAAGTTCTTGCACTCCGCGGTAAACTGAATTAGTGTCCCGCAGCTTTTGTAGAGCAAAATGGCTAAGTCCATCTATCCAAATTTGCAAGGGGTGCGAATTTGGGATAACAGTAACCCTGGAAACTGATTCAGAAAGCAAGTGAGGCATTTTAAAAGCAATTCATGGATGAAGAATGGATCATAAAACAGGTTCATCATGAAAAATTTGATTGGGCATCCCATTTTGTCGATAAACTCAAAAATGGGATAACAAGTTTATGTTACTCCAGTTCAATCGCTGCTATAAACTTTAATGATAATGTTGTCAAAGTTGCATTTAGGTTTATCGTTTTATCCTAAGTAACCGCATTCAGTAAATTTGATGTAGAAGTTTCGAGATCTTCATATAGTATATATGACAACAAAATTGTTGAAATTCATTAAAATTTGTTGAAATTCATTAAAAAATCGTTTTAAATTCATTGAAATTCATTAAAATTCATTCTTTTTTGAATATTTAATCTAAAATACAAGCATAGTACTTCTTTTAGCTGAATTTAATCGAAATTTTATGCCTAATTTTTGTAGTAACAATTTTTTTTTTCAATTTTATCCTCCATGAATTTGAATGCAGCAACTTAGGCTTTATCTGGTCTGTGTATTGAATGATACACAATCTGAAGTTATATCAGTCAATCCACTAGACGATAAAGCTTCATTACCTATAAGACTATACCTATCTCCTCTGCACCTCCAAAAGCAGTACCAGCAAAAGTGATCTACGTCTAAATTCCTGTGCAAAATTACCAAATATATAGAATGAGGGAAATGTCCCTGCCCCACCATGTATCTGCCTGGAACATACCGGGCACGAGTCGCAGGAATGAATCAGCATGGGAACGTACCTGAAACGCATTGTTTTTTTGGGCACGTGCCAAAAACAGCACAAAAAACAGCAGAAGCAATCTACTTCCAAATTCCTATGCAAAATTATCAAATATCTAAAAGGCAGGAAATGTCCCCATTCCACCACATATTTGTGTGGAAACCTAAGAGGTACAATTTGCAGGTACAAAACAGCAAGGAAATGTACCTGAAATACCGTGTTTTTCTGGGCACATGCCGGAAACGTCACGGAGATGGCAGTGCCGTTTCCAGCACATGGCTGGGCATTCCCGGCCGCACACATACTTTACAACCTCAAAAAAAAACTCTTACATTAAAAAACCCTAATCTTCTAGAACACACCTATACAAACACATTAAATGTCATTGCAAAAACACACTCATTCATTGCTACTTTAACAAAAATTGAATGTTTTGAACTTTCATGAATACTGTATTTTTTGAGTTTTTTTATCTTTTATAGACTATAAATGAGTATTACGCATTTTAATGTGTTTAGATTTTTTACAATATATTGTATGGACATTTCTGTGCCATTTCATATCCAACGGGTTCTTTAAAAAACTGTGTTTCTGCATTTCAGACCCGTTTCCTAGCAAATTAGTCAAATATATAATATATTAAAAGGAGCCATTTTTGATAGGGCATTTTAAGACTTGAATGTACACTTGCCCCACCATATGTCCTCTATGGGGCCAAGTTCATAACTTCCTGGAGGCTAGAGCATACTTTTAACAGATTGGGTGTTTGGTAAATTTGTCACGGGTTTAGCATTGCGAAAAGTTATAGAAGTGTCATCCATATTCATAATTTGTGTCCTTGAAAACCCTAAAACATGTTGTTTTTCATAAGGTGGATAGGAACAGTGCCCGCTCCTTTTATCATTGATAGTGAATCTCTTTGATCATTCATAGTTTGAAACTAATTTAAAATTTGCATTTATATTTTGAAGTTTGAACCTATAAAACATGGTATGTCACATGACCATGTGAAATTTTAAGCATGTTGGATGTTTTGAATTTTTTGTGAATACTATATTTTTTAAGAGGTTTATCTTTTATGGAATAAAAAAGACTATTATGCATACTTACATACTGTATATGTATGTACATATACATATACATACATGCATACATACATATGTATGTGTGTGTGTGTATTTTATAATTTATTGTGATGTTTTCATGTCATTTGGTTTCAAAGGGTTCTTGGAAAATCAACATTTCCACATTTCAGATCCATTTCCATCTCTGTTTCTGTTTCTGTTTCCATGTCCGTTTCTGTTTCCTAGTAACTTAGCCACAACATCAAAAATAAAAGAGGATAAAACACAGTAGATTCCAGATATATATTTTAAAAATTCAAACTGATTACCTGTGGAATCTCAAAGCTTTAATTAGCCTCCTAATTTGACCTTATTTCCTTTTTGTAATGGGTGGTACCCTATATCGAACGTCTTTTAAGTTTCTTCTGAGCTCCTTTTGAATACGTTGAGAAGTTGCTTAATCTTTAACCTAACCTAATATTCCTCACTTCCACTAATATGAACATGACACTTTACACAAGTTGGTATACTTGTTACAGCTAACTTACCATGCATAGAATTATATTTGATTCCTGATGAATCTTGGGTGAGGTTGTGACCCACACTTAACACGGTGTGAAGTATGCTTCGACTGTATTCTCAAGACTTGTAAATTTTAATCACACTCAAATGTACCCCATATTTAGCCATACTTCTGCTTGTACAATTTTCTTAAGACTTGTAATCATTCACCACACTCTAATACACCCCGTAGGCATTACATGGAAGCCTCCGCATGCCTGCTGGACATGACTGCCGGAGTTATGAGCCTTTTTATTGCCACAGGGTTTGAACCTACAACTATCTTTTATTTTCGACTTAAGGGTGAATATTGCTGGATGCCGTCAATGGGCCTCTCATTCAAAGAGAGGTTCCACCACTAGTTCGGAACTCCACAACTCCTTCCATTTTGAAGTTCATAATTGTCAAATTCAAACTCGTCTCTGACATAATCTGGAAACTCGGAAAAAGCATTGTTGGATTGTAGATCAAAGAAAAAATGACTTCATTGTTCAAATTTGCGAACTTAGAATACTTACTAGAAAATCTGGTTTATATTGCATTTCACAGTTAGGTAATATCAAGATCAAATCCAAAATGCTCTGTATTAATAAGCAGTTGTATTGAAACAAATACTTACTATAAACTGAAGACGATAAAATAGCCGGAAAATGCCGCACCAGAATGGTAGCCATAACTTTAATTTCTAACCCTGAGAAAAAAACTGCCAATACATAAATTTAATTAGAGCGAAATATAATTAAATGCTCGGATAAAACTGCCAGAACAAGATTTTAGCCATGATATATGCCAGGTTACAACTTGCGCTGAACCGGTTCCCTATGGGTTTAAGCGCTCCCCAGGGTTTATCTTTCGTTCCATTCTTTATTTTTCTCTTTTTTCGAAAGTCCTGTTTTTTTTAAATTTGTTAATTGACGTTCGCTGATGTATTACTCTTTTTTATTGGGAAGGACCATAATATTAAACAAAAATCAATGTGAGATGGTTACAATAAAGAGTCACACCCGATATTCATGGTGACTTTTCTTATCTCCATGTTTTTTGTGGTACAAAGTAGTTTTCAGTGAATGATAAAATTATCTAAACACGGGTCAAGTGGCTTTCGAATTTCAACACTTGTCCCGTGAGTTGGGTTCCCCCAAATCTTCCATAGTTGGGCTCTCTGTCACCCACTCGATAGAGCCGAAGTTGGTTCTCGTCCCTTCTCTACCCCGACACCACCTTGGCAAAGCCCTTGTAGTCTATTCCCACCACAAGGAAGTTTGTTGATGGCCCATCTATTGTTGGTTTGTCTCATCAGCCCTCTCGGGTGCAAAGCGACATTGTTGTTGTGACTCACTACCACTCGATTAGGAAATGTAGGGCAAATTATTGACCTTGATCACTCTAAATCCTCTGATAGATAAACCTATTGGTTTGGGGGCTCTCCCTCCCAATGATGATGTACCACCTCCCTTAGTGTTGTTGTTGGTCGTGCTTGACTCTATGTCTTATGTCACATATATGTAATTTAAGCCTTTTAGTTGCCTTTATGGCATTCTAACTTGTGTTGATGTGTTACTTTTTTTAAATGGGTGAAAGAAAAAATAAAACGTCATTACACAGTATAAAAAAATTATGCCCCATTGGTAGGAAGAGGTCGAGGATCATTTAGCTTGTCACTCCAACCATGTCTTTCAATCCTCTGGTAAGATACTCCCATGCACTCTAAATTTCTTTTTAACCATTTATTTTTTAGCTCGTGATATTTTCATTATGTTTAGGCTGAAGAAGTGGGTAATGCTCAACGTAGAAACTTGTCATAATGTTGCCCCTGTGCACCACCCCAAGACATGAGATGGATACATCTAGGTAAAGCAAATGCAAGGTGACTTATGGAACAATGCTAGGAGTGGGAGTGGTTCCACTATTCAAATCCTTGACTACGCCCTTAATGGCAACAGTGGGGTGGAAAAATTGGAGGAACTCAGCTGATGGCACGAGGTGCATTACCTCTATCGACAATGAGAGTTTCGAGGTGCTTTAGACCTACAAGGCCACCTTCTATACTTGAATCTACAATATTACATTAGATAGCACATTAATTTGTAAAATAATATCAAATTTTTAGCATAAAAACTTTATAGAAAATAAATTTTTATTGTTGTTTTTCTAAACAAAAATGTGTTAAACATAGCTAAATTTTGTGGGAAGTATAAGATCCCCATATAAGGTCATGTTATAGGAGAACATTTTACGTGGAAAAGGTTGGAAAAATAAATTAATCCACTTCCAATCCGATCAAGCATGAGAGAAAACCCAAAACGTGTGCTTAATAAATTCAATATGGTTATAAAATAGTGTTTCGGATTTGATCCTTTTGTTTTGGGGTGGTTATTGACCCAAGGCAGGTTTTGGGTGTTCATTGATTGGTTATCAGGTTTTCATGCTTACTAATAAATGATGTCAATGGGGTAATGACCTATTGAGGTTGGACGTACACTTACTAAATAGGTAAGGATGTCAACTACCAAACAATGTCAATGGTTTATGAACTATCTTCCATTGGGTTAGGGTATAGGGTTGACAGACTAACACAAATATGTATAAGTGGAAGATGACCTCATCATGTCAAGAAAGATCAAGAACTATTCAATGAAGGATAAGGCCCATAGTTCCAAAGATGAAAGACATGATCCATTGCTACAAAAATTAGCTAATGATGTGCTCTCATTAAAAAATTAAATTGCACAAGCCACCGTCCCAAGGGGTCTAAATCAAAACCAAAATTAGAATTAGAATAGAAACAAAATAGGTGGAGGAGAACGAATATTATCTCTTGAAGCACCTCCCGTGAATGCCACATGTGAAGCAAGGCCTGAAGGAGAATTTGATGAAGCTCAATTTGAATATGAAAATGACGAGGGAATTTTGGCTATTGATGAGATTGACTTTGCTGGTAACATCAACTTTTGTGAATATACCCCTTCTTTGGTTGATGAGGATGATGAAACCATTGCTGATACGAAGAGTCATTCTTATGCGGTGTTCGTCTGTTCAAAGGCTCAAGAGAGGGATAATTCTTGCAAATTCAAATATCCTCAAGTAGCGACTCTATAAAAAACAATAACAAAAGGAGGATCACCACTACCCTCTCCCATGCAATCACTGAAGAAAAAGCCCGAAGTATCCACAATTGCCACACCATCTTCAAATGCGGGTAAGTCTGCCTCTCCTTTTCTAAGTTATACTCCCATTTTTGCATTCAAGTGTAATTATACGAATAATAATAATAACAATTCCATTCTAAGAAGTAATCAACCTCTTGCTACTACATCCACTCTGTCCTCCTCATCATCTAAGTCTCGTTTTGACATAGTTGAACATTTTAAGAAGTCCAAAATCCAAATCTTTGAGTATGAATATTTGAGAACTCATCAAAAGGAATTTAATAGGATTGTCCTGTTCGTCAGAGATATTAGTTCAAGTTCATGTTCCAAAAATGTTATTGCCAAAGAACTACCTCCCGCTCCTCATACCACTCCTCAGAACTTTCTTGCTTCCACACCCTCTACCTCTGGGAAGATAAAACCATTCTATTTAGCCTTGTTCATTAATGGATATGAATTGAATAGTTGTATCATTGATTTTGTAGCATTGGATAATGTCATGCCTGTAAAATTTACACGTGCTCTTGGTCTCAGCCTTATCCCTTCTATTGGCCATGGTTACTCCATGGAGACAAAATAAGTACCTCTTATTGCTCAAGTCAAAGATATTCAAGTAACAATTATGGACTTTCTAGACAAGAATATCAATCTCAAGATACTTGTGGCAAACATGCCAGCTATATATGGGAGGTTGTTAAGCTGAAGATTTTACAGAGACATTGATGGAGTTATAAATTTGGACTAGTCATTTTTCACCATACTAGTGAAATGTATCATGAAGAAGTTACTCCCGATAAGAAAAATGAAATGTATTGTGCAAAAGGAAGATGATCCAAGGGTGGACATTGTATATCAAGATTCAAGAGGTTGTAATTATTTCATGACTTCAGAAGAAGATGTTGAGCTTCCCATCTTGGTGGAAGATTTCTCGAATGTGATCAAACCAGTTGAGGAACACGAGGATGATTTGGTGGACCCTGAATTGCACAATTCACCTTTCCCATTTGGTATTGATATTAGTTATTTGTTTTATGACGATGAAGATCAGGTATGCCATGAATTGCAAGAAGGCAACCCCCAAATGATAAGTGATACAAATCATGAGAAAGAGGATGTTTCAAATGAGTTCTAGCACAAAAAATTAACTAGTGAACATAATTGAGAAAATGAAGGTTTCTCCTTTCCATTTGAAGAAGAGGAACTTCTCGATGGTGGATCTATGGATAAGAAGGTACCTCAGTCTCTCAAAGGTGATGCCACTTATGAAGAAGAAAGGGTGATGTTCAATAAACCTTGTGAAAGTGAATTAGTCTCTTTCCATATTCTCAAGGAGACCAATGTGAAGGTGAGTATGTGACAACTTTGAAGAAGAGAATTTGTGTAAGAGATTTTAAAGGCATGATTCAAATGAAACATGAAGAACCTCAACATTCAGACTTGAAATCCTGACCTATGTTATGAATATACAAGATAAGTATGAGTTTGTTTTTAATTCTTCATTTGAGGCACACATGTGCAGTAATGAAATAGAACAAGCAAAGGAGATTAACGTCCCTTTTCAAACATTGGTTGATGAAAATGAATGTGAAGATGAGTCCTTATCTTCCCCATCTTGTGAAGAAGATTGTATTCATTTTGAACGGGATGAAAAGGAAATGTTTGAATCTTTGGTGGATGTCTTCATTCACGAGGGTAGTACCTCTATCATAGAAAATGACATAGAGGTCAACAATGATTCAATAGGTGTGAAAGAGGAGCATATGGAGCATTTTTTGAACATGAATCAAAGAGAGGTCCATGTTGATGTTGAGGTTTTTAAAATATCTACAAGGAACCATCTCACAGAAGCAACAATCATAAAGAACATGACAAATCATGAGAAATTTCCCAATGGAGAGCACGGGGCTTGTTACAAACATGGTGAACTCATAATGATCAAGAATCAATCTTGTGATAGTGACAAAATGACAAATGGAAAATCAGAAATTGGAATGAAAGAAGATACATGTGTACTTAGTTAGATGTAAGCAAGTTGAAGGAATTGCATGATGTCTGAAAAATGAAATAAATGATGAGACACTAAATCACGCACTTGGGTTCATTTATAAGTCCTAATCACATAAGTATTATTCATATTTTTCTAAGCAAGAAAGACAAGTAATTGACATCTATCATTTGGCCTCTTTTGAATCTTTTTGGTTTCCTTTAGAAGTCTTGCACACATCCACTTCCCTGTCTAATCGTCACTGCTTTATCTTCCTTGGCTCTGGACAAAGTGCCTAGCCATGACGCCAACACCTAGGAACCCTTGTCCCCTCAGGAACCCTTCACTTTATATCTTTCTCACCCCTTTTGGGCATCTTTTATCTTTTGGGCATCTTATTTTCTTATGGGTCAACCTTTTAGTTGTCAATTGGAAATTCAAACAAGGGAATCATATAAATATAAATCTATGTGACCATAATAAGAGGACTAAGCTCTAAACATCTACTATCACCACCTAAGGTTGCATCCAAAGGCATTCTAAGAGCATTAAAGACATCCATCTAACACTCATCAAGGGACAAGGGACAATGCATTTTATACATATACGCATAGGAGGGGAAGTTCATTTTTCCATTCACACATCTATCTACATTGCTACATCTAGCTATTGCTTGCTATCAAGTGCATCTTGTACAAGAGCTTCTTAGGGCACTATACACACATGTACAAAAAACTACATGGATTCTGAAATGTAGTGCAACACTCGATCGTAAGTTCACTCTATCGGGTAATTGCCAAGGTCAGTTTGACTCCCCATTTGCATATTTTTCTTTTTAAGATTTGATGTGTTTTGGGGTTTTACAGAAGGTCATTTGTTTTACAGGTTACAAGTGCAAATTATGAATGACATAGTGTGACATATTGGTGACAACAATACCAAAGGTTAGTGACCACCTTGTGACACAAGAAAATCTAGGTTTAAGGCATTTTTTGTTTAGTCATAGAGTTACAAATAAGGTCTCTAGGACACCTAGGCACCCTTGTCCCATTCTAGGCATTGTGGTCCAATTCTTGACAGTTCCAAAAATTTTAATGAGTGCAGTTGTGACAATATCCTCCTCCTGTTATCAGTTTTCCATGATCACTTCGGAATTTATGAAATCAACTATTTGTAAATTCCCTCTCTTGAAATTAGGGTTTCATTTTTCATTATGCTAAAATGTTTGTATGGAATTATGATTAGATGTTTATTTATCATATGAACTCTGAAATATATAGGGTTTAGTCTTAAAATCTAACTTTTTATCTCATTTTATGAACCTACATGTGATTATCAGTGAATATTTAGTATTACCTTTAATGCATATCCTCCTAGTTTTGATATCAATGAACCCCAAACAACATGGCATTCATTGGGTGACACTTTAACATTCATCAATTGATACAATTTGCACAAGTACTAATTGTAGACATGCATTAAAGACTTGAAATATGGAAGGTCTTCATTACAAAAACGGCCTAGGATCAACTTGGGTCCTAATTGAGTATGAATATGTTTTAGTGCCCAGATAGTACACTTGAACATATTAGTGCTCCTAAATTTCCTTTACTCTATTCAGTGCACAATATTATTTTTTTAGCCTTGGAAACCTTTTGCATCATAGTTGCCTAAATCATGATCTTCAACAATCTAATGAATTCTATCTCATATTATTACTTCATTTTGTTACTTGGATCGGTCGAATAAAGTGGGTGAAGAAATCCAACACCAAGTGGTGTATAACCTTTCAGGAAGCAGTTCAAGGACTGGTCCTCCAAACCTAGATCCTTTCTCAAGTATTCCAACACTTACCAATTCCATTTGAAGATCGATCCAAAGTGCAAAGTCAACCACGTCAAAAAACTCAGATTAAGCCTAGATCGCCCAAAAACTCGGTAAGAATCACCTCACTCGTTTTGACTATCAACATTTTTAAAACTTTCTATCCTTATCACTCATATAGATCTTGACAATTTCCAATTACATATTTTTTGAAACAATTCCCCTTATTTATATTGATTACACAAAACACATTTCAAGATTGAATTTTTCAGCATGGCTACATACTTTTGCACACTCATTTGTTGCTCTTCTATTTACATGGCCCAGTCTTTAAACACAATAAGAAACAACCCTCATCAGCAATGATAACAATAGTACAACATGACACACTTACATCACATCTCCCCCTTCCCCCATCAATTATCTAACAATCTACTAGGAAGGGACTTATGCTTCCTGTTTCATTTTATCACTCCAAATTTTTCACTTGTTGTCATTACCCTATGACACTCTTGTTCTATCGAGCTACATTGTTAAGGGTCATTTAAATCAATATCACCACATTTACACTCTATCAAAGTATTCATGCTTCAACATCATTTAGCTAGTGCAAATATAGACACTAAATCACACACTTGGGTACATTTCTAGGTCTTAATCACATACTACTATTCATATGATTCATAAGTGAGAAAACTAGTAATTGACATCTATCTTTGGCCTCTTTTATGTCTTTCTGGTTTCCTTTTTGGTCTTGCACACCCCACTACCCAGTCTGACCTTCACTTACTTTATCTTCCTTGGCTCTAGACACCAATGCCCAGGTGCTCTCATCCCCTCTGGGTGCCTTTGACCTCTTTGTATCTTGCTCACCCCTTTTATGCCTCTTTTATCTTTTGGGCATCTTGCTTTCTTATGGGTCATCCTTTTAGTGTCAATTACAAAATCCAAACAAGGGAATCATATAAATATAAAGATATGTGACCATATTAAGGACCAAGCTCTAAGCATCTACTATCATCACCTAAGGTTGCATCCAAAGGCATCTAAGAGCATCAAAGCATTCATCTAGCTACTCATCAAGGGACAAGGGACTACATTTTTCTACATACACACATAGGAAGGGAAGTTCATTTTTCCATCCACACATCTATCTACATTGCTACATCTAGCTATTGTTAACTATCAAGTGCATATTGCACAAGAGATTCCTAGGGAAAAATTCCTACACACACTCACAAGAACTACATAGAGTCTGAAGATGTAGTGTAGTGCTCGGTCATAAGTTCACTTTGTCAGGTGATCACCGGGGGTCAGTCTTACTCCCTATTTGCATCCTTTTCTTTTTAGGATTTGATGTGTTTTGGGGTTTTGCAGGATATCATTTGTTTTGTCAGGTTACAGGTGAATTCTGCGGACATAATAGTGACATACAGGTGACAAAATAATAAATGTTTACAACCATCTTACGACCCAAGAAAAACCAATTTTTGAGGAATTCTACGCAGTCACAGGTGCCCAAGAGAGGTCTCTGGTACCTAGGCACCTAGTCCCATTCCAGGTGTTACCTGGTACAACCTATCTAATAATTCTACAATTTTTTGAGTCTAGTTGTGACAATTTATTCCTCATGTTCATCAGTTTTCCAGTCCAGAATACTTTGGGATTTATTGTGAAATCAGCTAAGTATTCTATTCCCTCTCTTGCACTTAGGGTTTTAATTTTCATTAGCTTATTACTTGTGTCAGATTTATATTTTAGCATTTATTTATCATAATGCGACTCTAAAATATCTAGGGTTTAACATAAAATTTATTTTTGTTACTTCCTATCTAGTGTGTTTTTTCTTGTCCCTTCATGTGTGTTTGTTAATTGTGTTAGTAGTGAAGAATTGACTCTATTACCCAATTTGAAAAAGCACTGGTCTACTACCCCATGAGATGCCTAAGGTTTTCTATTTCCCTTTACGGTCCAATTTCCTCAATCTAGAGACAATTGTTGTCATGTAAAATGTCTAACATGAAAGAGTTAAAATTTTGGTCATGAAAACCAAGCCCACACTTGAAATTCCCTTTCCTGGTCAATGTAAACCTTTCCTCCGACCATCATTTCAACTATTTCACCCTCATTATGGTTGAGAGGAACGTGCTAACATGATTTTTAAGTTTGTTTCAATGTGCAAGGGAGTGACCGCAAAAAGGCACATACGAGTCAATTGTATAGAAGCAAAGTAAGCAGATGTCTTCGAATGCACATGAGTCATTTGTATGGAATCACTAGATGAAAAACACCTCCACATGCGATCGGGCATCTGGATCATGTAACCAGAAATACACATGTTACCGGGGCGTCTGTAAATGCAACCCATTGCGTCTACACATGCAAACCGAGCATGGATTATTAAGCTGGACTTTGTAGCCTGGGCGAGAAGGCGCAATCAGTCGGTGCGGGTGTTTAAAGGGTGAATTCTGGATGTATGCAGTCGGCGCGTCTAGATGATAGGGCATGCGTTGTCATTATGCAGTCGAGCATCTGACGGGCGTTTGGAGCAGATGCATCTACAGGTCAACCCTGTAGTCTCCCTCTCTATCCTCTCTCTATTTCTCCCTATATTCTAATTCCTCGTTGAAAATGCACTTTTTCCATTTTTGTCTTTATTCACTTAAGTGGCCTTCGATTCAACATTGTAAGGGTCCTTTTTTATCAATAAGAAAAAGGCTTAGTTTGTAACGCTAAGAATGTGGAAGGTCAGAAGTGATGAGGGAAGGTCAAAAGTCGTGTGGGGGGGGAGATGAAAGGACAATTTGTAACGCTAGGAATGTGGAAGGTCAAAATTCATGAGGGAAGGTGAAAATTCATATGGGGGAGATAAAAGGACAATTGTAATGCTATAAATTGGAATGACACCTTCATTTCAAAGGGTGGGCATTTGTTGATTGATTGTTTGTTGTTGAGATTTGGAACTACTACATCAAATAATAAAAGATGCAATTCTTCTATTTATTTGCTTATGTTCCTCTACTCTCTCTACTCTCAAACTTTATAAGCATGGTAATCTTGTAAAACCAAGAAAGGTGTTTGTGCCTTTGATACATGAATCAATAGAAGTATGCGTTTATGATTTGTTAGTCTTATCATTGTTTACATTATTATGTTATTCCAATTGAGTGTAGGTCTAATATAGTTATTGTATGTGAATTTTGTAAGCCTACTCGCAACAGTAACCCTCTCTCCTTATTTCTCCTACTCCCCTCTACCTCTCCTCACTGCAAATTTCTCCCTCGTACTCCGTACAAGCACTTTACCACATCTTTAGTGGAGTATTCCTATGTGATCCCCAACTTAATGACCACCCCACAAATTTAGGTAGTTTAAATTCAATAATGGGATCCTCCCCATATCAAAGAAGGGGGATTAGCCTCAGAGCGTCATTGAAAACTCAATAATTTGTAACACACCAAATTATTTCGCCAACACACACAAAGCCTATAACCACTAGAAAAATAGATCCGATAATGGGCATGCAAGGATTGGGTTCACCAAATGATTTACTAGAATTAAATTTTTATCAGAAGACTGAGATCAAACAAATATATCAGAAAAAAGAAAGATATAATATGTAATAGAAAATAAGTGCAAGTAATGATAGGATGAGAGTGAATTAGCATTTTCTTGGCTGGAGTACTAATGAAACAGGTTGGTTATGGGTTGTGTATGCTTCACCTGGAAAATAAATATCTACAACTATTTTAGACAAAACTTCTCAGAAGGAGGTTAGGACCACCTTGGGTGCTAGTATCTGTATTGGGTGTTAGTGTCATGGTTGTGAGTTTGGATATGATATTTTCATGGTTTGATAATCTAATCTTCACCTTAACTTCACTAAATTTCACTCTAGGGTTTCATTGTCACACCATATGTACCTACAAAACAAACCCTAGCTACTACACAAGGCTCAAAACACATTAGATGGAATGAAATATGCATATGCTTGAGTCAAATTGACCTATGGTAGGTCACCCCAATGTGATTATCACCAAAAATTGCACTACATTTTAGACTCAATGTAGTTACGATGTGTGTGTGGTAGAATTATGTCCCTTGAAACTAGGTCATCCTTGTGCTAGTCACACGAAGATAATGGGTTACAACTACTTTCCCCCCATATGAATGTGTGAGATGGAATTCAAAAATAACCCTTCCTATGTATCCCAAATGCAATCCTTGAATGTTTCTTTCTTTCCCAAGTAGTAACTAGGAAGTAATAACCCAAAATTTCCCCTTAGAATGGTAAGTCATGTATATATATGATTCCCTTGTTTGAATTTTGTCATTAACAACTAAAAATCCAACCCAAAGTGTTAATAAAAGTTTTAGAAAAGATAAAAATCGATGTGGCAATTTTAAATATGAGAAAAGAGGGAAAGAGGGTAGAAGTTCCCAAAGGGGATAGTAGTGGCATCTAGGCGCTCTTGTCCCTATTATGCACTAATGTCTGAGAGGCTCTAAAGATAAAACAAAATACAATAATTTGGGTCACATGTTATGAAATGTCCAAAAGGAAAGGTATAGTTTCCAGAAAAGAAAAGAATGAAGAGTATAAAAAGATAAATACAATGCAAATGCAAAGCAAAAATAATTGTTGTTAATGTCTATTTTCTTGTTTAGGAATCATACATATATTGACATATTAGAGATGTGATGTAATGGTACTAAGTGCATGATTTCATGTCTAAATTTTCCCCCACTTTATGTTTCTTAATGAATATTTGGTAGCATAAAGTAGATAGGAAGAACGTTCCTTATGGAGATTCAAAAAAGGTTGTAAGATATATTATGTTGAATGAAGATTGTAATCGATAACATGACAAATGGAGATTATATGATGTATATCAAGGAATTTAAGAGGGGATGAGATTTTCTTACCCTAGGGTTGACCTTATGTCTATAGTGGAAATTAGGCATCTACATGTGTAATGTAGATATTTCCTTTCGTTTAGTCAATCTTGTACTTGATATTGATCCTTGTTCCATTTGTGTTGCCTTTTTCGGGAGAAGGAAAGAACCTACAAAAGAAGATAAGTGTAATCAGTGTTCATGGTACATGAAATTAAACTTTAAATTAGAGAAATCAACATAGACGTGTGTCTGAAAAATAATTTAGTCAAGGATAAAATACACCTAAATGTCATGAGAGAAGAGATAAAATTGTTCCTTTGTGTTTGTTTCTTTGGAGATGGTTGGAAGAGTCGAGAGTGACCAATTCCCAACTTGGTTTGAATATACTAAGGATTTAGGCATATTATCCACACTAAGTATTTAAATCCTATCACCAAAGAGTGTTGGGAAAGTTGTAGGATTTTCCCTCCACTCATTGATGCTTCCCCATGGATAAGTGCCACTGCAGATGGTCACAAACCCAATAGAAGCTAGCCATAAATGACACATTGTTCCATACATATCATTGTTATGCATATGCCCTAGGTGTCACTCCTTATTTGATACTGATAGAAAAAGATGTGAACCAAGAAACAAGAGTAGAGAGTTCTCTTGGTCAAAGTATGAAACTTACCACTGATTTTGCTCATGTTGTACAAGATACTAACCTATAACTGAGTATGTGTTGTTGGAATTCTTCATTTCTCCATCTCTTGATTATTCACTTCTCCTACATACTCCTCTTGCACACAAAGTTTCATCTTGCCCACTTCTGCCCAATTTTGCTTCACCTAAGTTTCCTCTTTTTGACAACCATGAAGATCCATAAGAGCATCTTAGATCATTTCATGTTGCATGCTTGGACTATGCTTGTAATGATACATTATTGACTAATTTGTTTCCTATGAGCTTACAAGACTATGTTATACAATGGTTTTATGATTTTCCTTTACACTCTGTTAGATCTTTCACTCCTTTAGAAAATCTATTTTTGTCTCACTTTTCTATGAACATTGGAACTAAAATTTCATACGCACAAATGGCCAAAATGAAGGAATGATCTAATGAAAATCCTAGTTAATAGGTTTTGTTCTATAAGAATAATATTTCTAAAATTAACAATGTCTTGGTTGAATATGAATTATAAGATACATTTATCAAAAGTATATTGCCTCATTTGCAAGAGTGTGTGCTCTTTGATTCTTTTCACTCTTTTGATAATTTATGTCACACTTTTAAAGCACGTGAAAATAAGTTAATTTCTATGGGCAAGCTTAAGTATAGTGATAATATTACTAATCAATTAGCTAATACGTTTTCAACCAAATCGGCTTTTAAAGTCAAGCCTAGTGAGCCTAAACTTAATATCAACGATGTATCTCAACCTACAAATATCCAACTATAACCTACATGATGAAATTTTACTAGATTTACATATCCACCTCTGTAATGTCCCCAAATGGATATATTTGACCCCTAGTTGGATTTTAGGAAAATCCAAACACCAAATGCAAACTTGAATATTTAATTTTGTTTTTAACCCAAAAGTCCTTCCACATACAAGTCATATTTCTCTAGTGTGGATAACTTTGCCCATATGCTTTTGCCTTTTTACCCCTTTTATTGCTCCTTAAGCTAGTCACACTTTTCCATAGGAATAAACAATTTTAATAAGTGCTTTTCTCCTGTTTGCTTTTTTATATGTTTATTTTATCATTGAGTCCTTTATAATTTATTATAAGTGCTTTTATAATATTTTATTTTATTTTTTGCACTTACTAATAAAATATTAGATTTAAGTCTCCCTTTTAAAATTCTCCTTTGCCGTCAGGAAGACAAAATAGGCTAAGGGTCTTTGTCATGACTATCCTAGGAAGTGGGACATTTCAGTACTCTCTTCCCAAGATTGCTTTCCCTCAAGAAATTCTAAATCTTTTGTCTAAGTGCCATGCAGAATAGACAAAACATGCTGAAGTGTCTCAAGATTCTAGAACCAGTACCTGTTAGATGAGATACAACTTGCCACCACATTTCATTCACAAGGTGCTTATATATACACAGTTGTACCCAAGGCATTACATAGTGCAAATTGCATATTTCAACATCTAAATCACCACTCTTATCAAAATAAATTTGAATATGTTGCATATATGATATTAAATTGCTTGTATCATACCTTAAGATGCCACCATGGTTAATAAAGGGCTGAAATTCTTCACCAATTAGCAAAAAGTCACATAGTCTATCAAAGAATGACCACTCCAAAGAAGGTGACTATGGAAAAGCAATATCAAAGGGATCCCCCCAATGATGTTCTTAGCTACATGAATGAGACCCTCACTAAAAGTCAAAGAGAGTTACAATAAACAATGGGGGAGAATTAAAGAGAAATGTGTGATGCATTTACTAGCTCTATTCGAGATTCGGCCATGGATCTACAAGGGAACAATGCAACTACAAATCAAGGAGCAACCAACAATGGAGAATGAAGCTCATCAGGACTGGTCAGGACTTCTCCCAAGCCTACTCATCAAATTTTCAGAGCCAAGTTTCTCCAAAGAGAGGAACCAGTTGAAGAAGAAGCCCAAAATGATGTTGATGATGTGGAAGCATGCGGTGATGAGTAGATGTAACTTAGCTTCAAGAGATGTTATCCTTTAGAGACTTCTATCAGTTTAAAAATAGCAAAGGTACAAGGAGAAATATAAGAATTCACCAAGAGACACCAAGGAGAGACATTCAACAAAGGTTGGGTAAGGTAACTCTTGCTTCATTTGATGGTACAAATTTCCATATCCACCTCACATGTTGTTGCCTCATCTTATTGAAAGTAATCTAATTTCTTTTTCGTCTCCTCTTGAGCTAGATCCTAATTTTCCTCATGGAAAGAATTTTGATGAGAATACACATTGTGATTATCATAGTGTAATGACCATTCTACTAATAAGTGTTTTAAACCTATATATTTGATCCATGATCTGATTGACAACAATGAAATTGAAATACTTGAGCCTATTGTTTTTGTTTCTAATTCTACTAATGACAATGGAAAACTTAAGATTTTCAATGATCCAATACCTAAACATGAAAAAACAGCTCCTAAATCTTCTTCTAATCATTCTTATCATGTGGTTCCACTTCCATCATATTCTGATCACCCTCTTGAATTTCTTGTTGTTTTTACCGATCTTCTTACTCCCGTCATTACTTTTATTGAGGGTAAGTGCACCAATCTGGGGGGCCAAAAAGTAGAAAAAATAAAAAAGGAACAAACTGTGTACGCGTTTTGTAATAACACGATCACGTTATGTTTTCATTGGCTAGGTAATTCATGAACCTATAACGCATTCACGTTATGTTAAACAAAAAAACCCCGCCCTTGCATTTCAAATTCAGCTGGATATTGATCAAACAATCATCTGAGAATCACCGCGAAGATTGGAATCGACATTGACACCATGGAGAAGAGGTAGGCACAATTCTTTTCTCAAAATTGCATTGAAATATGGTAATTATAGAGTATAATTTGAATTAAATACATATTTTTTTATTGTTACAACTCCACGTCAACCTAATCAACCACAACCAAACCCTGTAATTCATGTGATCCCTACTAGCCCTCCTACTATTGCTCAACATCCCCCAGGTAGTCAAGAAGATTTAGCATCCCATATAGTGGAAAACAAGATTGAAATTGAGGATTTAATCAAAACAATGAGGGATTCACATTCTACAAACCCCCACCGCACCTCTCTTGCAAACACATTGGAGGCATTAGTGGCTCAAGTTGACGCAACAACGACTCAAATTGATCGTTGGACATCCTATAGAGAGCGTTGTAGGGTTTATTATGCCAACAAATTTTCATATGTGGATGTAAAGAAAAAATAAATTACAAAAGACCACATATGTGCCTTATTCACGGACCCTCAAACCAAATTTTCCTATTCAGTTGTCATGCAAACGGTTTCCCATCCACTGGTGCAATAATGATTTGATTAAAAAAAATTTTGGGACCGATGGTGGATGGTGTTTGATTTTCCACCTTGCAATAACAATGAGGTGCCACTATAATTTTTGAGGAAACTCTATTGCAATTTTATCCTCAATGAGATCCCGAACTATTTTGATTTTTGGGATTTCAGGGGCCGAGGAAAAGGCTCTGCACAGGATCGACCAGGTGCACAACGTGCACCTATTCAACAGGGTAGAGTCCCCACATAGAAGCCCCCTCACCCTGAGACTGTCCCTCCAGTAGTGAAGGAGACAGTAGAGATTGATACACTCCACGCACTTCAGGGGCTATCTGATACCCTTGTTTGACATACGAGGGAGATTTCTGATCCAGATGTTTGTGGAGGTACACAAAGTATTCCCTCAGGCAGTACTAGCATGAGGCCACATCTTTGCTTGACATGTGGTAGCATATGTTTGGGGCCCGAGGAGGACAATACTTTCATGCATACTGGTTTTGGTGGAGTTTGTCGCTGGTGGTGCACATGATAATGCCACTATGTCAGATGCCTTTTTGAGTGAGACATTTGGATTACAGTCATCGGTGTCACCTTCACAAGTATTTGTTATGTTTTATTATGTGTGTTACAAAAAGATCGAAGTACTTGATTTACTTATATATGTTAAATTTTTGAAATAATTGTATTTGTACATGTATGCATTGATATTACAGTGCGTGGGAGGGGTGTCATCATCCCGACCATAGGCTGCGAGCACCATGCCTACACATACATTCATAGAGGTAATTTAGAATGTTAATTGTGTAAAATTTTCATGTATGAAAATATATATATAACTTTTGAACTCAAATATATGTATGTTCTTGTATGTTCAACTAACTTGATGTGATATATGTTTGATAAATTTGATGACCTCACTAGACACCCCACCATCTCTGCGACGAGTAGAGAAAGGTGTTGCCGTTGCGATTTCATCTGACCAAAAACTCACCGAGGTATTCAAACAACATGTATTTTTGTTAAATTTCTCGTGTAATTCATATTATGTTAAATTACATGTTAATAATGTCCTTCATTGTAGATTTATTAAATCATGTTAATAACTTCATTGTGAGAGTTACCTGTGATAGGTAACAACCCTGTTCATTTGATTCACAGGTGTGGCGCGGTAAAAAAAATAGTTGTATATTGATAAAATTAGTTAAAATATTGTCATTACACATACATGTACTTAGTTGGCGTAATTTTTTTGATCTGCATTCAAAAAAATTATTGTTAACATAGTTCTATTTTGGCTAATTTTGATGTTTGATTTTGTGATCTTATGTGTATGTAGGGAACTTCAACCCCTTCCATTTTGACTTCGAGGGCACAGACTCCTCGAGCTCATCATTTTGATACCCCCGTTCATGCTCCAGGAGCTCCCGATGACTCATCTGAGCATGAGATGCAGATTCAGTGTGACTGAGAGCTTGCGGTAAGTGTGTGTATTTATGTAAATACTTTCATTAGCATGGTCTTAAATACATGTTGAAAACATATATAAATTAAGTTTTGACAAAAAAATTGTTTGCATTTACAGGTTCAACTACAGGAGAGTCTTCAGCGGAAGAGGACTCGTAGCATGGGCAAAGACGATCCGAAGTCATCTCACAGATCTCCATCTTCGTCTAAGGGAGGGCCTTCTTTGAGCAAGGCCAAGAGAGGGATAGATTTTGATGATATATATATTCACATATATATGTATGTCTTGCATGACATTTTTTTGTATGCCTATGTACATGACATTGTATGTACGCCTATATGGCATTTGAACTTGATATTATATGACCTATTCATGCATTTTTATATTTATTGTGCACGTTAATACTATTTGGAACTCGATATTTTTGTATGAGACCTTACATTTCTGAGATTATTTTTGTATGAAACTAATATGATGTGCACTTGACAATATTTAAGACATTATGGATTATTTTTTCATTTATTGGTGATGTATGTACTAGCGTTTTCAATGTATAATATGCATCAAACTTTGGAAATCAATATTTATATAATGTATGTATATAAAGAGTTACCTAATCTGAGTAATTATTCATTCAATTTATCAATGTGTATATGTGTATTTACCTTACCTGCGCTTCTTCTTGCTCATGGTCTATTTTTATTGGTTCCTATCTTATCATGCACCTACTTCATTCTTCAATGCTTCTTAGTCTTCTCCCTTGTTAAAACACCTCAGACAATCATTAAGACCATCACTAACTTGATTCATAAGGATCCAAACACCATTGTTGTTCATCTTACCAAAACTGCCAACTATGCCCCTTAAGACAATAGTTTTTACAACAAACATGGATAGAAGGATCTAAGGATACCCACAAAGTCTTACAAGCTTCAATAGTTCACTTTTTCCATCCCTCAGGTGCTCCCAAAATCTCAAACTCCAACTCATACAACTCCTTAGAGCTTTATCATTCACTTCTCTCAATAGTTCACACTTTGCAAATACTAGCTCAATACGCCAAAAAGAAATAGAACATTGAACCATGATTGAAAAACTCTTTAAACATGATTAAAAACCCTATTTACACTTTCTCAAACCATCAAATCAGTTTCACAAATCCATCTTTCATCATTTTCCTTTTTGACCCTCACCAGTCCTTGTAGCCCAAAAAAAGACAAATTCTGACACATTTTGCAAACCACAAGCTTTCAGACCTGACTGGTAAGTGCTTTAGGCACCCATTATCCTCATTAAGGTGCATGTCAAATTTAAAGTACTAACTCAACTCCAGTGAAAAGTTATGCCACTTTTTGCAATTTTGCCTTCCTAGCCAATTAGCCCTCCTACACTGTAAATCTCCAAGTTTAGAAGAACCTGCAAACAATCAACCAAAAAGAATTATATTTTCAGACACCCTTTATCTCATTCTTCCTTTTCACCATGGGATTTTTCGCTATTCTCCTTCTACCTCTCTTAATCATCAAACCCTCATTTTTAGGTTTTAGCTAGGGTTTCATGCCAAAATGGTGTCTCCAGATTTCACTCTAAAATTTGAGACTACCCCATGTTAAAAAAAATTGTACTTTTAAAATAATGGGTCATTTTTTGTTTTTATTGCCAGAAAATGCCTATATTGTGTCAAGATATTCCAGAGGCAGAGAGTCATATGAGCCAATTTCAACAAATACCCAGATGACCAAACTCGTTTTATCCCTTTGCGCTGGGGTTTGTTTGTGGGAAATTTTTATTTAATTATTTTAAGCCCCGTTTGAGGTAAATTGTGCTCTAGATTTAACCCTGTTAAGGTTTTGCATGTCAATATTCACATATACCAGTAGGGTTTTCACCAGGAATGGATCCTCGGCTTTGTCTGTGACTTCTGGCGATGTTTTGCATTTTTGTTATTTTTCTCATTTTGTTTTTCTCTGTGAAATTCCCTCTAGGCCAATTCCTTCGTCAGTTCAGTCTGTTTTCTTGCCTGAAGTATCTGGAAATCATTTATGAATGTCATGCCAGAAGGAATTTGCCATAGGAATTCTGGTTCTCTCTAAAAAGACGAAGTCATGCACAAAAAGGGCCTCTTCTAGGCAAGTCACATTTTTGGGAAAGGAAGGTTTTAAGTTGCAATGAGATTTTTGGTAGCAGCAGGCAGGTAGATATTTTGTACCTACCTGACAAGGGTACTTTTTCCCATGGAAGCAAATTCACTTAAGTCATGATGGGAAAATTAGAGGCAGCAGGCAGGTAGGAATTTCTTACCTGCCTTGTAGGGTGAAAATTCCCATTATAAAATAAAAGAAAATCACTCAAGGTATTGATGGGAATTTCTTACCTGCCTTATAAGATAAAAAATCCCATTATGAAAGTCAAACAGCTTAAGTGGACCATGGGATTTTTGGAGACTGCAGTGCAGGGTGATTAATCCCATTAAAAAGTGACTTTTAAAAATAGAAAGCAACCATGTTAAAAAAAAGTGTGACCCCTTTTGGAATAGAAGGATAGCTTTAATTGCATTTATTAATTGTTTCTATTCCTAATTTTGGCGCCTAAGCATGAGGAAAAGTCAACACAGGATAAGATGATAAAGGAAATTGGAAATAGAATTCTAAAATTAAATAAATTTAATTTATTTAATGCAGCCCTCTCTCATTCAAAAAAAGTGCAACCCACCTAGAGGAGGAATAATACTTTTAAAAGTATTTATTGATGGAATTAATTCCTATTTTTGGCACATGATGTCAAAGCAAAGTGTGAAGTCAAAGCGAACTGGAAGTAGAAAGCTAAAATTAAATAAATTTAATGGCAGCCATAAGCATGCATAAAATAAGTGCCCAAATTGAAGAGAAAATCATGTTTATTAATTAATTAATTTCCATGAATAGAAGAGGCAATTATTAATTATAGAATGATGAAGGTTACATAAGCATGGGCTGCCATATTAATGGAGTTATTAATTCCTTTAGCAAAGGAGTGCAGCCCAGGCAATTTTAGCACCCAAAGAAGGACGAATTTTGCTCGTAAAAATGTGTTTTTCACTGCCGGAAAGCTTCAAAGTTTGGCGCCTAAGTTTGAAGGACCTTAATTTAAGTTTGATTAATTTTATGCATAGTCGTACAGGTGCTCTAGGTGAAGTTGACAATATTTATGTTTGCTTTGCATGCAAGAAAAGCCTCAAATTTTGGGGTAGTTGGCTTTATATATGCAGATTTTTATGATTAAAAATCAAGTGTTCATGCTTCCGGATTGTCGTCTTTGTTTGAATTAACTGCAGGAATTTACTACAGGTGCTTATATAAGAGAAAGGGAGCTTAAATCAATGTCCAATACATTGAATTTATCCTCCAAATCTGAAGAAATCTCCCATATCTACATTGATTGTAAAGAATTTTCGGGTTGAATAAAAAGAAAAAGAAGTTGCTCAGACAAAGATTGCTCCAGCCATGGCAAAGCGATGATGAACGAGAAAGGCTCAGCGGAATCATGCATTAGCTTCCAGATTTCTGACATCGGAGACACAGATCCAGATCTAGATCCATAATTGTAAAGGCGTCCGACAAAAAATCATCCTCTTGTTTCTGACGCAACTCATGTAGAAGTCAGTGCATGGAAAATTCCTTCTAGGATCTTGTGCATGTGATCCCAATCTTCCAGTTGAAGCCTTCATTGAATTTTCATTCACCCAGAGTGCTTTCCAAGAATTTTTAATTGCTCATATGCAATTAAAAATAAAAAAAGATGAGTTATTTTACACACACAATGTCAACAGTAAAATACCAGGATAATTTTTTTTTGACTTACAATGCACGCTACACACAACACAACAAGGGCTCCAAGTACAGAAATTCAACTTGCATATGACAATCACATAAGTCATCGACTCACATAGACACATGAAAACAACATAGGCATGTCGATGCCACACTTCTCCCAAGGAATGAATACTGACAATGGCCCAACCAAAAGAAACACGACTTCAGGAACGGTGAACCCACAACACATCATTTCTTTAATTGCATCTTAGTTACGATTAACATTCTAAGAACATTATTGTGCAAGGATAGTTTTCTCCTTTTTCCATCTACAAGATCTTAAGTTCATTCCACTTTTAATTTACAGTTCGACCAATTTAGGTTGGCTTCCTTTATGCATCACGGAAATTTCCATAACTTACTTGCTTATTTGGCACAATTCAAATCACATATAAAGTACTTAATTATCTTGTTCTTATGTTAAGACTCGCTTCTCAAATGTTTATTTAATGTTTAAAATTTACCCTTGCTACACAAGTGAATCTAACGTGATGTCAAGGTGAAATCTTGGGATTAAGGAAGACATAGATTCGAGATAGCTTTTTCCCCAAGAACATCCATCGATCACGGAATAGTTATTTCGCTACCATAGTTGTTAAAGTTCAATAACTTATGGACTTCCATTTATATTTATATATCTTTTGTTTTCTCGAAGTTTGGTCACACCAAGGCAATTTATATTCTTTGCAACACATGAAAATGTTTAATTAAGTTATAAGGACTCCAAGAGTGACCTTAATCCTAATCTCCAATCTTTTTTCATCTTATATGACATGCTCTTACATCACACTATGGTCTCGTTCTTAGCATCGTCTCAAAACAAAAGAGTTACGAAAGCACTTGTCTGACATCTTAAGGAAGTACATGGCTAGGAGCATTATAAACTACACATGAACACAAGTGATCTATGTTCACGAAGATCCCATATCTTTGCATTGCACGATTCCGCATAAGAAATATTCTTTATTCCTTAATGCCATAAAATGACATAACAAGGGATTATGGGACAAGATTACAGTTTCTAAGGTTCTCTAGAATCAACATCTTTCAATTCAATTTCGTATGCAAGGAGTTAAATTATAGTTTTCTACCCACAAGTTAACATCCTAATCCACTAGGGTTTAGTTTAATTCCAATTTTCACTTAGGGCTTTACGCTCTATTATAGATTAGAATAAGATTCAAAACATATTCACCCTATAAACGCTCCATAACAGATCAAAGCACTATATTGTCACTAGCCAAAGATAGTACATATAGCTAAGAGGATCTATTCATTAACAAAATTTTAAGTGATAGAACCACTATTTCTCTAGCTCCATGATGTCATCTGGATCCCACAAGAAATTCATTCGATGCAGAAAATTTAATTCTAAATCTATCTTCGGAAGACAAGGCAGTCCACTAGGACACGAAGGAAGCGTTAGCTCTACTTACTCCAGGTCGAGTTTGACTGTGTTGCTCCTATATGTCTGGTTTATGTCGATGTCACTAAACGTACCTACTAAGACGATCAACCCATTCATGGGATCTTATTTTCCTAAACTAGGATGTTCCATCAAGTGTAAAGGTTCGTTTGAAGGTCACAGTTTTCTACGCTAAGGAATCAACATAGGCAGGTCAGTTATATACAAAAAAAAATTTGAACTAGGGTTGACTGTTGTGGTTAGGTTCCTTTATTACATTTTCAAGGTAAGAAACACAACACCAATTATTAAACCAATAATTGCACAATGAAAGTTCACTACAAGGTATAAATTTCAATTCCTTTTGAAAATTGTAGTCCACTTTTACGATAACAATTTTGAGATCAAAATAGCATCCATGAAAGAAATACCAATTTCTAAAGCACTTAATAATCTAACGACTTTTACATACTACCAATTTCAACAATAAGTCTTTCAATATATTACCAAAAATAAACAATGAATTACTCAATGCCTTTACGTCATCATTCTTTCATCCTGCAAAAACCACGTGAGCAAGATATCAGCGATAAATCGCTGGCATGGCATCCACCCTAATCTAACATAATTATCATTTTTCAGTTTCCCATTTACATATGATAATAATTACAATTTGCAATCGAAATAAAAAGGTTTAGAGACATGTATTCATTACATTTCATTTTGCTTCTTTTTGTAACCCAGGAGAGAGAAAGAGAAGGGAAGAGAGAGAAAACACCATTTTGTCAAAAGTTCTAATGTACACAAAAAGTTACATTATAGTGTTTTAAACAGTTATTTACATGTGTTAAAAGTTTCCAGGGTGATTTGGCAACCCTACGAGGGTCCCGCAGCTTTCTATTTTTACATTTTCTCACTAGCTACAAAACGTTCAAAACGGGCTCGGAGGCTAAGAAACCGCTTCCAAAAGTTATCTTCCGATGAGAACACACACCACGATTAACTTTCTACGTGTCCCCAGATATACCAAGAATTCATAGCAACTGACGGAATTGGGAAAAAGTGAACGGTTTACGTTTGGCGGCTAGTTCTCCGGGGCCACTGGTCGTAGTTGACCCAGTTGTAAATGAACAAAATTTAGCTCGAGGGCCCAGAAAACCACATCCATAACTGACGTTCGATGGATGAGCACATGCAACGAGACACTTCCTACTAGTTCCCCTATATAAGGAGAATTCATCAAAGTCGACGGGACTGAGAACTAGAAAACCATTTTCAAATGGCGACAAGTTTTCTGGAGCGACAAGTCGAAATTGGTCCAGTTTGACCTCGTCAAACTGCGACCGGAGGCCTACAAAATGGCTTTGCCAAACTATCCTGAAAAGTTCTTTTTCCTAAACTGAATGTTCCATGCAATTGTCTAGTATAAACACTAGAGGTTTGCGAAGACGGGAAGTAATTTCTCCATCCAGGTTTCAAATGGCGGTTCAAAACGAAAGCCAACTTTCTAGATTTAACGGCTTTTTACTACTGTAAACCAGTGTAACAGGGCTCCTATAAGAGCATCAAAAAGATCACCTATGTTCGTTTGGGGTCAAACCAGAGGTCAAGGTGACTCCTCACATAACAAGGTACACGAATGAAGCTTAACATCTCATTTTCAGAGTTATGAAGGGTACTTAATGAGTCTCCGAAAAATGTAAAAATTAACTATTTAAACAGGAAGAAGGTCAACAATATTACTGGGAAGTCAAACTCATCTTGTCGATATACCAATATTGTAGCGATCTAACTAGGTAGGAAGCTTTCTAAATCACCTCAGAATGAGGGCGGAAGTTCATGTTTTAATGTAACGAGTTATTTTGACATCGTGAGTTACGACAAGACATTTCATTGTTTTTGCACGAGTTGAATAAACAATTAATTGTATTAAGATCTTGATATTTTAAAATTATTTTAAGTTGTAAACGAAAACTAAAATATGAGAGTTATGAAAGATGAGGGAAGGTGAACCATGCCTGGAAGGGATGGAGTCGGTCAAACCCGCGGCTTCGGTTCAGTATCTCGCTTGGCACTTCGTCAACCAGTTCACGAGCCTGGATCTAACCTCCACCACGTCACACCAACTTCCCGATCACTTGAAGTTTTCCAACAGAGTAAGTAGTTGCTTGTGCATTTCTAAAACCTTTTGAACAGATCCATTATGTGCATATCTTGCAATCCTGGCATTCCATGAGACAACATTTCTTTGAGGCATTTTGTCAAACAGTTGACTTGCCTTGTGTAAGCTTCCGAAATTTGCATACTTGTCTACTAGCGCATTTGCAACTAAAAATCCTCTAACATTATGCCTTGATGGTTGTCCGAGGCCTGCTCTAGAGCTCCCATTTTGACAGAGGCTGGGAGGATGCTGGAACAAGGTTGTGGAGTCTGGCTTTACACGTACCAATTGCATTTGCTTGAAAGTTTCCAAGGCCTTTTCAACAAACTCACATATCCTTGCAATCATTGCATGTCCATAAGATACATCGCTTTTTTTTGAGGCATATTCTATGATAACAATATCTCATGTGTTGTCTATTCTTCTGCGTTTTGCATACATGTCTACTAGGGAAGCTGCAACTACAATATCTGACAAATCCCTCCATCTTTTATGCTTGGATAAATGTCCACGTAGGTTCATAGGCTCGTGTTTGACACAGGCTGGGAGAATGCTGGCACAAGCCGCTAAAAAATCCATGTCACTCCATGAGATGACATCTGGCGAGGCATTTCTTTGAACAACCAAAAGTAAAATGCCCTCACGCACATTGATTTGAGGATTTCAGTAAAACTGTTCATGTGTTGCGTAAATGCTTCCACGTTTTACACGCATGGCTGTCAAACTACTTCCAATAATAGCATCAGACAACTCTCCTATCTCTTACGCTACCTTCGACCTCTGGTGTATGCGTAGAACAGGTTCAGAGCTCCTTTCCCATGGCGGTGGTGGCTGCTCTGTCCAAAAAGGAAGAAAAATTTGATAAGGAGCCCTAGCGCCCCTCTTTTTTTAATTTATTTGTTTCTTTTTTAAAAAAAAATCTACCCTAATTCACGGGCCTTTTAAATTTAACTCTTTTGTTTTATTTATTTTTTTGTGTTTGTTTAAACTAAAGAAAACATAAAAACCCTAAAACGAAGTAAACAAATGATAAAACGATAGCTTAACGGTAAATCACAACAATAGTGATAAAATTGACACTAAAATAAAAAGGTCGTAAATCAACAATAAAAATTATAATATTATTATAAACATTATTTTTTTATGATTTTACGGCTAAAACAATGATAATAATTATTAATCCTATTAATGGTGATGACCAGGCAAACTCAACGAACCGAGAACCAGATTTTCCTTTAACTGGATAGTCATCCATGACGCTACGAGGTCCACAGTTTGGGTGTCGACAACGACCCGAAAGGTAAGAAGGAGAGGGAAGGTGTAAAATCTTCACTGCAACAAGAACAAGGTCAACAACGGTCAACAAAAGCACACGCACACAAGTCTCCCAGCCTTAGCAACAAGGTCGTCATGCCAGGGACTGGGGGAACATCGAATGGGGCATTACACACATGTGCCAGTTCACTAAAGGCTTCTTATTTGTATTTTCTCCTCTACATGCTATAAGTAGAGGAAGAACCTACGGGTTAAATGATCAGAATTTGTAAGCAACATTCTTGTGTTCCAGACTTTGTGCTGAAACCCTTGATAGCTATTTGAAGTAAAGGAATAGAAATGAGCAGATTTTTGGAGAACTTTGTGTCATGATGCATTTTGTTTCTAACTTTTTGTCTTAGATCTACTTATAAGCTTTGTGTTATTCTAGATCTAGATCTAAAAGCTTCTTTTGCTTATAATTCTCTGTGTTAATATCTATTGGTTCTGTCTATGTGCGTGCAATCAACTCTGTAATCTATTGATTGGGTTACACATCCCTCCTCTTTCTTTCTTGTGTTTATATTATTTTGCTTATAATTCTATGTGTTAATATCTATTGGTTCTGTCTATGTGTGTGCAATCAACTCTGTAATCTATTGATTGGGTTGCACATCCCTCCTCTTTCTTTCTTGTGTTTATATTATTTCCTTCTTCATCGAATTTTTCCTTTCTTTAACAACTACTTGCTGCAAAACTATACAACTATGATTCATGAGCTGCATGGTTAAAGTAATACCCACAAATAGATACTAGCATATTTAATTGACAAATCTTACACGGGAGCCTCACTGGTAAATGAGGGAGATTTATCTCATGACTGCCTAGGTTTTCAGCTATGCAAAAAAATCTAGCCAACACAAAACAATGGTTTGGACGAACTTTTTTGTATATAATAAGAATTATCAAGGAATGGAAGGTCACTAAACCGTAGGCTAGTTGACTCCCATTCAGAACTAAATAAGAAAGATTTACTAGGCGATTGATAACCCATGTGTGTTCTTATCCATTCCTCTGTTGCTATGATTGTAATTTCCATGTTGCTTGAGGCCTTTGAATTTTTTGGTGGTAATGGCCCTCCTGTTTCGCTCCCTCAAATTTTTACTTTCTCTCTCCATCGCGCTCAGCTTCACCACTCTTCCTCTACGTCCACGAACACTGCTCTCAATAAGTATATGTCTTTACAACATATGTATCAGAAAATCTGGAACAAATCTGTTAAGAAAAACATATCCCACAAAAAGGACAATGAATGTGCAACATTACCAACAACTAAGTTCATACTATTATGGTGGGATGAGGATTGACTCTCGAGGATCATGATCATATTCGGTGTGTCGCCATCAAAGAGGGAAGCTCCCTTGTCAAATTGTTTATCAGTATGACGTGGAAGATGAGCAAAGCAAATGAAAGCTGGAGAATTAGATTTCATGGGTAATTAGTACTATCAACAAGACTAATATGGCTTCCGAATTCCCTGTTAATGTAATCATTGTACCTTGAAAATTAAAACTTTGGCAGTGATACTTAGTAACAACTAACAAAAAAATGGTGAGCTCAATACATTGTGGAGGTCGGGAACATGTGTCACAAGGTGTCAAACATGTGTGTTTTTTTTCCATCTTCCATTGTGTCATCCTAGATTGCATGATACCATACATGGAAATATGAGAAATGTGAAATTTGTTTCAGAAAGGAAAAGAGAGTGAGAGTGAGATTTAGATTGAGAGAGAGAGAGAGAAAACATGAGAGGGAGAGAGAGTGAGAGGTTGTCCAATCTATTATTTTGTAAACGGTAGCTCATGGCACCAAACCAACTGTGCAAACACATCCAAGTGGCTAGGTAAACACTTGTGGAGGCTTCATTTCGGTGCGGGACCATGTCGTTACTTTTGGGCTACTTCGTCTGGGCGTAGTCCCTTAAGAGCCCTCAAACCAAAAAATTGTATAAGTTCCCCAGGTGATTCTCAAACTCTGTAGCACTTAGAGAAATCTCGTTAGATCCTACACCTCAGTATAGGGACCCTCTAAAAACTCATATCTCAGTTTTGTCCATATCGATTTGGTGCTCTCGTTGTCCTATTGTTTGCAAATGAGCCAAATATTGTAGTTTGAGTTAGTGTAAGGATGTCAAAATGTAATATTTTGCAAACAGTAGTTCAAAGCACCAAAAATAATGCGCCAATATTGTCCAGATGGCCTAGTGAATGACTACTCGAGGCTTCGTTTTGTCAGTGCAGGGCATGATGTCGTTGCTTTTGGGCTACCTCGTCCAGGCGTAAGTCCCTTAAGAGCCCTGAGACCAAAAAAATCATATAAGTTCGCCAGGTGATTTCTAAAACTCTCATGGCACCTTGAGATGTATCATTAGATCATACACCTCCATGTAGGGACCCTATACAAAATTATATCTTTGTTTTTTTCCATCTCGATTTGGTTATCTTGTTCTCCTATTTTTTGCAAACACGCAAAATAATGCAGTTCAAGTTAGTGTAAGGCTTTCAAACGTAATATTTTTCAAATGGTAGCTCATGACACCAAACCGATTGTGCCACACATGCGTCTCGATGGCCTATGTGAATGCTAGTTGAGGGCTTCATGTTTGGTAGTAGCATGGTGTCGATAACTGTATGGGCTACTTCGTCTAGGTGAAGTCCCTTAAGATGCCTGAGACCAGAAAATTGCATATAACTTTGATGGGTGGATATACTCTGGTCTTGGTGAAACCTAGATAGATGTAACATTATGATCCTACACCTCCATGCATTGGGACCCCTTATACAAAATTATATCTCAGTTTTCTCCATCTCCATTCGGTTCTCTTGTTATGCCATTGTTTGCAACAATGTAACCGAATATTGCAGTTTGAGTCAGTAGTAAGGGTTGTCCAATGCAATATTTTGCAAACAAAATCTCTTGGCACCAAACCGACTGCGCCAACACATCGTTCAGGTGCCACAGTTAAATGACTAGTGGTAGGCATAATTTTGGAAGCGGGGATCGGTCCCATTGCTTCCCGGGCTACTTTGTCTAAGCATAGTCCCTTAAGATTCCATGAGACCAGAAAATGCTATAACTTCGACTAGTGATATACTTGGTCTTCATGTGGAACCTAGAAATGTCCCATATAGATCCTACACATCCCATATCAGGGACCCTATACAAAACCCTATCTTTGTATCAGTTTTCTCCATCTCCATTTTGGGTAATCTCTAGCTGTGTTATTGTTTGCAACACGCGCAAAATACTGCAGTTTGAGTTAATTGTAAGGTTGTTCGATGTAATAATTTGAAAAATAGAAGCTCTTGGTCAACCAAAACTAACTATGTCACAAACATTGGGGTGACTAGGTAAACACTAGAGGAGGTTTCATTTTGGAGGCCAAATCTCCCGGTGCTTCTAGGATACTTCATCTGGGCGTAGTCCCTTGAGATCCCTAAGACCAGAAAATGCTATAACTTTGATAGGTAAATATACTTGCGTTTCTATAGCACTTGGAGAGGCCCTTTCATCTAATTCTACTACCTCCATGTCAGGACCCTCTAAAAAATCCATGTCTCGGTTTTTCTCCATCTCTGATTTGGTATCTCTCGTTATGCTATTGTTTACAATACGTGTCAAATATTGCAATTTGAGTCATTATAAGGTTGTTCGATGCAATATTTTGCAATTGGAAGCTCTTCAAACCTAAACCAAATGTGTGAAAACTGTTGAGGTGGCCAGGTAAATGCTTTAGGGGATGCATCGTTTCGGAGGCCAAATTTCTCTCCCGGTGCTTCCGGGTTACCCTATTCGAGCGTAGTCCCTAAAGAGCCCCGAGACCAAAGAATGCTATAACTTCGATGGGTGATTACTCGGTCTCTGTGGCACATAGAGATATCTTGTTAGATCCTACACCTCTATGTCGGGACCCTCTTCAAAATTCTATCTCAGTTTTTTCCATTTTGATTTTGTTCTCTTGTTGTCCTATTATTTACAAACACTCAAAATACTGCAGTTTGAGTCAATGTAAGGCTGCTACATGCTATATTTTGTAAATGGTACCTCATGGAACTAAACCAAATACGCAAAAGAATCTGACTGACTAGGTAAATGATAGTAGAGACTTCGTTTCGGTTTGTGACGGTGTCATTGCTTCCAGGCTACTTCGTCCGGGTGTAGTCCCTTAAGAGCCCTGAGACCAAAAAATTGTATAAGTTCGGCAGGTGATTACTCACACTTTGTGGAACCTAAAGATGTCTTGTCAGATCCTACACGTCTGCATAGGGAGCTTCTAAAAAATCCTATCTTAGTTTTTTCCTTCTCAATTCGGTTCTCTCGTTGTGCTACTGTTTGCAAACACACCAAATATTACAGTTTGAGTCAATGTAAGGTTGTCTGAGGCAATATTTTGCTAATGGAATCTTGTGGAACATAATCGACAGTGCACATACATCTAGATGGCTAGGTAAACACTAGTGGAGGCTTCATTTCAGTGTCAGACAATGTTGTTACTTCCGGGCTACTTTGTCAGGACATAGTCCCTTAAGAGCCCTGAGAGAAGAAAATGCTATAACTTTGATGGGTGATTACTCGGTCTCCGTGGCACTTATAAAGATCTTGTTTGATCCTACACCTCTACGTCAAGACCCTATACACAAGTCTATCTCAGTTTTTTCCATCTCGATTTGGTTCTCTCGTCATGCTATTGTTTGCAAATGCGCCAAATATTACATTTTGAGTCAATATAAGGCTATCCGAGGCAATATTTTGCAAACAGAAGCTTGTGGCACCAAACTGACTGCACACACGCATCTGGAAGGCCTGGTAAACATTAGTGGAGGATTAATTTTGGTGTGGGACGGTGTCGTTGCTTCTGGTTACCTCGTCTGGGCGTAGTCCCTTAAGAGCCCTGAGACCAGAAAACTCTATAACTTCGACGGGTAATTACTCGGTCTCTGTGGCACCTAAAGATGTCTCATCTGATCCTACACCTCTATGTTGGTACCCTCTACGAAATTACATCTCAGGTTTTAGTGTAATCTCGATTCGATTCTCCTCAGGTTTACTATTATTTAAAAAAGTGTCAAAAAGTGTAGTTTGAGTCGACCCCTGTAAGGATGTCTGATGCAATATTTTGCAAATAGAAGCTCCTGGGATCCAACCTAATGCGCACACGTTTCAAGATGTCCTGGTAAACAATAAAGGAGGTATTGCTTTCAAATTTCCTATAGTCTCGCCGATGCTTCTAGGCTACCTTGTCATTAAGTGTAGTCCCTCAAGATCCCTGAGACCAGAAAACACTATAACTTCGACAGGTGATTACTCGATCTCCGTGGCACCTAGAGATGTCCCCTTAGATCCTACACCTCCGTGTTGGTACCCTCTACAAAATTTCGTCTCGGTTTTCCTCATTTTAATTCACTCCTTTTGATGTCCTATTGTTTTTAAAAGAACCGAATAGTCTAGTTTGAGTCAGTGTAAGGCTGTCCATTGCTAACCATGTGAATAATATAGGTGGTGAAATGAGAATTTTAATAAGAGATTTTTACAATATAGGTGGTGAAATGAGAATCTTTGTTTATTGTTCCTTTGTAATATTTAATTTCCCTTAGCTTCTCTTGGCTTCGAGAATAATAAATTCTCTACTAACAGTGCCAACCACGTTGTTGGTTGTAAAATTTGACTTCAAAATAAGCAATAGTCAGGGGACATCAATCCCTCCTCTTTATGGGAGAGGTTCCCTTATTGAACACAAACAAACAAGTAAATCTACTTATTTAAAAATGTACAAACTATCAATATTTTAATGAGGATTTTGATCCCTTAAATGTTTCCATCTCATAAGATTCTCAATACAGAAGAAAAAGGATGCAGAAGAATTAATGATTTAGAAAGTGAGGAAGGTAACACTTTCAGATATAAATATCTTAGAATGATATCTTACTTATGCATGCATGAAAAATAAAGCTTGAATCATATACATTTGAATACATGACATCTATGCAATAGACACAAAGTTCCAAAGATAACATCAACTAAGAGAACACAAAGTTTCTTATTCAAACATATATAGTCCACATGAATCAGATAGAAAGCAGAGATAGATAGAACACAAGAAAAGATAAGAATAAAACTTCTTCTGTATTGATTGCCAAAATTCATTGTCTCTACATCATAACATCAAAATCCAACCCCCTTAAATGACATAGAGAGATCTTTAAATAGCCCCTAAGGAGGTTACAAATGAGTCTTTCCAGTTTCCTTTCTTTTAATCAAATGTTTATATTACTAAGTTGGCCGCACTTAAATATTACATGACTACAACAAAAGGTGGCCAACTTAATAGAAATACATTTATTAAAAGAAAATCCTAAGAGTTAGTCATTGGAGCACTTGAAGAGGTTGCCGCCAAATTCTTCACTTTCAGTATTTGATTTCTGAACTTCACCAGTACTCCTGCTACCTCCATACCACAAGGAATAGTGGTGTTGGTAGTGGCGTGAGTCCAACTTCCCAAAAAATCTTCCATGTCCTTTCCAAACCCTATATTGTCCAAGAATCCTTTATTTGCCTCTTTAATTGAAGTTTGCAGAGCACAAATATCTTCCATTTTTTCCTTAGAAATAGTGTTTGATCTGAACAAATCCTCTCTGACAAATGTTTTGAATTTTTCCTTGATCTCTTGAACAATGTATTTCTCCTCAGAATTTTCTTTTTGAACCTGGCAATGAAGATCTTGGAATTTAGATATACTACAAGCCTGAAATGCTTCTCCCTTTTGCAACATGTTTCTTAGTTCATCAATTGCTTCATTAAGAACTTTCATCTTCGAATCAATGCTGAATACCCATTGTTTGGTCAAGTTATTCTTCAGATCATCAAACAATTTGTTAGCCAAGAGAACTTGCATATCTGTTTCACTCACGAGTCTGATGTCTTGAATACACTTAGTACACATTTTCAATTCCCTCATCAAACTACTGAGTCTTATAGTAAACTTCAACCGTATACCAATGATTTGAGCATATGCCTTGTAGGCTTCCTCGATGAAATTGAGCCTAGTGACTAACATTTCCTCCACCATAGCTTTCATAGCTTTTCCATAGGCAACATGCTTAGGATATCCTTAATAACTTGAACTTATTCATTGGCAAGGATAGCATGAAGAGGCAATGCATTCAAAGGAGTTGGATCAATAACCTTGTCACTTGCTAGCAGAGATCTAATAAAATCAGAGAGAGTTTGCATATGTTCTTCAAGCTATTCTTGAGACTGTTTCCCCTTTTCCGCTCTCTCAATCACTTTAGACACCATTTCTTTTAAGTTATGCACTTTACTCTCAGGGGTAGACTCCCCCAAAGGGATCCTTGTTAATTCCAAATCACTCAACACCAAATATTTCTCATATTTATCCATTTTGGGTTTAACAATCTCCAAAAATTGTTGACCTTGGGAATCAGACACCAATCTAGAAGTAGTTCTTGCTTTCTTGGTAGGTGGAGCTGGAGTTGTTCCTAGGAGAGTAGCCACTGCATCAAATTTGGGAGCAAAAATCTTAGTTAAAGTCTTCCTTTTCTTATCATCTACAAATGGTTGAAACCAAGAAAAAGAAGTACTAGAAGGAGGAACAATAGGCCCCAATGCTAGAGTGCTCATTGACCCTAAGGTCTGTGCAACTAATACTTCTAAAACAAATGTTCCAATGTTAGAAACATTTTCTTCTTTGACCAAAATTTCTTTGATTAATGATTACAAGACAACCATTGTCTTAGCTTCTGAAGTGTGATCCTTTTGCTTATCATCATCTTCTTCTTATTTTTCTGTGATGCCTCCTTCAAGGTTACTTTTTTCATGTTATCCTGTTTCATCTTCTTCATCTTCACAGAGATCAACAATTTTCTCAATATCTGGCATTGCTTCAGATTGCTTTGAAGAAGGTACTTTCTTACCTTCTTCTTCAACTACTTATTTTACTTTTTCCATCCTTTTAACCTTCCACTTTTTAGTATACACCAAGGTTGAAGTTCCAGAAGGGGAAGGAACAGTCTGAGTTGATATCTCAGGTGTGGGAGTAGAGGCCTCTCTTTGAGATGAAGATGCTTCCTGAGAAGGGGATGTCACTATGTTGTTTCTATAGGCTCTCATTTTCCTATCAAACTAGACCTTAGTCATGACCAAGACTAGGTTTATAATCTCTTGCAAGTTGTCATTTTCCTTCTTGAACCAGTTAATGGATTCAAGGGGAGTATGCCTGATGGTTTTATCAAACTCAAGAGATTGTATCTCTTCATCATCATCTTGCATTTCATCAGGTACCTTATAGATGCCAAAATCTTTGATTTTTTGTAGAGAAAGATGACCATAATATCTTCTCCTTGCTTCATTAGTGTCTAAGAAATTTGCCCAGTAGTCTTCCACATCTGGAAGGTGATGGAAAGACATTGTTACATTGTTGTCAATGAAACCCTTTATATAAAAACAAGACCTTTTCTGAAAGAAATGAAAATTGAAAGCAACCACTGTTCTCTCAACATTATGAGCATCTAATGCTACGCCCTTAATCATATATCTTATATTGGATGTATATAGCCGACTTGTGGCTATCATAACTTCTTATCATTATGTATCTCTTTCATATATGTTATATTTTCATTAGTGGGTCAGTCTTGGTGTTGGCCATAGCATAGGAATAGTATATAAAGGGGTTAGTAGGTAGTAGTTGATCATCATATTCAACATTTGAGTCTTATTGTTTGGTTTGGAGGTTGCCCCCTCGAAGCGGCTAAGCTATTCTTATTGCACATTGAGATAATTTATCTGAAATATTGTGTTAATTGGTGCTATATTTATGCTAATAATCATATTTATACAAGTAATTACATTACAAGTGGTATCAGAGCTTGAACTCAGCCAACACTGCGTCAAACCCTAATTGTGAAGGTTCGTCCATATCTCAAAATATGTAGTTAATTTTTCTACAATTTTTGTTTTGGTGTGGAAAAATCAGTCAAGTAATCTTCCCTCCAAATTTTAAGAATTTTTGACTTGGTTTGCAAAAGTTATAGCGGTTTTATGTGTTTTCATAATTTGGCTACCTAGGGTGCAATTTGTGGAATTTTTCAAAGTTATTTACATTTCCAGAAATAAGATTAAAAATTAGTTTGAGTTCGTTCTTTGAGTTTTATAAAATTTGGCACGAATTCCTATTGAAATCCCAAACCCTAAATTTCGACCTTGATCCTTAAATCTTACCATTTTGGGGCATCATGGTTGGGCCTTCGACAAGAGGCAAAAAGAATCCCATCGCTCTGGGTAAAACCCCTAATAAGTATGAGATAATATTTGAGGAGTCAGAGCCAGAAGGGGTATCGACAGAGTCCTAAGGGTTAGGGTTTACTTCAACTGACCATAAGGTCAGCTATCTTGAGTTAGAGTTATGAAACCTTGAGGGTAGAGTGGCCAGCAAAGAAGATGTAGAAAATATTGGACAACGATTGGAGGATTTCATTCACCAATTTAGTTACAATATCATGGGTCATCATATCCTTCCTAATCAACCACAACTCAATCATACTCATATTAACCAAGGTGGATCTTTAGGTCAAAGTAATAGACAAACTAGCCAGGGTGGATCTGTAAACATGACCAATCCAAATACAAACACTCTGCAAGTCCGTAACATGATTCCAAAAGTGGAAATGTGAAAGTTTGATGGAAAGGATCCACTCAATTGGATTAATTAGATGGAGAATTTCTTTGATCTTCATCAGATTCCATTGGGACAAAAGGTTACCATGGCATTGCTGTATCTTGAACCTGACCAATTCATTTGGTATCGATGGTTATGTGCTCAAAGGAAAAAGAGTGGCCTCAATATTACATGGACAATATTCACCGAAGATTTGCAATTGCACTATAGTTCTAGTGTGTCAGAGAATTATTTTAGTCAATTAGCAAAGCTAAGACAAATAGGAACAGTCAAAGATTACATCCATTAATTCCAAAACCTTTCCTTACGGGTGGAAAATATTCGTGAAGAGAATCTGGAATGACTTATTTCTTGGGGGTCTTAAAGAACAAATTGAGACTGAGGTGTGTATGTTTAATCCTCATAAGGTTTCAAACTCTATGATCATGGCACGTAGGGCAGAGGAAAAATTTCTTTAATATCAGAGATCGTAGCACCTTTCCACCATCATTCCCTCGGCTAGTTAGACTGACACCTCAACAAATTGAAGAAAAGAGAGCCAAAGGGTTATGTTTTAATTGTGACAACAAATTTGGACCAGGACATAAGTGTGCTGAAAATAAGTTGTTCTACATTGAGGGGCCTAATGAAGAAGAAGAAAATGAAGAAGAGGAAGAGGTCGAGCCAGAGGAGGAATTAGGAGATCCCCAGCCAACAATATCATGCCATGCAATTTCTAGGTATTAGCACTCCCCAAACTCTCAAAGTAGTTGGATTCTTAAAAAAACAGAGGGTAACAATGTTGATTGATTCAGGAAGTACTCATAACTTCATCAATCATAAGTTGGTGGTACACTTGAACTGCTTTGTTTATCCAACTCCAGAATGTCAAGTCATGATCGCTAATGGGAAAACTGTTAGTTGTTCAGGAAAATTCCATAACATTAATCTCGCCATGGGAAATTACTTGCTAACTAGCAATATGTATGCCATTGCCATGGGAGGAGCAGACATTGTGTTAGGAGTTCAATGGCTTACCACCTTGGGAACTATTGAAATGAATTTCCAAGAGTTGTTCATGCAATTTCAGTCAGAAGGGAGGAATTTTAAACTAAAAGGACTAAGAGCAAAGTTCCCACAGATGGTAAGTTCTCATCAGATGCAAAAATTTCTTAGAAAGGGTGTAGAAGGGTTTATGGCACAACTATTTTCATTGGAAGCACATCATTCCAATACATTTATACCCGCAGATATGTAAGCAGTTATAGATGAGCACTCAGTGGTGTTTGGAGAAATGCCCAAGGGTTTACCTCCAAAAAGAGACCATGACCATGCCATCCAGCTAGTACCAGGGAGTCAACCACCCAACATCAGACCTTATAGTACCCCTATATGCAAAAGAGTGAGATTGAGAAGATAGTTCAAGAGATGTTAGAAGCAGGACTTATTCGTCATAGTCAGAGTGCTTACTCTTCTCCTGTAGTGATGGTACGGAAAAAAGATGACAATTGGCACATGTGTCCTAGATTACAGGGAACTCAATAAGTACACAGTTAAAGATAAGTTTCCTATTCCTATAATTGATGATTTGCTAGATAAATTGTATGGTGTTGTTTACTTTACAAAACTTGATCTTCGTTCTGGATATCATCATATTAGAATCAAGGATGAAGATATTCATAAAACAACCTTCAGGACACATGAAGGACACTATGAGTTCTTGGTAATGCCTTTTGAACTAACAAATGCACCCTCTACATTTCAAATTTCAAATTCCATCTTTAAGCCATTTTTGTGAAAGTTTGTTTTGGTGTTCTTCGATGATATATTAATCTATAGTAAAACATGGGAGGAACGCCTGCATCATGCAAATAAGGTGTTGGAAACTCTTGAACAACATCAATTTTATGCAAAGTCTTCTAAGTGTTCTTTTGGTGTCAATGAGGTTGAATATTTGGGTCATATTGTCTCTTATGAAGGTGTTAAAGTGGATCCTAACAAGATAAAATCCATGCTTGAATGGAAGGTTCCCAAAACCCTAAAAAATCTCCGAGGATTTTTGGGGCTTACAGGTTATTATCGTAGATTTGTAAGGAATTATGGCAGCATCGTAGCACCACTCACAGCTTTATTGAAGAAGGACTCTTTCCATTGGAATGAGCAAGCTACTATGGCCTTTGAGAAGTTGAAGGAGGCCATGTGCACCACTCCAGTTCTAGCCACCCTAGATTTTTCAAAAACATTCATTGTTGAATGTGATGCTTCAGGGCATGGTATGGGGACAATACTCATGCAAGACGGGTGACCCGTTGCCTTCGAGAACCGCCAATTCAAAGGTAAGAATATCTCTAAACCAGTTTATGAGAAAGAAATGTTAGCAATACTTCATGCCATGAAGCAATGGAGACCATATCTAATGGGACAACATTTCAAAGTAAAGATAGATCATGATAGTTTGAAATACTTCTTAGAGCTACATTTATCATCAGAAGAACAACAAAAATGGGTCTCAAAAATGTTGGGGTATGACTTTGAGATAATATACAAGAAAGGGAAAGAGAATGTAGTTTCTGATGCTTTATCTCGGAAGGATGAATCTGCCCATATCTGTATTATAGGAGGATTGGATAGAGGATGCAAGGTCTGAATGAAAAAAAGACCTAGGTACACAAAATCTCATTCAAAATCTCTAACAAGATCCAAGTATGTCAGAAAAATTTGTATGGAAAGGAGATGTTTTATGGTATAAAGATAGATTATATCTATGTAAGAATTCAATCCTTAAAATAGGGTTCTATCTGAGCTCCATGTTTCTCTAGTAGGGGGTCATTATGGCTTCTTAAAGACTTATCATCGAATTAAGCATGAATTTTTTCTGGGAAGGGCTAAAAGGAGATGTCCAAAATTTTGTGGCAGAATGCATGGTTTGTTAGCAAAATAAAGGCGAAACAATTAAGTCCCCAGGTCTTTTACAACCTCTATCGATTCCTAGCCAGAGGTGGGAAGAGGTATCCATGGACTTCATCACAGGATTGCCTAAATCAGAAGGTAAAAATGTTTTTTATGGTGGCGGTGGACAGACTCACCAAATATGCCCATTTTTGTGCTTTATCACATGCATTTGTTGCGAGTACAGTAGCAACAACCTCCAGGGATACAATTAAGAAACTTCATGGGACACCAAAGATTATAGCAAGTGATCGAGACCCTATCTTTACTAGTAATTTTTGGACTGACTTGTTCTCATGCTTGGGCACACAACTAGCTCAAAGTTCCTCTTATCATCCCTAGTATGATGGGAAAACAGAGGTGGTAAACAAGTGCTTAGAGGGATATCTTCGTTGTTTTACATCAGATAAGCAAGCGAGATGGGTCCAATGGTTAATGCTAGTAGAATGGTGGTATAACACCTCCTTTCATACTTCATGTAAAATGTCTCCTTTCTTGGCATTATATGGGTACCATCCACCATTTATCACTTCATCTTTGAGAGTCCAGCCAAAGGTTCAAGTAGTTGAAGAACATATTCAAAAACAACAAGAGGTGCTTTCTAGTCTTAGGGAGAATTTGGCCATGTCACAAAACCGCATGAAGCAGCAGGTAGACCAACATCGTAGTGAAAGACATTTTGAAGTCGGTGATTGGGTTTTTGTGCATTTACAACCATAGAAGCAAATGTCCTTAAAACAACAGAAAAAGGATAACAAGCTTTCACCTAAGTACTATGGTCCTTATCAAGTGTTACAGAAGATTGGCAATGTAGCATACAAACTGGAACTTCCTCCAGCTACTCAAATTCATACAGTCTTCCATGTATCTTGCCTAAAGAAGGTAATTGGACAAACAGTATCAATCCAGACAGTGTTACTCGAGATTGATGAAGAGGGTAGAATCATCTTGGAACCAGAATGCATCCTTCAGACACGCACTAAGCGATTGAGGACAAGGGTCATCAATGAGTATTTGATCAAGTGAAAAAATCTAGAGAATGAAGACGCAACTTGGGAGGATGTAAATTTCCTGCAGTAACATCAAGATCTTCTCAACATTGGGGACAATGTTTCTTCAAAGGGGAGGGGCATGCTACGCCCTTAATCATATATCTTATATTGGATGTATATAGCTGACTTGTGGCTATCATAACTTCTTATCATTATGTTTCTCTTTCATATATGTTATATTTTCATTAGTGAGTCGGCCTTGGTGTTGGCCATAGCATAAGAATAGTATATATAGGGGTTAGTCGGTAGTAGTTGATCATCGTATTCAACATTTGAATCTTATTGTCTAGTTTGGAGGTTGCCCCCTCGAAGTGGCTAAGCTATTCTTATTGCACATTGAGATCATTTATCTGAAATATTGTGTTAATTGGTGTTATATTGCTGCTAATAATAAGATTTTTACAAGTAATTACATTACATCTAAGGCAATCCTACAAGTATAATTTCCTAGAGTAATAGGGAATTGTATACCTCCTATATTCTTGTCTTTGTAAGTTCTGTACAGCTTATCAAGTTGCCTACAAATCTCTACCAGGGCAATCTTGTCACTACAGAACATGGGGAGTTTGTAGGGAGAATCTTCAAAGCATGCCAACCTGATGTAGGAGAAATTTCTGAATTGAATGTAATAACTGCCATAAGTGGATATCAGTTGCTTAGCTTCCTTAGAAAACCTTTTGGTTGTGTCTCCTTCTAAAATCCGTACTATGTACATTGTGAAGGCATCATTGACCCTACTAAAATGATTATTACTGTTCTTCAGGGTCAATTTTGAATAGTGCTCATATACTGGAGCATTTTTCTTGGTGTCATCTGTAGAAATGCCCAACCATTCCCTATATGCTCCAAAAATGTACATTAGATAGGAGGTCATGTAGAAGGTACAAGTTCTATGTACATTAGCCAACTCTTTAGTTAGGTTGGTACAAATGATTTCTCCCCAGTCCAAATTCCATTTCCCCTCACATATGATATTGATGAAAGGACACATCCAAAAATGAAATTCATTGCTTGCAGGGAGCCACATTATCATGCATAGGAGAATGATGATGTCAGATAGTTATTCTTTAAAATCACTTTGGTACATGGTCTTAGGCAATCTAGAAGCTCCTTTCTTTGGTTTCTTGAACCAAGATTTGGCCACCATGTACTTATATTTATTAGGTTCTTGATCAAACAAGTGTTGAGCTTGTGTCATGGAAAATACATTAGTATCTTCGAATACTGGGATTCCAAGGGCAACATTGATACATCTCATGTCTAATTTGGCAATTACTTGGCCCTGAGAATATGTGATTTCTCTTATATTAGGGTCAAAATGGGAAGCACATGCCAAAATTGTGTTTGCACATTAAATTGAGACAGGGAAACCTCCTGCATGTCTTATTCCGCAATCTTTGATGTGTTGAGCCACAGGATGAGGATTCGTGTCATTGAATCGTGCACAGAAATCATTGAAATCCAAGTGATGTACATCTGTATCTCTTATATTAGGTACGAAGGTCTCAAGGGACAAAAGATGCTCGTGACCCTTATAGTGAACCTTCATGATGGCCACAAAGAGCTGAGGAATAGTAGAAGAGAGGATACTCACTTTAGAAGCAAAAATACAGTACGACACATGATAAGATTGACCTTAGAAAGCACACAGAGTGCTACGAAAATCCAACCTTTGACTATTGAATGAATGACGACTTTCTCAGGATCAGAAAACACTTAGAAATTTTTAAAATGGCTGGGGTAACTTGTGCTATGGCTAAAACAACGTAGAACATGATGCGTAAAGTTTTGGTTGTGGCTGTGATGAGGAAGAATGAATAACCCATTCATTTATATAACCCCATTCAAAGAAGGTCATCAAGAAGTAATTAATGAGGGCATTTAATAGCTCAGGATATTTAGACCAATTTCCATATAGTGCAGGTATGGCAGAAAAAAGTAGCATAGGAGGCCCAAACTTACATGGGACATTTGTGATGCGAAGGAACGAAATACCCGTAATGGGTGAAGTGCTGAAAAATCAGATCTGCGAGGAAATGAAGGATAGAACGCTCTTGGGACACACGGGATAGGGAAAGCTAAAAAACCCCGCAAGGCACTAGCATTAGACAAGTCAGACAAAACTTGCACAAACGGCCCATGGAACATTGGGACACTGGTTCTTCATTGAGCCAAAACATCCGCATAACAAATGACTTAGGAAAAGTTAGAATCAAGGTTGCGGAGGAACGAAGGCTTGCGGGTACTGTGGGAATGCAGGGAGCTGGTGGTCAGGATGCACAAGGGACACAAGGGACACAGAGAACCGAAATCTCTGCAGACCAAAGTAGGTTAGACTACCATGGATAAGTCGAGGAATAGGGGAACCAAGGGCCATAAAACACTTGGGACATTAGGGATGTAAATACCTAAAAGCCCTGTATTACAAAGAGAACCACCAAATGTTTGAAGAAAAATACTAACTGTTGCAAAAATACTAACTTACTCAAAATTTTCAAAATTTTATAGCAAAAATACACACATTTTGGGCACGTGACAACACACATGAAGGTGGAAGATTTTCTAGCACCACTAACCTACATAAACATGTTAGAAGACAATTAAATATAATTTAAAATCATACAAAATTAAAAAAAATCATTAAAGTAAATATTGAAATTAAATTCATGAAGAACATACCTTTGCAAATTCAATCCAATGAACCACATGGATCAACTCTACTTTTGACAGTAGAAATAATTACTTCATGATCTGATTCACGAACCTTCCACAGATTCTTGTTTAATGGCCTACCTTGATATTTTATTAATTTAATATTTGTTGCAAGAACCAAATGTGAATAATGAAATATCTTTCGATGTTCTTCATAGTCTTCAAACAACCAAGTGTTTGATTTTTTATAGGATATCATTGAAGCCAAGTTCCAGTGACTACCACTGATCTAGTGGGATACTCAAGGCCTTCACCATTAATGACTGTGGAAGTCAACTTTTTTTTCCACTCTACACAATGAGACAAGAAGTAGTTTGTTCCCTCTTCATTAAATTCTGTCACAATAACTGTAAAAACATGCCTGACATCACAAAGTAAAACTCAAGTCAAATTTAAAATACATTAAGATTTGATCATTTAATAATTTATAAATCTAAAACATGACATCTATATGTACCTTATTGCACTAAATAAGAGACTTGGTCAAAGTCAGGTGATGTTGTCATATGATCTGAAGACACTGCAAGTTGTAATGCTCGTGGAAATTTTATGTGTCGAATGGAATTAAAGGTATACAAGTCCATTCATCCACCCACTATTGTGATTTAGATTCATTCCACACAAAATCCATGCATGATAGATAAAAACATGTCATACACCTAGTATAAAGAGTCTAAGAACTTGCATCTGAACTACGGAATGAGTGCATATCACTTGATTCTGCAACTGTTAGACAATCTTTATAGCTTGCTAAATGTTGCTCCTCTATCAACCAAAAATATCTATGAACCATTGAACTGTCTTGAGAGCCCATGTTCTTGATACACCAATCAACAATGCTTCTTGCATTTGTAATTTTAACACCACCCTTGAAATTTAACTCTTCTCTTGCAAGTGCTATTTTCATACATGTTGCTGCACCATCAAGCTCTCCTTTCCCATGTCATGCCTCAGTAAAAATCCAGATATGTTGTACACTTGTTTCTTTGTGCATCCTGCTTAGCAAATAAAACATCCGTGTCTTCTTGAATTGTGATGTATAGTTGTCTGACCAAATGTAATGTTGATTGAATATAATTTTCCTTTCATTCAAGTTCGCATAAAACACCTGAAAACACCCTTGCACATATTCTGTAGAATATGTCTGATCATCACTGATGTAAAAATGATACTCTCTTAATATTTTTTGATCTTGCTCAGTGATTTCTTGAGAGTGCTTGAATGCTATATGCACGAAAAATAGCAACTTGCACCGAGTTATAGTATTGAGACTAAACCTCCATTTGTGGCTGTAATGTGTAATTCTCTACAAAGCCAATTACTGAAACAATAGTGCCAAGTGGGAATGTGTCCTAACTTAACTTAAATTTTTCATCCAACCATCGAGCTCTATGTGTGAGCCTTGCATACTCATAAACAATTTCCTCTCTAAATTTGACCAAACATTCTGATACAGGTAATTGTTCTGTAACAAGTTCACACCTCTTAGATTCTTTTCCATATTTTTATTGATATGCCATCAATTTATATTTGTTGAAACCAACCAATTATTTTCCTTTTGAATCTGTACTCTCTTCATGGATAAAACTTTTTAATTTTGGCAAGCCACCACATATGTTGCACGTTCCATCCAAACATGCTTTGTTATAAAAAATTGTCGACTTGATTTTTCACAAAATATTGTAGGAATAAATTCCCTTGAAGATTTTGGTGGGACATTTAATCCACACTCCTGCAACATGACATTAGTATGCAAAACACAACGTATTTGACAAAAAACATCATAATGCATTGAAAATTCAACATGATGCCTGCAACAACAAGTGGTACATGAGTGATTGATTTTCACATAAAAGGGTTTATTCATTTCAAAGAATATTTGGCTAATGTTAATTTGTGGATTTTCATTCTTAAACTTAGATAACAATTGTGTTTGAGTCATTTCTAAGAAATGTTTTGAACATGATTCATGATTACGAGAACCTATTCTTCTTTTTACTATCTCTTCTATTCGGTGACACCATTGTGTTCTCATTCCAAAACTTTACAAGTAATTATTATATAATATCAGACGTATTCTTTTCTTTCCATGGTAGTCTACTAGAGAAAGCCCAATAGTCACTGTTATTGACTGACTAAAGAATGTTGCGTCTCCCTATTGCTTTCATTAGTGTTTTTATATTTAGCTTCAAAGCTCTGCTTGTTTTTCTAATAAATCATTTATTAATTATTTTATCGCTTACTATATAATTAGTAAGTGCACGTTGTGTAGCATTACTATCATTGGCGCATCTGTTGGCACCTACAATTTGGTATGCTTTATGTATATTTTCAATAATTGACGCATTTTGATCAACAACATTAGATGTTCTTAACCCTAGGGTCTTCATTGTAGGTCTCATCTTAATTAATTTCATCAATGTAACAAATAATTGACATCTTTGTGTGTCATTTAAATTCTCAAAGTAATTATCCAAAATTCCCCTAGCTTTTCTTCTTGCATTTCTGTTAGACATTTTGTTAGGCATTGGTTTTATAATGTTTTCATCAATTTCAATTAAGTGAATTGGTTTTCTTCACAAAATGGAAGGAGATGTTCTAAGAGGTGAAGATTCATTAACATGGCTACTTTCTTCATTCAGTGTTTCCATACAAATTCAAAGATTAACATTTGGATTCTTAGGTAAAGGTTCAACATTTGGATTCTTATGTAAAGGTTCTGTTATCCCAAATTTTCCCTCGACAAATTTGGTCAAACATGACCCACACAGGAGATAATCGAAGGGGCGGGTCATACCTGCGAGCTCACATTCAAATCCAATAAACAAGGGGGAGGCGAGCTCGACTCAAGGAGCAGGGTCAAATATGTGGCCGAATGACATAAGAGGAAACTAGAGGCTCAAAAGGAAGAAGATGGGGAAAGACTCAAAATTTTTGGACTTCGCCGCATACGGGTTGACTCGGGGCCGAACTCGACTCGCGGGAGGCGCCACGCATCCTCTTGGCACAATTCCAAAAGGTGCATCAAAATGGAGACCCCAAATGAGTACGGAGCCTCCATGTGTACAAGGTCCCAAAAGGAGACAGAGTCAGCCATTGAAAAAGTCTCAGGTCAAGCAGAAGCCTCCACACGTCATCTCGACGCTCCTACAAAAAATAAATCCAGACACATACCCTAAACATGCGCCAACCCGCAACGCATCCATGACCTAGAGGGGATCTCATAAATAGTTGAAAAAGTCTCAGGTCAAGTGAAAGCCTCCACGCGTCTCAACGACACATCTCCAAGAGTTACGGTCTGAACAGGGTCCATGAACAAGCGTCAACTCGCCACGTGGTCAAACTCCAAATGGGGGCAAAGACAGTTGTTGAATTGGCTAAGTACAAAGCAGACCGGTGGAGCCCTCCACGTGTCTCAATGGTGCACTTTCAAGAGTCAAAGCCAAAGGCGGTCCCCCAAATGAGTGCGAAGCTTCCACGTGTCCCCGATCTAAAAAGGAAATAGAGCCGGTAATTGAAAAGTCCAAGCTCGGGATAGGCCGGCAGAAGCCTCCACGTGTCATCTCGGCGCAACACCAAAGTTGGGTCCAAAGAGTGGTCCTCAAATAAGCGCCAGTCTACCATATATTGCCGTGGGACAAAGAAAAGGTCTCGTCGGCTGTTGAAAAGTCTAAACAGGGAAGAGCCGGTGGAAGGTGCCACATGTCGACTTGGCGGAACTTCAAAAATCAACTCTGGGGGCAGTTCCCAAATGAGCACTGAGCCCCATGTGTCTAGAGTCAAACATATGGCCCTGCCAAATGAAGGGGACTTAGCCAAAACACAAATAAATAGGGCAGAGCCGCGGAGGGTACCATGTGCCTCATCGGCTCAATTTCAAAGGCACGACTCAAAAGGCAGTCTCCAAATGAGGGCCAACCCGCCACATGGTCAAAGTCTGAAAAGGTAAGATTGGCTGTTGAAAAGTCCAAATGATTACAGAGGCTTCTGCGTGTCTTATCTACGTAAATTCAACGGTAAAATCTGTAGGTAGTTTCCAAATGAGTGCAAGGCCTCTATGTGTCTCGGGTCAAGCATAGTGCCTCCGCCAGTAGAAAAGACTCAGGTAGAATGCAAAGGAAATAGGAGAGCCCGTGTAAGCTGCCACATGTCAGTTTGGAAAAATTTCAAGAGCGAGATTAGGGGGCGAGATCTTCAGCAAGCGTGGGGCTACCATGTGGCCCTTGCATGGACAAACCCTTGCATATTGCCAGCCACGTTAAGCACCTGACCCGAGGACCTTCAAACAGCCATATCTTTCGACTGGGAACTTAGATTTCAACAACTCTTGAGAGAAGACTTTTTGGAAAGGTCTCGACATCCTCTACGCCATGGAAGCCTGAAACTTTAATTTTGACAAGGTTAGGTGGGTGAAAAGTAGGAAAACATATTTCATGCCATTAATGTAGGATCTGATTGCTTCAACAACCATATCAGATTTGATTTGATCCGTCATTCTTTCCTTCTCCAACAAGCCAAATAGACATGGGAAACTAGAATTAATGGATTGTAGGTAGATTTGCAGGGGGCATTCATGGTTGGTGGTTGAGCTTTTAGAGAAGAGTCTGATTTTTCTTCTTTCCCTCTCGCCTCGATGTTATATATATTATAAGACACTTCTCATTTGGGAGGGACATTCTGGGTGTGGGGAAACTTTGTAAAATTTGTTTCCCAACTCCATTTGAGTTGTAAGCCTTCTCCTATGCCTGGCAAGCGTATTTATGCCTCTGAGTAGGAATGTGATGGTCCGTGCACCTCATAGAGCAATAAAATCATGTTTTTGTGGTGTTCTTCAACCCTTTCCCATGTTTTGTTGTTTCTATGTACCTCTCCATTTTTTGTTTACTTCTTGGGCATGTATTTCACATTTGCAGGTGTAAGATGTTGTGCTTCGTGGAGTTTCGATGGCGGATTTGGATATGGGTCTATGTCACTTCTGTATGACCTCCCTCATCTCCTTTTCCACTGTTTCATCCTCCCTCAGCAGAGTATCTCACCACTTAACCTTTTTTGGTGTATTACCGCTTAGTGTAGGCTCTCTTTCACTCTCCCTCTCTCCCTAGTTCCTTGGAATGGTTAGATTAGGATATATTAGTTTGCTTGCACTGGAGTATCTTGTGACAAGTAGTTTAGGAAGCAAGAGTTGGTTTTCACTGGAGGGCCATCTCAGGTTTGCAAGTCCCACAGCTTGAGAGATGGTCCCATGTTGTGCAATCACACCGAATGCCCCACTCGCACATAAGTCCATTCGGGGGTGCTGTGATTCTGCACTAACAGGGTCAACAATTGGATTCATATCAATTTATTCATCCATAACAACATTATCATTCAATTCAATATGAACATTCATTGTAAAATCATTATTCTCAGATACATCAAATATATTTTATACAATAGATGTTCTTTGCCCTACATGAAGTTTTTGCATTCTCTTCACTTTATTAATTCTCATATTTTCCAATTGCTCCAACATCTTGTTATTGACTTTCTTCTTGTCCTTACGTCTTCTTTTGTCACCCATGATTGCAGAATAATATATTGTGGGGTAAGGGAAAGATGAACTACTCAAAATTTGCAAAGAATGTACATGAATCTGCATACTAGACAGTAATAGGACAGAAAACCCGTGAAGGAGGGGAAAAGGACATTGGGGGGCCCATAAATATGTAAAGAACATAACGCGTACACATTATTCTATTCCCATTTTCCAAGCCATGCCTCAAGGCTTGGATCTGGTTTGGATCCCCAAGCCTGAGCCATGGACCTGCACAAACACAACAATCATGTTTTTGTAGGAAAATGTAAAAATGCCTCTTCCTCCATGATAAATCAACATCAAATGATCGATTCATTTTAAAAAAATTATACTGTGACGTAGAGAAAAGTTTCTTCTTTCTAAAAATATAAATATTCAAATTTGCTGACTAATATGAGGTTTCCATATTATTTATTTTCTAACTATGCCTTTTTATATCTATTTTTTGAAGTTTAAACATGTCTATCTTTCATCGTGTATCTTTTTTTGGCTCATCGAAATTGAAAAAAAAATAGTAGCCCAAACTAGTCCTAATTCTATACATATAAAAAAAAAATCTAATTTTTGATATTTTTTTAGGTAGTTAGGGGGGGCATGGTCAGAGCTCCGTTATGTTTATAAATTTAAAATTCATGTACTATAAAAATCATAAAAAAATACTAGCTAAAAAAATCTAAAAAAAAGGGAGCGCAAACTAGATGCTCCTAGCTGTCTTTCTACCAAAGGGGTTTCAAAAATACTAAATGGTGCTAAAAAAATGGTGGGAGGCACAAAAGTCACTCTATTATGTTTTTTTAACAAAAATAGGAGCACCTATTGGTATTTTAGTTATTTGACCCAGTTGAACTTATCCGTTGTCAGTAAAATTTAGCATCTTAGAAACTAGACTCAAAATGCTATGATTCATGTTCGTACAACATCTTCCAATTTTGAGTGTAACTATTATCCATATTTTTCCCCTCGGGCAAAATATTGAATCATAACGACCCCGCACCGAAAGAACCTGAGAAATCATGTTCAGATCCTGCAAACAAATTGCAAAGGGATTCTATAATGGAAGTGGTAGGGCATGTGAAGATCAAACAACCCTGTGCAAGAGAGATTTAGAAAATGACTCTGTCGAGCTAATCCAGGCCTTAAATCTATTTAACAGGTTACAGGTGGGCTCGGAAATAGAATAACAAGGTTAGAGGTCAAGGAGCAACGTCACAAAGAAGCCAGGAACAAGAAAGGGAAGAAGCGACGAAGATTTGAGGTCTTCGGGTTCAAAACAGTTCAAAACGAGCGCAAAAATCAACTAAGTATGGAGGAGGCAGTGCAGAGAGCTACGTGTTGGAATGATGCTTCTCCAAAGTTGAATGCAAGAAAGGAAGTTCAAACAAGTGCCAAGCTTCCACGTGTTCAGAGCCCCAAAAGTTGCATGGCCATTGAAAAGTCTCGGCTAGGTCGGAAGGTGCCAGGTGTCGGCTCAGCGCAAATCCAAGATGGGAGCCCAAGGAGAAGACTCAAACTCACGTCATCCCTCCATGTAGCAAATGGTCAATAGAGGTCAAAAGGCAGACAGGGCGGGCCTAAAAAAAGGCTAAGTATAGGAGTATTGGTAGGGACTGCCATGTGTCCAAGTGGAGCATTTCCAAAGATAGATCCAAAAGCGGAGGCTTGAACAAGTGCCAATTCGCCACATAGCCCAAGGCCCGAAAAGGAAAGAAAGAGGTCGTTGAAAAGGCCAAAGACCTGCGGAGGCTTCCAAGTGTCAAGTCGACGCTCCTTCAAGGGTAAATCTTGATCGGGAGTTTCAGTGAGTGCAGAGCCTCCACGCGTCTAGTCTCTTCGAAGGGGACAGGGTCGGGTTGAATAATCAATGCATAGTGGCAGGCCGATAAGAAGTGCCAAGTGTCAAAATGGCGCTAACTCAAGGGTCGAATAGAGAGAGGGTTCTCAAATAAGCGCCAGACCGCTGCGTGTCCCCGGTCAAGAAATATGGCCCCGTCGAGAAAAGGACTTAGCAGAGAAACAAAGAAATTGAGCAGGTTGGCGGAGGAAGCCATGTGTCAGCCCCACGCCATTCCAAGAGAAAAATATAGAGGCCACCCTTAGACATGCGCCAACCAACCATGTGTCCCAACCTCAAAAGGGGGTCCATTTTTTGAGTTGGTTTTCCCGCCCTCTTGTATGGACCTGATACAAACTTCAAAGGGGCATATCTTTCGACTCAAGGCTCAAAATATTACAAACCTGACACCACTGGAAAGATCTTGACCTCACCCACGCCATGAAGATATAAAACTTTAAGTTTTGGGAGGTTAGGTGGGAGAAAAATGGAGAAACATCTTCAGGGCCATTAATGCAGGATTTATTTTTGCCCCAACAACCAGATCGGATTCGATCTTCTCTGCCATTTCCTCCTCTTTCAAGGAGCCAAACCAGTGGTTGATGCAATCAAGGCAGATTTGGGGGTAGATTTTGTAGGAGGCATTAATAGCAGTGGTTGAGCTTCGACCTACTTTTCCTGCTTCTCTCTCTTTCTTTCTTCTCTCTGATTAAATCTATAAATGCAGGGTCCGGACTCATTGTAAAGGGTTGGACATTATTTTATTTTGTAGGCTCCCTTTCCTTCTGGTAAAGGAACTCGTGGAGTTTCAAACCTCCCCTAAGAATTGTAATACTTTTCTTACCTTTCTGGCCGCTTGTAATGCATTTTATCAATCTGCAAAGCAATAAAATATGACCATGATCAATTTTAGATCCTTTCTTGTCTCATTTACTGTCATCTAGTCTTTCATTATAAATCTTGTTATCTATGCTTGATTATCATATGTATTTTGTTGGTTTGTGTCTATCAGCAAAACTAATGTTCATCATTCCTTTGGTGCATCACCTTACAACTTAGTTTGATTTCCTGCATCCCTTTTATCCCTGCCTCCTTGGTAAAACTTAGATTAGGTTTAGTAATAGGCCCTCTACAAGTTTTCACGCATGCACCTAAACAGAGGAATAGGAACCAACCTTCAATATGGAGAGTTTTTCCCATCTGCAAAGTCCCACACTTTGGGAATAACTCAATGTTATGCGAATCATACCAGATGAATATGCCTTAGAAAAGCAAATCTGTTGACTCATTTGGGGGTGTTGTGATTTTGCACTAATAATTTTGGCACGCCTGGTGGGATGAGAAGTTTCCATCTTTATTATAGTAAGATCGATGTGCACTTGTTGTGATTCTAAATTTTAAGAAGCTTTTAAGAACTGCACATCTGGCGACTCCAAAAGGGACAAAATCCACTAGTTTCAATAGTCCAAGTTTCCCAAGTTCATGAGAAGGATACAAACAAGGTCAAGAACAAGAGTAGAAGGATAGTTTGTACACATACACTTGTTTCCAGACAAAAGGAGAAGACGAAGAAGAGCCCAGAGGTCTCTATCTCTTCCATATAGAGCCTTATCAACGCCTCCTCCTAGTAGGCCATTCTTTCAATCAAGAAGGGTGCTCAGGCCAATCAGGATGGCACACTAACAACTAAATCCTTATGTCAATTTCACTAGTAGTAGCCCACTCGCTCTAAATGCACAAAATCCAGTCCCAGCGGCAGCATTAAAGAGTATCCCATATTTCACTAGAGAAAACCAGACTTGTCCCGGTGACCACGTTCAAGACATTGCAAATGTCTGTATAATCCATGAGATCGCTGAGATGGACATTGCGGTCAAGTTGCTAGCCTCTTCACTCAAGGGAAAATCTTCACAATGGTTCAGGAGCCTAGAAGCAGGCTCTATTCAATCTTGGGACCATCTATGCATAGATCTTCACAACCAGTTTGGAGAAAAGGGAGATAACCTATCCTTCCTGGAGGAGCTGACAACAATCAAGAGAGCTCCGAACGAGCAACTGACAGATTTCAACCTTAGATTTCAATGAACCTGGGACAAAATTCCAACATCAATAAAGCCCACTAATGAAGGTGCCTTCTTATACTTCCTTAGATCATTAAATTATGATATTTCTTTAATGATTCAATCAATGGGGGGCACAACCTTACTTGCAGCCTATAGCCTTTCCATAGGAGCTGAGAATCATTTGATTCAGGCTGAAAAACTTGCTCCCAGGCCATCCATACCTCTATACCTCGAGTTAAGAAACCCAGGTACCAGCCAAACACCCACATTAGCTCCTATACCCCCCAGGAATAAAATTTCAGCTGAAGCCTCCACTTCATCATCTAACACCTCAAAGGAGCTTCAGGAAGTTATGAAACAACTGCAAAACTTGGGAAATGAGATAGTAACCATTAAAAGACAGCAGGCTCAAAGTTTTAGGTCATATCAGCCTCAGGCTCAGTATCAGGCTAGACCCCCGTATCAGCGAAATAGACCACTAGCCCAGGCTGTAAATCAGAGTCAACACCAAGGGAAATCTCAAGCTGCTAGACCTTTCAGGTCATATGATCCAAACACAACTTCAACATCAAGAGCATTGGCTCCAGCACAAAATAACATGGGACAAGAATATGATTGGTGTTTCCCATGTAGTCAACCACACAATCAATTGATGTGTTTCAATGGTGCAAACCGTTGATGTGTCACAAGAACCCAGCCATGAAGAAAATTAAGGTGCTTCCTTTCCTTTCCTATGTGAGGACCTCTGCTATATAGTCTTATGTTTTCAAAATACTAAATATGTATGTGAATGCAGGGATGGACTTCCATGAGCTTTTGGATATACCTCAAGGAGATTGCCATAAATATCATGCCGATGTTTCTGTGATGGTTGTCTCTTTGGAAGGAAGAATATGGTAATATCTTGGTTCTGGGCTGTTGATTCCTCATGTTTTCAACTTTTTCTATGTAATATATTGGTTTATGGTGTAGACTTGCATCGTTAGAAGCAACTGCTAGTTATTTGTTAGACATAAAATTTAAGAAAATTACCTATTACTATTGAGGGCAAATATTGATTATTACTAAAGATCATTTATATACAAACAATTTAAATATGGGGGACTATTCCCAAGAATTAAATATCCACCAAAATCTGGTAATTTTACATTAAAACCTCTCCCATTTAATCAAACTTAATCACATAACCATCACAAAATAAATATGCACAACCTATATGTCATATATAAATAATTAATATTTAAAAATATAATTTGTAATATAAATAGTTTGTCTATTTATTTACAATTTTAAATTAGTAAAATTATGAAGTATTTGTTATTGGTTTATTTATTTACAATTTCAAATTATTTAAAATATGGAACTATAGTAATTGTAATGCGATAAAGAAACATTTATACATCATATTTGATAGATATTAATATGTTATTAAACTTGTTATATATTCTTTTTAGTGTGTTATTTTATATTTTTTAAAAATATACATAAATTTAATAGAATAAATTTGGATTTGAAAAAGTTATAATATTTTTATAAACATGTCTATGAGAGAGATTTGTGATGGTTAACAAAATACCATATTTAATTTCTAAAAAATATTGAAAGAAAATCCAACTTACAATTTTATATCTCCCTAACATCTTATTATTAAACTATAACAAAATTAAATATAGAGAGAGGAGCATTCTCTCTATATATGGAGAACCTTCTATATATTAGACTATTGTATGAAATTCAAATCTAAATCAAACATGTATGTTATGTTTTCAAACCATGAATAAATGGATCAATAGATGAAAACCAGCTAGTATACTATTACATAAATGTTTAAAATTTTGTTTATACATAAAAATAATAATGGAATGTTACCAACTTAAAAGTAACATGCTGTCCATGAACACAAGCCGTCCAATCATTAACATATACATCATTACAAGTCACCAACAGATTCATACAAAAGAGCATGATTTCCAAACCATGAATAATTAAATACCATATTTTAAGCTCAACCTCTATTAAAACAAATTAAATAGTTTACTATATCTTTTTTTTTACAAATAATAATGCTGAAGAAATAACCACCTTTGGAAAAAGACAAGAAGCCATTAACAAAAAAATTATAAAGAATTTAATAGGTTTGACACTTTTTTTTGAAACTAATAATTAGGGGCAAGGGTGTAGTCTAATGGCGGGGCTTGAGTGTTCACCAATCACCCATTAATGTTTTAATCTCCTATACTAGGGACTAATTACCCTTACATTTACATAACTGGTTGTTGGGAAGATTCATTCTACATTAACGCACCCAAATATACCAGTTTGCATAACTGATTGTTGGGAAGACTCATTCTACATTAATGCACCCAAATATACCAGATCATTGGGTCATTAACTTGTATAATATCTAATCAAATAAAAACAAGAAGATAAAGACATGAAAAGATAAAAATGATTTAAATGATGGCAAAAAGCGAAGTGAAAAGTTATTGGAATTTGATGTAATGCTAACCTAACTAGACAGAAAAATAAAATCAGTCAGTGGTGCTGATAAATTTGGTGACAGCCATGGTGCCTTCATTGACGGCGTGCTTAGAAAGCTCCCCGGGAATGATAAGTCTTGCAGCGGCCTGAATTTCCCTGGAAGTAACAGTGTTCTTGTTTGCATACTTAGCGAGTTTGCAAGCCTCGTCTGCCAAATTCTCGAAGATGTCGTTCACAAAGCTGTTCACGATCACCATGGCTTTGCTGGAAATCCCCACATCAGGATGGACTTGTTTTAACACCTTGAATATGTGGCTCTTGTATGATTCGCTATTCATTTTCTTATGTTTATACTTTTTTCCGCAGGCTCTTACTTCCACAGAAGTTGTATTTTCTACAAAAGGAGAATTCCTGCTCGGCATTTTCAGTGCCGCTGCTGCTGCGAGTTTCTTGTGCCCCTCAGAGCTTGCCCTTTCTGTCAGAGGAGATTTCACTGCTGGCATTTTCACTGTGACTGAGAGTTTCTTGTGCCTCTCAGAGCCTGCCTTTTCTGTCAAGGGAGATTTCGCTGCTGGCATTTTCACTGTGGCTGCGAGTTTCTTTTGACCGTCAGATGCTCCCTTTTCTGTTAAGGGAGATTTCACTGAGGACATTTTCATTGCGGTTACGAGTTTATTTTGTCCCTCAGAGCCTGCCTTTTCTGTCAAGGGAGATTTCACTGCGGCTACGAGTTTCTCCTGTCCCTCAGAAGCTTCCTTTTCAGTTGGTAGAGAAAATGTGTTTGACATTTTCACTGTGCCTACGAGTTTCTTCTCCATTTCACTTTGCATTTCGATAGATTTGGAGAGCTTATTTTGCACTTGAGAGACTGCCTTCTCTTTCGAGGGAAAATTGGTTGCGGGCATTTTCACTGCGGCTGCAAGTTTTTTTCCCATTTCGCTTTGCATTTCCACAGAATTGGAGAGTTTCTTTTGGGTATGGGGATTCTTCTCCGCTACTTTGGGAGCCATTGATTGCGATTCCAACAAAATCAATTGTTGAAATAGATTGAGCGTATATACATCCACACATCTGTCTCTCCTTCCTTATATATATGTAGAAATTCTTCTTTATTTCCTGTTTGTGCCGTCGGCGTGTTTATATATATATATATATATATATATATATATAAGAAGTTCGGTTTTTAAAATTGGGTGTTCAAGGGAAGACGACTAGTGCATTTATAACCTGACTAAAAATTTGCTTTAATTTGAATTTTAAAATATTTATTTAGTTCTTTAATTTTTTAAATCTATTTATTTAGATGTTATATCTAAATATTGTTGTTGTTTCGTAAACTGCATGAAGACGGTTGTGTTTTCTTTGTTGTTGTTTGTATGACACTCAAGTATGGTTTCTCGTTATTTTTTTCCAATGTTTCTATATCTTGCAAGGGAATAATGCTTGGTTATTTCTTTGAGTATGTTATTTCTTTTTAAAACATGGTATAATCCAGGTTTATTCATTGCATATGTGTATCGTTTAAGATTGGATTTTGATTTTACATAGTTCATAAACATTGTGTTTTGCAGCTTAATGTTTTCATTATATATATTTTTACGTTATGTTTCCATGGAGAAATTTAGAAACTAACACACACATTCCATGTTTAGCCATCCATCACATACACACAAAGTATTATTTTTGAAATCACATGTACACATAAATCAAGTAAATTTTAACTAGCATACCTATCTTAGATAAATGTATGTAAAACATGCCGAAAGATATCATTTTCAAGGCTCCTATTCTAGTATAGGCTCAAATTGAATATAGGCTCCTTGAGAATGATATCTCTCGATATGTTTTACATAGATTTATCTAAGATATGTATGTTAGTAGCATTCGTGGGATTTGCATTTTCCATTTACATATAATATGAATTTTTTAATTAAAATTAAATATGTAGCATTCATCACATTAAATAAAAACAAATGAAGCATTTAAAAATAGTCCAAATAGGTAATATACAATAAGATAAAATGAAAATAAAATATTCATCAGAATGTGCCATGTACTACATAGCATAACATATCAAGAAATTAGTCATTTTAAATTCATAGAAAGAAGATTTTAGTAAGTACATGCCATTATTTATCTTTTAAGGATTTCAATCTTTCTTCCTCAACTTTCTGTTTGCAATTTTTTTTTCCTTTTTTCAACTTTTCGTACGGTCATAAGTAAATGGAAAAAATATTTTTAAACATTCCAAGGAATTTTTACGAAAGATTGCCAAAAAAGTTAACCCTGTTCTTCTTCTTCTCCTATATCAATTGTATCTTTTGATAGATTCAAACCTTATGATTTGTGTATTGTTAATGCCCAAGCCAACCATAAGGGTAGTTGTTGTGTGCGTCCCCTTTGTGTTTTCCAGTAATTGGAATTGTATGTGGCGTTTTATTTTCAAATGGTACTCTAGAGTAACTATTAAACTCGACCATAACATATGTTGTTGGTTCAAGTGGGGCACTTCCAGGTTTGTATATTATACTTCGAATATACCCTAGATCTCCATTTACAAGATCCCTGCATTTATCCAAATATTGGAGGTTAACATCACCCTTACCTCCTTAACAATTAGTAATTCCACATCAAGTTCATTGTTTTGACCTTCTACTGGAGCGTTGGATAACCTAATTTGGTTGCAATGCTATGTGCAATAAGTCTTTTAAGTGAATGCAATTTTTTGTTGTTGTGGTTATTCACATTATCTTTTATGGAAAATAAATGAATGCTATTGTCGAATTATTCATTACCAATGTTATCTATTATATCATTGGTTCTTGTCGTCAATAACTTCCAATCATTAATTGTTGGATTTGCATATCTTAGATTTGAGAAGTTGAAAAAACCTTATTTGATCCTCACTTTCTGCTTCATGTCTACATATCTATCCAAAGTAATAAGTAATATAAATTCTTCCCACAATCGTTTTACACATAGGTGTTACTATCATATGGTGGTCTATCACCAACAAGTGGCAATTGTCTTGAATCTCTGACCAAAATCATAGATATTCCTCCAAAAATCATATTTGAATTTTTGGGAAATGCTTAACGAAGCTGTGAGTTTGTGTTTTGTAGCATATTTTTTCATTTTTCTTGTCGACATCTATTACATACAAGGCCTTCAGGGGTTCGAGAAACATTTATTCCAATATAACTTTCTTGACAAATGTATCACATGCTTGGTGAAGTAAGATTATCTAGACAATCTTGAAAAATCATTTGAAAAGTATTCAAATTATTTTCCCCCAAGCATTCCATTGGGATTAGTTATACTTTGTTCTCTTTCAATTTGTGAATCTTCCATTTGTCTTCTTCTTCTAGGTTGCAATCTCGATTCCTCTTCTAGATCATTATTTTGTAAGTTGTTTCTAACATCAACATCCATTGTATGTCAAGGTGCATTCTTAGGTGTTTTGAGCACACAATCTATCGACACTGAATTTAATTCTTCTGAATTGACATGAACATTAATATTTAATCGATGATAGTACCTTTGAGATGCTTCACGATTTCATTCTTATATTTCTTGTCTTTCAGACTCAGTTAGTTGATTTGAATGCATATATAAATTGTCTTTGTATTCTTCTTCTCAACACATATTGATTATCTTGAGATGTATGTGCACAAATTCTTCTCATCGTATTAGCGTGGTCTCAAATTTGTGTTTCCAATTCTTCAACTCTCAATTCGGATTTGCGTGTAACAGATCTTCGTCTATCATTAACATTTGGTTACTTTTTAGTTCCTCTTTTTGTGCATCTGTCATTTGTTTTCGTTGTCATCTTCAATATTCTCTTTGACATTCTCTTCATTGTTCTTTATTTCCAAATTGCAATCTTGGTCAAGCCATATGCTCAAAATATTTGAAAAGAAATAGTTATAGTGAGCGTATACTATTTGAGACTCCTCTTACAATTATAATAAAAAATGAGATAAAAATAAATTTATTACTTGTAGAGTAGAATTCCATAAAATTTGAACATGCATTACTAACCAAGCAATGATGTTTCTTAATCACGCACATATATAAACATGTGCTTTGTGATATATTAGCTCATTACTCATTTAAATAGAAGAAAGATAAATATGATAAAATCATCATTATAAATAGTAAGAAAAAATAATATAATTCTTAATTACTTTGAGTTATTTAAATTTATTTTAAAATATCAGACAATTTAAGTGTATATTAAATTTATTATATAATAAGAAATTTCTAATGTAGCTAATATAGCGGTTATAATTATACTAGATAATATCAAATAATACTATTATGTATAATATTTATATAATAATGTTTTTATATATCCAATAAAATTGATGTACTACAAATATTTTATAATACATAATCTATCATTTGTAGATATCTAGTATATTTGATGTCATTAGAATATCTAATATATTTAATGTCATTAAAATATAAAAGAGATCTTTAAATATTTGAGATAAATTATTTTCTATTTAATATATAATATTCATGTTATATGCTTTATATTTAAAATATTCTTTAAATAATATATAACATATATTTAATATGTTGAATGAACATTTTCTAAACCCTAAAATATATCTTGAAAAAATCGCGTGTTATAAAATCACCATATGCACAAACAAATAAATAAATTATAAACCCTATAAATTCTAAAATATTTATTTAATAAAAAAATACTTAAAGATTCTATATTGTTTGACGAGTTTTCTGCTCCTATCTCAAGTTAATGAAACGATATGCAAGAAAACAAGAAACTCCAAAATATGGGAGGGTTTAAGGTTACCTCTGAGATGTGTGATGATGATGAATGAGATATGAGTGCAAAGATCCTCTCCGCAGTGAGCTCGATAACCTACATAACAACAGGACAACAAGACAAGAAAAAGATTAGTAGATTAAATGGTGGGTTGTCAATGATGACTATAGTAGAGAAAATCAAAATATGTGAAAATAATGCATCTGGAACTGATTCTGAAATGATGTAGAAGTCCTGGATCTGATGTAGAGGCACATGAAATAGAAATGATGTAAATTATAGAGAAATATAATGGATGTAGATCAGGTCGATGAAGATTGGGAGCAAATATGGGAGAGTTGATGACGATTGGGACATAAAAGATGAGATTTGGGTTGCTAGATAGGTGGATCACAGAGATAGAGAGATCTGACTATTGTAGAGGATGGGAAACATGTGGCAGAGGGGACATAATGCAGAAAAGAGACTGACATAGATCAAGTTGACGAAAACCAGGGTAGAATCAACAACGATAGGGGCTAGATTAGGGTTTGTTAAAGCTTGATAGATGGCCAAGGGATTATAAGAAAGAGACAAGGATGGCTGATAATATGATAGATCTCCAAGATGATGAGAAAATCTATAAAGTTGATGAAAAGAAGAGAAGGAAACAAGAAAAGCTCGCAAGAAAAATTCCAAGCTTTAGATCTCAAAAATGATTGACGAGGGCTCCAAGATAGCTTCAAAACGCTGATAGTAGCTCACAAGAAGAGAAGGAAACAAGAAAAGCTCGCAAGAAAGTTGAATACCCAAAATTTCATCCTTTTGGAAGAGGGCAGATGATGCTATATTTATAGATTAACGTTGACTGCATAGGATCACTGATTTGGGCAGTGCAAATGATGCATAACTTGAGACAAAAGGCCTTATTAGGGTTTTAGGTTATTTAGGCGTGTTAGGTTTGCATAGGGATGATAAAAGTTGTTGGAGGGTGGAAAGGAATTAAATGAGGGTAGATGAGAGTCTAAGGAGGATAAATAAGGGGCTTATAGATGTGATTAAAAGGGTAAGCATGTTTAGGGTGATTGAATGTGATTAGGGGGGAAAATGATGGGTAAAATAATGATGGGATCAAGAAATTAAGAGGATTACCGAGGGTTTAGGAGGGAGGTGGGAATTTGAATAGGATAAGGGGTGCAAGTGCACATGATGACGAAGAAGGGGAGTGAATGCAGGATGAGGGAAAAACAAACCTAAATTCAGTGTCTACATTTGCACCTTTTTTTGAGTGGCTTGTGTTAAGAAAACCATGAGAAAAAAACTAGAAGTGATAGAAAATGATGGATGACGTGCTCCTCCTCAAACTAAGGATCACTGACATGAAGAAGAATTGATGGCTAGGTCAAAAGAGATAGATAGAGGAAGAGAGGAAAAGGATAGAAAAGATGAGGAAAGATTCCCCAAGTGGAGGGTGATGCGACCTTTGCAGAAAGGAGAGGATAAACAAGAAAATAAAAAAAATGCGGTGATCTTGGAAAAACAACGATAGGTAACATAACACGGCATCAATGGAGGTGGTGTTAATGTCCCATGGAAGTGATTCATATTATGGTTGTATGGATTCTTAGAGGCATGGATAAACATTCTGCATTGATGATGATGATGTGTTGATTAGCTTATATATATACTGACATTCTGAATTTCCGTCGTATTGACTATGTTTTGGTGTTTGAACTAATCTTGTGATCTCACTGATATTGATGAAATGGTAGAATTGAGATGTTTTTGAAATGATAAACAAATGATAGCATTTCTTAGCTTGGATGATGACTTCATGATATGATGATGTTTATTGATGGATGTGCATGTATTTTATTATTGATGTATTTGATGCGGCCACGAGGCCGAAGGAGGTATTGTTTGATTTTTGTAGGTGATTGTATCACAACAAACAAAAGGGGGATATGAGACCAACCATAGTGGAATATTGGATGGATACAATGAAGGTCACCATGGCATCTTTATGTTCAGTTTTATTGTTGTGTGTTGTTAGATTGTTAGGAGGTCCCCATGGGGGGATGACCTCAAATTGTGACCATGGGCTATGTGTGTTTTTCCCCTTTCCTTTTTATTATTTGTGGAGTATGTGATTTATTTTGTAATGTAATTCACTTTATTATTGTTGAAATTACTCTTATTTAAGTTTATTAATTATGTTTATTAAGTTAATTTTGGGATGTGACCAAGGGGTATTTAATTTTGGTAGATTTTCCTTGATTTTATTTTGATTTGAAAGGATTTTTATTGATTTAAGTGTTGTGTACTCAACCTTGCATGTCAAAATTCGAAATTTGAGGCTTAAGGGCCATTTTTGGAGGCTTGTGGGACAAGTTAAGCTTGTCCCACACCTCTTAAATTCATCTACCAACTATACCTATGAGTTAAGAGGTCAAAAATAGACCGCAATATGTGATTTGTACGATAAAAGGTGATATTTATTGCACTTTCTTACATGGGTTTTTAAGTGTGTGTAAGAGGTTTGTCATTTCCTCAACCACCAATTTATTAACCTTGGGTTTGATGTTTTACTTGGTGATGTGGAGTTGAGGAGAAGTGATGTGGCATCCTACATGGAGCCACCTCACCCTCCTCTCCTCTTTTTCTATATATGCAAGTTAATTTGATGGTTTTGGGGTTACTTCATTTTGTTGTGCATGGTTATTTTGGAGTTTTAGCTTGAGTTGCTTGCTTGGGAGTCTTGGAGCTTGCTTGGATTTGGGCTTGAGCTTGGAAGGAGCTTAGAGTTGTGATTTTGGATCAAGTTTCTTGCAATGGCAAGGTAGGAACTTCACCCATGCAATTTATTTTTAATATGTGTGTGTATGTAAATAAATGAATGTTGTGTGTGTGCTTATTTTGGGCTTGGGTAGTATGGCCTTAAGTATGGTGTAGGAGAAGGTTTATGGGGATATTTTGGAGGGAGGCATAAGAGTATTGTTGCACATTTTGGGAGGGAGTTGGGTTGGGTGCCCCACCTTTTAGATAAGAAAAATGCTTACTTATCTTATATGTTTTATTTGAGGGAGGCATAAGAGATTATGGGAGGCATAAGAGATTGAGGGAGGCATAAGAGAATTTGAGGGAGGCATAAGAGTCTTGTTTGGGTGTGTTTTTGTTTTTGGAGGCTTCAAGGTGGGCACCTAATCCCATTGGGAGGCATAAGTGATTTCCCCATAGTTCCTTGCTCCATTGGCTTAGAGTTTTCAAGCCTTGTTTGGAAAAGTTGCATTCTTTGATATTGTTATTTTTGTGCTTGTGTGTGTGTTGGAATATTGTTGGCATGTGTGTTGTAATGTGGAAGCATTTGTGAAAGTTGTCATTGGTTGTATCCATTTCTTATTGCTCTATGGTTGGGGCTCGGGGGCCAATGAGGAGGATAGCTTCTTCTCCTCATTGGATTATTGGTTGGGTGGAGAGCATTGCCTACTCCCCCTTCTTTGTTGTTGTGTTTGAAGTTGAAGGAAAATGGTGGAGCTCAAGTTGAAGTCTTGGACATAGTGCATCTTGTAGAAGACAAAGAAGGAATCCTACATTTGTAAAATTTAGCCATGTTGTTTCCACTTAGAGTGGAAGGCTTGTAATTCTTGCATTTTAAAAGAAAGCCTTGTAAATTCTATTTATCAAGTTACAATGTTGTAGTTGAAAGGAATAAGCTTAAGTTGTATTTTTGGTTGGAAATGAAACTCTCCAAATTCTGGATTTTATTCAAGTTGTAATATGTATTCTTTGGAAAGGAATGATGTTGTTATAAAGAAAGTGTTGTTGAGTTCTTTGGATTGTATTGTTGCAAGCTTGAAATGGAAAAAGTTATTTAAGTGTGTTGTATCTCTTTTTTTCCAAAAATAGTATATGAGAAAAGAATGAATTGAAGTTGATGTTATACTCAAACTTCTACATTTTATTGAAAGAAGGAAAAATGTTAACAAATTTAGTGTTTTAATCAAGAAATGAGATTTGATTTCTTTTCATAGTTATAATTTTTTTAAAAATAGTTTAGTAAACTATATATGATATATATATATATATATATATCACTTGGTATATATATTCTTATATATATCCATTTTTAGAACATTCTGCCTCACACAGTGATCAATACTGGTACGCTTAACCTAGTGTCGGTAGTTCTTGTACCTGACATCGGTCACTTGTATAATGTTACAGTTTTATAAAATTTGATTTCAACTTAAGTTTAACAATTTATTGCTTAGAAAACATATACAGCAACTGTGGAACCTTACTTATCTATTTAAAGATTCATCTAAATGAATAAATCTAAAAATATCCATTTTGTACTTATGTTATTTAAATATATCAAATCTACAGTAACCAACATTCGGCTACTGTACCGGTGTCGGACAATCCTATGACTGGCACCGGTTACTGGAAACTCTATGCAAATCACACTTTTAACTTTAAACTTAGAAACTCTTACTTTCTGTGTAATCCAGAGCATTCAACGACTGTAATAAACTTTAAAATGACATAAGAATGTATACAGATGAATATATCTGAGGATATATTCATTTGTATACAGTATTTTTTTTAAATTTTACCAGATTTTTAGAACCAGCACTGGTAGTGGAACTGGTGTCGGTAGCCAGTGCGTACCCATGGCCGATCAAGTGACCACCACCGGTCCCTGTGCATGGAAATAATTTTTAAAAAATGTGATTTTGGACCAAACCAGTGGATTTAATGAAATAAAACTTGAACAAATGTAGATCTAATGATCTACAAGCATATATACATGTATATACATATATACACTCATGTATATATGTATATAATAAATGTGTATACACTTAGATCCTTGAAATGGGTTTTCCCCAAATGTAACTCAAGAAAATGAGAACCATTAAACAACTTCAACCAAATTTGTGGATGAATCCTTCCAATAGAATGAATGAAAATAACTACACTCTACAAGATGTATGTAAACAAATAAGTGGGCCAAATGGGGAAGGATCTTTCCTTCCAATGCAATACTAAAACCTAGAGGAAATTCCTCCATGGTTTCTCTCATACTTTCATGGCTTCCTCTCCTCCAACCTGCAAACAAAGAAAGGAAAAGAGGGAAAATGAGGAAACTAGGGAAAGAAAAAGGTTAAAAGGAATTCATAAGGATGATTAGGGTTAGAATGAAAACCTAAGATCTAAGGGCCTAAAATGAATCAATCTAAGGGTAGGGAATCAATCCTACAACTTTTAGGTGAGGGTATTTTATGGGAATATATGTTTTAATTAAATGTATGTGTAATTTGTGAATGGGGCCACTTAGGGCCTTAGTGTTTTAAGTTAAAATGTAACCCTCTTATTATGGTTTAGTAAATAATTAAATGGAATTAAAACTATAGTAACTAAATAATGGTATTGTGAATGGACATTAAAGCTAATGACTTAAGGGGATTAATTTAACCAAGGGTAAATGTTATAAGTGTGGAGTATGGATATTAATTGCTTAAAGGAATTAAACTTAAACTAAACAAAGGAATTAATGGATGCATTGCTAGAAGATTATAACCTGGAAATAACTTTAGAAATAGATTAATAATATTTAATTATTAATCTAGGTTGGATCAACCTAATGTAATGTAGAAAATTATTGGTAGGAGTTAATTAAATGTACTCTAGGGTTTAACACCCTTGCAACCCTTTTAAACAAAAAAATCAACAGTTTCCTAAGTAATTATTTAAGATTTAATGTGGTTTGGAACGTCGAAAATGTGGGTGTTACACTTGGTATCAGAGCCGTGGGTTCAACGCTTGGACCATTGGCACACTTGGAAACAAAAAGTAAACTTAGCACAACTCTAACACTTAGAACACATGACATTGTGATAACTTGAAACGTAGAAACTTAGAAAAATGAAACAAAACCTAGATGATGATGAACTAACTCTCACCTTGGTCTGTTCAGGAGGCACAGACTAGATGATGAGTTCTTGCACGTCGAGTTAGATATACCACCCCAGAGTAGGAAATGTTTCCACTATACTACCATAGATTTTACAGACCTTACAGGAGGTCAATGCAGCTATACGAGGTGGAGCAGTAGGGGAACGACCTAGCCAACATGATAGGGAGCCATCACATGAGGCTCAACACCCTTCATGGCACAGTGAGGAGCATAGAGCAGAGAACTCCCATGTGGAGTCAGCTAGACCAAATTCACCTCAGAGGGGACATGGAGATAGGGCTACAAGACATAGAGAGAGATCTAGGAGCCCTAGACAAAGAGATGATCATGATGAGAGACCTAGAGACAGACAATCTATAAGCAGATCACATCAGAGAGATTCTGAAACTCCATCCATCTCAATTCACTCGAGACACTGGGGGATTTCAGGAAGAGGCATGGTTGGTTAGCTTGAGTGGATGCTTCAAGCTATGTCCATGTACCAGCAACATGAAGGCTCATGTTTCCATCCACCTTTTGAGAGATGGAAATGGGGTTTGGTGGAGGACTGAGGAGAAGAAGCTCCATGTGGATTCAGAGACAGTTACATGGGAGCTCTTTGAGGAGTGTTTCAGGAGTCGATACTTGTCTAGATGATTTATACAACAGAGGATCGATGAGTTTCATGATCTGTGACAGGCTAACATGACAGTGGCAAAGTATGAGAGTAGGTTTTTGGATTTTCTTTAGTATATTGACTACATACAGGATGAGCATGTCAGGATCCATAGGTTCATCAGGGGCCTGAACCTAGATTTGGGAGGGGCAGTACACATTCATTGTCCACAGACTTTAGTTGAGGCCATAGAGAAGGCCTACATTTCAGAGGAGACTAGGGGGAAGACACAGTAGGCTAGAGATAGAGTGAGGAGTCCATATTCAACAGATAGGACAGGATAGTCAGGTCGAGGGGGTCTGCTCCTCCTCCTCATGGTGGACATGGTTCAACACAGTCTTCTTTCAGACCACCACAATAGCCACAACAACAACAGTACTCATCCACCATATAGACCTCCACAGAGAGTTGATGCACAGAGGGGATGGAGTATGGGGCCTCCTCCTAGGGGACCCATCAGGACTCAGGCACCACTGAGAGATCAGTTTTCTAGATCTGCTAGCTCAGCAACAATGGCCACAACAGTCCATGGTAGGATCATCGAGATCCATGACACAGACCACTAGAGTACCTGTAGGAGCTGCATCTCATTGGAGGGGACTAGGTAGTTGTTATGGATGTGGTGTACAGGGGCATCATTGGAGAGAGTGTCCACAGAACCCTAATAACAAGGGTAAGGGACCTATTTCAGAGCCTACAGTGGGTGATATGGCTAGGAGCCACAAGATTTATGTTGCAGTCGAGAACCACAAGGCTGAGCACCAGGGCACAATGATTGAGACTTCAGGTAGCATTGGTGGTATTTCTACCTCTATCTTATTTGATTCAGGCTCCTCAGATTCTTTTATTTCTCCATCATTAGTAGAGTGATGCAGGCTGGTGGTAGTTAGGTAGGGCCTTAGTTGGGATGTTGAGATGGCTTCTGGAGCCAAGCTCTCAGTGGACTCCTTAGTTAAGGAGTGTGTAGTTGACCTAGGACCCTTTACCATGACTTTGGATCTTTGTATCCTTCCCTTGGGTTCATATGGAGTTATCTTGGGCATGGACTGGTTATCTACCCACAGAGCTAGAGTAGATTGTTACAACAAGGTTATATCTTGTGTTGATGATTTGGGAGTTGAGTCAGTGATTGTTGGAGTTAGGAGACCTATATCCATTCATACCATATCCATTATGTAACTTAAGTAGTGTGCACGATGAGGTTAACAGTTGTATGCTATCACTGTTAGTGACATGTCAGAGGATGAGTCTAGTGGGCCGTCACTTGATGATCACCCTATTTTGAGGGAGTTTTCGGATGTTTTTCCTAGTGAGTTTCCATTTTTACCTCCCCCACGTGAGATAGAATTTCATATTGATTTGGTTCCTGGAGCAGAGCCTATCTCATGTGCGCCATATAGGATGACTACCCCTGAGCTTTGTGAGCTCAAGTTGTAGCTGGAGGGCCTTCTTGAGAAAGGCCTAATTCATCCTAGTGTATCTCCTTGGGGTGCACCAGTGATTTTTGTGAAGAAGAAGGATGGATCCTTGAGATTGTGTATTGATTACCACCAGCTGAACAAAGTAATGATCAAGAATCGTTACCCCCTTCCACACATTGATGACTTGTTTGATCAGATGAAGGGGGCCACAATATTTTCCACAATAGATCTTAAGTATGGTTACCATCAACTGAGGATCACGGAGGTAGATATTCATAAGATAACCTTCCGTACAAGATATGACCACTATGAGTTCACGGTTGTGCCATTCGGTTTGATGAATGCCCCCACAGTGTTCATGAGTTTAATGAATGGGGTATTTAGGAAATTTTTAGATCACTTCATGCTCATATTCCTTGATGACATATTGATATACTCACGCACATGTGAGGAGCATGAGGAGCACCTTCGACATGTTCTACAGTGTCTTCATGAGTAGTAACTTTATGGGAACCTAGAGAAGTGTGCATTCTTTCAGTCTGAGGTTCAGTATCTTGGCCACATTATTTCTGGGGAAGGTATCGTAGTCGATCCTTCCAAGATTAGAGCTATTATGGATTGGCCAGTACTGACTAGTGTGACCGAGGTGCATGGTTTCATGGGATTGGCAGGCTACTATAGGAGATTTGTTAAGGAATTCTCTTGGATTGCGCAACCCATCACTTCCCTTCAGCGGAAAGGGAAGAAGTTTGTTTGGTCAGATAGATGTGAGAAGGCCTTCAAGACACTGAAGGAATGCCTTATGAAAACACCTATTCTAGCAGTGCCAGATCCACAGAGGGATTTCTTCATGTGTACAGATGCTTCTTTGGCAGGATTAGGAGGTGTTTTGATGTAGGATGGCCATGTAGTTTCCTTTGAGTCTCACAAACTCAAGGATTATGAGCTCAATTATCTGACTCATGACCTTGAGCTTGTGGCAGTGGTACATGCTTTGGTGCGTTGGTGTCATTTCCTTTTAGGTAGGAGATTCATTCTCAGGACTGATCACTTGAGCCTACGATATCTCTTCACACAGCCCAATCTCAATGCCCGTCAATGACGTTGGATGGAGCTTCTTTGTGAGTATGACATGGAGATTGAGCATGTGAAGGGGAAGGAGAATGTGGTTGCAGATGCTTTGAGTCATCAGAGGCATTTGGTTATGGCTACTTCAGTGGATACAGACTTACGGAGCAGGATATTACAAGTAGCTTCCACATGACAACTTCTACCTTTCAGCTAGAGAAAAGATTGAGTCTCAAAGACCCCTTGAGGGGAAGTTTGATGGATTCAAATTGGATAAATATGGACTTCTCAGACACAGAGGTCAGATCTATGTACCTAGGGATGGAGGTTTGAGACAGGATATTTTCAAGAGGCTTATTGGGCACCTTATTCAGCCCATCTAGGGGTAAAGAAGATGCACACCACTTTGAGACAATTATATCATTGGAGAGGAATTCGGAGATATGTAGCTCATTTTTTGTCTTGTTGTTTGGAGTGTCAGAGGGTGAAGGCCGAGCATCAACATCCAACTGGCCTTCTTTACCCTCATGCCATACCAGAGTGGAAATGGGACACCATTTCCATGGATTTCATAGTAGGGCTACCTATGTCGAGATACCACCATGATGCCATCATGGTCACAGTGGATAGATTGACGAAAGTGGCTCATTTTTCTCTGGTAAAGACCACCTATACAACTAGTGCAGTGGCATGAGTATACTTTGATGATATTATCAGACTGCATGGGATTCCATGGAAGATCATTTGTGACCGCGATCCCTTGTACACATCACATTTTTGGACTACCATGCATTATGCTCTTGGGAAAACATTAATTTTAGTACAACCTATCACCCAGAGACAGATGGTCAGACAAAGTGGGTGAACCAGATTTTAGAGGACATGCTTTTAGATGTACATCATGGATAATCATTCAAGATGGGAGGAGTATTTGTACTTGGTTGATTTTTCCTACCAAAAAAAATTTTAGAGTTCTATTGGCATGGCACCTTTTCAGGCTTTATATGGAAGAGAGTGCAGGACTCCATTGAATTAGGACAAGTTAGAGGATAGGGTATCTCTTGGGCCAGCTATGTTGCCGGACATGGAGTAGCAAGTTATCTTGATTAGACAAAGATTACAGGAGGCACAAGATAGATAAAAGAAGTATGTAGATCAGAGGAGAGTTGACCATAGTTTTGAGGTTGGCACGAAGGTGTTTCTTCATGTCAGACCTCATAAGAGCCCTATCCATTACAGAAAAGGCTCTAAGCTAGCTCCTAGATTTGTGGGTCCATTTGAGATCTTGGAGTGGATTGGTCCCTTAGCCTACCACTTAGCCTTGCCACCCAACTTGTCTCACATCCATGATGTGTTCCATGTTTCTGTTCTTAGGAGATACATTCCAGATCCTTCTCATGTATTGGATTGGACCACATTGTAGGTGTAGGAGTAGGGACATGTGATGGTGGAGCCCATGCACATTATAGAGCATAGGACCCTGGGCCTTCGAGGCCATGAGATTGATCAGTGTGCATGTCCAGTGGGATAAGGTATGATGAGACTACAACTACATGAGAGGACGCTACTTTGTTATGGGATCAATTTCCACACCTATTTCAGTGACTTCCAGGAGGAAGTTGAGTCTAAGGGGAGGGGGATGTAGTGCCCACTCCTCTTCGACACTTATCATATTTTTATTTTGATTACTGTGGACTATAGACATGGAATTTACTATGTTATTTTGGTTTAACATGATGATATATGGTAGAGATCTTCTGACTATTAGACATGAGGTTTTGATTCATATTATGGTTGCATGGATTCTTAGAGGTATGGATAAACCCCATGTCCATTGAAAGGTGAAATTTGATATTCCAAGAGTGAATGCCTCATACATGACATTAAATAAATCTCCCATGTAACCATAGCTAAGGAAATCTTTAATATTTGTTTCATAACACACTTGATTCATCAAATTTTGTAAATTTGAGGGCTTGTCCAAGTGCACCTCAAAGTTATTGTTGCTCATGAATTGTACAGTTCTTCATATTGTTGGGTAGGAGACCTAAAGGTAGGCCATACAATTCTAAAAAATCATAGATTTTTCTAGGGTTATAAGAGGAAATAAAGCACAAGGCCTCCTTAAAATCCATAGAGAAATAGAAGTGAAATTAAAAGGAAAAGGCATGAATTCTAGTTTCCATGACTAAAATACTATTTATGAAAAAATGAAATTACTACAGTACATGTATCATTTGATAATGGGTGAATTTGTGATGCAATCTAAGGAAGAAAGTGGGTGTGGGAGAAAGTGTGATCTCAATCTCAAAACCCACGAGAGTTGAGTTGTGGCATCAAATACATGTAGCTTGCCTAGAATCGAGTTTCGAACATAGGAAATAGAGTAGATTTAAAGCACAAGTCCGAGCTTGTAATGCCACTCCTCTTAGACACTTACAAATACTATGATTTTGAGTATTTTGATTGAGACATTGACATTATGATTATTATGTTTTGATTAAGCAGATGATAGACTATAATTTTGACATTTGGATTATCAATATGTTTTGATTCATATTTATGGATTATGATATGCTAACTAACATTGGCGGACATTTTTATACATGTTGAATTGCATTGTTCTCATTTTATATTGACATATTATATTCGTAACGTATTGTTTATGTTTTGATGTTTGGACTAGTCTTTGATATCATTGATATAGTGGAAATTATAGAATTGAAATGCTAGAAAAAAGGAAAATAATTGATAACATTTCTTAGCTTTGATGATGATCTAGTTACATGATATGATGATGTTTATTGATGGATGTGCGTGTATTTTATTGTTGATGTAGTTGATGTGGCTATGAGACTGAAGAGGTGTTTTTTAGATTTGGTAGGAAACTATATCACAACAAACAAGAGGTGGTTAGGAGACTAACCATAGAAGAATATTGGATGGATGCAACGAAGGTCACCATGGCATCTTTCTGTTCAGTTATGTTATTGTGTGTTGATAGGTTGTTAGGAGGTTCCCATGGGGGGATGACCTCAAAATGTGACCATGGGCTATGAATTCTTTCTCTTTTCTTTATTATTATTATTTTTGGAGTATATGATTTATTATTGTATTGTATATTGTACTTTATTATTATTAATTAATGTGCTCTTAGTTATGTTGATTAATCATGCTAATTAAATTATTTTTGGATGTGACAAATGGGCATTTATTGAGGTAGGTTTTACTTTTGATCTTTCAATTTGATTTGGATTCTAATTGATTTGAATATTGTGCATTCAAATCATCCCTCAAATCCCGAATTTTGACTTTGGAGCCATTTTTGGAATGGGACAAGTTAAGCTTTTCCCACACCTCTTAATCTCACCCACCCATCATACTTATGACATGAGGGGTCAAAATTAGGCCTCTTTATGTGATTTTTAAATAAAAAGGAGTAATCAATGTCACTTTTTTAACTTACCCTCCAAATTGTGTCCTTTGAAAATGGGAGTAGTGGGTTGTGTGGTGGAGGAAATTTTCACATCCTCACCCACCCACTTATGAGTCTTGAATTTGTTTTTGACTTGGAAGAGTGGATTGGAGGTAAGTGATGTGACATCCTACATGGATACACATCACCCTCCTCTCCACATTTTCTATTTATTGGAGTAATTTTAGAGTTTTGGGGGGTTACTTGATTTAGCTGTGCACTTCTATTTTGGAGATTTGGCTTGAGTTGCTTGTTTGGAGTCTTAGAGCTTGTTTGGATTTGGGCTTGAGCTTGGAAGGAGCTTAGAGTTGTGATTTTGGATCAAAGGTTCTTGTAATGATGAGGTAGGAACTTAAACCTTGCAATTTCATTTTATTATATGTATGTTGTTTGTAAAATGAATGTTTGTGTGTCCTTGTTTGGGACTTGGGTAGTATGGCCTTAAGGATGGTGTAGGAGAAGGAATATGGGGATATTTTGAGGGAGGGATAAGAGTATTGTTTGCATATTTTGGAGGGAGTTTGGGTTGGGTTTCCCACCATTTTAATATAAGATATTTTTACTTATCTTTGTATGAAATAATGGAGGGAGTGATAAGAGTATGAGGGAGTAATAAGAGTTTGAGTTGGAGGAATATGAATTTGGTTTATGTGTGGGTGAAATTATTTGGAGGCCTTTAAGCTGGACGTTTAACCGATTGGGAGACATAAGTGATTTCCCCATATTTCCTTACTCCCTTTGCTTAAAGTTTTAAGCCTTGTTTTGGAAAAGTTACATTCTTTTGGTGTTAATTTTTGCTTCTACGTGTATTAAAAGATTATTGGCATGTGTGTTATAATGTGGAAGCATTTTTGAAAGTTTCCATTGGTTGTATCCATTCCTTATTTCTCTATGGTTGGGGCTCGGGGGCCATTGGAAAGGAATGGTGTTGTTATAAAGAAAGTGTTGTTGAGTTCTTTGGATTGTATTTTTGGAAGCTTGAAATGGAAAAATGTGTTATTTAAGTGCGTTGTATCTCTTTTTGCTCCCCAAATAGTATATGTGAAAATAATTAATTGAAGTTGATGTTATACTCAAACTTCTACATTTTCTTGCAAGAAAAAAATATTACAAATTTACTGTTTTAATCAAGAAATGAGATTTGATTACTTTTCATAGTTACAATTTGTTTTAAAATAATTTAGTAAACTGAGATCTTTATATATATATATCACTTCGTATATATATTCTTATAAATATCCATTTTTAGAACATTCTGCCTCACACAGTGACTGATACCGGTAGGCTTAACCGGTGTCGGTAGTTCTTGTACCGACATCGATCATTGTATAATGTTGTAGTTTTATATAATTCGACTTTTAACTTAAGTTTAACGATTATTGTTTAGAAAACGTTGCTCAACATCTGTGGAACCTTACGTATCTATTTAAAGATTCGTCTAAATGTTTAAACCCAAAATATTAATAAGTTTACTTAGGTTTTTGAATTATATCGAATCTACAGTAACCACCGTCGGCTACTATACTGTGTCGGCATGGATGTTACCGGCACCAGTTACTGGAAACTGTACGCAAATCACACTTTCAACTCCAAACGTAGAAACTCTTACTTTCTGTGTAAGCCAAAGCATTCAACGACTATAATAAACTTTAAAAGGACATACAAATGCATACCAATGAATATATATATGAGGATATATTCGTTTGTATTAATTGTTTTTTTGAAATTTTCTAGATTTTCCGGAACATGTGTCAGTAGTTAGTGCATACCGCGGCCGGTCAAGCGACCACCACCAGTCGCCTGTGCGTGGAAACAATTTTGTGAAAATGTGATTTTGGACCCAACCAATAGATTTATTGAACTAAAAATTAAACAAAATGTAGACCTAATGATCTACAAGTATATGTATATGTATATACATAAATACACTCATGTATATATGTATATAAATGTGTATACACTTAGAAAAATGAAATGGGATTTCCCCAAATGCAACTCAAGAAAATAAGAACCATTAAACAATTTCAACCATATTTGTGGTTGGATCCTTCCAATTAAATGAATGAAAATAACTGCACTCTATAAGATCTATGTAAACAAATAAGTGAGCCAAATGGGGAAGGATCTTTCCTTCCATTGCAATACTAAAACCAAGAGGAAATTCCTCCATGGTCTATCCCATGCTTTCATGGCTTTCCCTCCTCTAACCTGAAAACAAAGAAAAAAAGGAGAACAAATGAGGAAACTAGGGCAAGATAAAGGTTAAAAGGAATTCATAAGGATGATTAGGGTTAGAATGAAAACCTAAGATCTAAGGGCCTAAAATGAATCAATCTAAGGGTAGGGAATCAATCCTACAACTTTTAGGTAAGGGTATTTTATGGGAATATATGTTTTAATTAAATGTAGGTGTAATTTGTGAATGGTGCCACTTAGTGCATTAGTGTTTTAAGTTGAAATGTAACCCTCTTAGTATGGTTTAGTAAATAATTAAATGACATTAAACTATAGTAACTAAATAATAGTATTGTGAATGGACATTAAAGATAATGTCTTAAGGGGATTAATTTAACCACGGATAAATGTCATAAGTGTGGAGTATGGATATTAATTGCTTAAAAGAACTAAACTTAAACTAAGAAAGGAATTTATGGATGCATTGCTAGAATATTATAATCGGATATAACTTTAGAAATAGATTAATAATATTTAATTATTAACCTAGGCTAGATCAACATAAGATAATGTAGAAATTATTGGTAGGAGTTAATTAAATGTACTCTAGGGTTTAACACCCTTGCAACCCTTTTAAAAAAATTCTGTAATTTCCTAAGTATTTATTTAAGGTTTAATGTGTTTTGGAACGTCGAAAATGTGGGAATTACAACATGAGCCCTAGAAACACATCAGTACCTCAATGAAGGTGATGTTAATGTCCTACGAACCCTTGAGTCAGAAAATATCACTACAAGATCGAGGGAATCCAATGGTAATCCACTCAGATAGATGTGCAAACTATGGGACCAATGGGTCAAAGGCATATGTTAAAAGCATGCACAAAAATGTTAGGATAGTCAAGATAATGGTCTGATAGGATGTTAGTCAACAAAGTGGGGGCAAAGGAGTATGCAATGTCCTTCAAGTATGAGGAAGTGAGAAAATATGCATCTTGGTGGGATGGAAAGGGAAAATGGACATAATGGTGGGCTTGAGATGAGATATGGTGCCGTGAGAGGGAACACAGAGATGACCACAGAGTGGGCTTCTGGATAGGATTAAGGATGTGCGATGAGATGAGTAGGACCACAGAAGCGATGAGATAAGTAGATAAACAAAAAGATAGACAAAATGAGATATGTAAGTAAAGTAAACATGTGTTATGGGTGACACACAAGTTCAAAGTGGATGAATAGATAATTTGGATAAAGAGATTGGATGAGATGAGATGAAGGATGGAAAAAAGGGTTGGGTCGAATGACAAGTAGATTTGGCTTGGGTCGATGACGACTGGGTGAATCAACGGTGAGTGGGTTAACACACCTATATAAGTGATGAAGACAACTGACAAGGCTCATTCGAATGACATGATTTGGTGATTGAGAGCTCAAAGTGATATAAAAGCTTGATATTTGATCAAAATGGATGTCAGTGGAGGTGGAAGGAAGCACCAGAGATCTCAAAGAGCAGTAAGTGTTGAAAACCTAGCTTGGTTTTGATTTTATTTGATTTTTTTTTTGGATTTTTTGATATTTTAGGTGCCAAACGCTAAACAGTAGTGACTAGACATGGTCGTCATTGACCTAGGATAGGTCGGCATCGACCTGGTTAGGGTTGACATCGACTAGATAGAATAGAGATTAGATTATTGTTGATGAAAATGATGATTTTTGATGATTTTGTTGATCGATCTGTGTTTGTTGGCTTTTGTGCAGGCCAAAGACACATTATATTTACGAGATAGAGTCCCAACCATGTTGGGGATGATTAAGGTTGATGTCACAGATGGTGAGTGGGATCACTTGGATGCAGTTGGAATGGGTTCCACCATTATCAGAGGGTGCCCTGAGATAGAGAGGGCTTATTATAACATTGATAGAGAGATGGGACCTGAGAACTAACACCTTCTCATTCTACACAAGTGAGATGATGATCACATTGGAGGATGTGTATCGTATTTTGGGATTATCGATCCAGGGGGAACCCATCATGCTAATAAAAGAGAAGGGTTAGGGAGATGCACGAGGGTGGTTGTTCGGAGAGAAGGCCCCTCACATCACTTTTATATCTAGGGCGTTTCATATTGAGACACATTATCATCCATTGATTTTGGGGAACTAGTTGATATGCTTGGTCATGATGGTGATATCTTACTATGCATTGCTAGATTTAGGTGGGGCGAGATTCCCATGGGCCATAGTAGCAAGTGGTGGCAGATATTAGTTGAGCACAAGATAATGTTTGCATTCCGGGTAGCTCTCCTAGTACACAAGTGTACCATGAGTTATGGATGTACATGTATACAGAGGAGATCTGGGTTTGGATGTGGGGTTCTTGTTACATTATTGGGCATATGAGAACATAACTGTGGTGAGGCCACCAGGGCTTCCATGGATTATAGGTGATCACATAGAGTTGGCCATTGGATTTATGTGATGAGAGATGATCAGGCTCATGGAGATATGGGGAATGGGGAGAGGAGTGGTATACAAGAGATTGGGGAGCCTCATTGATGTGATGATGTGAGATGGAGGTCATATAGAGGGTTCCTGCATGGTTAGGCACAGATATCTAGCTCACCAGGTCTATAGAGAGTGAGATGGGTATAGGGATGGAGACTAGAGATGGTGGAGGCTATACAATTTCCATGTGTGATGCCACAATTTGGATTGGTACAGATGGTGCCTGGGGTGCTGATTAGATATATGTGAGATGAGGCAGAGAGGGATTTATTGAGTCTAGTGATGGTTAATCCATTGGTGGAGGAAGCAGAGCCAGTGAATGTGGATGAGGATGATGTAGGGGGTTGCAGAGGAATATGTGGAGTGGCTGACTTAGTAGTGGGACAACCCGTAGAGCTGAGGAGGTAGCACAGGCAAGAGGAGAGGAGGTAGTGCTAGTAGAAAGAGAGGTAGGTGGTGCCTGTAGGAGGTGAGAAGATGGGTAGGGGTGCAAGTGGAGTGGTGGAGATAACATAACTACAGCTGAAGAGCTAGATGTGACTTTCTATGAGTCGGGATAACGATGCGCCAGGAGCGAGATATGATCCGTCAGGAGAGAGACCTAGCTTTCTAGCAACATGATAGATGCCAGAGGAAGAAAGAGGTCTTACGAGCCAGGAATGGAGATCTAAGCACTTCATCAGAGGTGACAGGTTGAGAAACCCAGGGAGTCTAGACATAGGGGTCTAGATAGATGGCTCCTCCATGGTTTTGTGATGAGAGGAGTAGTATCAATCTCTAGGAGACAAGGTGTGATATTATGAGCACATAGTAATGATGAGATTACTTGATGTATTGTGCTATGCAGACTATGTGGTGGGAGAGAGGAGATAAACACGACATGCAACTTTAGGGAGCACGACGAGTGTACCTAGTCTAGGTCCGATCTTGGTCTAGATGGTGGGTAAGGAGGAGGATAGATGACTCCTTTGCTAGGAGACAAAGTCTCAGATTTGGATTTCACCACTTAGTGGGTGAACATTATAGATGTATAGATTTTGATATATAGATATATATATATAGATATATAGGCATTTGATGTATAGATTGAGATAGAGCTCCGTTGATGCCTATCACGAATTGTATATATACATTTATGTATTATATATATATATATATATATATGATTTTGTCATGTCTTATATGTGTTCTGATATGTGGATGAGTAGATTAGATGTATGTGATGGATTTGTTGATTAGATGTTGATGATGTATTGATTATCTTATATGATGTGATGATGCGATATATCTAGACTAGATATAAAACTAATGTCATGGATGATATGATGGTTAGATAAGATATGATGTAATGGTGATGAATTGAATTTAGATTAGATAGGATATGATGATTTTGGATTAATTTTTGTGAAAATGATGTAATGGATATAGATATGGATTTGGATAGTGATGTGATTTATGGATTAATTGATGCGATGTGCTGATTGGATGTAAAACTGATTAGATTAGATAAGGAAATGTTGCGATGGATGTAAATTAGATATGATTAGCTAGATTGAGATGTTAGATATGGTAATTGGATTGAACATAAGATGAGATGATTGGATTGGATTGGATATGATAAATAGAATGCAAACTTGCTAGGGTGACTGCAAGCGATGGTGTCGGCCAAGGGAAAACCTAACACCGACACCATCGCCCATAGGCGATGATGTCAGCCAAGGATGCCTAAGTGTCAAAAGTGGTGCCATGTGTCATGGATCAAACAAGAATAAGTTAAAAAAGATGTCAATGATGGAGTCAAATGTAAGCAAGTGTCAAGAATGCTAGTGTGTGCAACAAATAAGGACAAAGGTAACTAAAGCTAGGACCACATAGCAATATGTCTCTTTGTGTACTGTCTCTAACCCATAATGACCATGTGAATAGTCATACCCCATTCTCGACAGGCACCTTAAGGCACCCGCTCAAGAAATAGATGCATCAATGACCCTTATCTGCACAAAGGAATTGTCAGTAACATGTATGAAAGATTAAAATGAAAAAATAGGTGTCTACACTACCATCCTTTCTCTTTGCATATTCCTCACTATGAAATTGTCATTCTTTACTTCACTTGGAAATTGTTTACCCAAAAGTAACAACATTTCAATGTTGCTTCACTCTTCTCCCGCAATGGGTTTATAGTCAACTTATTTCCATCATTCCCCACCATGTAGGTGTTTGTGTGGTCATTGTGTTGCTCCTTCAAGTCAAACTATCAAGGCCATCCAAATAGCACATGACTTGCATCCACGAGCATGATGTCAAACATCACTTAATCCTCATATCTCTTAATCAATAATGTAAGCGTACATTGCTCCTTCACTAACATATGGTGTCCCTTCTACAACCATGAAACCCTATATAGTTTTAAATGCTCAATACTCTTTAACTTCAACTTATCCAACTTTTATTCTGTAACCAATTTATTGGTGCTTCCACTGTCCACTATTACCTTATCGACTTTTCCTTTTGACTTGTACGTCATCCCAAACAAGTTTCTCCTATGCTCATGACCAATCCCTTCCATGTCTAGATTCAAGAATACATGCTTGAACATCAGTGCTTTTCCAATCTCTAGTTCCTCTACATGACTTGAAAAGCCATCTACCTCTCCTTACACAATGTGTGCAGTTTGCTTCACACCATTATGGGTGTGAGGACACTCATATGCCCCATGCCTTGTTTCTCTACACCTATAACATGTTTCGCTAAATTCGTAGCCTATTCTGTGTCCAAAGGATCCTCTACTCCTAGATGCATTTCCACCTCCTTGAGATGTTCCTTCACTTTGAGGTGTCAAACTCAACTCACCTTCACCTTGCACTTAACTCTCTCTTCCTTTACTTTTTATGTGGCTTTGTTTGGCCTTTCCCCTTCTGTGATTAGCACTATCTTATTTTTGCACTAGTTTTTCCTTTGCCTTCATAACATTACAATATGTTTCTTCCACAAAATGAACTTGCAACCTACTAAACTCATCCTAAATTACAACCCATAATCTAATCATATATATGGAGATCTTCTCCACGTATCGCACTCTAATAGTGAGTCGGTAAAATTCCTTAATGTATTCCTTCACACTAAGCTCTCTCTGTCGTAGACTTTACAATTTCGTGAAAAATTTGAGTTGGTAATTTGCAGGCAAAAACATCACTTCGAGCTTCGCTACTAGCCTATTCCATGTTTTGATCTTCGACTTTCCACGTTGCACTTAGTTGGTCTGGATAAATTCCCACCAAAGGGACACATAGCCTTTCAACTTTGCGTACACAAACTTGAACCTCACGGGATCTTCCATATCTTCATACTCAAAATATTTCTCCATCTCTATTATCCAATCCATGAGCTCTATTGGCTTCAAACTATTAGAATATCAAGGGTTATTCAATCTTGATTTATTCCCCATTCTACCAATTGTGCGAAGTAGTCTATCTTCACGACCATCTTTTGTTTCCTCTTCCTTTGCACTTGCATTCACATGTATGGCCTATGCTCCTTGCTATGTGGGTCCTCCTTCATTATCATAATGATATTCCACAATACCCCCTTGACATTGTGCATCTTCTATGGCCTCCAAGAAAACTAGTATCATTTGCATCATTTCGGCCAAGTTTTCAACTCTTGCACCTTGGCCTCAATGTTCTCCCACATTAATATTCCTTCAGTGTGTCATTCAATATCCTCTTAAATTTGAGATCAACGACTTCTATAGTTTTCTACACAACAATTCCCTTGCTAGAAAATGTCTACGATGATTTTTTATACTTCTCTTGAAATGGAAAAATGTCAATGTTTTCTTTGCAATTCTCACACCTTCTCCCCAATAGTCTACTATGTGTTAAACAACCTTCTACCCACAATTCACACTATGGGAATCCGTAAAACTTACTATGGTACTCTTTCACACCTTCCCAATAGTCACTTGTTGGAAGATGTCTGCAATGATTATCTACCCACGCTCGCAAATGTGGAAAACCATAAAGGTGTGTCATGTCTATATTTGCAAGGAGAGAAATCCTCTCTCTAATACCAAATGACACAGATGGGATCAAACTACTTAATGAAGAGCCGCCTTACAACTCCCAACCCACAAAATATGCGTGGAATAAGAAACCAAACAAAAAGAAAACATGCACCAACAGAAAAATCAAATAAACACAAATTTTAAATGCTGAGGGAATAAACAAGGTTTTTATTCATCAATTCATAGAAATAGTATATTTAGACAGATCGCCAAATATTTAGCCTCATACATCATACAATCATTATCCTCTTATGTCATGTCGTTCAATATGGAAAATTTTCCATGTATTATATCACAATACTTGTGTCACGTCAAATATTTCATTGTAAATATGTGTGACTCCAATATTAAGCTCACACCCATACTATGCTTTGAGTTAAAACAAACATTCAAACTCCTCTTGAACTCCGAAATTGAGTTTCCTAAAACATTGAATTATTTTTTGTAAGGCAGTTGAACTTAGTTATACATAGCCATCCAATTACACAAACTAAGACTCTTAAAAATTATGGAATTTAAATTCAAAATTCCTAAAGGACCCAAACAACAAGACCCAAACACAATCAGTCAACCTTTCTACAAAATCGTGATTTCAAACAGTCAATCATTCAAAGTTCACTCGCTTGAACAAGATTACGCAGATAATGTTGCACACTGGAATAATTCCGTAATAGATCAACATTGCACAATAGAATTGTGCACTCAACACAAATTGTGCAAAGGACTTGTGCACTCAACAAAATGTCACATGTACTCCAAGCCCTGCCAATAACATACTTCTTTAATGCGCAACCCACCAACAACACAAAATGCACAACAAAATACAAACACAAATTGACTCAGATTGTTCAAGTGTTTTTTATTGATACAAATTTACTTGTGGACCTGAATGCTCATAGATCACCTAGTCATCCACCATGGTTCCAATTCAAAGAGATACCAAAAAATAAAGGATAAGCCCAGGATCATGCCCCAAATGTATTTGGCAGAATAGAAAACCCATCAATTCTTGGTAGCTAAGCCCAATAATTTTGTACGCCTAACCTATACAAACTTCATATTTAATCAAAAATTCATATTTAAATCAAACTAAAAAGTATTAAATGAAATAGATAATAACATAGTTGAATATTTTTAAATTTATTAAAGTTATCAAATATAAAATGTAGTTTTTTTTGGTGCACATAATTGTTTTTCCCATTTGTAGAAAATAAAACCTTAGTATATCCTTCCGATGGTCGTAGTGATTCCCATATTAGAGAATTTTAATTGTTAGCTGTTAAAGTCGGCTATCAACCGTTATTAACCTTTCGTCTTCAAATACTTCTATAAAAGGGGTAGTCAGGATAGGAAAAAGCAGCTGATTAGAATTTTCAAAGCAATCGGCTGTGGCAGCAAACGTAACAGGAAAGACAAAAAATCCCTCAAAACTCTAATGAAAAACACCCAAATTTCTTCGCGGAAGGCTTGAATAATATAAGCCACAACATTTCTTTTGACATTATTACGAATTCAAGTGTTTTCTAGCACAGAGCAGCGAACTCATCTTTGGCATTTACTCCTGATACAGTAACCATACTAGCATTGGAATTAAGTGCTCCAATTGTAGTTCGAAGCATTTTTTCTGAGTTTGGTGTGCAATTGAAGGTGGGATATAAGTGGGTTTTTAAAATTTGAGTTTTTTTTTTATTGAATCCGAAGCTCGTACAGATATACAGAATTCTTGGTCTTAATTGCAAAGGACTGAGGGGTATCCATTCCGTCAAATTTGAAGTTTTTTTAACTTTTCTGGGAAGTGTGGAATTCAAAAAGCAATCAAATTTCAGCAAGTTGTTGTAGAGGTAAAGAAATGGAATTGTAAATTCTGATTGGGGGAGGAAACTATAAGTGGATTTGGAAGCACTGTTCTAGACTGTAAACTGCTGCAAAAGAAGGGGATTGACAGGTTATCAGTGAAAATGGGTTGTGAGAACATCACTTCTGTCCTTTATCTAGGAAATACTTGTATGGGAGAAATGTCCTTTCGTCCTCTGTGTGAAGATGCCTATTTGATTAGGATGATTAGTAAGAAAATCAAAATCTCTCATCTTTCTTGCCCAAGTCAGAGGTATCCACCACTAGTTGTGCTACATTCTATTGCTTCAAATGGGGTCATTTTGAAAATGGAGCCAAAGGAACAAAACCCCCATTATGATCATTCAAACCTGATTTCTTTATATAATGCATGCCTAAAAGAGGCAAAGACTGCCATCGTACCACTTGGAGGAAATGAGCTGCATATGGTAGCCATGAGATCTCGAGATAAGAAAAATCAGGTGCCTTGCTTTTGGGGATTTATTGTAGCGGTGGGACTTTATGCTTCTTGTCTTAGAATGTTGAACACTAAATGCTTAGCAGTTGTATTTGATTTAGATGAAACACTTGTTGTTGCCAATACAATTCGTTCTTTTAAAGATCGTATTGAGGCTCTTGAACAGCAGATTTTGAAAGAGGTTGATCCTCTGCGTGTGGCTGGAATGTCTGCAGAGATAAAGAGATATCGAGATGACAAAAAAATATTAGAGCTGTTTGCGGAGACTGATCATATTTATGATAAAGGAAAGTTGATAATGGCTCGGCCTGAGATTGTGCCCGCTCCATCTAAAACCCAACAATCTCTTGAACGGCCAATTATCAGATTGCATGAACAGAATATTATTTTGACACGCATTGATCCCAATAATCGAGATTCTAGTGTCTTTGTAAGGATGCGCCCAGCTTGGGAAGAATTCAGAAATTATCTGACTGTTAATGGGCGCAAACGATTTGAGGTTTTTGTATGTACCATGTCACAAAAAGAATATGCTTTGGAGATGTGGAGGCTTCTTGATCCCGAGACGAGCTTGATCAGTATGAAGGAGCTCCAGAATCGCATTGTCTGTGTTAAGCCATGTTTCATGAAGTCTTTAGCAACTGTCTTTCATAATGGAATTTGTCATCCCAAGATGGCGATGGTAATTGATGATCGATTGAAGGTCTGGGAGGATACAGATCAACCACACGTGCATGTTATTCCAGCTTTTGCACCATACTCTGCTCCAATGGCAGATACAAGCAATCCTGATCCAATATTGTGCATTGCAAAAGATAATGTCTGCAGTGTCAGAGCTCGGTTTTTTAAAGATTTTGATAAGGGCTTTTCAAAAAGGATGGCTGGTGTATTCTATGAAACCGATGTGACAAAGCTTCCAGTTGTACCTGATGTCAGCAAGTACTTGGTAACAGAGAAGAAACAAGTTGCAAATGACAATGCCAATTTACCTGTTCCATATGCCATGGAAAGCTCTGAGGTTGGTGAGAAATTGAATCTGCAAGATCAGAATTTACTTTTGAACAATGAAAATCGAGAATTGAAGTCATGTATGCAACCACATGCAGTTTTGATCGCTCCATCCATTGCTTCTACCCAACTATGTGAGAAGGCTCTCGAATATCCTCATGAAATTTATCCTGTAGGGTTTTCTAATTCTCAAGCAATTAGCTCAAACCCATGCAATACTAGCACTGCTGGTACAGGGGAGGGAAAAATGCCTGAATCTGAAATGAAATTAAACACAGGGAGGTGGCTTCAGATGTTAAAGCACGGCCAAGACGCTGGACAGCATGGATTTAAATCCCATGGACCTCAAATTCATGAAAACAATCAAAATCGGTCTTCTAGAGGAAGCAAAAGATCTACATCAGTACAAGAAAAGGTTGTCAAGCAGAGAACAGATAATGGGAATGGATCTAATAATCCTGTTGTTGCACTCAAAAAACTGTGCGCAAAGGAGGGTCTTAGTTGCCATTTTCAAAAGCAGGCTTCAAAGAATCTTAATTACCATGCACAAGTGGAAATAGATGGAAAAATCTTTGGGAAAAGTAACGGTCCAACTTGGAAAGCAGCTAAACTGAAGGTTGCAGAACAGCCTCTTAAGAATCTCGAAATACATTTACTCAATCGACGGCCCCATAAGCAATTGAATCCTGCAAGTGTGTCACCAGGTCAGCTAAATAAAAGGAGTAGGCAAGAAAACTTACAGAAGTAGAAGTTTCCTTTGGAACTGAGAAAGGAGCTGTAAGACCTTACTGGCATGAACTTTTTACTTGGCTTATGTTATTATGTGGATGGACATTCTACAATGGTAACAAGGGGTCAAACTCTACTATATGGTCAACATATTACTATTTTTTGGTCACTATCAGAAAATTTAAAGAGAATATAATGATATTATTGATCAATGTGGTATACGTAAAATCCATGATAACAGGCTTGAGATTGATATCTATTTACATTTTTCAAATAAATATATTTAAGATATTTGTACTAGTTCTATACCTATTTTACCATTAACTTTGTTATCTAAAGTGCCGTAAATTTTAGAAAACAAACTGAATTGCAACATCATCACATGTGCCCTTGAGTTACGAGCTTGAGGCTGGGTCCATTACCAGTAAATGTAGAGGTCTTTTCAATTGGACCTATATTTGTTCAACCTGGGCATTCGGAGCAGTATGTTTTCTGACACCTCACTAGAATACAATCCTATTGTTTATCACAGATTACAATCCTATTGTTTATCACAATAACTGAAATTGAGAGGTCACACTTTTGTAGCAGCTGTTGGCAACTACTATTCCATTCCTGTGGTTAGTACCTTTTATTTTCTAGTCCAGTAATTTTTCTAAATGTTTACCTATGTATTCTTACCAAATTATAGTACTTAAATTTAACAAAATGCTCATATCTAAAAAAGGACATGCTCCCATAGGCTCCTGTGAGACAGGTTCATAGCACCATGAATATTTCATCATGTAAATGCCCAACTTACATAGATCATAGAATGCTCTATTTACAGGGACATGCAGTTCAGATATATGAAGACATTACTGTTAGAATTGTAAATCCATATATAAATAACTAAACTATTAAAGAAGCAATCGTGTCCCCAATTTCAGTACCTTTGGTAGTTGAGACACCTATAATATTTGTTGTCAGGGGAACATAATTACAATCATATCATTTCATTTGATCAAGTTTTTGCTTCTATACAAAACATGGAATCATTTACAATTTAATCCAATCATCGCAAGGAATCATACTAATTAAAAGCTCTCAAACTTTAAACAATTTGGTGTTTTAAGAACTCATTTACGCAGCATTAAAGATTCAAAATGTTTTTGAGTTTCAGCTCCAAATTTGTACGTTTCGGACAAGATTGATCAATCAGTGCTTCATATTCCTCAACATATTGAGTTCTTGATTTATTCAGTTAGTATGAAGTAATCCGAGATTTAAGATTTTAGGTTGAGAGAGAAATTGGTTGGAAAAGCAGGAACAAAGAGCCTTAAAATTGTTTTCCAGGGGTATTTTTTCCTGACAATAACAGCTGTACGGAGGGGGATTTTTAAATTGCTATTGAGAAATGCCAATATTTATTAATAAGGGCCGGGCAGTGGCTAGTCCTTGCCAATGCAATGTTTTGTAGGGCTTCATCTGTCTCATACGCATATACATGACGTTGAAGCAACAAAACAATTGCCACAAATGCAACAGAAGTTGCAGGACCTGCAGAAAAAAGCAATTTGTAAGTGAAAAATATGGATAGTTGATAATAGATTTAGAGAGTTTTCATTGTGTTTACATTAGGCTTGCATACCTAGTGGTTGGAGTTTCTCTTCAGATGAAGATCAAAAGAGTAGTTGTAGGTGACCTACTCCTTGCATTTGTGGCAGTAAGCAGTTTGAGCTCGGAGTGTCCCAAAATATTCAAACATGAGGTTGCATAATTTGCAGACGGGTTGAAAGGGATTAGAGAATGGGTGAGGAACTTTTAAAATGCCTCGCACCTATGTCTTAGTAGAGCATATGTTAGTACGTATTGTTGTACGTAATCAAGAAAACAAAACTTGGGATAAGTAAGAAAAATAGAAGCAAATAAACAATTCTGATTGTGTCATTGTGTTTATTCAAAAACTCTGGCTGAGTCCCTAATAAAAAAAGAAAAGTTGGACAATACGAGAAACTAAATCAAATGAACTATTTTGATATCTTTTTGAAAATCCTATAAAGTGTCAGTATCATTGAGCAAATTTGTGGATGGCAATTTTATGTTTGAGGAGAGCATTGCATACTAAGTAACATGCCTAAAACAACTGAAAAAATCATAAAACCTTGGCGAAAAAGCAAATTAAAAAAAACTCTCCTCAAACATAAAAAACTAGCTCTCGGAACATACAGGCCTTTTAATTCAATCGTTTTGTCAACAAAAAGTTTGGTGAATCTAATAGACTCTTCTCTCAGCATTGTTTGTAATTTCGGTTGAATTTTCTTTGTTGGTTGAAACTTGAAGCAAATAGGTAAGTTGGCCACACAACAAATGGAGAAAAGAAAAAATGTCACTAATAGTAAGGTATTATATGTTGAGGAAGAAAAATGCACATTTGAAGGGGATAACAATGGTAGGGACCAAGAAAACAATTTCATCATATTAAGCAAGGAAGATATTAGCCAATGGCAAGAGGCAGTGGGCAGAGTGGTCTCTGTTATGAGTGTTTGTAAGGACGAGGCTGCCCTTCTTTTAATTCACTTTGAACAGAGTGTGGAAGTGGTGATTGAATACTGGTTTGCGATCCAGGACCAGTAGTACATAAGGAACAAATATGGGTGGATGGAGAGGGAAATGGAGATTACACCTGGAACTCATAAATTAGATGAAAATGCATTTTTTGAATGTGGGGTTTGCACTAACAGCTGCTCCTTAAGTGTAACTAAAGGCAAGCAAATGTGGTCATTACTTTTGTAATGAGTGTTGGATAAAATGGATTCAAAAGCAGATTGATCAAACAGGGGAAAGATGTCTTACCTTAACATGTATTGTCTGTTGGTGTGCCATTGGTAAAGAAATGGTGTTTTCTTTCTTAGGTCCAGAGTATAGAGAAAAAAATCTACTCCTCAAATGGTATTTTCTAGTAAACTATGTTGAAAACAATAGAAAGCTCAAATGTTGTCCAACTCCTGACTCTAATTGCACTGCGGAATCGGTTAAATGCCCTGTGAGTGGAATATGCTCTAAGGTTACTTGTAAATGCTCTCATAAATTTTGTTGGAATTGTAAAGAGAAGCACATCGTTCAGTTGGTCGTGTTAGTGTTAAAAAGTGGATGATAGAGAACAATGAGAATGCAAAAACAGATAAGTGAAAACTTGTTAATTCAACGTCCTACATAAAGTGTGATCGTCCTATTTATAAAAGCGGAGAGTGTGAGAACATGCAATGTGCAGCTGCATGTTATTTTCATTTTTGTTGGGTAAGACTTGCTGATTGGCCAGAGGACCATACTTATTGTTCGGATTACTCTGATTCTGATTCCGATTTTGGTTCTATTTCTTGTTCCAATTCTGATACAAACCCAAAGCCTCTGCTTGAACAAACACCATAGCCATTGAAAAACCCCTTGGAGAGATGCATCGATTATTATGGGAAATGGGCAGGCAATGAATCCTACAGTAAAAAGGCAGTCCTAGCTATGAAAATTGATGCCAATGTTTCCAGGTAAATAATTATGTTTTTGGGAATGCCTAAATGAAATGTGGTTTCCTGGACAGCTATGATTGCAGGATATGCACAAAATGGGTGTGATGGGGAAGCACTGTAATTTTTCCAGCAAATGCGGACTTTGCTCCAAATAGGAATAGCAATACTAATATTAATATTAGTACACTTGAAAGCAATGGGAAGAACAATGGCATTCAATACTTGGCAAGTTTTGCTTTCAAGGTCTCAAGAAGTCTATGGCATGGATGACATTGAATCAATGAGTACCACGTGGTGGATTATGTAAGTATTTGAAAGTGCATGTTATTATACTATTAAAAATATAGAAATAGATCTGTATCATGAAATAATATTTAATATAGAATATAGAGGAAAAGGAAAATTGACATTGTAATGCAAATACTTGTTTTTTCTTGTCAATGACCAAACACATATTTGAATGTTTAGCCATTTTGCCAACCAGTAAATGCAAAATGAATCTCCCCAAACCCCTTTTTCTATTGCATTTATATTGGCTGATGCAGAGATTCTCATCCTACGCAAGTATGTCTTTTTGTCATGTATATTGTGTAAACTGTACAGCGTTTCAGGGTCTAAACTGTGTAGATACGATTCTAGTGTATTTGGGGAACCTTCTACTAAATGGGTTAAGAAGCAATCTTTGGTGCCATTATGCACTCCAATGATGTATACCAAAAGGGTAACAATATTTGGAAAGAGTCAAAGAGGCAGTCTCTAATATTGTAAAAGAATGGATCAAGCCTAATTATGTTTTCATGTTGCAAGATTTCCTCAATGTTAGTGAAGCACAGTGTTTTGTTTATTTGTATTTATCTAAGTTTCTCGATTGTTTCAGTGTCATTTTGCAGGTTTGTCTCTTTTTATTTAATGCGGTGTTCTCTTTAAAGCGCAATGAAACAGAATTATTGCACTAGAAGATCAGAAATGGGTTTGTGTCTTACCTTGTATAAGTATCTCTGTCAGTTTTTCTTTTGCATTTGTCATAGCACTTCAAATCTGCATCCATAAACAAGAACATGATCAGGAATTAAATTAGATAAACGTGTGTAGAAATTCCATAGAATTTTACGTTAATTTATCAAGATATAGATTCAGGATTTTCGATTCTAGTCATTTGCATTTTTACAAATTCGGGTGTAATAGCTGACAAGTTTCCACGTTTTTCTCCCATCTACTAATAATTTTTTCCCCTGTAATGGTGCAGTTTTTTGTACCAAATCTGGAAAATGATATTCACTAAACAATGAAGCATGTCCATTTGAGATACTCCAATTTATGAATTCTTAATGGAATGTGGTTTCTTGGATGGCTATGATTGCAGGATATGCAAAGAATGGGCATGGTGAAGAAGCACGGTAAGTTTTCCAGCAAATATAAGTAAATAGTAAAACAATTATTATTACTTATGCCTCCAAATTTAATCACGCAAAAACAAGGTAAATAAAAATAATTTCACCGACTTTGTAGTTTGAAGGAAATAAATCAAATGATGCCCTCGAACTTGTCACGACTCTGCTCCAACATCACCAACTTTGCTTCAACACAGCACCACCGATTTGCTTTTGCGACCCACGTTTTTGTTGGTGCTGGTCTTGACATTTTTCTCTCTGAACAGCGACTCTGCCTTATTTGCCCTCTTATTTGCCCTCACGAATGGAGGTCTGAATGTCTTTTGTCTCTGCCCTCACGTATTTGCGACTGTGTAAGGATCTTCACGTTTTTCCTTTCACGTTTTCATTTTCCTCTGAGGTTTTGCGACTGCCACGACTTTGCTGGTGGCTACACCTTCGAACCACGATGCCCTTCACGATTCTACCGACTGGTGCATTCTACCCACGTTTTCTCTCGAGTTGCTTCAGCGACTTCCTCCAGCGATGGAATAACTTCAGTTTGTGCCCTACCAAGGCTTCCCCAAACTTCCAGTTCGTGCCTGTTGACAAGGCTTCCTCAACTGCGAACCAACTGCTCTGATACCAATGTTAGAATATGCAAAGAGAAGAAAGAATACAGAAGGCAAACTGCACTGTCCAAATGATACAGGCAGAGGTTTATTTATTGAGAGAGAGGTGGTTGAACAGTTACCAACCGAACAACTACATAACTGTTTTTACATTCTATATAATGTGTTATATTTTAACAGTATCAACAGGCCTACAAGGAAGATATCTCCCTTCCAGATCATTTTTGGAGGCAATCCAAAGCGGATAGGGGACCTAATTGATCTTCCTAAGGGAAGGCGATTTAGCCAAACTACCGAAGATTTTGTGAAGCATATGCATGATGTGTAGCAAGAAGCTAGGCCGAAACAGCAAATCCCAAATGAGAAGTATAAAAGCAGAGCAGATTTACACCAAAGGGCAAAGGTGTACCAGGAATGGTTTACCTGCACAAAAAGATTCCCTAGAGGGACTTATCATGAATTGAAATCTAAGAAAACGGGTGCATGTAGAATAATCAACGAATAAATAAGAATACTTAATTGATAGATCTGCCCAAAGCCTGCTTTCTTGAAGTCTATTTAAAGTTTAGGAATTTAAATAAAGATAAAGTGAGGAATGAGTATTAGAGAAAAACAGAATTTAATACAAAGAGAGTTTTCTTTGGGACATTATTAGCTGTGTTGTTTTGTGTGATCAGCTGGTCATTTCCCCTTCTTCCCTGTAGATCCTATACAGACCCTGACTGTGTTTGCTGTCAGATCACAGAGTTTCTCTCACTTTTGGTGAACAGGAGTGTTCGCTACATCAGAGACTCAAAGGAATTATCATATATGCATAGAACATAGAGGCCTTACTTATATCTTGATTTCAGATTCCTCTCGGCATGCTGTTGATTTAAACATAGTCATGGAAAACCAAGTCTTTGATGTCAAAATTGAAAGCTACCTAGATGGTATCTAGGGAATTGGGGCCATTGAAAATCTCCTTTCTGTTACCGTTAGAAATTGGCACATTGTGCTGCCATAAATCATCTCAAGTGCAAAGGAAGTAAACATAGTAGTCATGGAAAAACGTCTTTGATGTCAAATTTGATAGTCACATAGTCGGTATCTAGCAAGTTGGGGCCATTGAAAATCCCATTTTTCCTATCCTTATAAATTGGCACATTGTGCTGCCATAAATCATCTCAAGTGCAAAGGAAGTAAACATAGTAGTCATGGAAAAACGTCTTTGATGTCAAAATTGATAGTCACATAGTCGGTATCTAGCAAGTTGGGGCCATTGAAAATCTCATTTTTCCTATCCTTATAAATTGGCACATTGTGCTGCCAGAAATCATCTAAACTACGAAGAAAGTAAACATGGTAGTAATGGAAAACAAAGTCTGTGATGTAGAAATTGACAGTTACCTAGTTGGTAAGTAGAAAGTTGGGGCTATTGAAGATCTTCTTTTTCCTGCCCTTGTAAATTGGCACATTGTGCTGCTAGAAATCATCTAAATTGCAAAACAAATCGTCCCGTAACAGAAGTACAAAGGCATACCGAAGCATTTCATATGAATTATAAATTGATATATAAGTACTAGCATGAGTAAGAAACATTATAGAAAGTATAGAACAGAAAAATGATACACAAATAGCATGGGTTAATAAAGGCATAGAAGTCTCACGTATTTCATAAATTGGTAATCTAACCACAGAAATCTCTTGCTGCAATTCCTAGCTACGGAATGAATTATAACAAAAAACTAGGGTAACTGAAGCAGATTGTTTATCTTACCCATTTAAAGATAACTGAAGCAGATTGTTCATCTTACCCATTTAAAGAAACCAAACTCAATTCTAAATACAATTTAAAGATGTCACCGACAGACTGAAGCCCGTTGCGCTCAATCTCGCACCGAAGCTCTCCATTTCCATCCTAAACAGATCCCTCTGTATTCATCTCTTCAGAAATCGCGATAGAGAGCATATCATTTAAAGTGTCAGAATCAGCTTTCATGCCTCTTTCCTGCATACGCTTGAATAAATCACTCACAAGATCTGGCTTCCGGGCCTTTTGAAAAGCCCTAATGAGATACTTGTAGTTAGCAATATCTGGCGGGCAGGTCACATCGACAAGATCAATAGCCCAGGAATAATACCCCTTCTGGCACATCGCTTCAACGAGGCCAGCAACAGTAACGAAATACGGCGTCATACCCCTCTGCATCATTTCCCCCACAAGCTCAAGACTCGATTCAATTTGCTCCTCCTTGCAAAGCCTTTCAATGACGGTAGCATAAATTAATGTATTGGGTTCGCAGCCGGGAACAGATTTGATCTTGTTAAAAAGCTCCAACGCTTCGTTTAGTTCCCCTCTTGAACACAGATCCGTGATGAGGCCAAAGTATGTAGTTGAAGTCAGGGGAATTCCCTTCTGTTCCATATATCTCGTCAGCTGCAAGGCATCCTCCAGGCGTCTGTCGTACCTCAACCACTTGATATAACTGTTATACGCAGGGGCAATATGCTTTGCAGAATCCACTTCCGTGTACTTCTTCAACAGGAAATTATCTATGGCGTTGGCCATGCTAGGACCTAATTCTTCATCATTGACTAGGGCAAGTATTTTAAAGCTCCTCCTCTGCAATTGCAATGGAGGTTTGTATACTCCTACTCTAAAGGGCATGCAGGTTTTGTTATTATTTTGGGGACTCGACATTTGAGCCCGGACGCTGATGACAGAGAGAGGGCGGCCATGGATGCACTGTGGAGGAGTATCCCTGATTTTTTCGCCTGTGTACCCTGTCAAACTGCAACATGGCACCTAGCAACTAGGCGTTTTAAAGAAATAAATTTGACAGTTACGAGGTACCTAGCGTATTTTTGTATCGGGTGGTTCAACGCCATTTTCTTGTCGCGCAACCAATAAATAAAATAGCTGTTGCTGCATGGAGGGGCTTGGTCTTCTATTTTGCTGGAGCAGTTGGTCCCCTGACAGCTACCTGAAATAATAGAATCTAGGCCTTAAAGTTAGGAGCTCCACTTTTTTAGCCCCCCTACACGTAAGAGGTGGGTGGAGAGGGGGGCTATGAGTTTCTCCCTACTCTTTAGGGTCAATAGAATCTAATATGTATTTCCGCCATTATTTTTTGGTGATTTTATTTACCTACAAATAACCATAAAAATCCAAAGGGATCCTATAATATTTGAGAGGGTATAGTTGAGAAAACTAATAAAAAAATCATGGGACCTTAAAATTGCTAAAATGCTTCTAAATTTTCTCAATAGCACATGCTGAGATATTTATGGAGCCCCCCTTCCATGGGACCATGCTCTTAGATGGTGGAATCGATGACAGAGATGCGGTGGAGCCATTATAGGTTAATTTGAATCAACTTTTTGGGCTCTTGAGCAAGTACCGACTTGTCACTTTTCTTGTCAATGGAGTTTGGTTGTACTCTCTAATTACAGATGGTATCAGGGTTGTTTGTTATGCCGAAAGCTGCCCTCCACGCAAAATGCATCGAATGCCCATGCACGAGCCATGAAAAAACACCATAACCATGAATGTACATGCACTGGTGGGACCCGCGTGTCAGCGGTCACATCATGGATATCTTATTTTTTCAACAAAGTGTTATCAAATCAAATTGAACCATGCAGCAGGCGGTAGCTGCGCTGGTGGGGATGGTGCGTTGGAAACATGCAGGTCATGAGTTTGAGTCCTAATGGGATTCTTTGTGTGTTGTTGAATGATGTCATGGTCAGCATGGTCGGCATGATGCTTGCGATGGTGGCTCCGATGTATGTGGGTGCATTTTGTGTGGAGGATAGCCCTCGCCGCTTGTGATTGTGTGATGCTAGGTATCTATAAACAACAAGCTTATGTGCAAACCCTAATTAATACCAAAAATAAAATAAAAATAAGTTATTATCTAATAGATAAGACTTGTAATATACGAATTAAAAAAATAAAAATACTATAATATTAATAGAATAGGAACAAAGTTTTATTGAATAAAGAATTGAAACCTTTGTTAACATGGAAAATAAGAAAGAAACAAAATAAATGGATGGGTTGTTAGTGTTTTTATGCATTGAAAGAAGTTCCCATCAATTCCTATAGTACCTCCATTGCGAGTGTCTTGGTAGGGACTAATAATGCATTCAACGGATGATTTTTTAAATATTTTTTCTCGTGATGGTGTATATATATATATAGTGTATTGGTAAAATGATGGGTTTTAATAATGATATCACATTTATTAGGGTATATTTTATGGGTGTTAAATTTATTATTGCAACTGCACATTATATTAATAAAACATAATAGAGTTATACGAGTACGGGCGATCAGAGAACTCACGGTCCCACAAAAAAGTCACAAAGGCACCACAAAATGCCCAATGGGCAAACAAAAACAAACACCACAAAGGCAAAGTTCAACACCACACTAAAAAACAAACTAGAAAATATTAAGCACACGTCGCCGCACTGGGAGGAGGAGAAGGATCTTCCCGAGGAGGAATGTACACTCCATTGAAAGGCTCAGCTGACATAATATCAACTTGTCAGCCATCTTGATTGGGCATTTAGATTTGCAAAGGCACCATAATTCCCTAACCAAGGGATGGAGAGCCAGAAAATGTTTGCGCTCCATGTTGAGCTTGTCACAGAGAACTAGCCATTGCCTTCCCCTGAGGAGGAGGACTCTAGTTAGGCCTTGAAGAGGACGGATTTGAAGGGCGTCCCCAGGGAGAGGAGGAACGATGGTTGCGAGAGTGGCTTCTGTGACGTGGACCTTGCGGAGGTGGCTAGTGTGGTGATGATGGATGAGGTATCAAAGGCAAAGGGTCATGAACAACCTGACTCATCATGCATGGAGCACTCCCCTAGTGAGCAAGACATACTTGCATGTGGGAAAAATCTAGAGCAACTTTTTCAACTTGGGCTTGAATCTATATTTGCACAACATATAAAATAGCCACTTCATCATTAGTGAAAAATAAAGCAATGGAATGATCATGTTGGAAGATAACAACATTATGAGCTTTCCAAATTTGAAAGAGAATACAAGCTCTGAAAAAATTCCATAGAGAGTCAATGTAGGCTGGCCAAGGGCTAAAATCTCCAAACAACGCCACCCGCCAATGAAATAAATTAGGGTGGTAGGGTTGAAATAAAAAATGAATCTAAGACCAAGAAGCTTGAGCATGGGCACAAAACAGAAAGGGCGGTTAGGATTCAAAATGCCAATGTGGATGAGCCTTTCGCCTAAGGGAAGACCCTGATAAATGAGACACCAAAGAAAATGTTTAACTCTAGGTTCCAATAGAGGATTCTAGGCACGGGAAAGACGTTGAAGCCAAGTAGTCAGGGCAGATTGAAGCCCCCATCAAGCTTCGAGCTTGGAAATGGTATGAGAGATATGACTCAAAAGCTAGTAGATAGTGTTTGCATTGCAGTGAAAAAACCAATATTATTATTCCACCGCCAATCCCGCCACCAAGCCTCCGGAGGTTTAAGCCCCAACTTGTGAAGCATGACATCCTGCATTGACTCTTGAATTTTGAGGATAGACTGAAGGTTTGAATTGAAAAGATTGAATCTCATCTTGAGCTTAGGCCAGGGAGGCCAACCTTTGTAGGAAACCAAATCTTGAATTGTGTGAATGCCTTTTCAAGATAAAATGAGAACTTTGATGCTTGGAGTTTCAACAAGCAGGATAATATCCTTCGTGATAATGGCCGACCACAAGATATTATGAGAGTTGAAAGATATCCCGATACAGAATCCATCTCCAATCCAGCATAGCAAGGGTTTCATGGCTTCAAAGGCCTTTCATATAATTTTGGCGAGGAACGTGCCATCGATCTTCACAGGCGCTTTGGTGATAACTAAGGTATGTAACCCTACATTGTTCCAACATTGTTTACCATAATGAGAACTTGAAGCAATGCAATGACGAAGTAAAATTTTCCAAGCTTGATTACCCGAAAGGTATCAGACCACCCATTTAGAACATAAAGCAATGCTCTGGCGGTGAACTTCAATAATGCCCATACCACTTTGATCACGGGGCAGACAACAAACTTCCCATGCTTAATGAATAAAAAATAGATTTACAGAGAGAGAGATCATAGAATGAGACTTGTATGAATAATATTCAATATTTCCCATGTAATTCACATTAAAAATCCACCATATAAATAGGAACATAGCCATCCTAGAATATATGATGCAGTTATAACAATTCAAACCTCTTATGCGAGTTTGTTGAAACTCACATCCCCAAATATAATTTTGTTATTGTTGTATATAATAACTAATAACAAAATACTAACTTATCTACTAATCTACTAACTTACATTCTTACATAATAATAATTACTTCTCATAATTATTATTTACACATATATTCAAATGGAGCACTAACATATGAATTCCTAACATTTCCCCCCCTTAGTGCGAACATGGGGACAACTTGTTTTGTACTGCAACGTGCCTCTTCAAAGCTTGTTTATGATCTAGATGGTTTTGTTTTCAGGATATCCAACAACCTCTGAGACAGTTTTTCAAGTGGCAAACCAATAACCACAACAAGGATGGTCATTAGGTGGATTACCAACAACCATAACAAAGGATGGTTTTCAATGGATAACCAACAATCATAATATCATGATGTTACAGTAGTATCATTAGTCCTCATCACATTCTTTCATTAGGAGATAACATAAGAAATTATGCTACTCATACGCACATAGAAAATGCTAACAAAAAGGAAATGAAAAATTGGGATTATGTTCACCCCTCAATGTGAAATTTCCACTTATTACAATACACAAGAACAACAGGAACACTGACACTGGAACTCTAAAAACACGCCAAAAACTTAAAGCAAACTCCAAACACACATGTCACCCAACCTTTGTGCGGCCACATTGTTGGTGATTGACGAGAGGTCATTGGTTGACCTCCAACCTCTAATGCCTCCGTCCTCTGATGTGACGTTACTAGTGCAGTCGAATGAAAATCATGCAGCTCAAAATTTCACCCTCTTCTGTCAACGCAACTCCCCAAATTCCCATGGATGGATTTTTGATATCTACTTGATGAAGCTTGGGGTTTGACATTGCAAGCTCTATTATGGCTTTGGTCTCATCATCTCTAGTTTTCCACTCTAAAAATTTGCTAACATCTATAGGCTCTTTTTCTTTGCCACTAACTATTTCCCAAAGATTCTTAGTCATCAATTACATTTGAATATTCACTTTCCATGTATGAAAGTTGACTCCATTAAATTTATCTACTAGTGCTATTGATGTCTCCATTAAAAACTATTTTTTATGAAATATGCTAAAACAATCTAACAAAATACTCACTTTTGATGATTTGTTGATAACTTGAGAACCAAAGCTCCATTTTGCAAATGGTAAAATGCATCGGAAATATGGTTTCAAGATATTTCTAATGTTACTAATAATTGTTGGTGATTTCTCAGGAATCATTGGCGATTGATCAGGAATCGTTGGTGATTTCTGTGTAAATTTCACAACAAACTTTCTTCACATTTTTGTCTGCAACCTTCTTCATTTTCTCCTTAACATTCCATCTGCCTCTTTAGAACAATCCGAATCTGACTTTGCCTCTTTCTTGATTTGGCAAACCACACATCCTCTTTTCTTCACAAGGAAGTGCACACAAACAAATGCATAAAAATAGAGGCAAGAAACTAGGTGAAAAATCCTCTTTGTTGGACCTGCACACTCTGATACCAGATGATGAATAAACAATAGAGAGAGAGAGAGAGAGAGAGAGAGAGAGAGAGAGTAGGACTTGTACAAATAATCTTCAATATTTCCCATGCAATTCACTTTACAAATAGGAACATACCATCATAGATATAAGAGGTGGATATAACAATTCAAACCTCCTACGTGAGTTTGTTGAAACTTATATCCCCATTATAATTTTGTTATTGTTGTTTATAACAAATAATAATAAAATACTAAATTATATACTAATATGCTAACTTACATTCTTACATAATAATAATTACTTCTCATAATTATTATTTACACATATATTCAAATGGAGAACTAACATATGAATTCCTAACAATGCCACCCGATAGAATCGCCTAGAACTAGATTTTTTAAACCAAAGGTAATCTTGGAGTAATTTAGCAAGTTTGGCAAAGGAAGCCTGAGAGGGGCACCAACAAGCAGAATAATAGACATGGGTGGAAACAAGAATCTTGGTACACACTTGAAATTTTCCAGCTAAAGATAGAGATTTAGACACCCATCGAGAGACTTTATGTTCAACTCTATCAGTCATGTACTTCCATAGGGTAGTAGAATCACTATCAAAGGAAAAGGGTATGTCTAAAAAATTAAATTGTTCTCCATGACCAATCCACTTCTAGGGGTAGGCTTTTACCTAGTCAAGCATAGGCCAACTAATTTTTTGATAGCCCAAGGTTTTAGCCATCTGAATATTGGATCATGAAGCAAGATAAAAAAATGTCAACAAATTGAAAAAATTCAATATCATTATGCTAATTTTACGTAAGAGTGATAAAAGAATCATCAGAAAAATGAACTAAATGAGTTGAGTAGAATGATCTAGCAAGAATATTCCCCAAATGCAACCCTGATCAATATGCTTAGCTATAAGATACTCAAGAACATCGACAACTAAGATAAATATACCAGGCGCAAGAGGGCACCCATGTCTGATAAATCAGAAGAGGTCAATCACAGAGAAATGTTGTCCATTAATAGTGAGTCGAGTAGACACATTCGAAAACAACATTTGGACAACTGTGATATAAAAACTCACCAAATCCTAACGCCTTAAGCATGTCCAGAATAAAAGGCCACTCAATATGATTGTAAGCTTTCTCAAAATCAATTTTAAGAAATAAGGTTTGTTGCAGAGACATTTGAGCCCATTCCATTCCTTTCCAAACTACAATAAGATTATCCAAAATGTAATGCCCTTTGACAAACCTCGTCTCCTCAAGTCAAAAAATCTTGGGTAACATATCATCAATGCGAAGAGCAAGAGCCTTGGCAAGAATTTTGTAAGAAACATTGAGAAGCGTGATGGTCCATCATCTAGTAATCAATTTAGGATTTCCTTCTTTAGGGATTAGCTTGATGTTTCCTTGATTGATGAATCTCCCTAAAGAAATGGATTAGAGAGCTTCATTGTAGACATGAAGTAGATTGGGGCCAACAAAATACCAAGTAGCTTTGTAGAATTCATGAGGGAAGCCATCTAGCCCAGGAGATTTATCATCTGCTAAGAACATAAGAGCATGATAAAGCTCATCCAAAGTAAGTGGGGCATTGCATCAAGCACGATCACGAGGAGAAATTTTGATGGGAACCACCTCTACACATTATTACATGATAGACGCTCGCTCATTGGTAAACTCTTGTGCTTGGATAACTAATTAATAGTTTTCCGTAAAAGTGTTAGTGATCTCAGGCATTTCCGTGATCCGAACCTAAACAACTTGAATAAATTTAATTTGTTCCTGGGCATGTTTGACTCAAAGAGATTTGAAAATATTCTTGGACGTTTTTTCTCCCACCTTAAGCCAATACAACATGGATTAGATCTAGGCTCCAAGGGTTGAGTGAGATTCCATGAGCTTGATCCTATGAAAAATGTTGGCATCTTGTAACTAAAGAGGGGTTTCAAAAGGATTGGCTTTAAGGAGAACAAAAACCTATCAGAATTATTTGTGTAATGCAAAGTCCATGTGCTTGCGAACTTAAGCCACTAGTTTTCCAAATTGGAAGAGGAATTAGGTGGTGCGATTAATCACCACCTCCCACCAATCAATCCTGCTAGAAGAAAAAGGTGGAAGTGGCACCATATTGCAGACTTTGGAAAGAAGAGGGACTACCCTCGAGTGAATCAACAAGGAAACATTAAGAAAGAATTGATTAGATAGGAATTTGAAAGGGGCCCCACTCTAGATAATCTTAAAAGAGATCAAACAATGATCTGACAACACAACATTAGACCACACTGTGATAGGGGAGAGGCCTTGCGTGTCAAAATCAAAGATATGCTATTAAGAGAGAATAACACGATCAAGCCTTTTTAAAATCCGATTGGATCCTTCTCAGAGATTGATATAAGTATACCATGTAAGATACTTTAATTCCTTCCACTGATGGAGTAGAGGATCAGAAATCCCCCAACAAATTTTAAATTAATACCAATCTGCACGCTCGCCGACACACCAACACATAGGGAGGGCACTGAGTTTTTCATCGAGATGTTCAATCCTATTAAAGTCACCACACACCAGACAATATACAAGAGGCAAGTTATCAACTAACTATTTCTATAACGTCATTCTTTCCGTGCCATAATTATAAGCATAAACATTAAGAATACCAAAAGAAAGATCATTAATAACCATAATCACCCACACAACACGATTTGAAGGATCGTTTCTTGAGGAGGTAATTAAGGGAATTTTTTTGGGGCAATGGAAATAATATCACTACATTTTCCATTAATATGCAGAGTATGAAAATGATAAAAATCAAGAGCAGTGCAAATTAGCATATTTTGAAGCAAAAAACCAGAAATCTTAAATTCTTGTAAAAAAATAAATCCAAACTGCTAAAACCATGACAAGCTAACCACACAGAATATTTGTGAGAGGGATCTATGAGACCCCGAACATTCCAAGAGATGAAATTAATGGAAATTCAGACATGTTGAGCTCCCCTTGACCATATGGAACACCATCCTCCAAGCCAAGAATTGTAAAATTAGTAGTAAGCGTGATTCGGTTTGAATGAGAATACACAACATAAATGGAGCAGTGTTTAACCCCATTTTCTCCCTGCGATCCATGGGATACCTAATGAGGTGGACTATGTGAACATCATAGAGGTTGAGACATTCAAGCTAAATTCTTAGAATCCTCTATTTTCCAAGGTGAAACTTTCCTCTATGAGGGTTGGGAAGGAATTGAAACAAACGAGGGAGAAGGACTCATACCCGACTTATCCTTGGATATAAGAGGGGAAGAAGAAGAATCATGGGTCACCAAAGAAGTGGATTTCAAACCTGAAACCTTCTTATTCCCGATTGCAATCCAGCCATCAATCAAAATATTCTCTTTGGGTTTCAACAAAGAAGGTGTATATGTTAAAAATATTATTTGTAGATGATGTGATCAAAACAAATAGAATTTCTTCCCTAATATAATCTTATTCAACAAATACCTCAGATAGAAAAATTGATTGAAAAGAAGAGAGAATGTTATACCTGTACTTACCTACAAGTTGCAAAAATACTCCTTTAATGTGTTGGATTTGCTCTTAGATTGATTGTTGGTTGCTTCACATTTAGTGAGATTCACATGAGCAACACCTCCCCTTTGTTTTTGCTTTGAAGGATGATTAATTTGATGATGAAGATGAATTGATTGTAGATTGAATGATGAAGATTGAATGATTGATTGAATGGATGATTGATTGGATGATAAAAATTTGGTAGATTTGGTTATGGATGGATTTCTATCAAGATAGCTCTCATGGAGGAGGAGAGTTTAATTTATAGTTTGTGGGTGGAGGATTCAATGGCTAGGATGAAGCCAAGTTGGATTTGGATCAAGGGTGGAGGATGCATGAGAGGATGGAGAATTCTATAATTGGATAATTTCTAGAATTTTGAATTAAGAAATTCAATGGAGGGAAGAAGCTTTATTGAATTTAATTTTTAAAGAAGGAGAAGTTAGAGAGGCTTCTATAAATAGAAGCCTCTAGATTTAGAGGTGTGAGGATGTGATTAGATTAGAATTAGATTAGGTTAAATAAATATGATTAGGGATGTGATTTGATGGAAAGGCTAGGTGTAGGGATGTGTAGGGTAGGTGGTAGGTGAGATGTAGGAATATTAAATTCCTATAAAATGTTAATGAAGGATTAAAATAGGATAATATGATATAATAATGGAATTAAGTGATTAATGATAAAATGGGATATAATAATGGATTTAAAGGATTAATGATAAATGATAAATGATGATAAAATGATAGAGGGATTAATGAGATAAATGTGATAAAATGGATTAAATGATAATAATTAATCTTGTGATTAATTATTATATGGATGATGTTGGGATATTTGTGGGATAGATTAATCATGATTAAGCATGTCGACATTTTAGATGTCTACATTTTACCCCTCTTTGAATGGTTATTGCATAGCAATGACCGTTCAAAGAAAAATAAAAAAATATGTTAGGATGGTGATATGATGCCCCCTTGAGGGGTTAGGCGGGGAGGAATGAGTCGGGTAACCGCTCGAAAAAAGGAGAGGCCCAAGTTAGTAGATGAGGATGGAGGATGAGAGGATGGAGGATTAGAGGATTAGAGGATTTAGGATGAGCAGATTAGAATATTTGAGGATTTATAGGATTAGGATTAAAGATATTGGAGGATTAGAGGATTAGGATTTAGAGGATTAGAAGGATTTGCCCCAGAGATAGATGCCCTATAAGAGTTGAGATTAGGATTAGAAGATTATAGGATGCCCTGGTCAAGGGGTTGAGATGATTAGAGGATTTTAGAGATTTAGGATGTTGGATTTGATGGATGCCCCAGAATGATGTATGACAAGGGTGAATGTTAGATTTGGATGAGGATTGGATTTGAGGATGTTGGATTTGGATGGATCAGAAGATATTGGATTTTTTGAGGATATTAAGATTTAGGATATTGATTTTGGATTTAAGAGGATTAGAAGATTGAGGATGCATATTTAGGATTAGATTTGAGGATGCCCCATTCAAGGAGGAGAAATTTTGATTTTGGATTTGAGGATGTTGTTAGAAGATGCCCCCAGTGAGGATTTTGGATGTAGGATGTGAGATGATAAGATTTGGATGTGGATATTGATTGATTGATGAAATTGATTGATTGGATAGGAGGATGAGGAGGTTAGATAGTTAGTTAGATGATGATGAGGATTAGGTGTGGATGATGATAAGGCTAAAAGATGATGATAGAAGGGGGTGTGCTACCATAAAGTGCCCACTATTATCATCATTAGCAATGTGATTAATGTGGCATAAAGCAAGATGCACCAAGGTATAAAGACCATGATGATTGAATTGCCAAATGCCCTTGTCCTCATATCATTGGACATATTAATACAAAAAATGATGGTCCTCATATCATTGAGACCATGTAAAAGAAAAAGAAACAAAATGGCCTCATATCATCACCAAAATGTAAAAGAATAAAAACAAACACACACAGGCCTCATATCATCGGCCAATTTTTTTAAATGTTTAGACAAGATAAACAAACACACACAAGCAAAAATGTTTTGCATTTTTAGATTTGATTGATTTTCGATTTTGGATGTTTTAGATTTTGGTTGATTTTTGGATGATTGGATTTTTGGATGTTTAATTTTTAGATGTTTGGATTTTGGATGTTTGGATGTTGGATGTTAGATTATGCATTTAGATATTTAGATGTTTGGATTTTTAGGATTTTGAAGATTTTTTGGATTGATATTGGATGGGGGAATGGTTGGGATGATTCTTAAGATGGAAGGTCCTATTGGATAAGCTTTTGGGGGATGAAAGGGATGGATTAGGGATGATAGGTTTCTCCTATAAGTCCCAAATGTGTTTGGTAGGAGGAAAGGGAGGATTGAGGGAAATTGGATGTTGGATAGGATAGGGATGGTTGATAGGTTAGGATTAGGATGGGATGTGGGATGGGGATAGATAGATAGATAGGATGAGGGATGTGGTATAGGATAAGATGGGGATATGAAAGATGATAAGATATGCCCCCAGGTATAGGGAAGATGGATTGAGGGATAGATGTGGTGTGCCCCCAAGTGTAAAGTAGGGTGGCCTGTGTGGATGAATGGATGGGTTTGATTTTTACCCCAGGTGTAGGGTAGGATGGGAAGTGAGGGGTATCTAAAATGGATGATGCCCCTAGCAGATGGTAGTAAGGGTTTGCCCCCAGTCATGATGATGACATTCAAAAAGGGACATGAGGAGGATTGGATGAAAAGGAAAGGATCATATGTCTGCCCACGGATGTTTGATTCAAAAGGAAAAAGGATGTGGATGTGATGGATGGAAGAAAAATGACATCAGTGATGTGAAAAAAGATGAGCCTAATGACACATGTTGTAAGGAAAGAGTTGGACTAAAACAAAAGTGTGACCAAGGTCTAAACAATACCTGGCAACATGCAAGCCCTATGTCTCTTCGAGATCAAAGTGTGTGTGATTGTGATGGTTAATTACCACTTGAAGTGAAGACTTAATGGTTAGTGTGTAGAGAAAAACTATCCAATGTATAGGGAGTGATTAAGTCAAGTAGGTTGATGACTAAGGGTGAATGGAAGTTTTAAGTTGATTTGCATTGCTTTGCTACCAACCATGCATCCATAGCCCTGAAGAGATACATTTGATTCTTGTCACAAGTGGATTTTTCTACTTTCAGCCAGGCATCCATAGCCCTAGTAGGAGTTGTTGGAAACACCCCTAGAGAGATTTTGAGGTGGACTTTATTTGATATTTTTAATTTTGATATGATTTTTGGTTTTTGATATATTTGGATTTTTTCATAAAGGGGTTCACTCTCTTAAAATCTTAAGGGGTTAAGAATCACCAGTGGCTTGATGGGGGGATGGAAATGAGTGTGGGATAACATTGGCTAGAGTGTCATAAGATGGACCCAAGGGTCTTCACCACAAGTTGATTAAGTGTGTTAAAGTGTGTGGATATCTTGGAGGACAATGGTGCTTGAATGATTTGGAGGTAATGATAAACCAAGGTGGTGACTTAGGAGTCATGTTTGTCTTTAGGATGTGGGGGATGATGGAGTGTTCAAATAGGATTAGAGGATAAGGATAATGTTAGGTTTAGGTGATGAAGGGGTTTAGATAGGATTATGTGTGGATGAAGATGATGAGGGTGAAACATATGGCTCAACATTAGATGGTTTAGGATTGATTGGTTGGGGGTAGAAGGGGATGAGGGTGCCTAAACTTAGGAGTCACAGTGATGATGAGATAGATTTTGATAGGATTGGGCTTAGGTGATGGAGGGGATGAAATAGGCTTAGAAGGGATGAATTTGATGGTGGATTAGGGGATTGTGGGACAATCTAGGAGAAAGTGTCTGTAGGATTGGATTGGGATGATGAAGATGATGAGGATGGAGGACTAAGATGAGATGTGGGAGATGATGATTGTGGATAAAGTTGTTGGGGTTGTTGTGGATATGTGAATGGGACTCGATGATAGGTTTTATGATGATTGGATTTAGGAGTTGATATTTTGGATGGTGGTGGATTCTTTGTATGAGTTTTGATGGGAGGAAGGTGTGGGTCATGATGATTGATAGGGGATTTGGAGGTTGGGGTTTGGGATGGTTGTGTGGGTTTGGGATTGGTGGCTAGATTAGCAAGGACATAAAGGAGGTCCTCTTGGTCTAGGTCAAAGTTAGTGAGGTGGTCAAAGTCGATGTAATTGGCTTGTGGGGATAGTGGTTTATGTTGTTTAGGTCGAGGTGTGGATTGAGATGATTTGGGTTCCTCAAGGAGGAATTCAATGGGGTGAGAAGTAGGGATCTTAGGATTGGGAAATTGTGGATGGGGTTGGTTAAGAGATGATGGTTTAGGGGGTGATTGGTTGATTGAAAGATCAGATATTTGTTGATTAAGTTGTTGGAATGGTTTTTAGGATGTTAGGATCAACATGGGATGGTTGATTTGGATGAGGAGAGGATTGGTTAAGGTAGGATGTGAGATTTGAGATTTGTTTATTAAGGTGTTGGATAGTGTGTGGGACTTCGTGGTCAAAGTGAGATGGTTGACTTTGATGGGTGGGGGATGATGGGATAACTTGGTTGATGGATTTAGAAAAGAGATAGGGGTTTGGATGTTGGTTTAGAGAGGATGGGGATTGAGGATCAAAGGCCATGGTTAGATAGGATGTGTGGGGGATTAGTTTTGGATTAGGATTGTGGATTAAGGATGGTGATGGGATTAGGATTGGGATTGTGTGATTAAGGATAATTAATTATGATGATGTTTGATTGATTAAAATTTTAATGTGATGGGATGGTTAAGGGTGTTCACAAACAAACAAAAAACATGCAACACACACCCTAACTAGTCAAGTGGGTTTGCAATCAAGCTATAGCCCACTTTCAATACCACACACCGATGATGGTGCCACAATTGGCTCTCCACCTATGTGTCAATGTGGGGTTGGCTAGCGAGTGATCTTGGGGAGTGTGAGCCTCCTTGCACTATAGCTTAATATGTGGCCAAGAGGTTTCCTAGTCTAGGATGCACGAGCTCACTAGGGGAGTCCCCGATATACCTTGTGGTACGTGGGGCCCAAGTTCGTGTTGCAAGGATGTTGTCTAAGGCCTGGGTATTGGGATGTGGAAGCCCCTCACTTCATGTCACTCTTAAAACAAGCAAGCACTTAGCCAATAACGACAACTGTCCTTGAATTTATATACCCCACCGGAACATGGGGTGTGTCTACGTGTGTGGAGATGAAGCCCATGGTCACGAGACCCCTAGGACTATGGTAAGTGTGTGGATATCACTTCCACATCATGTTACCCCCTATAAAACAAAAAAATGGGAAGGCTAGCCACTTTTGATCCTCAAGATCATCCTAGGACATGAGAGGAGAGCATACATGGTTTTTCCTTCGGGATGAACAAACAACAAAGGAAAACACACAAAAATGATGATAAATGCAAGATAATTAAATGCTAGATGATAAAATGAAATGATAAAGATTAGTAGTTTGATGATTGGGTCTTCAAGAGGAGGCCCTACAAAACAAGGGTTAGTAGTTTGATTTTTAAACCCAATGTCTTGGACTAAACGAGCTGCAAAACAAAAAGGATTAGTAGATTTTTTTCAATCCTACAACCACAAAAAGGTTAGATAGATGTAAAAATGGATGGAATATCCCCTTGTTACTGCAATAAAACAAAAAAATGTTAGACCTGCAAAAAACTAAAAAAAAAAATAGTTATATTCCAAAATGTGTAGTTAAAACAAAAGCTCTAATTGAAAGGCCAAAAGCATTGTTTCAAGTCAAATTAATTCTGCACCAAACTATAAAAAAACACTATAATAACAATTTTCACTAAACAAAAGACACTAATCTACTCTCAAAAGGTTAAAAAAAACAATACTACTTTCCATGACAAATGTCTATACAAAGCACCATCAAAAGTGAAAAAAATGGAAATATATCAAAAAATGTGGAAGGTTAGTTTCAAAAAAGTTAAACAAAAAGTGCTAAAGTCTGTACAAAATAAAATATTATTTGCCAAAAAAATCAACACCACTAGTATTTCATCAAAAAAAAAAGGTCAAGTTTTTCTGACAAAAGTGCCAAAAGGTCAAAAGCACTTTAAAAAATTGCATTTCACCAATTTAAAAAATAGCGCCTTTATAAAATGTATGCCACTTTACATTCAAACAAAAGTTGAACAAAAGTCAAAAAATTACCAATTTTGGGGTTTTACAAAAAGTTGGCCAAAAAAAGTGGCTAAATTCACATTTGTGTTTTAAAGGTTGAACATGGAAAATTGTTGTTTTTAGGTCAAAAGCATTGTTTGTTTACATAATTTTGACAGGTCAAAAGTGTTGAAACGGAAGACTGTTCACAAAAAATTTGAAAATTTCAAGGGTTAAATCTCAACATGAAAATTTCTCAAATTTGGAGTTTGTTATAAATATGAAATGCTACTAAAACAATAAAATTTTGGGGGGTAAGCCCCACGGTGGGTGCCAAAATGTAATGTAAAAAATATTAGTATGAAAATGCAAACTAAAAACAAAAAATTGTCCTTCTAACTACTCTAATTTCTACAAAACCTTAGAGAGAGAAATGGATTGATAGGGGGAGAGAAATCAATACCTGCACTTACCTACAAGTTGTACAACTCCTCCTTTGATGTGTTGGATTTGCTCTTGATTGGATTTGATTGAATTGGATTGCTTCAGATTTTGGGACACTTGGGCAACACCTCCCCTTTAATTGCTTGATGATTGCTTGATGAAGATGATGATATGGATTGATTGTAGATGGATGGATTGATTGAATGATGAAGATTGATGGATGATTTGATAAAATTGGAAAGAAGATTTGTTATGGATTTCCAAGAGAGCTAGCTCTCATGGAGGAGGAGAGCTCAATTTATAGTTTGTGGGTGGAGGATTCAATGGCTAAGATGAAGCCATGTTGGATTTGGATCAAGGGTGGAGAATGCATGTGAGGATTAGAGGATTCTAGATGGAATTCTAGAATTTGAATTCAAAATTCATGGAGGGAAGGTTTCCATTGAATTAAAAATTCAATAAAAGGAGAAAGTTAGAGAGGCTTCTAGAAATAGAAGCCTCTAGATTTAGAGGTGTGAGGATGTGATTAGGATTAGGATTAGATTAGGTTAATAAATGATGATTAGGGGTGAGATTACATGGAAAGGCTAGGTGTAGGGATGTGTAGGGTAGGTGGTAGGTGAGATGTAGGAATATTAAATTCCTATAAAATGTTAATGAAGGATTAAAATAGGATAATATGATATAATAATGAAAAAAGATTAATGATAAAATGGGATATAATGATGAATTAAAAGGATTAATGATAAAATGATAAAAGGGGATAAATGATAATGGGTAAATGTGATAAATGGATTAAAAATAATAATAATAATTAATCTTGATTAATTATTATATGGATGATGTTGGGATGTTTGCGGGACAAATTAATCGTAATTAATCATGTCGACATTTTAGATGTCTACTGTACTTTGTTCACATATTTTGGGTCCTTTCTAATCATTTGAGCATCTTAAATCTTTGGTAGTCGGTATTTTCATGGTTAATTACAAAATTCAAGTAAAGGAATAATATAAATATAAAGTTATGTGATCATAATAAAGGACCAAACACAAAGCATTAGCTATCACCACCTAAGGTTGCATCCATTAAGCATCTAAGAGCTTTATTGCATCCACCTAACACCATCTAAGGGACAAAGGGGGGTGGTTAGTTCTGCATACACTTCATAGGAGGGAGGTTCATTTTATTTCATGCACACATCTATTACATTTCTTTACATCTAGCTTATTTACTCGCTATCAAGTGCAAAACATTGTGCACAAGAGCCACCTAGGGCATGATTTCACACACTCACACATAGAACTACATTAGGTCTAAGATGTAGTGTAAAAATATTTCTATTTCCTCCAAGATCACTTGTGGGCACAAGATTAAACCTAATCAATTGTGCAACAAACATAGTATCCTGCAATACTCTACACGTCCTCGCTAGAATTTGATGTTAATTCATCCCTAATTCCCTAATTAGTTAATTCTAAACACTCATTTAATTTATTTCCCCTTCTTAAATCCTCCATTTTATCCTTTCTAGACCATCATTTAATGTTTTCACCTCTCCATGGCCTTTATTTAATATTTTCCACCCTCCACCTACCCATTTACTCATCCTATGCAACCCTAATTCATCTTATCTCTTTTAAACCCTAATATCGCATCAAATGGGCTCTTTGTCTCAAGCTCATCACCTTCCCACCACCCAAATGGATGGATCCCCGTAATCAGCGGTGACCCATCTGGGTCACCATTGACCCTATAAATTTTCCCCTACCCCTCCTTTTCTCAAGGATGTAATTTTGGAGATTTTTAGCTTTCTTGTGATCTTTCTTTCATTTTTTGTCTCTTTGTACTGCATCAATCATCTTGGAGTCTTCTTGGAGATCTTGTGACCTTAAAACTTTGGAGATTTGGAGATATCTTTCACCATTGCATGTTTGGATCTTATTTTTCAATTTTATCATCATATCATCATCAGATCTTGTGCAGGTTCAGATGTCATCAAGAACTCAACCTCAACCTTCTCAAGCCTTCATTTTTCATCTGCAGGTCTTTCATTTCAACCCATCCATTTTCATCCAAGTTCTAGATCAGTCCCAATCATCATCGACCCTATCTGGTCATCCTACCCAACTTCCATTTATATCATTTCTCTATCATTCAGATCCCCAACCATCATATTTTTATTTACAAATCCATCAAGCATTTAGATCCTATCATTCTTCCCTTGTTTCAGATCTCATTCTGTCCAATCCCCTAGTCGTCACCGACTCAGTCTAATCGTCATTGACCAGATCTATCTTTATTGCATTCATCCTTAGATTTCTAATTTTCTTGCATCCTTTCTATTAGATCTTGTTCCAGATCTCTTGCAGGTTCTTGTCTTCATCTCAATCCATCATCATTTCTAGATCATGCCTCTAAGAGCCTTTAGATCTACATTTTCATCATTGTTCAGTTGATCTTCCCAGTCACCGTCGACTAGCCCTTTTAGTCTTCAGGTCACTGTCAACCCACCCAGGTTTGATTTACTTTACATCCATTTAGATCATATCTACATTTTATCTTTATCTAGCATTTTAGTTTCTTTTTTGGTTCATATTCTGCTACATCTAATTTATCAATATCTGATTTTATCTTATCCTTATCAAAATGTGGGTTGACATCCATCCTAGAAATTTTTCACTTCTCGGGACTGACATTGTCAAGCACCCCACCCATCTATCTACTAATCCATTTTCTGCTGAGTTTCTTGATTTGCAGGTCACTTAGCTCACTGCGGAGAAGGATCATTCATTTGTGCCCGTACACATCTTCATCCCATCTCAAGGTACCTTAAACCCTCTGCATATTTGGAGTTGCTTATTTTATTTAGTACTAGTTCACTAATCTGAGCAGGAATAAGAGAGTTTGGTTCAACATTCTGGCATGCTTAGTGGGAACCACGCTTTCTTAGTGAGTCTTTTTATTTTTCTTTCATTTTCATTTCTTTCTATCCATCTTCTGCTAACCTCACAGAAAGGATCATTGTTTTCTTTCTTGTGTGCATTGGATCATGTTGCTTGGATTGGATTTTCCTTATTTTTCTTTCTTAAAAATTAAAAAAATTAGGTAAAAAGGAAAAACATTATCTAGGTATTCCTTGTTTTTTATTCCCCATCTCTTTATTTTATCGCATTGCATCACTTGTTTGTTTCTCTCATCGAATCTACACATTTCATTTTGGATCTAAAAAGAACCCTTTCATTCTTTCTTGGAAATCTAGTTTAACTAGGGGTTTAACACTTTGCATACACTTCATCACACACATCCTAAAACACACAAATCAATTTACACATCTAAACACTTCCTCCCAGGTGGAACTATTGGGATTTCATCACCCAATAGGAAATCCACCATGGTGTTCTGGCCATGTTACAATTTTTTTTCTACTGGTATATTGGCTAAGCACCTGACTCCCTTATTGTTGTGGGACCATGAAGTGAGGGGGTAGGCCCCAATACCAAGCCCTATACCATATTCATCATATATTCATGCCTCACATACCTTTAGGTATATCGAGGAATCCAACCAAAACTACCTGAAACCATCCATAGATTTCCATTTCCTAGGCTCCCTTCAAGCCCATTTTTCATTTCTTTTCACATCTCTAATAATCAAGATAATCAAAAATTTGTTTCTTGACTTACTTGCTTTAATTAAAAATAAACATATTTTTTTTATTGGTTGTTTCATTTCGGTTATCACCAAATCCCAATAAAAACAAAGGGAACAAAACATTTCATCAAACAACATTCCTATTTCCACTACTACTTCTTCAACAAACTTCTACACTTTCCATCCTTACCTCCACCCCTTTGGTCATCTCTTCCATGGTTTACTCAACCCATGTTTCCATCCCCCTCTTCAAGAAACTCAATTGATCCAACCTAACACTCATGTTGAAACTAATCCTTTCCTTGTTCATCAATCCATTCCATCTATACCAGTAACACCCCCATCTACTACCTCTATCAATGCTTTTGGCCATCCACTCATTCCTTGTGGGTGTGTAGAATTCCAAGATTTTATCGATGCTAATCTAGTTTCTCTTCATGACTATATCCTTTAAGACCACCATGGAAGACTACCATCCTCCCCATTGATGGACCTCCTTTGCAACAAATTTATTACACCTTACCATTCCAATCTTGAATCTACACAAGTCCTCACATCACAACTTGTCGTATTCTTTCCCTAGAGCTATGAATGAACTTGTCATGGCCCAACGTGATTTGATCCTAATCAACCTTCTTACTAAATCCCTCACAATCACCAAACCACTCAATTGGTGGTCCCCATTCCCCCTAATTTACCTCATGTCAACACTATTATCAATTATTCTATCCCCATTACCTCATCATCTACTATGGTCACTTGTGCCCCCATTCAATCATCTCAAGAATCGCACTTTCTTCCTCCCATATCCAAACAACATAATTCAACTCTAACCCTTATCTCCACTTCTCATATCCATGCCAATGTGATCACTTCACAACCTCATCCATCTGAATCAACTCAAACCCATCAACCACCTCCTCGAGGTGCTTATCACTACATACTTCCCACTCAATCAACTCAAGTATCCCAACCACCCATTACTTATATCCCAACTCATCCCATAACAAACCAATCAAATATCCCCATCTCTCAAAACCAACTCAATCTAACCAATCTTACCACATCCCCATTTCTCAACAACAACCTTTATCTCAACCCATCCAATCATGACCCATTAATTACACTCTCCCTTATCAACCGCTTCCACCAACACCAACTCATCCTCAAACATATCAAACTTATCAACAACATAACCCATCCACCTCATATGCATCACAATCTCATCCTTCAACTTCACAACCCCATCCATCTAATGATCCCTTGCAAGCATTATTGAGTAGAATGGCTAATCTTGAAGCCGCTACCTTGGGATCCAAAACCACATTCTCATATGAACAAATCTGTAATGAACCAATCAATCCCTCTATCCCCATAAATCCTTATCCTCCTTGATGGGAAATGCCAAATTTTTCTAAGTTCAATAGTAAGGAGGACCCTCAACAACATCTTTCACATTTCAGACACACATGTTACCTTATCGACCATGATCAAGACCTCATGCTTCACACATTCCCATGTCATTAGCCAGACCCACATTGGATTGGTACAACAACATCCCACAACATTCATTATTCTCCTTCACCCAACTAGTGCACAATTATTCCTAGAACACTTTCATGATCAATATTGTGCATAAAATCACTATCACATACCTCTATGCCATTAGACAATATGATGATGAATCTATCACAGATTTCATCACATGATGGCATGACATCATTAACAAATTATCATTCCACCTTCCACAAAATGATATTATTGAAATATTCTCACATTCTTGTGTGAAGCATATATCCTCTACTCTTCAAATCCAATCATTTCAAACCTTTGAAGAGGCATTTACCATGGCTCACAAACTTGAACTCCATGCCCTTGAGCAAGGCCATCTCAAACTTGATCAAACAAACCCAAATTGAGTTCACTAAATCCTCCACGCATGGTGACAAACCTAAGAATGTTCACTAATGCCATTGTGGTTAAATATTCATCCACATCCACTTCCCACATGGAGCCTCCACAAAGATCTCCTAGACCACCTCCTAACTATACCCCTCTTGGGGAATCTTATAGTTCAATATTTGACAAGTTAATGGTGGTCAATCTCATTCATCTTCCTCCCATCCAACCTTTGATGAATCACAACCCAAACCAACATGGTATCATGAGGAACATTATTACAAATATCACCAAGTTTGTGGCCATGACATTGAGAAGTGTCACTCTTTTAAAGACATCATCCAAAAACTTATAGACTCTAGTGACCTCCAAGTGGATAATCCTAATGCACCACCTAATCAACCTCTTGATGTCTTCAAACAACCCTTTCCTAATCATCCACCCAACAATCAAACTCCACCCCCACATCACAACCACCTAATGCCCATACAATTAATACTATAGATCAAAATCCAACACCATCACCTACACCCATCACCTCATCATCTATTGCATCCACCCCTATTTCAAACTCTTTCCTTATAATTTTATCAATATCTACAGCTATCATATCAACATCAACCATGACTACAACTACTACAACCCCATAAAATTTAATCACATCCACTTCTCCATCCATAACAATCACATCCTCATCCATCACATCTAGTCCTTTATCTATAACTACCTCAATGCCTTCATCTCACACATCTACACCTACTCTCACATCAAACACATCTACTATTATAGCTATACCCACATCAACATCTGAATCTATGACCACATCCACACTACCACCTCTTGAATCCTTCACTATGAAAAACTACCTATTTACAAATATACAATATAACAATATCCAGATGAGGATTTTGGTGTAAAGAATGTTTCCATATCCAGTTATTCTCAATACAGAAGATGAAAAAGGTATAGGAGATTTCAGAAGAGGAAACAATAGTTTAAATGAGAAAGAATGGTAAGAAGAGACACAAAGTTCAACTTATCCACCTATCAAGAACACAAGTATTCTCCTTTCTTATGCAAGATCACTCACTATTGTAAGAAAAGGAATGAGGAAGGCAACACGTTTAGATGTAGAGATTGCAGAGTAACACCTTACTTATGCATGCATGAAACTTCAAGAACACATGAATTAGTATATCAAAAAATCCATCAGATATAGATGTAATAAACACAAAGTTCTTCACACTATAGAAAATGAATTGAACACACATTTTCTATATTCTAATATACTAGATTCACATTCACAATTGCAAGGAATAGAAATGGGAAGAACATAGATAATAGAGGGAAACTTCTTCTTCTGTATTGATTCAAAAGTTATGTATCATTACATTCAAGACACCAAAATCCAACAACCCCTTTACAATGGAGAAAAATCCTTATATAGGAAGAGGGGCGGTTGCAACCAACTTTCTTAATCAATTGTCTTTTTATTAAGTGCTAACACTTAATTAATGAATTACACGAGTGAGCTTTATTTATAATTTAATGATTTCAAGATGATAAAGCTAAATTTTCAAAATACAACGACTAGAAAGAAATATTGTCAAGTACTAGAGAAAGGAGCACTTGGGAGAGGTGCAATTGGGGTATTCACTTTGATTACAAGGTCTATGAATTTAGACAAAGAACTAGCAATATCCATGACTTTTGGAATAGTTGTGTTTGTTGTAGCATTCAACCAACCTCCCAAAGAGTCTTCCATTTCCTTTCCAATGCCTCCATTTTGTAACAAGTCCTTTGGTGGCTCTCTATGAAAACATTGTGCAATTCTCTAATCTCCTTCATCTTTTCCTTGGTTACAGTTTCATCCTTGAATAGGTCTTCCTTTATCAGTGCAATGAAGTTTTCCTTAACTTCATCCACAGGGTACCTTTCTGTTGAATTATCTTTATAAACTTGGCACCTAAGAGCTTGTAAATCAGCCAAAATATAAGATTTAAAGGCTTCTCCTTTTTGGACACGCTCTTAAGTTCAGTGATTGCCTCTTCAAGCACTTTAATCTTCCATTCAACATTGAACACCCATTTCCTAGAAAGATTATTCTTTGCATCATCAAATTTTACGTGAGAGAGGAGGATTTTCTCATCTGTTGTATTCATGATCATTAAGTCTTGAATACATTCTATCCAAAGCTTGATCTCCTTCTCGGATCTTGTAATCACTGTATCAAATTGACTTTGGGCCAAGGAAATGTTGTCATACACTTTGTAAGGCCTCATCAATGAAATTTAACATAGAAATCAACATCACTTCTACCAATGCCTCAACATCTCATCCATATGCTACATGTCTATGAAAATCCTTAATGGACTTGACATATTCATTCAAGACAAAACAGTGGGAGGAGGCATTGAGGAGAGAGGAGTTGGATCAAGAATAATTTGTCACTGAGAGAAAAGACTTGATAAAGGTGGAAAGGACTTGGCCAACGTTTTATAAAAATGTTCTTCCAAATTTCTTATGTTTGTTTGTCTTTTTCCACTCTCTCAATTACCTTAGAAAAATTGTCTCTTTCAAGTTATGAACCTCTCCTTCAGGAGTAGATTCACCAAGTGGAATCCTAGTTATTTCTAGATCTGCAATAGTTGATATATTTTTCATTCTTCTTCTCCTGGATTTTGAAAGCTTTACAATCTCTAGAATTTGTTAACCCTTTGAATCAGAAACTAGCCTTGAAGTTGTCTTGGATCTTTTTGGTAGGAGGAGTTCTTTAGTTGTACCAAGCAAGTATTTTTTAAGCTACAACATCAAAACTAGGATCCTAATATCTTAGGAGTAGTTATTTTCTTTTCTATTGTCAACCATGGGTTGGACCCATGTGAAAGAATCACTTGTGGATGGAGGAGGAGGTGGTTGCCAATGCCAAGGATCAATTACTAGGAGAACCAAGAGACTGAGTAGAAGGAACATAAAGGGAAAGTACCTCAACAACATGAGAAGACACTCCTTTGATTGGTGACTAGAGCTTAGGAAAACCCACTTTCTCAGTGTCTAGTTCCATGATTCTTACTTCATCTTCTTCCTCTTCATGTTCTCCACTCTCTTGTTCATCATCATTCCTCTCTTGTTTATCTTTCTGTATCTCTATGGTGACCTTTTATGTATCATCTTTCTCTTCCTCAGCCATTTTCATTTCTTCTCCCATAGGCTATGTTATTTTCTCAGGAGTAGAGGAACTTCTCCTGATAAAATTTGAATATTTTCCTCTCCTACCTCCTTTTTCAAGGAGTCTTTTCAACTTCTTCTACTTCCTTTGTCTTGTCTTTCTTTATATCTACTTTGGTTGCAAAGTCCAAAAGTGAGGAAGAAGGGGTTGATTGAACTTGTACTTATGGAGGAGAAACTCAAATATCTTTATGTGATGAGGAAGCCTCTTGGGAAGAAGATTGGGCCACATTCTGATGATATTCCTTCATTTTCTTACCAAACCAAACCTTGGTTCTTACCAGCACAAGGTTAATTATCTCAAAGAGATCATCTCTCTCTTTTTGTGACCAATCAATAGTGAGAAGAGGCATGTGCTGGATAGTTTTCATGTATTCCACTGAGTACAAGTCCTCATCATCATCTTGTAAATCATCTAGAACCTTGTGTACTTTGAAGTCTCTGACCTGTTGCAAAGAGAGTCTACAAAATACCTTCTTCTCACTTCATATTCATCTGAACAATCTGCCCAATAGTCTTCCAGAGTAGGAAAATGATAATAACTCATTCTGAGATGATTAGAAATGAAATTCTTTAAATCAAAACAAGACATTTTATGATAAGAATGGAATTTGAAATCATCAATGGTTCTCTCCACATTCGGGGCATCCAAAGTAGTCTCGCAGATGTAGTTCCCCAGGGAGATAGGGAACTGAATGCTAGTGATCTTCTTATCCCTACATGTTCTATGCAACATATCCAATTGTCTACAGACTTCCACCAAAACTAGTTTATCATTGCAAAACATAGGTAGCTTGTTTGGTGAGCCCTCAAACCCAGCTAACCTAATGTAAGAAAACTTACTGAATTAGATAAAGAGGTTGCCATATGTGGATATTAGGTGTTTTTCCTATGTAGACACTCTCTCAGTTGTATTTCCTTCTAACAATCTCACTATATACATCGTGAAAACATCATTCGACCTTCTGAAATGGAATTTTTTGTTTTCAAAGACAAGTTGGGGATAATACTCATAAACTGGTTGGTTTTTCTTATCCTCTTGTGGAGACAATCCTACCCATACCTTGTAGGCTGTAATTGTGTACATTAGGTAAGAGGTCATGTAGAATGTTTTGTTTTGTTGTACATTGACCAATTGTTCATTGAGATTATCACAAATTATCTCTCCCCAATTTAGGCTCTGTTTCCCCTCACAAATGATGTTTATGTAAACACACATCCAAAACTAGAATTCATTGGTGGAAGGGAGACCCATTAACCTAGCTAAGAGGGTGATCATGTCAGACAACTCTTCTTTGAAATATGACCTATATAAGACCTTTATATCAGTTTGGAGGCTCCTCTCTTTTGAGACTTAAGCCAAGATTTGGCTATCATTGCATCTTGTATTTTTCTTTGTCTTTCTCAAAATGGATTTTGAGATCTGGTCCCTGGTTAGAGTATTGGAATCTTAAATGATGGGGATTCTCAGGGCAACATTTATACAGTTGGCATCCAATTTAGCAATCACTTGGCCTTAGGGATCACTAATCTCTCTGATATTAGGATCAAAGAAGGAAACACAAGATAGGACAGTGTTTGTGCATTATACAGAGAGAGGAAAATCGATGACATGGGAAATTCCACTATCTTTTATGCATTGGGCTATGGGAGAAGGAGTGCTTTCAAAAATAAGGGCCTAAAAATCATTGAGGTCAACATGTCAGATATCACTATCTCCAATATTGGGTACTGATGTTTCTAAGAGGATATATGTTCATAACCCCCGTACTAGAAACTTCATGGTAACAAGATGGAAAAAACACTCAGGAAGATAGGTCTTCAAAAATGACTTCTAGGGGTATCAAAATAGTAGGGCATGAAGCTTAATTCAACACCAAAAAACACATAGGAGGCTCTGAAATGACTTAACTTTGTTGTAGGAAGAATGGTGTTTTCTCCAGGATCTTAATGCACTCCAACTTTTTGAAAATGGTGCAAAATGAACAAGTTACGACTAGAAATGTACTTGAGGAGCACGAGAATGGAAGAATAGTGCAAATTGAAATCCTTTGACTGCGCAATGGTAAAAATGAGTTACTTTACCCTTTTTTATACCCTTTTTTGTTCGATAAATGGCTGGATAAAATATCAATTTAGGGTTCACAGTGTATTTTGCAGAGAAGGTGAAAGGTTCATGGAACAATTTACTCATTTTCTCCTCTTTACATTGAGGATATGATGGAGATGCAGGGAAATGAGGGCCTGAGGGAACAAGGGGCACAGAGGGGATCAAACTTCCAAAATACCCGTTGCAATCCATAAACAAAGACTCATAAGTGTGGTAAAAGTGGGTTTGCAGGGAAAAAAGTACCAAGAGGAACATGGGCCAGGGGTACCTCAAACATCCAAAAACTCTGCATCACAAATGAGCCAAATGAAATGTGGGTAAATCAGGATCGCAAAGAACACAAGGCCCGTGGGAACAAGGGTCACAAGGTCACCAAGTATCCACATCTCCACAATAAAAAGAAACACTTTTTAGAGTTAAGGCAAGGTCTTAAAGTACAAATAGAAGACTCAAACTGAACTAAAGTATGAACAACAAGTAAAGATGACATTTGGCAATCATCCTCAACTAACTTCTTCTTAAGTGACTCATGTATCACTTAACTAACAGAAAGGTTCCACATGACTTCAAGTAATGGTTGCTAAACCAATAACTTAGAAGTATACAATTTCATCCGGGAACATAGAAAATAGAAGAAGAAAGAATAGAAGAAGTCGTGCCAGCTGTAGCATCTATATCTTCTTCTTGTTCTGATATCTGATATACTTGTCGAACACATAGTTCAGCACCCTTCCGTCTGTTTTAGCTACTGCTTCCTTCTCTGTTCTAAATTGCAGAAATCCTTCATTCAACACTTTGCTGCATGCTTCCACTTCTTCCAAACTTGGCCCAAATCTCGTAATGTCTGCCTGCAGTGTCACGAGCCTACTGATAGAGTTCATCGTGAAAGGCTTGGTAGCTTTATCAATCCTCATTTGCACCATCAGAAGAGAACCCTCTAGGGAATCATGCACCTCGTTAGAAACAATCCATGCACGTATGAAGTAACACCTCCGTCCACTCTTTCCTCAGTGAAAGAAATGATACTATCCGAAAAATCTGATGTTCTACTCTCAAGCGCCTGCATCCTCTTCAGCAAAACTCTGTAGATCTCCAAACGGAAAGACATTGCTAAAAACTCTAGCTGCTTCCCCTTCTCGACTGATCCATCCGGTACAATTTGTTCTGCAACCAACACATCTCTCGGCAGCTTGTTGATCTCGGCCAAAATACTCAGGTTACTCTCTGCAACTGTATTCATTCCTTCTATGCTTTCTATCAGTTGCTTTAGTTGATTTGCTGCATCGTTCATAACCTGCAGGCGGGCTGGCACTTCCCCAAGTTGCACAGAAGCTTGACGAATAATTAGATCTTTCCATTCGTCAATAGCCTTTACTTGATTGCTTGCATCTTCCATTTCCTGCATAAGATGATCACTCACCTACTCTGAAATGGGCTGAATGGAAGGTTTAGCAACCTTGGCTATGATCTCACATAACTGAGACACTTGCTTCAGCAGCTCTTCTTTCTCTGCCTTCTCTCTGTCAAGCCTAAGGAATAAAGCGTCCATCAGTGTCTGCGTGTCCTGCTTCAATCCTTCAGTGGTAGCTTGACCAAGTGGTATTTTGGTCACCGTCACATCTTCTTCCGTGAGCTCCTCTTCTAGCTTTCCTTCTGCCGGATTTGATATCTCAGCAAACTTCTCTCCTGAATCCTTGATGATCAACCTAGAAGTTGCTTTAGCAACTTTAGGCCTTCTGTCTCTTCTGCTCAGATCCTGAAGTAGCTGCAAGTCATGTTCCTCTAAGTTCATCTCTACTCTTGCTTCCGGAACCAACTGCAAAGCTAACCATTCCGAGAAATTACTTCTGGGAGAGTGAGAAGTCGCTGAGTGGCACTACCATTCTCCCGCTCTGCATCCTCTCCATCAGAAAGTGCCACAGTATCATGGCTGCCATCTTCTGAAACATCCAAGCCGGACAAAGCTCTTTCAAACTCCGTCATCTATAAGCTTCAACATCTCCTCTGGAACGGCGTGCTGAACGAAGTGGCTACGGAGAGAAGACGCAACGTCGCTCTGTTTCAATGAAGGCATGGAAGCATCCTACTACTGTGGCAATAGGTTTGGTGATCCTCTAGGTTAACTGGATAAGTCAAAGTCAAAAGCTATGGTCGTAGAAGTGGTCTTCTCTTTCGCTGAGACTCTTCTGTGTACTTTCAATTATCGGACATTCTGCACTTTCTCCTTCATGCATTTCGTTTGAGGAATCTCCTGTGCTAAAGTTGCCCGTGATTTGATTCAATCATTACTTCATTCAAGGCATTATCCCTTCATTATGCACCAGCTCGAAGTACTCCACCAACACAAGCTCCCAAATCTTTCTTCTATTGTTGCTGCAGCCACCATGTTTATCCGCAGGTATAGCTTCTATCTCCTCCCATTTGATGTAAAGTGTCAAGTACCACGTATACCCATCATCTTTAAGATCTGCAGGTATCCGCACTAGTCCAAAGTTCAATACTTCTTTGCCAATCGCCTGCTGAAATCTTTCTTCTAACCTGTACTCACTTCTGCACTTTTTCACCAGAAATCTTCTAAGAAGGCAACATGTACATATCCTAGGGATTGTCTTTCTGGCTATTCCAAATGGATCGTAACTAAGACAGCGCAGGGAGAAATCTTGTTCATACTCGGACAAAATTGTGCTTCCACCCCGAGGCTCTGGGAATGCTGATGCAACTGTAATATCCCACAGTGGTGGGAAGAAACCCGTTAGACTTGTGCCGCTTCACTGAAGGTCATATAACGCACATGTTGCCTTGCTCAGCTCAATGGTGATCAATCTCAATCAGGTACCTTGGCATATGATTGGTTCACCTGAAAAGCTCATAACCCTGAGTACCTGTGAATCTACAACCTGGATGACTACACGCCAATCTTGGACACTGCGTCCCAGCTTCTTTCTTACCATGTGAGTCTCTCAAGGTCTTTGTTTCTAAACCGCAGATGTGAAATCACGAAGAAGTAATCATTGATCACCTGAAGTCCTTCTCGCACACAGGTAGAGTAAGGTGTGGGTTAGCACTCGAAAATGGGATCCTTTGCAAAGAATACCACATTCGATCCAGCTTGGAAAAGACACCCGTTGAAGCTATAGCATTGACACCAGTATGGAAGTAATCTTGAAGCTGAAGGTACGCTTCACGTTCTGCAGTTCCTTAACCGATGTTTGAGTGGATGCTAATAATTTCTAACCAATTGATGATAGAATCAACCTTGTTGATTTTAAGGTCTTGATGAAAGCCTTACATCATTGTCCGGATCCGGAAATGTAGGCATTCGCCCGCTTCAGCATTTTCAACCTGCAATAGCAATGTGACGGATATCATCCCGCCTCTACACAAATTGGATCGGTGAAGAGTTTTGGGAACTTGGAAGGGGATCTAGGGGCTTCTTCATGGAACCGGCTATTTATGATGCTCCACATAGTCAGCTCTATGCTTTTCCAACCTCATATCAAGCATCCTGACTGAGAATAGAAGTCACCACCTTCGCACTGGAAATCTTCAGACAACTAATTGAAGACTTCCTACATCCACAATGAATTATTGTCTCCCGAAAACATCCCGCACTGACTGGATGAAAGGATGATAAGATCTAGCACAATCCATCACAAACTCGGGCAGTTGGGCGGTTACACGGGAAAGCTGCAGCTCAAATAATCCACTACTTTTGATCTGCACGCATTAGTGAAGTCTTTCCAGCTCTGGGATCTATTCATCACAATCAGGAAGAGGTTCGGCATAGATCGTTGTCTCTATGTCTCAAAAAGTTTGGAAGCAAGCCAGATATCCATCCTTCTCTCTTTTTCACTCTTTCGCCATGGCTTTATCCAATCTTGTTCTGAATAATTCTTTTTCTTCTAACCTTTGGTAAGATTTCTTCAATACTGTGCAGATCTGGACCAATTCTTCAGATTCGGAGGATATTTGCAATGTATTGGACATGATTAAAAAACTCCTTTTCTTTTATAAAGCACCTGTAATGAGTTCTTGAAATTTATTCAGACAAAAATGGCAACCGGAGCATGAATAGTGAATTTAAATTATAAAAATATGCACTTTTAAGCCTGCTGCCCCAAAAATTGGTGTTTAATGCACAAAAGAGAGCATGAATCCTTTCAATCAACACATGAGCTCCTGAACACCTGTGAAAAACAACTATGCAGAGGAATATCAACCCTCTCCAAAAAAGACATGCGCCACAATCTGGAAGTTCTTAGCCTTGTTAGCACTTTGTGCCTGAACAAAAATCCTTCCTTAATGGGGGCGCACTTTGCGCCTTGCTGACAATTCTTTACCGGTTGAATTTTAAATTATTACCCATATGGCTTCCCATGGCTATATAACCTTTCACAATTCTATATTAATAATTTCCCTAACAATTAAAGGCAATTACCTAATTAAAAATCATGTTTTTCTCTTTAAGAATAACAGTTTAAGGACAGCCCATCCAATAAATTAAATAATTCCAAATTTTTAATCTTCACACAGCCTTCACTCAAGCCCCATAGTGTGCTTTTACCATAGCCACTGAAAATAGAAGAAATTAATTAAAGTTTTAATGCTTCAAAAAACATTAATAATGCCCAAAAATGGGGTCGCGCACTTTTTTGGAGGAAGGGTGCTAGCCACTAAATAAATTGAATTAATTAATTTAATTCTTCTTTTATTCCCTTTCTTGACCTTGTTTGACACCCAAAAAAAAAACAAACCTCCTCAAGCTTGGCGCACTTTTTTAAGAAGAAATATTATTAAAAAATAATCAATTATCTTTTTAATCTATCCCAAATGGGGGCGCACTTTTTTGAACATGTAATTCTATTTAAAGAATTTTCCATTAATGGGATTCTTTACCCTGCAAGGTAGGCACCAAAATCCCGTGATCCACCTTTTAAGTGATTTGATTTGACAATGGATTCTTTTACCCCTGCAAGGGCAAGGGAACTAAAAATCCCATGATTTCACTTAAAGTCACTTTCCTTTTATTATATCATGGGAATTTTTTACCCCTGCAAGCAGTGCATAAATTCCCACCTGCGCAAGCCTCTTTTTTGTCCACTGGCATCATTAATTGACTTTTTACATTGGAAAAGTACCCTCTAGGTAGGTATAGCATTTCCCACCTACCTGGCGGCTTATATTTTCCCATCGTAAAGCTTACCCTTGTTTCCAAAAATCGCCCTCCCCTCAGGTTCTTTTTCTCGTGCCATCAACTTCACTTTTTTTGCTTTCTTCCCATTTAACCTGACTCGTTGATGCCACTTCCTCTTGGAAAATGTTTTTGTGTTACTTTTTCCTTCTGCTCCTTGCACAACTCCTGTCTTACCTGGCGAAGTAGTTGTTTCCAGAGAATTTTACGAAAATAGACCGGGACCCACAAAACACGAAAAATTGGCCAAAATTTTACTAATAAATCCCAACACTTAAAATAAGTTTAAACACCCTTCTGGTATATAGGAATAATAACATATCCCGCTCATAGAATAGTTCAAATGGATTGGCAAATAGCCCTCATACGGGGCTCAAAATATAATTGAATATCAAATTTCATGCAAACAAAAATCCGACGATAGAATAAAACAATTTTTGTTGTTGGGCATCTGGGTATTTGGTAAACCAAGGGCTAAATGGGCTCTTTTTGATTATCTGACGCACTAACAAGAAATTTTAGGCAATAAAAAACAACAAATGACCATGATTTTTACAGTATAAATTTTTTTTTTGGATCGGTTATCTATATTTCATTGTGAAATCTTACGTGACAGTGCGACCATTTCTTCCCATCCTTTCATCCAATCCCTTTGCACCCTTTTTCTTTGCTTATTGTTATATTTCTCCTAACAATCTTGCTGACACCATATAATTTTTTGCATAGCCTCTTTTGGTATACACACCTAGTATCAAATTGAATAAATTGTTTGATGTAGGCTTAGTGCTCAAGACATTTAAATTCAAATTCCTTGCGGATACTGATAGGTGATAAAGTGTGAAAACCTATTTTTGTGCATTTATGAACTTATATGAATTGCTCCAACCACACCCCAGATTGAATCTACTATTCCCTGTACTTCTTCCTTGCTCCCACCCCCAAAATCAAAGACTTGTGGATTCATTTGAAAGATTTGTAGGCATTTAATTTGTAGTCATTTTTTTAAACCCCCATCACAGAGGAGATTAATCCCAAGGTGCATCAACTATCACCCAGTGGGTGGTGGTGCTTCATTCGAGGCAACACACAGGTGTCGAGTCTCTCTTTTGTGTTGATTAATAGGGAAACATTCATCTATGATCTGAGTGTGAGATATTTTTGAAAGGAATAAAAAATAAAAAGTGCCTTAGAGCTTTAGAATGCTTCAGATCCTTGCCAGTTATTCTAGACATAAATACTTTAGTACGATAAAGGAATAATACAACCAATAATAAGGAAATCATACAAGTATTATACTAGTTCATAAATTATAAATGAGAAAGAACTATAAAGAAGGATGTATGTATCAGAAAACCATTAATTTCATGTCATATTTCAATTGGTAACCTTATTGCATTCATTAGGGCCATTACATAGTGGCACAGAAAGGTAGGACCGTAGTCATGCATTAATAACTGGACTCGTAAACTGGGCCTACAAAAAGAAAATTATAATCCCAACCCCTGATACATTCTTTTTCTAACCCTTATTTCCAAAACTAGCGAGTCCTTGCAGTATTTCTATACCGAAGCTCTACCCTTTCTATGTGTTATGTCTATCTTTACTTTTGCAGCACTTGTATATATATAGGCTCTTTATCCGCAACTCAATTCTTTTCGTCCTCAGATTTCGTCGCCAAGTGTTTGAATTGTGGTCCTTCTAGGAACACATGCTCCTCTAGCCTGAGCTCACCACCTATGTGCCATGATGTCTTTCTAAAGCCTCTTACCACCATGGATATTCCTTCTTATGGCCAACCTGTCACAAGGGATGTCACCTTATCACTTCTGCATGTGTAGTTAGGTCACGTTTCTTGATCCTGCCTAAAATTCCCATATGGCTAAGTCCTAGAACCTTGAGCTTTTTGTCCATTGCACATCCATGGTTTCCTTAAAACGTTCCCAAACCCTCTCCTATGTTCCCTTCTCCTTACGCCCCTTTCTTAACTAGCCTTTGTGCTCATATGTGCCCTTTTATACTTAGCTAATAATTCAGGGGCCAACAGCCACCTCACACTACAGCTATTGTCTGCCCACATGAACACTTCTTAAATGAATAAAAATTCATAGTAGGCTTATGCCTTGGAAAAATAATAAGCAGCCATCGCAATAATCTTGGAAAGAGGAAAATGGGAAGTGATGGCCATCACTGTAATACAACTAGGAAAATCTTTTGTTAATATGGACATTCCATCTTGTTCCAACAACGAATTGTCCTACACTCTCTGGTAAAGATCACCAACCAAGGTGCTCAATCTGTTTTCAAAAACTTATCCCATCCGCTTGTGCATTCATGGTTTCAATAATTATTTTATAACTCCTTTCCTACATCTTCTCAACACATCCATCCTTCTATGTTAATATTGTGGGTATAGTTCCTTTAACCGTTTTTGACTAAACCTCTTAAGTTTCAATGGACTCGTATTTTATTTTGACCTCATCTAGGATGTTTTACCCACTCCGTTTTGTTCCCATTATTTTTCCTTGGAACTCTTTAAAAGTTCTGCTTCATCCTTGGTACCAGCATACATCGACCATTTTGTTCCCTCTCCGCGCAGTTCTCATATGTGGCCTCAACATTCTGGGAGGAAATCTTCACGGTTAGCATGGAC